>VDFB02000016.1:9571430-9815633 GCA_007258455.2 Sequoia sempervirens | reverse complement strand
GTTTGAATTTTCGTGGGCAATTGATCAATTTTGGTGAGTACGATTGTGGATTGCACTATATTTTTCCACTCTCTACACGTATTTTCTATCGCCTTTCGTGAACCTTCATTTTTTGTTGAGTTATAGCCACATTTAGGAAACTACTTGTGTTTGAGTTTTTGTGAGCCATCAATCAACTTTGGTGACTATGATTGTGGATTACATTGTAGTTGTGCGTGTATTTCCTATTGCCTTTCACAAACTTTTATTTTTTGTTGATTTATAGCCACATTTAGGAAACCCCTCATGTTTGAGTTTTTTTGGGCCATTGATCAAGTTTGGTGGCTATGATTGTGGATTGTACTATAGTTGTGCATTTTGTATGCATATTTTTAATCACTTTTCACGAACCTTCATCTTTTCTTGAGTTATAGTCACATTTAGTAAAATGCTCGTGTTTGAGTTTTCGGGGGCCATCAATCAACTTTGGTGAATACGACTGTGGATTACACCGTAGTTGTCAATTCTATACGTGTATTTTCTATACACCTTTCATGAACCTTAATTTTTCTATGAGTTATAGCCGAATTTAGGAAATTGCTTGAGTTTCAGTTTTCGAGGGCTATCAATCAACATTGGTAACTAGGATTTTGCATTACACGTAGTTTCTATCACCTTTTGCGAATGTCCATTTTTTGTTGAGTTATAGCGGCATTTAGGAAACTACTCATGTTTGAGTTTTTGTGGGCTATCAATCAACTTTTGTCACTATGATTGTGGATTGTATTGTTTTTGTGCATTCTGCTCATGTGCTCAAAAGACCCTGATCATTCGTTTTTTGAAAAAATATGTTGTTCTTGAAAAAGATAGATTTTTTTGAAAAGTAGAAGTCTATGAAAATTCTAAGAAATGGGCTTTTGTAGAGAATGTCATTCTGAGAAGACCCAGATCGTCATTTGTTTGATAAACTAATTTTTCACCAATCTGCAAAAACCCCTTAGAAATAGAATCTAGGAAACATTTTTTTTGGGAAAATTGAGAATATGGGTTCTATAGGTACCCATGTGCTAAAAAGACCTAGCTCGTCCGTTTTTTCAAAATAATATTTGTTCTTCAAAAAGATAGATTTTTATAGGTGCTCGTGTGCTAAAGAGACATAGATCGTCCAATTTTTGAAAAAATAAATTATTCTTGAAAAAGATAGTATTTTTTAAAAAGTAGAAGCAGTAGAGGTAACAGAGATAAATTTTTTTATTTTTTTATGAAAAATCTAAGAAATGGGTTTTTTAGAGAATGTCGTTCTGAGTAGACCTAGATCGTCCTCTTTCTAAAAAAACTAATTTTTCAGCAACATGCAAGAACCCCTCAAAAATAGAATCTAAAAAACAATAAAAAATTGGAAAATAAGAAATATGGGTTTTATAGGTGCTCGTGTGCTGAAAAGATTTAGATCATCTGTTTTTTGAAAAAATAAGTAGTTCTTGAAAAATATAGATGTTTTTCAAAAGTAGAAGCAGTACAAGTAACAGAGGCAAATTTTTTCAATCTTTTAATGAAAAATCTAAGAAATGGGTTTTGTAGACAATGTCATTCTGAGGAAACCCAGATCGTTCTTTTTTTGAAAAACTAATTTTTCACCAACATGCAAGAACCCCTCAAAAATAAAATCTATGAAACAATTTTATTTGGGAAAATAAAAAATATGGGTTTTATACGTGCTCGAAAGTGAAAGAGACCCAGATAATCCATTTTTTTTAAAATAAATTTTTCAAAAAGAAAGTTTTTTTTTTTAAGTAGGTTTTGTAGAGAATGTCCTTAGTAGACTCAGATCGTCCTTCTTTTGAAAAATTAATTTTTCACCAATATGCAAGATCCCCTCAAAAATAGAATTTACGAAACAATTTTGATTGGAAAATCGAAAATATAGGTTTTATAGTTGCTCGTGTGCTAAAGTGACCTAGATCATATGTTTTTTGAAGAAATAAATTGTTCTTGAAAAAAAGAGATTTTTTTGAAAAGTAGATGCAGTACAGGTAACAAAGAGAATTTTTTTGAATCTTTTTATGAAAAATCTGAGAAATGGGTTTTGAAGAGATTGTCATTCTGAGTAGATCCAGATCGTCTTTTTTTCAAAAAACTAATTTTTCACTAACATGCAAAAAATCCTCAAAAATACAATCTACGAAACAATTTTTTTATGGGAAAAATTGAAATATAGGAAAATGAAGGTTCGCGAAATGTTATACAAAATATGCGTATAGAATGCACAACTATAGTGTAATGCACAATTGTAGTCACCAAAGTTGATCGATGGCCCACGAAAGTTCAAACACGATAGTTTTCCTAAATGCAGCTATAACTCAACAAAAAATTAAGATTTCGAAAGCAGATAGAAAATATGCTGATAAAATTCACAACTATAGTGCAATACAAAATAGTAGTCACCAAAGTTGATGGACAAAAACTCAAACACAAGTGGTTTCCTAAATGCGGCTATAAAAAAATATAGGTTCGTGAAAGCCAATTAAAAATATGCGGAGAAAATGCACAACTACATTATAGTCCACTATCGTTGTCACCATTGTTGACTGATGGCCCACAAAAACTCATACATGAGCAGTTTCCTAAATGCAGCTATATCTCAAAAAAATGAAGCTTCGTGAAGGGCAATAAAAAATACGCATATAGAATGCACAACTATAGAGTAATCCAAAAGCATCGTCACCAAATTGATCGATGTTCCAAAAAAACTCAAACACGAGTGGTTTCCTAAATGTGCAATCCACAATTGTAGTCACTAAAGTTGATCGATGGCCCAAGAAATCTCAAACATGAGTGGTTTCCTAAATGCGGCTATAGCTCGACGAAAAATGAAGGTTCACAAAAGGGGATAGAAAATACACATATAGAATTCATAACTATGGTGCAATCCACAATCGTAGTCACCAAAGTTGATCGATGGAGGATGAAAACTCAAACATGAGTGGTTTCTTAAATGCGGCTATAACTCAACAGAAAATGAAGGTTCACAAAAGTCAATATAAAATACGCATATAGAATGCACAACTACAATATAATCCACAATCGTAGTCACAAAGTTGATTGATGCCCCGTGAAAACTGAAACACGAGCGGTTTCATAACTTCGGCTATAACTAAAAAAAAATGAAGGTTCGCGAAAGGCGATAGAATATACGTGAATACATGAACGTTTTCCTAAATGCGGGTATCATTCAACTAAAAATGAAAGTTCCTGAAAGGTGATTAAAAATATGCATACATAATGCACAACAATAGTACAATCCACAATCGTAGTGACCAAAGTTGATTGATGGCCCACAAAATCTCAAATATGAGCGGTTTCTTAAATGCGGCTATAACTCGACAAAAAATGAAGGTTCATGAAAGGTGATAGAAAATACGTGTATAGACTGCACAACTACAGTGTAATCCACAATTGTAGTCACCAAAGTTCATCGATGGCTCAAGAAAACTCAAACACCGAACATTTTCCTAAATGCGACTATAACTCAACAAAAAATCAAGGTTCGTGAAAGACATTAAAAATATGCGTACAGAATGGACAACTACAGTACAATCCACAATCGTAGTTACCAAATTTGATCAATAGCCCGCAAAAACTCAAACACGAGAGGTTTCCTAAATGTGGCTATAACTCAGCAAAAAATGAAGATTTGCAAAAGGCGATGGAAAATATGTGTATAAAATGCACAATTACAGTGTAATCCACAAGTGTAGTCACCAAAGTTGATCGATGGGCAACGAAAACTCAAACATGAGTGGTCTCCTAAATGCAGAAAAAACAAAGGTTCGCGAAAGGCAATAGAAAATAAGCGTACAAAATGGAGAACTACAGTGCCATCCACAATCATAGTCACCAAATTTGCTCGTGTTTGAGTTTTTGTGGGTCATCGATCAACTTTGGTGACTTATAGCTGCAGTTAAGAAACCGCTCATTTTGAGTTTTCATGGGCCATCGATCTACGTTGGTGACTACGATTGTGGATTGCACTGTAATTGTCCATTATGTATGCGTATTTTCTATCGCCTTTCTCGAACCTTCATTTCTTGTTGAGTTATAGCCGCATTTTGGAAACCCCTCATGTTTAAGTTTTTCTTGGCCATCAATGAATTTTGGTAGCTGCAATTGTGGATTGTATTGTAGTTGTGCATTCTGTAAGCATAATTTTACTCACCTTTCATGAATCTTTATTTTTTGTTGAGTTATAGCTCCATTTAGGTAAATGTCCGTGTTAGAGTTTTTGTGGGCCATTTATCAAGTTTCCTAACTACGATTGTGGATTACATTATAGTTGTGCATTCTATATGCTTGTTTTTTATCGCCTTTCTTGAACCTTCATTTTTAGGTTACTTATAGCGGCAATTAGGAAACTACTTGTCCTTCAGTTTTCGTGGGCTATCAATCAACTTTTGTGACTATGATTCTGGATTGCACTGTAGTTGTCCATACTGTACGCGTATTTGCTATCGCCTTTCACAAACCTTCATTTTTCGTTGAGCTATAGCTGCACTTAGGAAACAACTCATTTTTGAGTTTTTGTGGGCCATCAATCAACTTTGGTGACTACGATTATGGATTGCACTATAGTTGTCCATTTTGTAGATGTATTTTCAATAGCCTTATGCAAACCATCATTTTTTCTTGAGTTATAGCCACATTTAGGAAACTAGTCGAGATTGAGTTTTCATGGGCCATCAATCAACTTTAGTGACAACACTTGTGGATTACATTGTAGTTATGCATTCTATACGCGTATTTTCTATCACCTTTCACAAACCTTCAATTTTTGTTGAGTTGTAGCCGCATTTAGGAAACCACTCGAGTTTGAGTTTTTGTGGGTCATTTAACTTTGGTCACTACGATTGTGGATTGCATTGTAGTTGTTGATTTTGTACTTGTATTTTCTATCACCTTTAGTGAACCTTCATTTTTTGTTGAGTTATAGCAGCATTTACGAAACCTATTCGAGTTTGAGTTTTTGTGTGCCCTCGATCAACTTTGGTGACTACGATTGTGGATTACACTATAGTTGTACATTCAATACTCGTATTTTCTTTCACCTTTTGTGAACATTCATTTTTTGTTAAGTTATAGCCGCAGTTAGGAAACCGCTCGAGTTTGAGTTTTTGTGGGTCATTGATCAACTTTGGTGGCTACAATTGTGGATTGTATCGTAGTTCTATATTCTATATGCATACTTTTAACCGCTTTTAAGAAACCTTCACTTCTTGATGAGTTATAGCCTGTATTTTAGTTTTTCGTGGTTTATCGATCAACTTTGGTGACTACGATTGTGATTACACTGTAGTGTTCAAATCTATAAGCGTATTTTCTATCACCTTTCGAGAACCTTCATTTTTTCGTTATGTTATAGCCGCATTTAGGAAACCACTCGTGTTTGAGTTTTCGTAGGCCATTGATCAACTTTGGTGACTACGATTGTGGATTAATATGTAGTTGTCCATTCGTTATGTGTATTTTCTATCGCCTTTCGTGAACCCTCATTTTTTCTTGAGATATAGTCGCATTAAGGAAAACGCTAATGTTTGAGTTTTCGTTGGCCATCGATCAACTTTGGTGACTACGATTGTGTATTACACTATAGTTGTCCATTGTATACGCATATTTTCTATCACCCTTGGTGAACATTCATTTTTTGTTGAGTTATAGCCGCACTTAGGAAACCACTCGTCTTTGAGTTTTCGTTGGCTATCGATCAAATTTGGTGAAAACAATTGTGGATTGCACTATAGTTGTCCAATATGTACGCGTATTTTCTATCGCCTTTTGCGAACCTTCATTTTTTTAATTTAGGTATGCATTCTATACGCATATTTTCTATCGCCTTTTGCAAACCTTCATTTTTTGTTTAGTTAATCCCGCATTTCAAAAACTGCTAATGTTTGAGGTTTTGCGGGCCATCGATCAACTTTGGTGACTATAATTGTGGATTGTATTGTAGTTGTGCATTCTATATGCATATTTTTAATTGCCTCTCATGAACCTTATTTTTTTTCTAAGTTATAGAAACAATTGTAGTTACCAAAGTTACCAAAGTTTATCTATGGCCCACAAAAACTCGAACACGATTGGTTTCATAAATACGGCTATAACTCAACAAAAAATCAAGGTTCGTGAAAAGTGATACAAAATGCTCCTATAGAATGCACAACTACAGTGTAATCCACAAGCCTAGTCACCAAAGTTGATCTATAGCCCATGAAAACCCAAAATCCACTAGTTTGTTAAATGGAGCTATAACTAAACAAAAAATGAAGCTTCGCGAAATGCAATAGAAACTATGCATATAGACTGCACAACTATGGTGTAATCCACAAGCCTAGTCACCAAAGTTAATCAATGGCCCATGAAAACTCAAATGCAAGTAGTTTAAAAAAATTTGAAGGTTCGCAAGAGGTGATAGAAAATACACATACAAAATGGACAACTATAGTGCAATCCACAATCGTAGTAACCAAAGTTGATCGATGGCCCACGAAAACGAAAACAAGAGTAGTTTCCTAATTGAAGCTATAACTCAGAGAAAATGAAGGTTCACAAAAAGCGTGAGAAAATACATGTATAAAATGCACAAGTACAGTGTAATCCACAATTGTAGTCACCAAAGTTGATCGATGGCCCACGAAAACTCAAACACGAGCGTTTTCCTAAATGCGACTATTAACTCAACAAGAAATGAAGGTTCAAAAAAGACAATTAAAAACTTGCATACATAATGCACAACTACAGTAAAATCCACAATCATAGTCACCAATGATGATTGATGGCTCACAAAAACTCAAACAAGAGCGGTTTCCTAAATGCAGCAATACCTCAACAAAAAAGGCAGGTTCGCGAAAGGTGATAGAAAATACGCGTAGAGAATGCACAGCTATTGTGTATTGCACAAGTGTAGTCAACAAAGTTGATTTGAAATATGGATTTTTTAGGTGCTCATGGCACTCAAGAGACCCAGATCGTCTGTCTTTTGAAAAAATAAGTTTTTTAAAAAGATAGATTTTTTTCGAAAGAAGCAGTAGAGGTAGCATAGGAAATTTTTTTGAATCTTTTTATTAAAAATGGGATAAATGGATTTTGTAGACAATGTCATTCTGAGTAGACCCAAATCATCCTTTTTCTGAAAAACTTATTTATCACCAACATGCAAGAACACCTAAAATATAGAATCTATAAAACAATTTTTTTTGGGAAAATAAAAAATATGAAATTTATAACTAATGTGTTAAAGAGACCTAGATCTTCCGTTCTTCGAAAAAATAAGTTGATTTTGAAAAAGATAGATATTTTTAAGTAGAAGTAGAGGTAACAGAGGCAATTTTTTATAATCTTTTTATAAAAAACCTAAGAAATGGGTTTTGTAGAGAATGTCATTCTGAGTAGACCTAGATCATCCTATTTTCAAAAGACTAATTTTTCACCAACATACAAGAATCCCTCAAAAATAGAATCTACGAAATAATTTTTTTGGAGAAAAATAAAAAAATATGGGTCTTATAGGTGCTAGTGTGCTGAAAAGATTTAAATCATCTGTTTTTTGAAAAAATAAGTAGTTTTTGAAAAAGATAGATTTTTTTGAAAAGTAGAAGCAATAGAGGTAACAAAAGAATTTTTTTTGAAATTTTTAATGAAAAATCTAAGAAATGGGTTTTGTAGAGAATGTCGTTCTAAATAGACCCAGATCATCCTTTTTTTTAAAAAATTATTTTTCACCAACATGCAAGAACCCCTTAAAAATAGAATCTAACGAAACAATTTTTTTGAGGAAAATAAAAAATCTAAGAAAAATGGGTTTTGTAGAGAATGTTATTCTGAGTAGAGCTAGATCGATCAACTTTTGCGACTACGATTGTGGATTGTACTATGCTTGTGCATTTTCTACGCATATTTTTAATCTTCTTTCATGAACCTTCATTTTTTGTTGAGTTATAGCTGCATTTAGGAAAACGGTCGTGTTTGAGTTTTCGTGGGCCATCGATCAACTTTGGTCACTACGATTGTGGATTGTACTTTAGTTGTGCATTTTGTATGCATATGTTTAATCGCCTTTCACTAACCTTCATTTTTTGTTGAGTTATAGCCACATTTAGGAAAACTCTCGTATTTGAATTTTCGTGGGCCATCGATCAACTTTGGTGACTATAATTGTCTATTAAACTGTAGTTGTGCATTCTATATGCGTATTTTCTATTGCCTTTCGCGAACGTTCATTTTTTGTTGAGTTGTAGTTACATTTAGGAAAACGATCATGTTTGAGTTTTTGTGGGCCATCGATCAACTTTGCTGACTATGATTGTGTATTAAACTGTAGTTCTGCATTCTATACGCGTATTTTCTATCGCCTTTCATGAAGCTTCATTTTTTGTTGAGTTAAAGTTGCATTTAGGAAACAATCATGTTTGAGTTTTTGTGGGCCATCGATCAACCTTGGTAACTCCGATTGTGGATTACACTATAGTTGTGTATTCTATACGTGTATTTTCTATCGTGCCTTTCATGAACCTTCGTTTTTGTTTGAGTTATACCTGTGCTTAAGAAACTGCTCATGTTTGAGTTTTTGTGGCATCGATCGGCTTTGGTGACTACGATTATGGATTGCACTATAGTTTTCCATTCTCTATCTGTATTTTCTATCGCCTTTCATGAGTCTTTATTTTTTGTTGAGTTATAGCCGCATTTAAGAAACTGCTCGTGTTTAAGTTTTCAAGGGCCAACGATCAACTTTGGCTACTATCCTTGTGCATTACACTGTAGCTGTGCATTCTATATGCGTATTTTCTATCGCCTTACTCAATCATTCATTTGTCATTGAGTTATAGATGCACTTAGGAAACCACTCGTATTTGAGTTTTCGTGGGCCATCAATCAAATTTGGTGACTATGATTGTGGATTGCACTGTAGTTGTTCATTCTATACACGTATTTTCTTTTGCCTTTCGCGAACCCTTATTTTTTGTTGACTTATAGCCGCACTTAGGAAACCGCTCGTGTTTGAGTTTTCATGGGGCATTGATAAACTTTGGTGACTACGATTGTTGATTGTACTATAGTTGTACATTTTGTACGCATATTTTTAATTGCCTTTCACCAACCTTCATTTTGTGCTAAGTTATAGCTGCATTTAGGAAAATGCTCGTGTTTTCAATTTTCTATCGCCTTTCGCTAACCTCTTTTTGTTGAGTTATAGCTGCATTTAGGATACCGACTCATGTTTGAATTTTTTTGGCCATCGATCAACTTTGGTGACTACGATTGTGGATTGTACTGTAGTTTTCCTTTCTCTTCGTGTATTTTCAATCGCCTTTCACGAACCTTCATTTTTTGTTGAGTGATAGCCGCATTTACCAAACCACTTGTGTTTGAGATTTCATGGGCCATCAATTAACTTTGCTCACTACAATTGTGGATTACACTTATTTTCTATCTGCATATTTTCTATCGCCTTTCGCGAACCTTCATTTTTCATTGAGTTATAGCTGCATTTAGTAAACCGCTTGTGTTTGAGTTTTCGTGGGCCATCAATCAACTTTGGTGACTACGATATTTTATTACACTTTAGTTAGTCATTCTATAGACATATTTTCTATCGCCTTTCATGAACCTTCATTTTTTGTTGAATTTTAGTAAAAATCTCATGTCTGAGTTTTTGTGGGCCATCAATCAAATTCGGTGTCTAGTACTGTGGATTGTACTATAGGTTTGCATTTTGTACGCATATTTTTTATCGCCTTTCATGAACCTTCACTTTTTGTTGAGTTATAGCCGCATTTCGAAAAACGCTCGTGTTTGAGTTTTCGTGGGCCATCAATCAACTTTGATGATTACAATTGTGCATTACACTGTAGGTGTACATTCTATACCTGTATTTTTTATTTCCTTTCGCGAACCTTCATTTTTTGTTTATTTATAGCTGCATTTAGAAAATTGCTTGTGTTTGAGTTTTTGTCGGCCATCAATCAACTTTGGTGACTACGATTATGGATTACACTATAGTTGTGCATTCTATAACCATATTTTCTATCGCCTTTCACGAACCTTCATTTTTCGTTGAGTTATAGCCACACTTAGGAAGAACCTGGTGTTTGAATTTTCATGGGCCATCGATCAACTTTTGTGACTACGATATTGCATTGCATTGTAGTTGTCCATTTTGTACGCATCTTTTCTATCGCCTCTCGTGAACCTTAGTTTTTTATTCAGTTATTGACACACTTAGGAAACAGCTCGTATTTGAGTTTTCTTGGTCCATCAATCAACTTTGGTGACTATGATTATGGATTACATTGTAGTTGTGCATTCTATACACGTATTTTCTATCACCTTTTGGGAACCTTCATTTTTTGTTGAGTTATGGCCGCATTTAGGAAACTACTCATGTTTGAGTTTTTCTTGGGCCATCGATCAACTTTGGTGACTAAAATTGTGGATTACAATGTAGTTGTGCATTCTATATGCGTATTTTCTATCGACTTTTGCGAACATTCATTTTTCGTTGAGTTATAGCCGCATTTAGGAAACCACTCATGTTTATTTTTCTGAGGGCTAAACTTTGGTAACTACGATTGTGGATCGTATTGTAGTTGTGCATTCTGTACGCATATTTTTAAACTCATTTTAGGAACCTTCATTTTATGTTGAGTTATAGCTGCATTTAGGAAAACGCTCGTGTTTGAGTTTTCGTGAGCCATCTAATCAACTTTAGTCACTACAATTATGGATTTTATATGTGTACTTTCTATCACCTTTTGCGAACCTTCATTTTTAGTTGGGTTGTAGCCATATTAAGCAATTGCTCATATTTGAATTTTCGTGGGCCATCAATCAACTTTGGTTACTACGATTATGGACTGCATTATAGTTGCCTATTTTGTACGTGTATTTTCTATCCCTTTTCATGAACATTCATTTTTTTGTTTGAGTTATACTCGCATTTAGGAAACCACTCGTGTTTGAGTTTTCCTAGCTCGTCGATCAACTTTGGTTACTAGGATTGTACAAGCATTGCACCATAGTTGCTAATTATATACGATTATTTTCTATCCCCTTTCGCTAACCTTAATTTTTTGTTGAGTTATACCATCATTTAGGAAACTGCTCGTGTTTGAGTTTTCGTGGGCCATTGATCAACTTTGGCGAGTACGATTGTGGATTGCACTATAACTCAACAAAAATGAAGGTTCACAAAAGGCAATAGAAAATACGTGTATAAAATGCACAACTACAATGTAATCCACAAGCGTAGTGACCAAACTTGATCGATGGCCCATGAAAACTCAAACTCGAGTGTTTTTCTAAATGCGGCTATAACTCAACAAAAAATGATGGTTTGTTAAAGGCAATAGAAAATATGAATATAGAATGCACAACTACAATGCAATCCAAAATCGTAGTCACCAAAGTTGATCGATGGCCCACGAAAACTCAAACACGTGCGGTTTCATAAGTGTAGCGATAACTCAATGAAACATGAAAGTTCGCAGAAGGTGATTGTAAATACACATATAGAAATCACAAATACAATGTAATCCACAATCGTAGTCACTAGAGTTGATTCATGGCCTACAAAAAACTCATACATGAGCATTTTCCTAAATGTGGCTATAACTCAACAAAAAATGAAGGTTCGTGAAAGGTAATTAGAAATATGAATACAAAATGAACAACTACAATACAATACACAATCATAGTCACCAAAGTTTATCGATGGCCCACAAAAACTCAAACATGAGTAATTTCCCAAATGCGGCTATAACTCAACCAAAAATGAAGGTTTGCAAAACGCAATAGAAAATAAGCATTCACAATGCACAACTACAATGCAATCCACAATTGTAGTCACCAAAATTGATCGACAGCCTTCAAAAACTTCAACATGAGCACTTTCATAAATGCGGCTATAATTGAACAAAAAATTAAAGTTCTCGAAAGGTTATAAAAAATACGCATATAGAATGCACAACTACAATGTAATACAAAAGCGTAGTCATCAAACTTGATCGATGGCCCATAAAAACTCAAAGTCGATTGGTTTCCTAAATGCGGCTATAACTCAATAAAAGATAAAGGTTCGTCAAAGGCGTTTAAAAATATGTGTACAAAATGCACAATTCATAATCGTAGGCACCAAAGTTGATTGATGCACCACAAAAACTCAACAAAAATGGAAGGTTCATGCAAGGCAATAAAAAATACAGTCTAACCTACAATTGTAGTCACCAAAGTTGATCGATGGCCCACGAAAACTCAAACCTTAGTGGTTTCATAAATGTGGCTATATGTAGAAAAAAAAATGAAGGGCCACGAAAGGCGATAGAAAATACATGTACAAAATGGACAAATACTATGCAATCCACAATTGTAGTCCCCAAAGTTGATTGATGGTGCACAAAAACTCAAATACGAGCGGTTTCCTAAGAGTGGCTATAACTCTATAAAAAATGAAGGTCCGCAAAAGGGGATATAAAGTATGCATATAGAATGCACAACTACATTATAATCCACAATCGTAGTCACCAAAGTTGATCAATAGCCCACGAAAACTCAAAAATGAGCGTTTTCCAAAATGCGGCTATAACTCAACAAAAAATGAAAGTTTGTGAAAGGCGATAGAAAATTAGTGTTCATAATGCACACTACAATGTAATCCACAATCGTAGTCACCAAAGTTGATTGATGGCCCACGAAAACTCAAACACAAACGGTTTCCTAAATGTACCTATAACTCAACAAAAAATGAAGGTTTGTGGAAGGCGATACAAAATTTACGTACAAAATGAACACTACTATGTAATCCACAATTGTAGTCCGCAAAGTTGGTCGATGGCCATTGAAAACTAGAACATGAGCAGGTTCCTAAATGCAGCTATTACTCAACAAAAAATGAAGGTTCAAAAAAGGAGATAGAAAATACGCATACAAAATCGACAACTACAATGCATTCTACAATCGTAGACACCAAAGTTGATCGATGCCCCATGAAAACTCAAACACGAGTGGTTTCCTAAATGCAGCTATAACTCACAAAAATGAAGGTTTACGAAAGGCGATAGAAATTACGCATATAAAATGCATAACTACAGTACAATCCACAATTGTAATCATCAAAGTTGATCGATGGCCCATGAAAACTCAAACACGAGTGGTTTCCTAAGTGGGGCTATAACTCGTGTTTAAGTTTTAGTGGGCCATTGTTGAACTTTGGTGAGTACGATTGTGGATTACATTGTACTTGTGCATTCTATACACATATTTTCACCATGTTCACTAACATGCAAAAACCCCTCAAAAATAGAATCTACGAAAGAATTTTGTTTGGGAAAATTGAAAATATGGGTTTTATAGGTACTCGTGTGATAAAGAGATGTAGATTTTCCATTTTTTGAAAGAATAAGTTGTTCTTGAAAAAGATTGATTTTTTGAAAAGTAGTAGTAGAGGTAACAGAGGAATTTTTTTAAAAAAAATTTATGAAAAATCTGAGAAATGGGCTTTTGTAGAGAATGTCATTATGAGAAAACCCAGATTGTTCTCTTTTCGAAAAGGTAATTTTCCACCAACATGCAAGTTCCCTTCAAAAATAGAATCCACAAAACAAATTTTTTTGGAAAAATCGAAATATGGGTTTTATAGGTGCTCGTGTGCTCAAGAGACCCTGATCGTCCGTTTTTTGAAAAAATATTTTGTTCTTGAAAAAGATAGAATTATTTGAAAAGTAGAAGCAGTAGAGGTAATAGGGGAATTTTTTTTGAATCTTTGTATGAAAAATATGAGAAATAGGATTTTGTAGATAACGTCATTCTAAGAAGACCCAGAATGTCCTCTTTTCAAAAAACTAATTTTCACCAATGTACAAAAACCCATCAAAAATAGAATCTAGGAGACAATTTTTTTAGGAAAATCGAAAATATGGGTTTTATAGGTGCCCTTGTGCTAAAAAGACCCAGATCATCTGTTTTTTTTTTTTAAATATTTGTTTTTCAAAACAATAGATTTTTATAGGTGCTCGTGTGCTAAAGATAAAGAAACCCAGATCATCCGTTTTCTGAAAAAGTAAGTTATTATTGAAAAAGATAGTTTTTTTTTAAAGGAGAAGCAGTAGAAGTAACAAAGGTAAATTTTTTGAATCTTTTTATGAAAATTCTAAGAAATGAGTTTTGTAGAGAATGTCATTCTGAGTACACCCAGATCGACCATTTTTTGAAAAACTAATTTTTCAGCAACATCTAAGAACCCTTCAAAAATCAAATCTACAAAACAATTTTATTTGGGAAAATTCAAAATATGGGTTTTATAGGTGTTCAAGAGCTAAAGAGACATAGATCATCCTTTTCTTTAAGAATAAGTTGTTTTTGAAAAGGATTTGAAAAGTAGAAGCAGTAGAGGTAACAGAGGCAAATTTTTTGAATCTTTTTATGAAAAATCTGAGAAATAGGTTTTGTAGAGAATGTTGTTCTGAATTGACCAAGATCGTCATTTTTTCAAAAAACTTATTTTTCACCAACATGCAAGAACCCCTCAAAAATAGAATCTATGAAATAAATTTTTTTAGGAAAATTAAAAATATGGGTTTTATAGATGCTGTCATTCTGAGTAAATCAAGATCGTCCTTTTTTCGGAAAACTATTTTTTCACCAACATGTAAGAACCCCTCAAAAATAGAATCCACCAAACAATTTTTTTTGGGAAAATAAAAAATATGGGTTTTGTATGTGCTCGACAGCTAAAGACACCCAGATAATCCATTTTTTAAAAAAATAAGTTGTTTTTGAAAAATATAGTTTTTATTTATTTTTAAGTAGAAACAGTAGAGGTAATAAAGGCAATTTTTTTGAATCTTTTTATGAAATATCTAAGAAATGGGTTTTCTAGAGAATGTCCCTCTTAGTAAACTTAGATCATCCATTTTTTGAAAAATTAATTTTTCACCAACATACAAGAACCCCTCAAAAATAGAATCTGAAAAACAATTTTTTTAGGAAAATCGAAAATATAGGTTTTAGACGTGCTTGTGTGCTAAAGAGACCCAGGTCATCCATTTTTTGAAGAAATAGATTGTTCTTGAAAAAGATAGATTTTTTTGAAAAGTCGAAGTAGTAGAGGTAATAAAGGGAAATTTTTTGAATCTTTTTATAAAAAATCTAAGAAATGGGTTTTGAAGAGAATGTCATTCTGAGTAGATCCATATCGTCCGTTTTGAAAAACTAATTTTTCACCAACATGCAAAAACTCCTCAAAAATAGAATCTACAAAACAATTTTTTTCAGGGAAAATCAAAATATAGGTTTTATAGGTGCTCATCTGCTCTATAGACCCTAATTATCCATTTTTTGAAAAAATTAGTTGTTCTTGAAAAAGATAGACTTTTTTGAAAAGTAGAAGTAGTAGAGGTAAGATAGGCAATTTTTTTTAATCTTATTATGAAAAATCAAAGAAATAGGTTTTGTAGAAAATGTCATTCTGAGTAAACCTAGATCGTCCTTTTTCTGAAAAACATTATTTCACCAACTTGCAAGAACCCCTCAAAAATAGAATCTACAAAATATTTTTTTTTGGGTAAATAAAAAATATCAGTTTTATAGGTACTCATTTGCTGAAGAGACGCAAATCGTCTGTTTTTTGAAAAAATAAGTTTTTCTTGAATAAGATAGATTTTTTTGAAAAGTAGAAGTTGCAGAGGTAATAGAGGCAATTTTTTTGAATATGTTTTATGAAAAATCTGAGAAATGGGTTTTGTAGAGAATCTCATTTTGAGTAGACCCATATCATCCTTTTCTCAAAAAACTATTTTTTTGTGAACATGCAAGAACCTTTAAAAAAATGAATCTACAAAACAATATGTTTTGGGAAAATAAAAAATATGGGTTTTATAGATGCTCATGTTGTAAAGAGACCCAAATCGTCCGTTTTCGAGTTTTCGTGTGCCATTGATCAACATTGGTGACTACGATTGTGGATTAAACTGTAGTTGTGCATGTTGTAAAGATATTTTCTATTGCCTTTCGTGAACTTTCATTTTTTGTTGAGTTATAGCTGCATTTACAAAACCCCTTGAGTTTCAGTTTTCATGGGAGATTCAATAAAATTCGTTGGTTATGCTCGTGGATTACATTGTAGTTTTGCATTCTATATGTGTATTTTCTATCACCTTTTGGGAACCTTCATTTTTTGTTCAGTTATAGCCGCATTTAGGAAACTACTCATGTTTGAGTTTTTGTGAGCCATCGATCAACTTTGATGACTGCGATTTTGGACTGTACTATAGTTGTGCATTTTGTACGCATATTTTTATTCACCTTTCATGAACCCTCATTTTTTGTTCAATTATAATTTAGGAAAACACTCGTGTTTGAGTTTTTGTGGCTTGTCGATCAACTTTGGTGACTACGATTGTGGATTAGACTATAGTTGTGCATTCTATACATGTATTTTCTATCACCTTTCATGAATCTTCATTTTTCGTTCAGTTATAGCTTCACTTAGGAAACCGCTCGTGTTTGAGTTTTTGTGGGGCATCGATCAACTTTGGTGACTACGATTGTGGATTGCACTGTAGTTGTCCATTTTTTATGCGTATTTTCTATTGCCTTTTGTGAACCTTCATTTTTTGTTGAGTTATAGCTGTATTTAGGAAACCGCTCGTATTTTAGTTTTTGTGGGCCATCAATCAACTTTGGTAACTATGATGTTTTTAGTTTTTATGGGCCATCAATCAACTTTGGTGACTACGATGTTGGATTATACTATAGTTGTGCATTTTGTATGCATATGTTTAATTTCCTTTCACGAACCTTCATTTTTTGTTGACTTATAGTTGCATTTAGGAAAAGGCTCGTTTTTGAGCTTTCGTGACTACGATTGTGTATTACACTATAGTTGTGCATTCCATACATGTATTTTCTATTTCCTTTTACGAACCTTCATTTTCCATTGAATTATAGCCGCACTTATGAAACCGCTCGTGTTTGAGTTATAGGTGCGTTTTGGAAACTACTCGAGTTTAAGTTTTCGTGGGCCCTCGATCAACTTTGGTGACTATAATTGTGGATTGTATAGTGGTTGTGCATTATGTATGCATATTTTTAATCATTTTTCAATCATAGTCACCAAAGTTGATATATGGGCCATGAAAACTCAAACACGAGCAGTTTCCTAAATGCAGCTATAACTCAACAAAAAATGAACTCTTGCGAAAGGCGGTAGAAATTACGTGTAGAGAATGCTTCTATAGTGTAATCCACAAAAATAGTCACCAAGTTGATCGATGGCCCATAAAAAATCAAACTCAAGCAGTTTCCTAAATGCACCTATAACTAAACAAAAAATGAGCATTCACAAACAGTGATAGAAAATACGCGTACAAAATGGAAAACTACATTGCAATCTGCAATCGTAGTCACCAAAGTTGATCAATGCATCGTTCACGAAAACTCAAACATGAGCGGTTTCGAAAGTGTGGCTATAATTAGATGGACAATGAAGGTTCACAAAACGCGATGGAAAATATGTGTATGGAATCCACAACTACAATGTAATCCAAAAGCGTAGTACCAAAGTCGATCGATGGCCCACGGAAACTCAAACACAAGAGTTTTCGTAAATGCAACTAAATCTCAAGAAAAAATTTAATTTCATAAAAGGTGATTAGAAATATGCGTATAGAATGCACAACTATAGGACAATCCACAATCGTAGTAACCAAAGTTGATTGATGGCTCACAAAAACTAAAAAATGAGCAGTTTCCTAAATGCGGCCATACCTCAACAACAAATGAAGGTTCATGAAAGGCGATAGAAAATAGGTGTATAGAATGAACAGCTATAGTGTAATTCACAATCGTAGTCACCAAATTTCATTGATGGCCAACAAAAACATAAAAAACGAGCGGTTTCCTAAATGCGCCTATAACTCAACAATAGATGAACATTCGTGAAATGCAATAGAAAATTAGCATTCATAATGCACAACTACATTGCAATCCTCAATTGCAGTCACCAAAGTTGATCGATGGCCCACAAAAATTCAATCATGAGGGCTTGCCTAAATACGGCTATAACTCAACAAAAAATAAAGATTCAGGAAAGGTGATTAAAAATACGTGTATAGAATTTACAACTATAGTGTAATCCAAAATCGTAGTCTCTAAAGGTTGACCAACGACCCACGAAAACTCAAACTTGATCGTTTTCCTAAATGTGGCTATAACTCAACAAAAAAGAAAATATCGTGACAGGCGATAGAAAATACACGTACAAAATGGACAACTACAGTCCAATCCACAATCGTAGTCACCAAAGTTGATCGATGCCCCAGAAAAATTCAAACACGAGCGGTTTCCTAAGGGCGGCTATAACTCAATGGAAAATGAAGGTTCGCAAAAGGCAATAGAAAATACGCTTATAGAATGGAGAACTACAATGTAATCCACAATAATAGTCACTAAAGTTGATCGATGGCGCACAAAAACTCAAACACAAGCGTTTTCTTAAATGCAGCTATACCTAAAAAAAATTCCAGGTTCGTGAAAGGTGATTAAAAAAAGCATGCAGAATGCACAACTACAATACAATCCAAAATCTTAGTCACCAAAGTTGATCGATGGCCAACGATAAACTCAAAGACACGAGCATTTCTGTAAATGTGGCTATAACTCAACCAAGGTTCGTGTAAGCCCTAATTGTAGTCAGCAAAGTTGATCGATGGCCCACAACAACTCAAACACGAGCGGTTTCCTAAATGCAGCTATAACTAAACAAAAATTGAAGGTTCATGAAAGGCTATCAGAATTAGCATTCATAATGCACAACTATAGTGCAATCCACAATCATAGTCAAAAAGTTGATCGATGGCTGACGAAAACTCAAACATTAGCGGTTTCCTAAATGGGGCTATAACTCAACAGAAAATGAAGGTTCACGATAGGCAATTAAGAATACACATATAGAATGGACAACTATAATGTAATTCACAAGCGTAGTGACCAAAGTTGATCAATGGCCCACGAAAACTCAAACTCGAGCGGTTTCCCAAATGCGGCTATAAATGAAAAAAATGAAGGTTCGCAAAAGGCGATAGAATATACCCATACAAAATAGACAACTACAGTTTAATCCACAATTATTTTCACCAAATTTGATCAATAGCCCTCGAAAACTCAAACATGGGCAGTTTCCTAAGTGTGCCTATAACTAGAAAAAAAAAGAATGTTCATGAAGCGTGATAGAAAATACACGTATAGAATGCATGACTACAGTGTAATACATAATCGTAGTCACCAAAACTGTTTGATGGCCCACAAAAACTCAAACATGAGTGTTTTCCTATATGAGGCTATAACCCACAAAAATTGAAGGTTCATGAAAGGCGATAGAAAATATGAATAACGAATGGAGAGCTATAGTGTAATCCACAATCGTAATCACCAATTCGATCAATCGCCCATGAACACTCAAACACAAGCGGTTTCCTAAATGCGACTATAACTTAATGAAAAATGAAGGTTCATGAAAGGCGATAGAAAATATGAATAATGAATGGAGAGCTACAGTGTAATCCATAATCGTAATCACCAATTCGATCAATGGCCCATGAAAACTCAAACACAAGCGGTTTCCTAAATGCGACTATAACTTAATGAAAAATGAAGGTTCATGAAAGGCGATAGAAAATACAAGTGAAGATTGGATAACTACAGTGCAATCTACAATCGTAGTCACCAAAGTGGATCAATGGCCCACAAAAACTCAAACATAAGAGATTTCCTAACTATGGCTATAACTCAACAAAAAATGGACATTTGCGAAACGTGAAAGAAAATACGCGTATAGAATGCACAACTGTAGTGTAATCCACAATTGTAGTCACCAAAGTTGATCGATGGCGCACGAAAACTGAAACACGAGCGTTTTCGTAAATGTAGCTATAATTCAACAAAAGATGAAGGTTCGCGAAAGGGGATAGAAAATACACACACAAAATAGACAACTACATTGCAATCCACAATCGTAGTCACCAAAGTTGATCGATGGCCCATGAAAACTCAAACACGAGGGGTTTCATAAGTCCAACTATAACTCAACAACAAATGAAGGTATGCGAAAGGTGATAGAAAAATATGTATAGAATGCATAATTATATTGTAATCCACAATCGTACTCACCAAAGTTGACCGAAGGCCCATGAAAACTCAAAACACAAGCGTTTTCCTAAATGCGGCTATAACTCAACAAAAAATGAAGGTTTGCGAAAGGCGATAGAAAATACACGTACATAATGAACAAGTACAGTGTAATCCACAATCGTAGTCACCAAAGTTGATCGATGGCCCACAAAAACTCAATCATGAGCGGTTTCCTAAATGCAGCTATAAGTCAACAAAAAATGAATGTTCGTGAAAGGCTATAGAAAATACACAAAGATTCGATAAGTACAGTGCAATCCACAATCGTAGTCACCAAAATTTATCTATGGACTGCGAAAAACTCAAATATGAGCGGTTTCCTAAATACGGCTATAACTCTACAATAAATGAAGTTTTATGAAAAGTGGTTAAAAACATGTGTACAAAATGCACAACTACAATACAATCCACAATTGTTGTCACCAAAGTTGATCGATTTCCCGTGAAAACATAAACTCGAGCGGTTTCCTAAATGTGGCTATAAATTAAGAAAAAATGAAGGTTCGTGAAAGGCAATAGAAAATATGTGTAAAAAATAGAAAACTACAGTGCAATCCACAATCATAGTCACCAAAATTGATTGATAGCCCACGAAAACTCAAACATGAGCGATTTCCTAAGTATGGCTCTAACTCAATGAAAATTGAAGGTTCATGAGAAGTTATAGAAATACCCATATAGAATGCACAACTACAGTACAATCTACAATGGTTGTCACCAAAGTTGATCGATGGACCACGAAAACTCAAACTCAAGCGGTTTCCTAAAAGCGGCTATAACTCAACAAAAAATGAAGGTTCGTGAAAGGCGATAGAAAATACATATACATAATGAACAACTACAGTGCAATCCATAATCTTAGTCACAAAAGTTGATTGATGGCCCACAAAAATCAAAGACAAGCGGTTTGCTAAGTGCGGTTATAACTCAACGAATATTGAAAGTTCACGAAAGTCGATAGAAAATACGCATATACAACTACAATGTAATCCACAATTGTAGTCACTAAAGTTGATTGATGGTCCCCGAAATATCAAACATGAGGATTTTCCTAAATGTGGCTATAACTCAACAAAAAATAAAGTTTCGTAAGAGTCAATAAAAACTATGCATAGAAAATGCACAACTATAGTGCAATCAACAATCGTAGTCACCAAAGCTGATTGATGGCCCAAAAAAACTGAAACATGAATGGTTTCCTAAAGATTCAGGAAAGGTGATAGAAAATACGTGTATAGAATGAACAACTACAGTTTAATCCACCATTGTAGTCACCAAAGTTGATTGATAGCCCACGAAAAATCAAACACGAGCGGTTTCCTAAATGCAGATAAACTAAAAAAAATTGAACGTCCGTGAAAGGCAAATAAAAATATGCCTACAAAATGCAAAACTATAGTACAATCCACAATCATAGTCACCAAAGTTGATTGATGGCACACGAAAACTCAAACACAAGTGGTTTCCTATATGTGGCTATAACTCAAGAAAAAAGTTAACATTTCGAGAAAGCGCATAGAAAATACGCTGATAGAATTCACAACTATATTATAATGTAAAATAGTAGTCACCAAAATTGATCGACGGCCCACGAAAACTAATACACGAGTGGTTTCATAAATGTGGCTATAACTCAATAAAAAATGAAGGTTCATGAAAGGCGATTAAACATATCCTTACATAATGCACAATCACAGTACAATCCACGATCGTTGTCAACATAGTTGATCGATGGCCCACAAAAAGTCAAACATGAGTGGTTTCCTAAATGCAGCTATAACTCAAGAAAAAAAGAAGCTTGGTTAAAAGCGATAGAAAAAATGTGTGTAGAATGCACAACTACAGTGTAATTCAAAATCATCATCACCAAAGTTGATCGATGGCCCACAAAACTCAAACACGAGCAGTTTCCTAAATGCAGCTATAACTCAACAAAAAATGAGGGTTCCTGAAATGCAATTGAAAATATGTGTACAAAATGGAAAATTATAGTGCAATCTAGAATTGTAGTCAACAAAGTTTATCGATGGCCCATGAAAACTCAAACACAAGTGGATTCCTAAACGTGGCTATAGCTCAAAGAAAAATGAAGGTTCACGAACGACGATAGAAAATACGTGTGCAAAATGGACAACTACAGTGCAATCCACAACGTAGTCACCAAATTTGATCAATGGCCCACGATTACTCAAACTCAGGCAGTTTCTCAAATGCGGCTACAAGTCAATGAAAAATGAAGGTTCACAAAAGGGGATAGAAAATATGCGTATAGAATTCACAACTACAGTGCAATCCACAATCGAAGTCACCAAAGTTGATCGATGGCGTACGTAAACTCAAACATGAGAGGTTTCCTAAAAGTGGCTATAACTCACCGAAAAATGAAGGTTCAGAAAAGTCCATACAAAAAACTCGTATAGAATGCACAACTACAGTGTAATCCACAAGCGTAGTCACCAAAGTTGATCGATGGCCCATGAAAACCCAAACATGAGCAGTTTCATAAGTGCAGCTATAACTCAACGAAAAATGAAGGTTCACAAAAGGTGATAGAAAATACACATATAGAATGCAAAATTACAATGTAATCCACGATCGGAGTCACCAAAGTTGATCGATGGCCCATGAAAACTCAAACACGAGTGGCTACCTAAGTGCGGCTATAACTCAACGAAAAATGAAGGTTCGCAAATAGTGATAGAAAATATGTGTATAAAATGAACAAGTATAGTGTAATCCACAATTGTAGTCACCAAAGTTGATCGATGGCCCACGAAAACTCAAACACGAGCGGTTTTTTAAATTTGGCTATTACGTAAAAAAAAATGAAGGTTCATAAAAGGAGATAGAAAATACACATAAAAAATGAACTATCTAGTGCAATCCACAATTATAGACACCAAAGTTTATTGATGACCCACGAAAACTCCAATACGAGTGGTTTCCTAAATGTGGCTATAACTCACAAAAAATGAAGGTTCATGAAAGGAGATAGAAAATACACGTATAAAATGCACATCTACAATGTCATTCGCAAGCATAGTCACCAAAGTTGATCGATGGCTCATGAAAAATCAAACTCGAAAATATGCATATAGAATGCAAAACTACAGTGTAATCCACAATCATAGTCACCAAAGTTCATCGATGGCCCACGAAATCTCAAACATGAGCGGTTTCCTAAATGCTACTATAACTCAACAAAAAATGAAGGTTTGCAAAACATGATAGAAAATACGTGTATAAAATGCAGAACTATAGTGTAATCCACAATCTTAGTTGCCAAAGTTGATTGATGGCCTACGAAAACTCGAACACGAGTAGTTTCCTAAATGCGGCTATCACTCAAATAAAAATGAAGGTTCACTAAAGGCAATCGAAAATATGCGTACATACAACTAGCTTGCAAGCCACAATTGTAGTCATCAAAGTTGATTGATGGTCCACAAAAACTCAATGAGAAATGAAGGTTCGGTATAGGCAATAGAAAATATGCATACAGATTGCACTACATTGTAATCCACAATCATAGCCCACAAAAACTCAAATACGAGCAGTTTCCTAAATACAGCTATAACTAAACAAAAAATGAAGGTTTGTGAAAAGTGATTAAAAATATGCATACAGAACACACACCTACAGTACAATCCACAATCGTAGTCACCAAAGTCAATTGATGGCCAACAAACACTCAAACTCGAGTGGTTTACAAAATGCACCTATAAGTCAACAAAAAATGAAGGTTCGCAAAAGGTGATATAAAATATATATATAAAATGCACTACTACAGTGTAATCCACAATCGTAATCACCAAAGTTGATCGATGGCCCACAAAAAGTCAAACACGAGCGATTTCCTAGATGCGAATATAACCCAACAAAAACTAAAGGTTTGCGAAAGGCGATAGAAAATACTTGTATAGAATGCACAACTATAGTGTAATCCATAAGCGTAGTCACATAAGTTTATCGATGTCCCATGATAACTCAAACTCGAGCGGTTTCCAAAAAGCGGCTAGAAAATAAACGTACAAAAATAATCACTATAGTGCAATCCACAATCATAGTCACCAAAGATGATTGATGGCCCACAAAAAACTAAACATGAGCGGTTTCCTAAGTGTGGCTATAACTCAATGAAAAATGAAGGTTCGCGAAAGCCGATAGAATGGACAACTACAATGTAATTCACAAGCGTAGTCACCAAAGTTAATCGATGGCCCACGAAAACTCAAACATGAACGCTTTCGTAAATGCGGCTATAACACAAAAAAAAAAAATTAAGGTTCTTAAATTGATAAATGGCCCATAAAAACTCAAAGTTGAGTAGTTTCCTATATGTGGCTATAATTGAACAAAAAATGGAAGTTCACGAAAGGCAATAAAAAATACACATACAAAATGGACAACTACAGTGCAATCCACAATGGTAGTCACCAAAATTGATCGATTGCCCCAGAAAACTCAAACATGAGCGGTTTCCTAATTCCTACTATAACTCAAAAAAAAATGAAGGTTCGCAAAAGGCGATAGAAAATACGTATATAGAATGCACTCCAACAGTGTAATCCACCATCTTAGTCACCAAAGAGTATCGATGGGCAACAAAAACTCAAACATGAGCAGTTTCCTAAATGCGGCTATAACTCAACAAAAAATGAAGGTTTCCGAAAGGCAATAGAAAATATGTGTATAGAATGCACAAATATAGTGTAATCCACAAGCATAGTCAACAAAGTTGATTGATGGCCCACGAAAACTCAAACTCGAGCGGTTTCCTAAATGCGGCTATAACTCAACATAAGATGAAGTTTCACGAAAGGCAATAGAAAATACACATACAGAATGGACAACTACAATCAATCCACAATCGTAGTCACCAAATTTGATTGATAGCCCACAAAAACTCACACATGAGGAGTTTCCTAAGTGCAGCTAGAACTCAACAAAAACTGAAGGTTCATGAAAGGCAATAGAAAATACCTATATACAATGCACAACTATAGTGTAATCCACAAGCGTAGTCACCAAAGTTGATTGATGGCCCACGAAAACTAAAACTCGAGCGGTTTCCTAAGTGCAGCTATAACTCAATGAAAAATAAAGGTTCACAAAAGGTGATAGAGAATAAACTTATAATGCACAAGTATAGTGTAATCCACAATCGTAGCTACGAAAGTTGATTGATGGCCCATGAAAACTAAAATACGATAGTTAATGAAAAATGAAGGTTCGCGGAAGGTGATAGAAAATACGCTTATAGAATGCTCAACTACAGTATACCACAATCATAGTCATCAAAGTTAATCAATGCCTACCAAAACCTAGACATGAGCATTTTTCTAAATACGGCTATAATTTATCAAAAATTCAAAATTCGTGAATGATGATTAAAAATATGTGTACTGAGTGCATACCTACAGTACAATCCACAATCGTAGTCACCAAAGTTGATTGATGGCCCACAAAAACTAAAAAATGAGCGGTTTTGTAAATGCTGCTATAACTTAAGAAAAAATGAAGGTTCCTGAAAGGTGATAGAAAATACGGGTATATAATGCACAACTATAATGTAATCCACAAGCGTAGTCACCAAAGTTGATTGATAGCCCATGAAAACTCAAACTCACGCAGTTTCCTAAATATAGCTATAACTCAACAAAAAGTAAAGGTTCACAAAAGGCGATAGAAAATACACGTACAAAATGGACAACTAGAGTGCGATCCAGAATCGTAGTCACCAAAGTTGATCAATGGCCCATGAAAACTCAAACATGAGCAATTTCCTAAATGCACCCATAACTCAACAAAAAATCAACATTCGCAAACACTAGTGGTTTCCTAAATGCAGCCATACCTCAACAAGAAAAGAATATTAGTGAAAAGGCAATAGAAAATATGCATATAGAATGCACAACTACAGTGTAATCCAAAAGAGTTGTCACCAAAGTTGATCGATGGCCCATGAAAATTCAAACTCAAGTGGATTCCTAAATGCGGGTATAACTCAACAAAAAATGGAGGTTCGAAAACATGCGTATAGAATGCACAACTATAGTGTAATCCACAATTGTAGTCACACAAGTTGATCAATGGCCCACTAAAACTCAAACTCGAGCGGTTTCCTAAATGCGGCTATAACTAAATAAAATGAAGGTTTGCGAAATGCACATAAAAAATAGACAACTACAGTGCATTCCACAATCGTAATCACCAAAGTTGATTGATGGCCCACAAAAACTCAAACACGACCAGTTTCCTAAGTGCGGTTATAACTCAACGAAAAAAGAAGGTTCGTGTAAGGCGATAGAAAATACGCGTATAGAATGCACAGCTACAGTGTAATCCATAAGTGTAATAATCAATGGACCACGAAAAGTCAAATTGAGTGGTTTCTTAAATGCGGCTATAACTTAACAAAAAATGAAGGTTCATGAAATGCGATAAAAAATACACATACATATGATTTTTCATACAAATATTCATAAAATTTGCCTCTATTACCACTATTGCTTTTACTTTTAAAAAAGATCTATCTTTTTCAAAAACAACTTATTTTTTAATAAAATGGATGATCTGGGTCTCTTTATAACATGAGCATCTATAAAACTCATTTTTTCAATTTTCCACAAAAATACTGTTTCGTAGATTCTATTTTTGAGGGGTTTTTACATGTTGATGAAAAAATAGTTTTTCGAAAAAAGGACGATCTGAGTCTACTCAGAACTCTACAAAACCCATTACTTAGTTATTTCATAAAAAGATTTAAAATAATTTTCCTTTGTTACCCTACTGCTTCTACTTTTAAAAAAAATATTTTTCAAAAACAACTTATTTTTCTAAAAACGGATCATCTAGGTCTTTTTAGCTCTCGAGCACGTATAAAACCAATATTTTTTATTTTTGCAACTAAAATTGTTTCATAGATTCGATTTTTGAGGGGTTCTTGCTTGTTGGTTAAAAATTAGGTGTTCAAAAAAATGACAATCCGTATTTCCTCAGAATGACATTCTCTACAAAACCCATTTCCTTTCGAGTTTCAGTTTTTGTAGGCCATCAATCAACTTTGGTGACTATGCTTGTGGATTGCACTGTAGTTGTGCATAATGTATGTGTATTTTCTATCGCCTTTCGCAAACCTTCATTTTTTTTTGAGTTATAGCCGCATTTTTGAAACTACTAATGTTTGAGTTTTTGTGGGCCATCGATCAACTTTAGTGACTACGATTGTTGATTGTATTGTAGTTGTGCATTCTATACGCATATTTTTAATCGTCTTTCCTGAACCTTCATTTTTTGTTGAGTTATAGCCGCATTTAAGAAACCGCTTGTGTTTGAGTTTTCATGGGCCATCGATCAAGTTTTTGACTATGATTGTGGATTGCACTTTAGTTGTGCATCATGAATGCCTATTCTCTATTGCCTTTCGTGAACCTTCATTTTTTGTTTAGTTATAGCCGCATTTAGGAAACCTCTCATGTTTGAGTTTTCGTGGGTCATCGATCAACGTTGGTGACTAAGATTATGGATTACACTATAGTTATCCATTTTATATGCTTATTTTCTATTGCCTTTCGCAAACCTTCATTTTTTATTGAGTTATAGCCGCATTTAGGAAAACGTTCGCTTTGAGTTTTCTTTTTCCGTCAATCAACTTTGGTGACTACGATTGTGGATTGTATTATAGTTGTGCATTCTGCACACATATTTTTAAGCGCCTTTGATCAACCTTGTTTTTTTGTTGAGTTATTGCCACATTTAGGAAAACACTCGTGTTTGAGTTTTCATGGGCCATTAATGAACTTTTAGTGGCTATGATTGTGGAGTACACTGTAGTTGTCTATTTTATATGTGTATTTTCTATTGCCTTTTGTGAACCTTCATTTTTCATTCAGTTATAGCAGCATTTACGAAATTGCTAGTGTTTGAGTTTTTGTGGGCCATCAATCAACTTTGGAGACTACGATTTTCGATTGCACTGTACTTGTCCATTATGTACATGTATTTTCTATTGCCTTTCAAGACACTTTATTTTTTGTAGAGTTATAGCCACATTTAGGAAACCGCTCGAGTTTGTGTTTTTGTGGGCAGTCGATCAACTTTGGAGACTACAATTGTGGATTACACTCTAGTTGTCCATTCTATACATGTATTTTCAATCGCCCTTTTTGAACCTTCATTTTTTGTTCAGTTATAGTTGTACTTAGGAAATCCCTCGTGATTGAGTTTTTGTGGGACATCGATCAACTTTGAAGACTAAGATTGTGGATTGCAATGTAGTTTTGCATTATGAATGCTAGTTTTCTATCACATTTCACGAACCTTCCTTTATTTTTCAGTTATAGCCGCATTTAGGAAACTGCTCGTGTTTGAGTTTTTGTTAACCATCGATCAATTTTGGTGACTACTATTGTATATTACACTATAGTTTTTCATTCTATACACTTATTTTCTATCACCTTTCATGAACCTTCATTCTTTTTTGAGGTATAGTGACATTTAGGAAACTGCTCATGTTTGAGTTTTTGTGGACCACCAATCAACTTTGGTGACTACAATTGTACATTGTACTATAATTGTGTATTATGTATGCATATTTTTAATCACTTTTCATGAAAATTCATTTTTCTTTTAGTTTTAGCTATATTTAAGAAAACTATTGTGGATGAGTTTTTGTGGGCCATTGATCAACTTTGGTGACTACGCTTCTAGATTACACTGTAGTTGTGCATTCTATACATGTATTTTCTGTCCATATGAATATTTTAATCACCTTTCACGAACCTTTCAATTTTTGTTGAGTTATAGCTGCATTTAGTAAAACGTTCGTATTTGAGTTTTCCTGGGCCATTGATCAACTTTGGTCACTACGATTGTGGATTATAGTGTAGTTGTGCATTCTATACCCATATTTTATATCCCCTTTAGAAAATATGCATATAGAATGCACAACTACAGTGTAATCTAGAAGAATGTCACCAAAGTTGATCGATGGCCCACGAAAACTCATTCACGATAGTTTTCCTAAATGCAGCTAAAACTAAAAAAAAAAATGAAGTTTCATGAAAAGTTATTAAAAATATGCATACATAATACACAACTATAGTTATAGAATCCACAATCGTAGTCACCAAAGTTGATTGATTTTCCACAGAAACTGAAACATACTCCAGTTTCCTAAATGCGGCTATACCTCAACAAAGAATGAAGGTTCACAAAAGGCGATAGAAAATAAATGTATAGAATGAACAAATACAGTGTAATATACAATCATAGTCACCAAAGTTCATTGATGGCTAAAAAAAACTCAAACACAAGCTATTTCCTAAATGCAGCTATAACTCAAAAGTAGATGAAGGTTCGTGAAATGTGATAGAAAACTAGCATTCATAATGCAAAACTACATTGCAATCCACAATCGTAGTCTCCAAAGTTGATCGATGGCCCACAAAAACTCAATCACGAGGGATTTCCTAAATAATGCTATAACTGAACAAAAAATGCAGTTTCACGAAAGGTGAATTAAAATACCTGTATAGAATGCACAACTACAATGTAATCCACAATCGTAGTGTCCAAAGTTGGTCGACGGCCCACGAAAACACAAACTCGAGCGTTTTCCTAAATGTGGCTATAACTCAACAAAAAATAAAGTGTCTTGAAAGCTGATAGAAAATACATGTACACAATGGACAAAGAGAGTGCAATCCACAATCGTAGTCACCAAAGTTGATCGATGGCCCACGAAAACTCCAACATGAGCAGTTTCCTAAATGCAGCTATAACACAACAAAAAATGAAGGTTCTTGAAAGGCGATTTACAATATGTGTATAGAATACAATCTTACAGCACAATCCACAATCGTAGTCACCAAAGTTGATCGATGGCCCATGAAAACCAAAACATGAGTGGTTTCCTAAGTATAGCGATAACTCAACGAAAAATGAGGGTCATTCACAATGCACAACCACAATTCAATCCATAATTGTAGTCACCAAAGTTGAACAATGGCCCACGAAAACTCAAACATGAGTGGTATCCTGAGTGTGCATCTAACTCAACAAAAAATGAAGGTTTGTGAAAGACGATTAAAAATATGCATACAAAATGCACAACTACAGTACAATCCACTATCGTAGACACCAAAGTTGATTGATAGCCCACAAAAACTCAAACATGAGAGGTTTCCTAAATGGCGCTATAACTGAATTAAAAATGAAGATTTACGAAAGGCGATAGAAAACACGAGTATAGAATGCACAACTACTCTATAATCCACAAGTGTAGTCACCAATGTTGATCGATGGCCCACGAAAACAAAAACTTGAGTGGTTTCCTAAATGCAGCCATAAACTCTAAAAAAATAAAGGTTTGCAAAAGGCATTAGAAAATACGGGTAAATACTGGACAACTATGGCGAAATCCATAATCATAGTCCCCAGAGTCGATTGATGGCCCACAAAAACTCAAACATGAGCGGTTTCCTAAGTGCGGCTATAACGCAACAAAAAATGAAGGTATGCAAAAGGCGATAGAAAATATGCATATAGAATGCACAACTACAGTGTAATCCACAATCGTAGTCACCAAAGTTGATCAGTGGCCTAGGAAAATTCAAACACGAGAGGTTTCCTAAATGTGGCTATAACTCAACAAAAATTGAACGTTCGTAAAAGGAGATTAAAAATATGTGTACATTATGCACAACTCCAGTACAATCAATCCATAATCGTAGTCACCAAAGTCGATTGATTGCCCACAAAACCCCAAACATGAGTGGTTTCCTAAATGCAGCAATAACTCAAAAAAAATAAAGGTTCACAAAAGGTGTTAGAAAATACGCGTACATTATGGACAGCTATAGTGCAATCCACAATCGTAGTCACCAGAGCTGATTGATGGCCCACAAAAACACAAACATGAGCAGTTTCCTAAATACGGGTATAACTCAATAAAAAAGGAAGGTTCTCGAAAGGCGATAGAAAATACACGTACCTAATGGACAACTATAGTGCAATCCACAATCATAGTCACCAAAGTCGATAGATGGCCCACAAAAACTCAAACTCGAGCGGTTTCCTAAGTGTGGCTATAACTCGACAAAAACTCAAGGTTCGCAAAAGGAGATAGAAAAGATGCATATAGAATGCAAAACTACATTGTAATCCACAATCGTAATCACCAAAGTTGATCAATGGCCCACGAAAACTCAAACACAAGAGATTTCCTAAATGCTACTATAACTCAACAAAAAATGAAGATTTATACAAGTAGATTAAAAATATGTGTACATAATGCACAACTACAGTACAATCCACAATCGTAGTCACGAAACTCGATTAATTGCCCACAAAACCTCAAACACAAGTAGTTTCCTAAATGCAAGTATAAATCAACAAAAAATGAAGGTTCACAAAAGGCGATAGAAAATATGTGTATAGAAATGCACAACTCTAGTTTTACCCACAAGTGCAGTCACCAAAGTTGATTGATGGCTCAAAAAAACTCAAACATGAGGTTTCCTAGAGGTGGTCATAATTCAACAAAAAATGAAGGTTCGCAAAAGGCAATAGAAGAGACGCATATAGAATGCACAATTACAGTGTAATCCACAATCATAGTCAGCAATGTCAATCGATGGCCTATGGAAACTAAAACACAAGCATTTTCCTAATTACGGTTATAACTCAACAAAAAATGAAGGTTCGTGAAAACCAATTAAAAATATGCGTACAGAATGCACAACTTAATTACAATCCACAATCGTAGTCACCAAAGTTGATCATTGGCCCACAAAAACTCAAACATGAGCAGTTTCCTAAATGCGGCTATAAGTGAACAAAAAAAGAAGGTAGTGAAAAGCGATAGAATATATGCATATATAATGGACAACTACAGTGCAATCCACTTTCGTAGTGACCAAAGTTGATCGATGGTCCACAAAAACTCAAACATGAGCAATTTCCTTAATGCAGCTATAACTCAAGAAAAAATGAAGGTTTCCATAAGGCGATAGAAAATACGCATATAGAATGCAAAACTACAGTGTAATCCACAAGCGTAGTCAACAAAGTTGATCGATGGGCCACGAAAACTCAAACTCGAGCGGTATCCTAAATAATGCTATTACTAAATAAAAGGTGAAGTTTCGCGTAAGGCAATAGAAAATACGCGTACAGAATGGACAACTATAGTGCAATCCACAATCTTAGTCACCACAGTTGATTGATGGAGCACAAAAACTCACACACGAGCAGTTTCCTAAGTGTGGCTATAAATCAATGAAAAATGAAGGTTCATGAAAGGCAATAGAAAATATGCTTATAAAATGGACAACTATGGTGTAATCCAGAAGCGTAATCACTGAAGTTGATTGATGGGCCCACAAAAACTCAAACTTGAGCAGTTTCCTAAATGCGGCTATAACACAACGAAAAATGAAGGTTCTCGAAAGGTGATAGAGAATATGCCTATAGAATGCACAAGTATAGTGTAATCCACAATTATAGTCATGAAAGTTGATCGACGGCCCATAAAAACTAAAACATGAGCGGTTTCCTAAGTGTGGCTATTAGTCAACAAAAAAATGAAGGTTTGCAAAAGGTGATAGAAAATGTGCTTACAGAATGCACAATTACAGTGTAATCCACAATTGTAGACACGAAAGATGATCGATGGCCCATGAAAAGTAAAACATGAGCAGTTTCGTAAAAGCAGCATTAAGTAAAAAAAAATAGAAGGTTTGCGAAAGCTAATAGAAAATACAAGCATAGAATTCACAAAAACAGTGTAATCCACAATCGTAGTCACCAAAGTTGATCAATGCCCACCAAAAATCAGACACGAGCGTTTTCCTAAATGCGGCTATAACTCAAAAAAAATTGAAGGTTCATGAACAAAGATTAAAAATATGCATATAGAATGCATAACTACAATACAATCCACAATAGTAGTCACCAAAGTAGATAGATGACCCATAAAAACTCAAAAATGAGCGGTTTCGTAAATGCTACTATAACTCAACAAAAATTGAAATTTTGTGAAAGGCGATGGAAAATACGTGTATAGAATGCACAACTACAGTGTAATCCACAAGTGTAGTCACCAAAATTGATCGATGGCCCATGAAAACTCAAAACTCGCGCGGTTTCCTAAATATGGCTATAACACAACAAAAAATGAAGGTTCGAGAAAGGTGATAGAAAATACATTTATAGGATGGAAACTACAGTGCAATCCAGAATCATAGTTACCAAAGTTGATCGATGGCCCACGAAAACTCAAACACGAGCGGTTTCCTAAGTGTAGCTATAACTAAACGAAAAATGAAGTTTAACAAAATGTGATAGAAAATACGCATATGGAATGCACAACTACAGTGTAATCCACAATCGTAGTCACCAAAGCTAATTGATGGCCCACAAAAACACAAACACGAATGTTTTCCTAAATGTTTAACTCAAAAAAAAATGAAGGTTCGTGAAAGGCAATTTAAAATATACATACAAAATGCACAACTACATTACAATCCACAATCGTAGTCACCAAAGTTGATTGATGACCCAGAAAAACTTAAACATGAGCGGTTTTCTAAATGTGGCTATCACTCAACAAAACCTAAAGTTTTGCGAAAGGTGATAGAAAATACACGTATAATATACACAACTACAATGTAATCCAGAAGCGTGACTAAAAACCAAAGTTGATCGATGGCCAATGAAAATTCAAACATGAGCATTTTCCTAAATGTGACTATAACTCAACAAAAAATGAAGGTTTGTGAAAGGAAATTAAAAATATGTGTACAAAATGCATAACTATAGTACATTCCAGAATCGTAGTCACCAAAGTTGATTGATAGCCCACAAAAACTCAACTATGAGCGGTTTCCTAAATACAGCTATAATTAACAAAAAAATGAAGGTTCACAATCATAGATAACAAAGTTGATTGATAGCCCACGAAAACTCAAACACGGGTGTTTTCATAAGTTATAACTCAACAAAAAGTGAAGGTTTGTGAAAGGTGATTAAAAATAAGCATATAAAATGCACAACTATGGTAGAATCCACAATCGCAGTCACCAAAGTTGATCGATGGCCCACAAAAAGTCAAACATGAGCAGTTTCCTAAATTTGGCTATAATTCAACAAAAAATGAAGGTTTGCGAAAGGCTATCAAAAAATAAACATATAGAATGTACAACTACAGTGTAATCCACCAGCGTAGTGACCAGATTTGATCGATGGCTCATGAAAACTCAAACTCTAGCGGTTTCCTAAATGCGGCTAAAACTCAACAACAAATGAAGTTTCGCAAAAGGTGATAGAAAATATGTGTACATAATGCACAACTATAGTGCAATCCACAATCGTAGTCACCAAAATTGATCAATGGTGTATGAAAACTCAAATGCGAGCAGTTTTCTAAGTTTAGCTATAACTCAACGAAAAATAAAGGTTCGCGAAAGGCAATAAAAAATACACATACAGAATGCACAACTACAATGTTATCCACAATTGTAGTCACCAAAGCTGATCGATGGCCCACGAAAACTCAAACACGAGCATTTTACTAAATGAAGCCTTAACTAAACAATTTTTTTTGGGAAAATCAACAATGTGTTTTTTATACATGTCTATACGATTTTTCATAGAAAGATTCAAAAAATTTACCTTTCTTACCTCTACCTGTTCTACTTTTCAAAAAGCTCTATTTTTTTCAAAAACAACTTATTTTTTGAAACAAACGGACGATCTGGGTCTCTTTACAACATGAGCAACTATAAAACCCATATTTTAAATTTTTCCAAAAAATATTGTTTCATAGATTCTATTTTTTAGGGGTTTTTGCATGTTGATGAAATAATAGTTTTTCGAAAAAAGGATGATATGGGTATACTTAGAACGACAATCTTTACAAAACCCATTTCTCGAATTTTTCTTAAAACAGAGTCAAAAAATTTGCCACTATTACCTCTACTACTTCTACTTTTCAAAAATGTCTATATTTTTCAAAAAATGGACGATTAGGGACTTTTGAGCAAACAAGCACCTATAAAACTCATCTTTTGATTTTCCCAAAAAAAATTGTTTCGTAAATTATATTTTTGAGGAGTCTTTGCATGTTGCTGAAAAATTAGTATTCCAAAAAGAGGACAATTTGGATTTAGTCAGAACAACATTCTCTATAAAACCCATTTCTCAAATTTTTCATAAAAAAGATTCAAAATTTTTCCCTTTGTTACCTCCACTGCTTCTACTTTTCAAAAAAAATCTATCTTTTTCAAAAACAATTTATTTCTTCAAAAAATGGATGATTTGAGTCTTAGCACAAGAGCACCTATAAAACCTATATTTTTGATTTTCCAAAAAAAATTGTTGCGTAGATTCTATTTTTGAGGGGTTTTTGCATGTTGGTGAAAAATTAGATTTTCGAAAAGAGGGCAGTTTGAGTCCACTCAGAATAACATTCTCTAATAAACCAATTTCTTAGATATTTCATAACAAGATTGAAAGAAATCACGTCTATTACCTCTACTGCTCTACTTTTAAAAAGAAACTATCTTTTTCAAAAACAACTTCTTTTTTTAAAAAACGGATGATCTAGGTCTCTTTAGCTCTCGAGCACGTAAAAAACCCATTTTTTTAATTTTCCAAAATAAAATTGTTTCGTAGATTCAATTTTTGAGGGGTTCTTGCATGTTGGTGAAAAATTAGGTTTATGAAAAATGGACAATCTGAGTTTACTCATAACGACATTCTCTAAAAAACCATTTCTCAGATTTTTCATAAAAAAGATTCAAAAAATTTGCCTGAACCTCTACTCCTACTTTTAAAAAATCTATCTTTTTCAAAAACAACTTAATTTTTTAAGAAACAGAAGATCTGGGTCTCTTTAGCACCCGAGTACCTATAAAACCCATATATTTTATTTTCCCAAAAAAAATTATTTCGTAGATTCTATTCTTGAGGGGTTCTTGCATGTTGGTGCAAAATAAGTTTTTAGAAAAAAGGATGATCTGGGTCTATTAAGAACGACATTCTCTACAAAACCCATTTCTCAGATTTTTCATAAAAGGATTCAAAAAATTTCCCTCTGTTACCCCTACTACTTCTACTTTTAAAAAAAAAATACTATATTTTTCAGCAATAACTTATTTTTTCAAAAAACAGATGATCTGGGTCTGTTTAGCACATGAGCACCTATAGAAACCATATTTCGATTTTTCCAAAAAAAAATTGTTTCGTAAACTATATTTCTGAGGGGATCTTGCATGTTGTTGAAAATTTAGTTTATCGAAAAAAGGACAATCTGGGTCTACTCATAACGACATTCTCTACAAAACCCATCTCTAAATTTTTTCATAAAAACATTCAAAAAATTTGACTTTGTTATATCCACAGCTTCTTGTTTTTAAAAAAAAATCTATCTTTTTCAAAAACAACTTATTTTTTCAAAAACCAGACGATCTGGGTCTCTTGAGCACACGAGTAACTATAAAACCCATGTTTTCGATTTTCTCAAAAAAAATTGTTTTGTAGATTCTTTTTTTTAGGGGTTCTTGCATAATGGTGAAATATTAGTTTTCTAAAAAAAGGACGATCTGGGTCTACTTAGAATGACATTGTCTACAAAACCGATTTCTCCCATTTTTCATAAAAAGATTCAAAAAAAATTCCCATGTCTTCTACTTTACAAAAGAATCTATCTTTTTCAAGACCTTATTTTTCATAAAATGAACGATCTTAGTGTATTTAGCACACGAACACCTATAAAACCGATATTTTCGATTTTCCAAAAAAAATTGTTTCCTCTACTGCTTCTACATTTCAAAAAAATCTATAATTTTCAAGAAAAAATTATATTTTCAGAAAACAAATGATTTGGGTCTTTTCAACACAGGCACACCTATAAAACCGATATTTTTTATTTTCCCAAAAAAAATTGTTTCATAGATTCTATTTTTGAGGGGTTCTTCCAAGTTGATGAAAAATAAGTTTTTCGAAAAAAGAACGATCTGGGTGTACTCAAAATGACATTCTCTACAAAATCCATTTATCAGATTTTGCATAAAAAGATTCAAAAAATTTGCCTCTGTTACCTCTACTACTCTTACTTTTCAAAAAATTCTATCTTTTACAAGAACAACTATTTTTATGAAAAATTGGATGATTAAGGTCTCTTGAGGAGATGACCACCTATAAATCCCATATTTGGATTTTCCCAAAAACAATTGTTTTGTAGATTCTATTTTTGAGGTCTTTTTGCATGTTGGTGAAAAATTAGTTTTTCGAAAAAATGACGATCTGGGTCTTTCATCACATGAGCACCTATAAAACCCATATTTTTTATTTTCGCAAAATAAAATTGTATCGTACATTCTATTTTTGAGGGATTCTTGCATATCGGTCAAAATTCAAACTCGATAGGTTTCCTAAATGCAGCTATAACTCAACAAAAAATGAAGGTTCACGAAAGGTGATAGAAAATATGCGTACATAATGCACAACTACAATGCAATCCACAATCGTCGTCACCAAAGTTGATCAATGGCACACGAAAACTCAAACACGAGCAGTTTTCTAAGTGCAGCTATAACTCAACGAAAAATGAAGGTTCGTGAAAGGCGATAGAAAATACACATATAGAATGCACAACTACAATGTAATATAAAATCATAGTCACCAAAGTTGATCGATGGCCCACGAAAACTCAAACACGAGCATTTTACTAACTAGGGCTTTAACTCAACAATTTTTTTTTTGGGAAAATGAAAAATATGTTTTTGATACACGTGTATAGGATTTTTCATAGAAAGATTCAAAAAAATTGCCTCTATTACCTACTTCTTCTACTTTTCAAGAAAATCTATCTTTACAAAAACAACTTATAAAAAAAAAAAATGGATGATCTAGGTCTCTTTACAACATGAGCGAGCATCTATAAAACCCATATTTTCAGTTTTCCCAAAAAATATTGTTTCGCAGATTCTATTTTTGAGGACTTTTTGCATTGAAAAAATAATTTTTTGAAAAAAGGACAATATGGGTATACTCAAAACGACATTCTTTACAAAACCTATTTATCAGATTTTTCATTAAAAGATTCAAAAAATTTGCCTCTATTACCTTTACTACTTCTACTTTCCAAAAAAGTCTATCTTTTTCAAGAACAACTAATTTTTTCAAAAAATGGATGATTAGGGTCTCTTGAGCACATGAGCACCTATAAAACCCATATTTTGATTTCCCAAAAAAAATTGTTTCGTAGATTATATTTTTGAGGAGTTTTTGCATTTTGGTGAAAAATTAGTTTTTCGAAAAAAGGAACGATCTGGATCTACTCAGAATGACATTCTCTACAAAACACATTTGTCATATTTTTCATTAAAAAGATTAAAAAAATTTGCTTCTATTACCTCTACCGCTTCTACTTTCCAAAAAAATCTATCTTTTTCAAGAAAAACTTATTTTTTTTAAAAACGGATGATTTGGGTCTCTTCAGCACATGAGCACCTATAAAACCGATTTTTTTTATTTTCCCAAAAAAAAATTGTTCGTAGATTCTATATTTGAGAGGTTCTTGCATGTTAGTGGAAAATAAGTTTTTCGTAAAAATGACGATTTGGGTCTACTCAGAATGACATTCTCTACAAAATCCATTTCTTAGATTTGTCATAACAAGGTTCAAAAAATTTACCTTTGTTACTGCTTCTACTTTTTCAAAAAAGCTATCTTTTACAAGAATAACTTATTTTTTCAAAAAACAAACAATATGGTTCTCTTTAGCACACGAGCACCTATCAAAACCATACTTAGATTTTTTAAGAAAAAATTGTTTCATAGATTCTATTTTTGAGGGTTCTTGCATGTTGTTTAAATATTAGTCTTTTAGAAAAAGGACGATCTGGGTCTACTCACAATGACATCATCTAAAAAACCCATTTATCCCATTTTGCATAAAAAGATTAAAAAAATAGTCCTATCTTACCTCTACTGCCTCTACTTTTCAAAAAAATCTATTTGTTTGAAAATCTTATTTTTTCAAAAAACGGACGATATGGGGCTTTCAAAACATCAACACCTATAAAACCCATATTTTTTAATTTCCCAAAAATAAATTATATCGTAGATTATACTTTTGAGGGGTTCTTGCTTGTTGGTAAATAATTAGTTTTTCAAAAAAAGGACAATCTGGGTGTACTCAAATCAAGATTCTCTACAAAACCCATTTCTCAAATTTTTCATAAAAAGATTCAAAAAGTTTGCCTCTATTACCTCTATTGCTTTTACTTTTCAAAAAATCTATGTTTTTCAAAAACAACTTATTTTTTCAAAAAATAGACAATCTTGGTCTCTATAGCACACAACACATATAAAACCCATATTTTGATTTTCTGAAAATGAATTCTTTCGTATAGTCTATTTTTTAGGGGTTCTTTTCTGCTGGTGAAAATACATGTATAGAATGTACAAATACAGTGTAATCCACAATCGTAGTCACGAATTTTATCGATGGCCTAAAAAAACTCAAACACGGGCGGTTTCATAGATACGCTATAACTAAAAAAAAATGAAATTTCGAGAAAGGCAATAGACAATACGCCTATAGAATGTACAACTACAGTGTAATCCACAAGTGTATTAACCAAAGTTGATCAATGGCCGACAAAAACTCAAAATCAAGCGGTTTGCTAAATAGGGCTATAACTCAAAAAAATACGAAGGTTCTCGAAAGGCGATAGAAAATACACGTAAAAAATGGGCAACTATAGTTCAATCCACAATCATAGTCACCAAAGTTGATCAATGGCCCACAAAACTCAAACATGAGCGGTTTCCTAAATGTGACTATAACTCAACAAAAAATGCAGGTTCACAAAAGATGATTGAAAATACGCCTACAAAATGGACTACAGTGCAATCCACATTCATAGTCACCAAAGTTGATTGATAGTCCCTGAAAACTCAAACACAAATTGTTTTCGAAAATGCTGCTATAACTCAACAAAAAATTGCACAACTACAGTGTAATCCACAAGCGTAGTCACCAAATTTGATTGATGGCCCACGAAAAATAAAACTCGAGCGGTTTCCTAAATGTGGCTATAACTCAACAAAAAATGAGGGTTCGCGAAAGGCGATAGAAAATACACGTACACGATGGACAAGTACAGTGCAATGCACAATCATAGTCACTAGAGTTGATTGATGGCCTACAAAACTCAAAAATATGCATACAGAATGCACAACTACAGTACAATCCAAAATCATATTCACCAAAGTTGATTGATTGCCTACAAACACTCAAACATGAGCGGTTTCCTAAATGTGGCTATAACTCAACAAAAAATGAAGGTTCTAGAAAGGCAATAGAAAATATATGTATAAAATGTAAAACTACAGTGTAATCCACAATCATAGTCACCAAAGTTAATTGATGGCCCATGAAAACTCAATCTCGAGCAGTTTCCTGAATGAAGCTATAACTCAAAAAAAAATGAAGGTTCGCATAAGGCTATAGAAAATACATCTTCAAAATGGACAACTATAGTGCAATCCACAATCATAGTCACCAAAGTTGATCGATGGCCCACAAAAACTCAAACACGAGCGATTTCCTAAGTGTAGTGGTAACTCAAAGAAAAAATGAAGGTTCGTGAAAGGCGAGAGAAAATACAAGTACAGAATGCACAACTATAGTGTAATCCACAATCATAGTCACCAAAGTTAATTGATGGCCCACAAAAACCCAAACCCGAGCATTTTCCTAAATTATAACTCAAAAAAAAGAGGAAGGTTCGTGAAAGGCGATTAAAAATATGCAGACAAAATGCACAACTATAATGCAATCCACAATCGTAGTCACCAAAGTTCATCGATGGCCCACAAAAACCAACTCTAGTGGTTTCCTAAATGCAGCTAGAACTCAAAAAAAGATGAAGGCTTGTGAAACGCGATAGAAAATAAGCATACATAATGGACAACTACAGTGCAATCCATAATCATGGTGAACAAAGTTGATCCATGGCCCACAAAAACTATAACTCAACGAAAAATGAAAGTTCATGAAAGGGGATAGAAAATACATGTACATGATGGACAACTACAGTGCAATCCACAAGCATTGTCACCAAAGTTGATCAATGGCCCACGATAAGTCAAACAGTGTAATGAATGCACAACTATAGTGTAATGCACAATTGTAGTCACTAAGGTTGATTTATGGCCCACGAAAACTCAAATATAAGCGATTTCCTAAATACAGCTATAACTCAATGAAAAATGAAGGTTCACAAAATGCGATAGAAAATATTCATACATATTGGATAAATACGATGCAATCGACAATCGTAGCCTCCAAAGTTGATCGATGGCCAACGAAAACTCAAATATGAGTGGTTTCCTAAGTGTGGTTATAACTCAACAAAAAAGTGAAGGTTCATGAAAGGTGAGAGAAACTACACATATAAAATGCACAACTACAGAGCAATCCACAATTGTAGTCAACAAAGTTGATCGATGGCCCACGAAAACTCAAACTCGATCGGTTACCTAAATGCGGCTATAACTCAACTAAAACAGAAGCTTCGTGAAAGGCAATAGAAAATATGTGTTCAAAATGAACAAATACAGTGTAATCCACAATCATAGTCACCAAAGTTGATCAACGACGCATGGAAACTCAAACACGAACAATTTCCTAAGTGCATGAAAAATGAAGGTTCGTGAAAGGTGATAAAAAATATGCGTGTAGAATGCTCAACTATAGTGTAATCCACAATCGTAATCACCAAAGTTCATTGATGGCCCAAGAAAACTCAAACATGAGCATTTTACTAAGTGGGGCCTTAACTCAACAATTTTTTTTGGGAAAATTGAAAATATGGTTTTTATACATGTGTATAGGATTTTTAATAGAAAGATTCAAAAAAATTGCCTCTGTTACCTCTAATGCTTCTAGTTTTCAAAAAATTCTATCTTTTCGAAAAACAACTTATTTTTTCAAAAAAACGGACTATCTAGGTCTTTTTAAAACATGAGCATCTATAAAAGCCATATTTTTTATTTTCTTAAAAAATATTGTTTCGTAGATTCTATTTTTGAGGGGTTCTTGTAAGTTGGTGAAAAATAATTTGTTCAAAAAAAGGACGATCTGGGTCTACTCAGTATGACATTTTCTACAAAACCCATTTCTTAGATTTCATAATAAGATTCAAAAATTTTGCCTCTGTTACCTCTACTGCTTCTAATTAGAACGATATTCTCTACAAAACCCATTTCTTAAATATTTCATAAAAAGATTCAAGAAATTTGCCTCTATTACTAGACTGCTTCTACTTTTCGAAAAAGTCTATCTTTTTCAAAAACAACTATTTTTTTCAAAAAATGGATACGAACACCTATAAAATTCATATTTCAATTTTCCCAAAGAAAATTGTTTCCGAGATTCTATTATTGAAGAATTTTTGCATGTTGGTGAAAAATTAGTTTTTCAAAAAGATGACATTCTAGATCTACTCAGAATGACATTCTCTATAAAACCCATTTCTCAGATTTTCATAAAAAGATTCAAAAAAATTCCTTTTGTTACCTCTACTACTTCTACTTTTCAAACAAATATATCTTTTTCAAAACAACTTATTTCTTCAAAAAATGGATGATCTGGGTCTCCTTAGCACAAGAGCACCTATAAAACCTGTATTTTCGATTTTCCAAAAAAAATTGTTTCATAAATTCTATATTTGAGGGGTTCTTGCATGTTCGTGATTTTTTTTTTTTTTGAGAAAAGGGCGATCTGAGTCTCTTTAGCTCTCGAGCATGTATAAAACCCATTTTTTATTTTTTTTTCCCAAATAAAATTGTTTCATAGATTCGATTTTTCAAGGGCTCTTGCATGTTGGTGAAAATTTATTTTTTTGAAAAAAGGACAATCTAAGTCTACTCAGAACAACATTCTCTACTGCAGGAAACCTACTCAAAATGACATTCTCTACAAAACCCATTTATAAGATTCTTTTATAAAAGAGATTCAAAAAAAAATCTTCTATTACCACTACCACTTCTACTTTTCAAAAAAAAATATATTTTTTCAAGAAAAACTTATTTTTTCAAAAAACGGACAATTTGGGTCTCTTATGCACACGAGCACCTATAAAACCGATATTTTTGATTTTCCCAAAAAAAATTGTTTCATAGATTCTATTTTTGAGGGGTTCTCGCAAGTTGGTAAAAAATAAGTTTTTTGAAAAGAGAATGATTTGGGTCTACTTAGAATGACATTCTCTACAAAACCCATTTCTCAGATATTTCATAAAAAGATTCAAAAAATTTGACTCTATTACCTCTAAATTTTCAAGAAAAAACTATTCTTTTCAGAAAATGGATGATTAGAGTCTTTTGAGCACACGAGCACCTATAAAACCCATATTTCGATTTTCCCAAAAAAAAAATTCGTAGATTCTAATTTTGAGGAGTCTATGCATTTTGGTGAAAAATTAGGATTTCGAAAAGAGGACGACCTAGATTTACTCAGAATGACACTCAACAAAACCCATTTCTCAGAGTTTTCATAAAAAGATTCAAAATATTTCCTTGTTACCTCTACTGCTTCTACTTTTCAAAAATGTAAATCTTTTTCAAGAAACAACTTATTTTTTCAAAGAACAAAAGATCTGGGTCTCTTTAGTACACGAGTACCTATAAAACCCATACTTTTTATTTTCCGAAAAACAATTGTTTCGTAGATTCTATTTTTGAGGGGTTCTTGCATGTTGCTGAAAAATAAGATTTTAAAAAAAAGAATTATCTGGGTTTATTTAGAACGACACTCTCTACAAAACCCATTTCTCAGATTTTTCATAAAAAGATTAAAACACGAGCATCAATCAATCAACTTTGGTGACAACGCTTGTGGATTACACTGTAGTTCTATACGCTTATTTTCTATCGCCTTTCGCCAACCTTCAGTTTTTCTTGAGTTGTAGCCACATTTATGAAAATAGTCGTGTTTGAGTTTTCGTTGGCCATCGATTAACTTTGGTGACTACGATTGTGAATTACACTATAGTTGTACATTCTATACGCATATTTCCTATCCCCTTTTGCGGACCTTCATTTTTCATTGAGTTATAGCCGAACATCGGAAACTGCTCGTGTTTGAGTTTTCGTGGGCCATCGATCAACATTGGTGACTACGATTGTCGACTGCACAGTAGTTGACCATTCTATACACATATTTTCTATCACCTTTTTCTAACCTTCATTTATCGTTGACTAATAGCCGCATTTAGGAAACCACTCTATTTTAAGATTTCGTGGGAAATCGATCAACTTCGGTCACTAAGATTGTGGATTGCACTGTAGTTATCCATTTTCTCTGTGTATTTTCTATTGGCTTTCACGAACATTTATTTTTTGTTTAGTTATAGCCCCATTTAGGAAAATGCTCGTGTTTGAGTTTTTGTGGGCCATCAATCAACTTTGGTTACTACGTTTGTGAATTACATTGTAGTTCTGCATTCTATATGCATATTTTCTATTGCTTTTCATGAACCTTCTTTTCCTTTTGAGTTATAGCCGCATTTAGGAAACTGCTTGTGTTTGAGTTTTTGTGTGCTATCAATCAACTTTGGGGACTATGCTTGTGGATTACACTGTAGTTGTGCATTCTATACGTGTATTTTCTATCGCCTTTCAAAAACCTTCTTTTTTTGTTGAGTTATAGTCACATTTAGGAAAACGCACGTGTTTGAGTTTTTGTGGGACATCGATCAACTTTGGTGACTACTATTGTGCATTACACTATAGTATTGCATTCTATATGCGTATTTTCTATCACCTTTTGCGAACCTTTATTTTTCATTGAGTTAAAGCTGCACTTAGGAAACTGCTCATGTTTGAGTTTTCGTGGGCCATCGATCAACTTTGTTGACTACAATTTTGGATTACACTATGATTGTACATTCTATACGCATATTTTCTATCGCCTTTTGTGAACCTTCATTTTTTCTTGAATTATAGCCACACTTAGGAAACCGCTCATGTTTGAGTTTTCCTGGGACATCAGTCAACTTTGCTGACTACGCTTGTGGATTACACTATAGTCGATTTGGTTCTCTTCGGCACATGAGGACCTATACAACCCATATTTTTTATTTTTCCCAAAAAAATTGTTTCATAAATTGTATTTTTGAGGGGTTCTTGTATGTTGGTGAAAAATTAGTTTTTCGAAAAAAGGACGATATGGGTCTACTTAGAACGACACTCTCTACAAAACTCATTTCTTTGATTTTTCATAAAAAGAATTTAAAAAATTTCCTCTGTTACCTCTACTACTTTTCAAAAATATCTATCTTTTTCAAGAACATCTTTTTTTTTTAAAGAACGAAATATCTTGGTAGAGCTCTCGAGCACCTATTCAACCAACATTTTCAATTTCCCCAAATAAAATTGTTTCGTAGATTCAATTTTTGAGAGGTTCTTGCATGTTGGTGAAAAATTAGTTTTTCAAAAGAAGGATGATCTGGGTCTACTCAGAACGACATTCTCTACAAAACCCATTTCTTAGATTTTTCATAAAAAAGGTTCAAAAATATTACCTCTACTACTTCTACTTTTAAAAAGAAACTATATTTTAAAAAAATAACTTATTTTTTCAAAAAACGGATGATCTAGGTCTCTTTAGCACACAGGCACCTATCAAAACGATATTTTGATTTTTCAAAAATAAATTGTTTCGTAGATTCTATTTTTGAGGGGTTCTTGCATGTTGTTGAAATATTAATTTTTTGAAAAAACAACGATATGGGTGTATTTAGATTGACATTGTCTACAAAATCCATTTATCCCATTTTTCAAAAAAATGTTCAAAAAATTTACCTATATTACCTCTATTACTACTTTTAAAAAAAAACTATCTTTTTCAAGAATATCTTATTTTTTCATAAAATGGACAATCTGGGTCTCTTTACAACACAAGCACGTATGAAAACCATATTTTGTTTATTCAAAAAATAATTGTTTCATAGATTTTATTTTTGAGGGGTTCTTGCATGCTGTTGAAATATTAATTTTTTGAAAAAACAACGATCTGGGTCTACTTAGATTGACATTGTCTACAAAACCCATTTATCCCATTTTTCATAAAAAGATTGTAAAAATAGTCCTATGTTTTACCTCTACTGCATCTACTTTTTAAAAACATCTATCTTTTTTTAAAAAACAGCGATTTGGGTCTCTTTAGCACACAAGTACCTATAAAACCCATATTTTTGATTTTTCAAAAAAAAATTCTTTCGTAGATTTTATTTTTTAGGGGTTCTTGCATGTTGGTGAAATATTAGTATTTCGAAAAAAGGACAATCTGGGTCTACTCAAAATGACATTGTCTACAAAATCCATTTATCCTATTTTTCATAAAAATATTCAAAAAAATTCCTATGTATCCTTTTCAAAAACTTATTTCTTCAAAAAACAGACGATTTGGGTCTCTTGAGCACACAAGCACATATAAAACCCATATTTCAATGTTTTCAAAAAATATTGTTTCATGGATTCTATTTTTGAGGAGTTCTTGCATGTTGGTGAAAAATTAGCTTTTCAAAAAAAGGACAATATGGGTCATTTAGGATATATGCACCTATAAAACCCATATTTTTGACTTTCCCAAAAATAAATTGTATTGTAGATTATATTTTTTAGGGGTTCTTGCCTGTTGGTGAATAATTAGTTTTCCGAAAAGAGGACGATCTGGGTCTACTCAGAACGACATTCTCTACAAAACCCATTTCTCGGATTTCTCATAAAAAGAATAAAATTTTTTGCCTCCATTACCTCTACTGCTTCTACTTTTAAAAAAATCTATGCTTTTCAAGAACAACTTATTTCTTCAAAAAACAAACAATCTGGGTCTCTTTAGCATATGAGCACCTATAAGACCCATATTTTTTATTTTTTTCAGAAAGAATTGTTTCGTAGATTCTATTTTTGAGGGGTTCTTGCACGTTGGTGAAAATACGTGTATAGAATGGAAAACTACAGTGTAATCCACAAGCGTAGTCACCAAAGTTGATCGATGGCCTACGAAAATTCAAACACAAGCAATTTCCTAACTATAACTTAACGAAAAGTGAAGATTCGCAAAAGGCAATAGAAAATATGTGTACAGATTGGACAACTACAATGCAATCCACAATTCTAGTCATCAAAGTTGATCGATGAACCACGAAAAACTGAAATACGAGCGGTTTCCTAAACATAGCTATAACTCAAGAAGACACAAAGGTTTTTGAAAAGCGGTTAAAAATATGCGTACAGAATGCACAACTATAGTACAATCCACAATTGTAGTCACCAAAGTTGATCGATGACCCATGAAAACTCAAACTCGACCAGTTTCCTAAATGCAGCTATAACTCAAAAAAATATAAAGCTTCGTGAAAGGCAACAGAAAATACGTGTACATAATGCACAACTACAGTGTAATGCACAATTGTAGTCACCAAAGTTGATTGATGGTGGATGAAAACTCAAACATGTGTTTTCATAAATGCGGCTATATCTCAAAAAAAAATTAGGTTTCATAAAGGGCGATTAAAAATATGCATACAAAATGCACAACTATAGTGCAATCCCCAATCATAGTCACCAAAGCTGATTGATGGGCCACAAAAAAACTCAAACATGAACGGTTTCCTAAATGCGGCTATGATTGAACAAAAAATGAAGGTTTGTGAAAGGCGATAGAAAATACGTATATAAAATGTACAACTACAGTGTAATCCACAATAGTAGTCACCAATGTTGATTGATTGATGCTCGTGTTTGAATTTTCGTGGTCCATCAATAAACTTTGGTGACTATGATTTTGGATTGCACTATAGATTTCCATTCTGTACACGTATTTTCTATCGCGTTTCACGAACCTTAATTTTTTGTTAAGTTATAGCCGCATTTAGAAACTACTCGAGTTTGAGTTTCTTTGGGCCATCCATCAAATTTGGTGACTAGAATTGTGGATAGTACTGTAAAGCATTTTCTACCCATTTTTTAATCACTTTTCATGAACTTTAATTTTTTGTAATGTTTGAGTTTTTGTTGGCCATCAATCAACTTTAGATAATTACGATCGTGGATTGTATTGTAGTTTTGATTTTTTCCGCATATCTTTAATTGCCTTTCATGAACCTTGATTTTTTGTCGAGTTATGGCTGCATTCAGGAAATCACTAATGTTTGAGTTTTCGCCGGCTATCGATCAACTTTGGTGACTACGATTGTGGATTACACTATACTTATGAAATTGTTGTTTGAGTTTTCGTGGGCCGTCGATCAGCTTTGGTGACTACGCTTTAGTTGTGTATTCTATATGCATATTTTCTATCGCCTTTCACGAACCTTCATTTTTTGTTGAGTTATAGCCGCATTAGGAAACTGCTCATGTTTGTGTTTTTGTGGCCCATCAATCAACTTTGGTGACTACGCTTGTGCATTACACTTTAGTTGTACATTCTATACACGTATTTTCTATCGCCTTTCGCAAACCTTCATTTTTTGTTGAGTTATAGACGCATTTAGAAAACCGCTCATGTTTGAGTTTTTGTGGGCAATGAATAAACATTGAACAGACTACGATTGTGGATTGTACTATAGTTTTGCATTTTTTACACATATTTCTGATCACCTTTAGCAATCCGTTATAGCTGCATTTAGGAAAAGGCTAGTGTTTCAGTTTTCGTAGGCCATCTTTCAACTTTGGTGACTACAATTATGGATTACACTATAATTGTACATTTTGTACGTGTACTTTCTATTGCCTTCCACAAACCTTTATTTTTTCATTGAGTTATATCGCCACTAAGAAAATAACTCATGTTTGAGTTTTCATGGGCGATCGATCAACTTTCGTAACTACGATTATCAATTGCATTCTAGTTCTCCATTCTATATGCATATTCTATCACCTTTCGCAAACCTTCATTTTTTGTTGAGTTATACCGCATTTAAGAAACCGCTTGAGTTTGAGTTTTCGTGGGACATCGATCAACTTTGGTGACGACGATGGTGGATTGTACTATAGTTGTGCTTTTTGTACCCATATTTTTAATCACTTTCACAAACCTTCATTTTGTTGTTGAGTTATTTGAGTTTTCGTAGGCCATCAAGCGTTTGCCTAAATGCAGATATAACTCAACAAAAAATTAAGGTTCGTGAAAAGTAATAAAATATATACATACAAAATGCAAACCTATAGTAAAATCCACAGTCATAGTCACCAAAGTTCATTGATGGCCCACAAAAACTAAGACATGAGAGTTTTCCTAAATGTGGCTATAATTCAACAAAAAATGAGGGTTCGTGAAAGGCGATAGAAACTACATGTATAGAATGAACAATTAAAGTGTAATCCAAAATTGTAGTCACCAAAGTTGATCGATGGCCCACGAAAACTCAAACACAAGTGGTTTACTAAATGCAGCTATAACTCAACGAAAAATGAAGGTTTGTGAAAGGCAATAGAAAGTACGCATATAACAAATAACTGTAATCCACAATTGTAGTCACCAAAGTTGATTAATGGCCCAAGAAATATCAAACACAAGCGGTTTCCTAAATGCGGCTGTAACTCAAAAAAAAGTGTAGGTTCGTGAAAGGTGATAGAAAATACGCATAGAGAATGGACAACTACAGTATAATCCACAATCATAGTCACCAAAGTTGATTGATGGCCAAAAAAACTCAAACATGAGCGGTTTCCTAAATGCAGCTATCACTCAACAAAAAATGAAGGTTAGTGAAAGGTGATAGAAAATTGAAACAAGAGCATTTTCCTAAATGCGGCTATAACTTAGCACTAAACGAAGGTTCGTGAAAGGCGATTAAAAATGTACAACTACAGTACAATCCATAATCGTAATCACCAAAGCTTATCTATGGCCCACAAAAACTCAAACAAGAGCAATTTCTTAAATGCGGCTATGACTCTACAAAAAATGAAGGTTCACAAAAGGTGATAGAAAATACGCATCTACAATGCACAACTCCAGTGTATTCACCAAAGTTGATTGATGGCCCAAGAAAACTCAAACACAAGCGTTTTCATAAATGTGGCTATAACTCAACAAGAAATGAAAATTTGTGAGAGGCGATAGAAAATACAAGTACATAATGGACATGTAAGGTGTAATCCACAATTGTAGTCAACAAACTTGATCGCTGGTACATGAAAACTTAAACACGAGTGGTTTCCTAAATGTGGCTATAACTCATGGAAAATGAAGGTTCACGAAGGGCTATAGAAAATACGCATACATATTCGACAACTACAGTCACCAAAATCCACAATTATAGTCACCAAAGTTGATCGCTCATCCAACAAAACATAAACTTGAGCGGTTTCCTAAATGCGAATATAACTACAAAAAAAATGAAGGATTGCGAAAGACAATAGAAAATACGTCTACAGAATAGAAAACTTAAGTACAATCTACAATCGTAGTCACCAAAGTTGATCGATGGTGCAAAAAAATTGATACACGAGCATTTTCCTAAATGTGGCTATAACTAAACAAAAAAATAAGCTTCGTCAAAGGAGATTAAAAATATGCATATAGAATGAACAACTACATTACAATACACAATCCTAGTTGCCAAAGTTGATCGATGCCCCAAAAAAGCTCAAACATGAGCGGTTTCCCAAATGCAGCTATAACTCAACATAAAATGAAGGTTCGAGAAAGGCGATAGAAAATAAGCATTCACAATGCACAATTATAGTGCAATGCACAATCATAGTCATCAAAGTTGATCGATGACCCACAAAAACTCAAAGACGAGCAGTTTTCTAAATGTGGCTATAACTCAACAAAAAATGAAGGTTCACGAAAAGTGATAGAAAATACATGTACAGAATGGAAAACTACAATGCAATCCACAATAGTAGTCACCAAGGTTGATCGATGGCCCAAGAAATCTCAAACATGAGCATTTTTCTAAATGCGGCTATAACTCAACAAAAAAAGAAGGTTCGTGAAAGGTGATTAAAAATATGCGTGTAGAATGCACAGCCACAGTACAATCCACAATCATAGTCACCAAGGTTGATCGATGGCCCACAAAAACTTAAACTTGAGCGGTTTCCTAAATGCAGCTATAACTCAACAAGAAATGAAGGTTCGCGAAACCCGATAGAAAATATGCGTGTAGAATGCACAACTATAGTGTAATCCAAAAGTATAGTCACCAAAGTTAATCGTTGTCCCACGAAAACTCAAAATCAAGCAGTTTCCTAAATGCAACTATAACTCAACAAAAAATTAAAGTTCTCGAATCGTGATAGAAAATATGCGTATATAATGCACAATTACAGTGTAATCCAGATTCGTAGTCACTGAACTTGATCGATGGCCCACAAAAACTCAAAGTCGAGCGGTTTCCTAAATGCAGCTATTACCAACAAAAAATGAAGGTTCAAGAAAGGCGATAGAAAATACTCGTAAAAAATGGACAACTACGGTTTGACAATCGTAGTCACCAAAGTTGATCGATGGCCCATGAAAACTGAAACACGAGCGGTTTCCTAAGTGCAGCTATAACTAAGTGAAAAATGAACGTTCACAAAAATTGATAGAAAATATGTAAAGAATGCACAACTATAGTATAATCCACAATCGTAGTCACCAAAGTTGATCGATAGACCACGAAAACTAAAACACGAGCGTTTACATAAATGCGGCTATAACACAACAAAATATGAAGGATCGTGAAGGGTGATTAAAAATATGCATGCAGAACAACTAAAGTACAATCGACAATCCTAGTCAGCAAAGTTATTTGATTGCCCACAAAAACTCAAACATGAGCGGTTTCCTAAATCCACAATTATAGTCACCAAAGTTGATCGCTCATCCACGAAAACACAAACTTGAGTAGTTTCCTAAATGCGGCTATAACTAAAGAAAAAATGAAGGACTGTGAAAGGCAATAGTAAATACCTATACAGAATGGAAAACTACAGTGCAATCTAGAATCGTAGTCACCAAAGTTGATCGATGGCCCAAAAAAATTGATACACGAGCATTTTCCTAAATGCGGCTATAAGTAAACAAAAAATGAAGCATCGTCAAAGGCGATTAAAAATATGCATACATAATGAACAACTACAGTACAATACACAATACTAGTTGCCAAAGTTGATCGGTGCCCCAAAAAACTCAAACATGAGCAGTTTCCCAAATGCGGCTATAACTCAACATAAAACGAAGGTTCTAGAAAGGCAATAGAAAATAAGCGTTCACAATTAACAACTACACTGCAATGCACAATCGTAGTCATCAAAGTTGATTGATGACCCACAATGATGCAGGAGCATCCATGGACTCGTGCAATCTTGCATCAACCAAATTTATTTTATTTTAATTTTGTTTGGTTTTCAATAAATGGTTGCCAAAAATATTTGTAATTAATGTAATTTTAAATTAAATTACATTAAAAATTCATGTTGAATGATTATGCTCGAAAAAGCAGGTGTTGCAAAGGAAATGGAAGTGCAAAAATTCAAAATTTGGATTTTTGCAAGTTAAAGGAGATTTTTAAGATTTTAATTTAAAATAAAATCTCAACTTCCACAAATCCCTAATCAAATTGGAAATTTGCCGATAAAGTGTGTGTGAGACTGGTTGCTTGCACAAGTGAGAAGTTTGATTTTTTATTTTTGGAATTTTAATTTAAAAATTATCTCCTTGGATTTTTGGGAAAGATGATTTTTGAATTTGAAATGGAAATGAAATTGAATTTCATTTCTTTTTGGCAAATTTGGAAAGTTGGTAATAAAAGATAATTCATTTACATTCTGAAGTTAGTTTTCAAAGGAAGGAAACTCACAATTAAGGTGGATTTTTCTCTAAGGAGAAATTGTAGCAAAGTGTGAAGGCTTCAATAATTTATTTGCAGCCATTGTTGAGGAGTGACAGAGTGTGCAGGTGGGTTGGTTGTAGTGCTTGAGAAGCACACAAATTCTATGGAATGTTGCAGATTTTTGTAATCAATTTTATGATGTTGCAAAGGGAATATGTGGTTCCCATAGTCTCATTAAGACTTTATTATTTTGTAATTGCATATTTTCCATTTTAATGAAAGTTTCATGTTGTAGTTTCTTTCATACTTGTGTTTCTGTTGAAATTAAATCAGCAGAGAGGGTTTTGTGTCACCCCCTCCCTGCTTCACACAAAAACTCAAAGATGAGCAGTTTCCTAAATGCGGCTATAACTAAAGAAAAAATTAAAGTTCTCGAATGGTGATAGAAAATATGTGTATATAATGCACAAGTACAGTGCAATCCAGAATCGTATTCACCGAACTTGACTGATGGCCCACAAAAACTCAAAGTCAAGTGGTTTCCTAAATGCGGCTATTACCAACAAAAAATGAAGGTTCACAAAAGGCAATAGAAAATACTCGTAAAAAATGGACAACTACGGTGCAATCCATAATCGTAGTCACCAAAGTTGAACGATGGCCCATGAAAACTGAAACACAAGTGGTTTCCTAAGTGTGGCTATAACTCAGTGAAAAATGAACATTCACAAAAATCGTTAGAAAATACATGTAAAGAATGCACAACTATAGTGTAATCCACAATCGTAGTCACCAAAGTTGATCGACAACCCACAAAAACTCAAAGACAAGCGGTTTCCTAAATGCAGCTATAACTCAACAAAAAATGAAGGTTCACGAAAAGTGATAAAAATACGTGTACAAAATGGACAACTACATTGCAATCCACAATCGTTGTCACCAAGCTTGATCGATGGCCCAGGAAAATTCAAACATGAGTGTTTTCCTAAATAAGGCTAACTCAGCAAAAAAAGAAGGTTCGTGAAAGGCGATTAAAAATATGCGTGCAAAATGCACAACCACAGTACAATCCACAATCATAGTCACCAAAGTTGTTCGATGGCTCACAAAAACTTAAACTTGAGCAGTTTCTTAAATGCGGCTATAACTCAACAAGAAATGAAGGTTCACGAAAGTCGATAGAAAATATGCATGTAGAATGCAAAACTTCAGTGTAATCCACAAGCATAGTCACCAAAGTTGATCGTTGTCCCACGAAAACTCAAAATTAAGTGGTTTCCTAAATGCGGCTATAACTCAACAAAAAATTAAAGTTCTCGTATGGTGATAGAAAATATGCATATATAATGCACAAGTACAGTGTAATCCAGAATCGTAGTCACCGAACTTGACCGATGGCCCACAAAAACTTAAAGTTGAGCGGTTTCCTAATGCGGCTAATACCAACAAAAAATGAAGGTTCACGAAAGGCAATAGAAAATACTCGTAAAAAATAGACAACTACGGTGCAATCCACAATCTTAGTCACCAAAGTTGATCAATGGCCCATGAAAACTGAAACATGAGCAGTTTCCTAAGTGCGGCTATAAGTAAGTGAAAAATGAACGTTCGCAAAAAACGATAGAAAATACATGTAAAGAATGCAAAACTATAGTGTAATCCACAATCGTAGTCACCAAAGTTGATTGATGGCCCACGAAAACTAAAACACGAGCGTTTATGTAAATGCGGCTATAACTCAACAAAATATGAAGGATCGTGAAGGGCGATTAAAAATATCCATGCAGAACAACTAAAGTACAATCGACAATCCTAGTCAGCAAAGTTATTTGATTGCCCACAAAAACTCAAACATAAGTGGTTTCCTAAATGCGGGTATAACTCAACAAAAAATAAAGGTTCAAAAAGGAGATAGAAAATATGCATACATAATGGACAACTACAGTGCATTCGACAATCGTAGTCACTAAAGTTATTAGATGGCCCACAAAAACTCAAACAGGAGTAGTTTCCTAAATGTTGCTATAACTCAACAAAAAATGAAGGCTCACAGAAAGACAATAGAAAACAAACGTACGGAATGGACAACTACAGTGCAATCCACAATCTTAGTCAGCAAAGATGATCGATGGCCCATGAAAACTCAAATACAAGAGGTTTCCTAAGTGCGGCTATAACTCAACGAAAAATGAACGTTTGCTAAAGGCGATAGAAAATAAATGTATAGAATCCACATATAAATTGTAATCAACAATCTTAGCCACTAAGGTTGATTGATGGCCCATGAAAATGCAAACATGAGCAATTTCCTAAATGCAGTTATACCTCAAACAAAAAAGAAGTTTCATAATGCATAACTACAATGCAATTCACAACCGTAGTCACCAAAGTTTATCGATGCCCCACAAAAACTCAAACACGAGTGGTTTCATAAATTTGGCTATAACTGAATAAAAAATGAAGGTTTGTGAAAAAAGGCAACATAAAATACTTTTATAGAATGGACAACTACAGTGCAATCCACAATCGTAGTCACCAAAGTTGATCGATGGCCCACGAAAACTCAAACACAAGTGTTTTCCTAAATTCGGCTATAAATCAACAAAAAATGAAGGTTCATAAAAGGTGATTAAAAATATGTGTAAATAATGCACAACTCTAATACAATCCATAATAGTAGTTACCAAAGTTGATCGATGGCCCACGAAAACTCAAACACGAGCAGTTTCATAAATGTGGCTGTAACTAAACAAAAAATTAAGGTTTGCAAAAGGCAATAAAAAATACGCGTATAGAATGCACAACTACAGTGTAATCCACAAGCATAGTCGCCAATGTTGATAAATGGCCCACAAAAATTCAAACACAAGCGGTTTCCTAAATGTTGCTATAACTCAACAAAAAATGAAGGTTCATGAAAGGCAATAGAAAATTAGCATTCATAATGCACAACTATAGGTTCATGAAAGGCAATACATTCATAATGCACAACTATAGTACAGTCACCAAAGTTTATCGATGGCCCACGAAAACTCAAACACGAGCAGTTTCCTAAATACGGCTATAACTGTACAAAAAATGAAGGTTCACGAAAGGCGAACTAAAATATTTTTATAGAATGCACAACTACAATGTAATCCACAATTACAACTACGATTATGGATTACACTATAGTTGTGGCTTTTGTGAACCTTCATTTTTTGTTGAGTTATAGCCATATTTAACAAACCCCTTGTGATTGAGTTTTTATGGGCCATCGATCAACTATGGTGACTACCATTGTGGATTGCACTGTAGTTGTGCATTATGAATGCCAGTTTTCTATCACATTTCACGAAACGTCATGCTTTGGAGAGTTCTAGCCACATCTAGGAAACCGCTCGTGTTTGAGTTTTCAATAGCCATCGATCTACTTTCGTGACTACGATTGCAAATTACACTGTAATTGTTCATTCTATACACATATTTTCTATCGCCTTTCGTCAGCCATCATTTTTTGTTAAGGTATAGCCGCATTTAGGAAACCGCTCATGTTTGAGTTTTTTTCGGTCATCGATCAACTTTGGTGAATACAATTGTGGATTACACTGTAGTTGTGCATACTGTACAAATTCTTTTAATCGCCTTCTGTGAACCTTTATTTTTTGTTAAGTTATAGCCGCATTGATTAAACGTTCGTATTTGAGTTTTCGTGAGCCATCGATCAACTTTGGTGACTATGATTGTGGATTACATTGTAGTTATGCATTCTATATGCGTATTTTCTATCCCCTTTCCTGAACCTTCATTTTTCGTTGAGTTATAGCTGCACTTAGGAAACTGCTCATGTTTGAGTTTTCGTGGGCCACCGATCAACTTTGGTGACTACGATTTCGGATTGCATTATAGTTGTCCATTTTATACACGTATTTTCTATCACCTTTCGTGAACCTTCATTTTTTGTTAAGTTATAGCCTCATTGAGGAAATCACTTGTATTTGAGTTTTCGTGGGCCATGATCAACTTTGGTGACTACGATTGTGGATTGCACTGTAGTTGTGCATTATGAACGCTAATTTTCTAATCTCCTTTTGTGAACCTTCATTTTTTGTTGAATTATAGCTGCATTTAGCAAATCGCTTGTGTTTGAGTTTTTGTGGGTCATTGATAAACTTTGGTGACTACATTGTTGATAACACTGTAGTTGTGCATTGTATATGCTTTATTTCTATCACCTTTTGCAATCCTTCATTTATTGTCATGTTATAGGCGAATTTAGGAAACCGCTCATGTTTGAGATTCTGTGGGCGATCAATCAACTATGGTGACTATGATTTTAGATTGTACTGTAGTTGAGAATTCTATGCATACTTTTAATCATTTTTCACGAAGCTTCATTTTTTATTGAATTATACCGCATTTAACAAAACGCTCTTGTTTCAATTTTCTTGGGCCATCAATCAACCTTGGTGACTACGTTTATGGATTACACTCTAGTTGTGCATTCTATAATCGTATTTTTTATCATCTTTGGCGAACCTTCATTTTTCATTGAGCTATAGCCGCACTTAGGAATCTACTCGTGTTTGAGTTTTCATTGGCCATCCATCAACTTTGGTTACTGCAAATGTCGATTGCATTGTAGTTGTCTATTATGTACGCAGATTTTCTATCACGTTTCGTGAACTTTCATTTCTTGTTGAGTTATAGCAGTATTTAGGAAACCACTTGAGTTTGAGTTTTTGTGGGCCATTGATGAACTTTCTGGACTACACTTTTGGATTACCCTATAGTTGCGCACTGTATATGCATATTTTCTTTCACCTTTTGAGAACCTTCATTTTGTGTTGAGTTATAGCCGTAGTTAACAAACAGCTCATGTTTGAGTTTTTGTAAGCCATCGATCAACTTTTGTGACTATGATTGTGGATTGTGCTATAGTTGTGGATTCTATATGCATATCCGCATTTTGGAAAACGCTCATGTTTGAGTTTTTGTGGGCCATTATAGACTCATTTAGGAAACCGCTCATGTTTAAGTTTTCGTGGGACATTGATCAACTCTGGTGACTACGATTGTGTGCTACCCTCTAGTAGTTCATTTTGTACGCATACTTTCTATCGTCTTTCGTGCACCTTCATTTTTTGTTGAGTTATAGTGGCATTCATGAAACCGCCCGTGTTTGAGTTTTCGTGGGCCATCGATCAACTTTGGTGACTGCAATTGTGTATTACACTATAGTTGTGAATTTTGCACGCGTATTTTCTATCCCCTTCTATGCATTGTATTTGTCCATTCTGTATGTATATTGTCCATGCTGTTGATTACACTGTAGTTGTGCTTTCTATGCACATATTTTCTATAGCCTTTAGCGAACCTCCTTTTTTTGTTGAATTATAGCCGCATTTTAAAAATAGCTCATGTTTGAGTTTTTCGTGGGACGTCAATCAACTTTGGTGACTACGATTGTGGATTGTAATGTAGTTGTGCATTCTATATGCATATTTTTAAATGTCTTTCACGAACCTTCATTTTTTGGTTAGTTATAGCTGCATTTAGAAACCGCTCGTGTTTGAGGTTTTGTGGGCTAGCAATCAGCTTTGTTGACTACACCTGTGATTTACACTATAGTTGTGCATTCTATATGAGTATTTTCTATCGCCTTTCACAAACCTTCATTTTTTTTAGTTATAGCCACATTTAGGAAATCGCTCATGTTTGAGTTTTTGTGGGCCATCAATCAACTTTGGTGACTACGATTGTGGAATGTGCTATAGTTGTGCATTTTGTACACATATTTTTAATCGCCTTTCACGAACCTTCATTTTTTGTTGAGTTATAGTCACATTTAGGAAAATGCTCGTGTTTGAGTTTTCATGGTTCATCGATCAACTTTGGTGACTACGATTGTGGATTACACTGTAGTTGTGCATTCTATACGCATAGTTTCTATCACCTTTCGAGAACCTTCATTTTCGTTGAGTTATAGTCGCTCTTAGGAAACTGCTCATGTTTCAGTTTTTGTGGGCCAGCGATCACCTTTGGTGACACGAATGTAGATTTCACTATAGTTGTCCATTTTGTGCACGTATTTTCTATCACCTTTTGTGAACCTTCATTTTCAGTTGAGTTATAGTCGCATTTAGGAAACCGCTCATGTTTAAGTTTTCATGGGCCATTGATCAACTATGGTGACTACGATTGTGGATTGCACTATAATAGCCCATTCTGTACGTTTATTTCCAATCACATTTTGCAAAACTTCAATTTTTGTTGAGTTATAGCCCTATCTAGCAAACCAGTCGATTTTGTGTTTTCGTGGGCCATAGATCAACTTTGGTGACTATGCTTGTGGATTACACTATAGTTGTGCATTCTATTGGTGTATTTTCTATTGCCTTTCGCGAACCTTCCTTTCTTGTTGAGTTATAGCCACTTTTATGAAACTGGTCATGTTTGAGTTTTTTTGGGCCATCGATAAACTTTTGTGACTAGGATTGAGGATTATACTGTAGGTGTGCATTCTATATATGTATTTTCACCAACATGCAAGAACCCCTCAAAAATAGAATCTATGAAAGAAATTTTTTTTTGACAATTGAAAATATGGGTTTTATATGTGCTAAAGAGACCCAGATTGTCTGTTTTTTGAAATAATAAGTTGTTCTTGAAAAACATAGAATTTTTGAAAGTAGAAGCAGTAGAGGTAATAGAGGCAATTTTTTTTGAGAGAATGTCGTTCTAAGTATACCCAGATTGTCCTTTTTTTGAAAAACTAATTATTCACCAACACGCAAGAACCCCTCAAAAATATAATCTACGATATATTTTATTATTGGGAAAGTAAAAAATATGGGATTTATAGGTGCTGATGTGCTGAAAGACCCAGATCGTCTGTTTTTTGAGAAAATAAGTTGTTTTTGTAAAAGATTGATATTTTTTAAAAGTAGTAGTAGAGGGAATATAGGAAAAAATTTAAAATCCTTTTATGAAAAATCTGAGAAATGGGTTTTGTAGAGAACGTTATTATGATTAGACCCATATCGTCCTCTTTTTGAAAAGTTAATTTTTCATCAATATGCAAGAATTCCTCAAAAATAGAATCCACAAAATTATTTTTTGGGAAAATTGAAATATGGGTTTTATAGGTGCTCGTGGCACTCAACAAACCCAGAAAAATAAGTTTTTTAAATAGATAGATTTTTTTGAAAAGAAGCAATAGAGGTAAGTAACATAGGAAAAAATTCTGAATCTTTTTATGAAAAATGGGATAAATGGCTTTTGTAGACAATGTCATTCTGAGTGAACCCAAATCGTCCTTTTTTTAAAAAACTAATATTTCAACAACATTCAAAAACCCCTCAAAAATAGAATCCACGAAACAATTTTTTTGGAAAAATTTAAATATGGTTTTGATAGGTGCTCGTTTGCTAAGAGACCCAAATCGTCTATTTTTTGAAAAAATATGTTATTCTTGAAAAAGATAGTTTTCTTTTAAAAGGAGAAGCAAAGAGGTAACAGAGGTAAATTTTTTGAATCTTTTATGAAAAATCTAAAAAATGGGTTTTGTAGAGAATGTCGTTCTGAGTAATCCTAGATCGTCATTTTTCCGATAAACTAATTTTTCACCAACATGCAAGAACCTCTCAAAAATCAAATCTATGAAACAATTTTATTTGGGGAAATTGAAAATATGGGTTTTATAGGTGCTCGAGAGCTAAAAAGACCTAGATCATCCATTTATTTGCAAAACATAATTTTTATTTTTTAAAGTAGAAGCAGTAGAGGTAATACAGATAATTTTTTTGAAACTTTTTATGAAAAAAATGAGAAATGGGTTTTGTAGAGAATGTCGTACTAAATAAACCCAGATCATCCTATTTTTGAAAAACTTATTTTTCACTAACATGCAAGAACCCCTCAAAACTAGAATCTATGAAACAATTTTTTTTACGAAAATAAAAAAATATGGGTTTTATAGGTACTCGTGTGCTAAAGAGACCCAGATCTTCCATTCTTTGAAAAAAAATAGTTGTTTCTGAAAAAAATAGATATTTTTGAAAAGTAGAAGTAGAGGTAACATAGGCAATTTTTTACAATCTTTTTACAAAAAGTCAAAGAAATGGGTTTTGTAGAGAATGTCATTCTGAGTAGACCCAGATCTTCCTATTTTTGATAAACTAATTTCCACCAATATACAAGAACCCCTCAAAAATAGAATCTACGAAACAACTTTTTTTTGGAAAAATAAAATATATGGGTTTTATAGGTGCTCGTGTGCTGAAAAGTTTTAGATCATTTATTTTTTGAAAAAATAAGTAGTTTTTGAAAAAGATAGATTTTCTTGAAAAGTAGAAGCAGTAGAGGTAACAGAGCCAAATTTTTTGAATCTTTTTATGAGAAATCTGAGAAATGGGTTGTGTAGAGAATGTTATTATGAATAAATCTAGATCGTTTTATTTTTGAAAAACTAAATGTTCACCAACATGCAACAACCACTCAAAAATAGAATTCATTAAACAATTTTTTTTGAGAAAATCCAAATATGAGTTTTATAGGTGCTTGTGTGCTCAAGAGACCCTAATCGTCCATTTTTTGACAAAATAAGTTACTCTTGAAAAAGATGGACTTTTTTGAAAAGTAGAAGTAGTAGAGTTCGATAAACTTTGGTGACTACGATTGTGAATTACACTTTTGTTGTGCATTCTATATGTATATTTTCTATCACCTTTTGTGAACCTTCATTTTTTGGTGAGTTATAGCTGCATTTAGGAAACCACTTGAGTTTGAGTTTTCGTGGGCCATCAATCAACTTTGGTGACTACACTTATGGATTACAATGTAGTTGTACGTTCTATACTCGTATTTTCTATCACCTTTTGTGAACCTTCATTTTTTGTTGAGTTATAGACGCATTTAGGAAAACTCTTGAGTTTGAGTTTTCGTGGGCCATCATTCAACTTTGGTGACTACGATTGTGGATTACATTGTAGTTGTGCATTCTATACACGTATTTTGTATCACCTTTCACGATCCTTCATTTTTTGTTGAGTTATAGCCGCATTTGAAAAACTGCTCATGTTTGAGATTTTTTTTTGCCATCAGTCAACTTTGGTGACTACGATTGTGGATTGTACAATAGTTGTGAATTTTGTACGCATGTTTTTAATTTCCTATCATGAAGCTTCATTTTTTTGAGCTATAACCGCTTTTAGGAAAACGCTCGTGTTTGAGTTTTCGTGGGCCATTATTCTATACGCGTATTTTGCATCCCCTTTCATGAACCTTCCTTTTTTGTTGATTTATAAACACACTTAAGAAACCGCCCGTGTTTGAGTTTTTATGGGCAATCGATCAACTTTCGTGACTTTGATTGTGGATTGCACTATAGTTGTACATTCTATCACATATTTTCTATTGCCTTTCACAAACCTTCATTTTTTGTCGAGTTATAGTTGCATTTCGGAAACCGCACTTGTTTGAGCTTTCGTGGCAATGGATCAACTTTGTTGACAATGATTTTGGATTGCACTGTAATTGTCGATTATGTACTCATATTTTCTATTGCTTTTTCTTGAACCTCCATTTTTTGTTGAGTTATAGCCACATTTGGGAGATCGTTTGTATTTGAGTTTTCGTGGGCCATCGATCAACTTTGGTGACTACGATTGTCGATTGCACTGTACATGTCCATTTTATACACGTATTTTCTATCACCTTTCGTGAACCTTTATTTTCTATTGAGTTATAGAGTAATTTAAGAAACCGCTCTTGTTTGAGTTTTCATGGGCCATCGATCAACTTTGGTGACTAGAACTATGGATTGCATTGTAGTTGTCCAATATGAATGCTAATTTTCTATCGCCTTTCACAAACCTTCATTTTTTGTTGAGTAATGGCCGTATTAAGGAAATTGCTCGTGTTTGAGTTTTTGTGGGCCATTAATCAACTTTTGTGACTACCCTTGTGGATTACAGTGTAGTTGTGCATTCTGTACATCTATTTTCTATTTCCTTTCCCTTGATTTTTCTTTGAGTTATACCTACATTTAGGAAACTACTCATGTTTGAGATTTTGTGGCCATCGATCAATTTTCGTGACTACGATAGTGGATTGTTCTATAGTTCATTTTGTATGCATATTTTTAATCGCCTTTCACAAACCTTCATTTTCTGTTGATTTATAGCCACATTATGGAAAACGTTCATGTTTAAGTTTTCGAGGGCCATTAATCAACTTTAGTGACTACGATTGTGGATTACAATATAGTTGTGTATTCTATACATGCATTTTCTATAGCCTTTGGCGAACCTTCATATTTAGTTTAGTTATAGCTGCATTTAGGAAACCGCTCGTGTTTCACTTTTTGTGGGCAATCAATCAACTTTGGTGCCTACGATTGTGGATTGCGCTATAGTTGTCCAATCTGTACGTGTATTTTCTATCGCCTTTTGTGAACATTTATTTTTCATTGACTTATAGCCGCATTTAAGAAACTGCTTGTGTTTGAGTTCTTGTGGACAATCGATCAACTTTGGTGACTACGATTGTGGATTGCATTGTAGTTGTCCATTTTGTACACGTATTTTCTATTGTCTTTTGTGAATCTTCACTTTTTGTTGAGTTATAGTCACATTTAAAAAACCGCTCATGTTTGAGTTTTCATGGGCCATTGATCAACTTTGGTGACAACGATTGTGGATTGCATTGTAATTGTCTATTTTGTACATTTATTTTCTATCTCCTTTCGTGAGCCTTCATTTTTTGTCGAGTTATAGCCCCATTTAGCAAACCGCTCTATTTTAAGTTTTCATGCCCATAAGTGGATTACACTGTAGTTCTGCATTTTATAGGCGTATTTTATTTCGCCTTTCGTGAACCTTCATTTTTTGTTGCATTATGGCTGTATTTATGAAACCGCTTGTGTTTGAGTTTTTGTGGGCCTTCGATAAACTTTGGTGACTACAATTGTGGATTACACTGTTGGCATTTTATACACGTATTTTCACGACCATGAAGGAACCCCTTAAAAATAGAATCTACAAAACAATTTTTTTGGGAAAATAAAAAATATGGGTTTTATAGGTGCTCGTGTGCTAAAGAGACGTAGATCATTCATTTTTTGAAAAAATAAGTTGTTCTTCAAAAGGATAGATTTTTTCAAAAATAGAAGCAATAGAGATAATATAGACAATGTTTTTTAATCTTTTTATGAAAAATCTGAGATATGGGTTTTGTAGAGAATGTTGTTCTGAGTAGACCTAGATCATTTTTTTTTTTTTTAACTAATTTTTCACCAACATGCAACCCCTCAAAAATAGAATCTATGATTTTTTTTTTTGGGAAAATCGAAAAATACTTTATAGGTGCTCATATGGTAAAGAGATTCAGATTGTCCGTTTTTTGAAAAAATAAGTTGTTTCTTCAAAAAGACAGATTTTTTTGAAAAATACAAGCAGTGTAGATAATAGAGGCAAATTTTTTGAATCTTTTTACGAAAAATCTGAGAAATGGGTTTTGTAGAGAATGTCATTCCGAGTGAATCCAGATTGTCCTCTTTTCGAAAAACTAATTTTTCACCAACATGCAGAACCCCTCAAAAAAATAGAATCTACGAAACTTTTTTGTTTGGGAAAATTGAAAATATGGAAGCAGATCATTTACTAAAGAGACCCAGATCGTCTCTATTTTGAAATTATTTGTTTTTGAAAAATATAGATTTTTTGAAAAGTGGAAGTAGAAGACGAAATAGAGGAAATTATTTTGCATCTTTTTATGAAAATATATGAGAAATGGGTTTTGTAGAGAATGTCAGTCTGAGTAGACCCAGATCATCCTTCTTTAGAAAAACTAATTTTTCATTAGCATGCAAGAACCACTGAAAAATAGAATCTATGAAACATTTTTTTTGGGAAAATTCAAAATATGGGTTTCATAGATGCTTGTGTGCTAAAGAGACCTAGATCGTCTATTTTTTGAAATGATTTGTTTCTTGAAAAGGATAGTTTTTTTTTTTTTAAAGTAGAAGCAGTAGATGTAACAGATGCAAATTTTTTGAATCTTTTTATGAAAAATCTGAAAAATGGTTTTTATAGGTGCGCTCGTGTATTCAACAAACCAAGATTGTTCATTTTTTGAAAAAATATGTTGTTCTTGAGAAAGATTGATTTTTTGGAAAGTAGAAATAGTAGAGGTAATAGAGGCAAATTTTTTGAATCTAAATTTTCAAAAATCTGAGAAATGAGTTTTGTAGAGAATGTCATTCTGAGTAGACCTAGATCATCATTTTTTTTGAAAAACTAATTTTTCACCAACATGCCAGAACCCCTAAAAATTAGAATCGATGATACAATTTATTTTTGGGAAAATAAAAAATATAGGTTTTATAGGTGCTCATGTGCTGAATGAACCAGATCATCTGGTTTTTCAAAAAATAATTTGTTCTTGAAAAAGATTGATTTTTTTGAAAAGTGGACAGGAATTTTTTTAAAATCTTTTTATGAAAAATCTAAAAAAGGGTTTTGTAGAAAATGTTATTATGATTAGACCCATATCGTGACGCTCCTTTTCAAAAGCTAATTTTTCACCAACATGAAGAACTCCTCAAAAAATCCACGAAACAATTTTTTTTAGGAAAATCGAAATATGACTTTTATAGGGTCTTTTTAGCACATGGGCACCTATAAAATCCATATTTTTAATTTTCCAAAAAAAAAATTGTTTCATAGATTCTATGTTTGATGGGTTCATGCATGTTGGTGATAAATTAATTTTTCAAAAAAAGGACGAAATGGATCTTCTCAGAACGACATTTTGTAAAAAACCCATTTTCTCAGATTTTTCATAAAAAGATTCAAAAAATTTGCCTCTGTTACCTCTACTGCTTCTACCTTTCAAAAAAATCTATCCTTTCCAAAAACAACTTTTATTTTCAAAAAATGGACAATCAATCTCTTGAGCACGCGAGCACCTATAAAACCTATATTTCAATTTTCCCAAAAAACAATTGTTTCGTAGATTCTGAGTAAATCCAGATCGTCCCTTTTTCGAAAAACTAATTTTTCAACAACATGCAAGAACCCCCCCTCTATCCCCCATATATATAGAGGGGGGTCGAGGGCGGCTATATCTAGTTTAGTTGGGGTTGGGTTGGCTCCCACGGAGCTCTCCTCTCTATAGCTACGATGGTCGGGAGCTATATAAGCGATTCATGGATATATCCATATAGGGCTCCGATCGAGGGCGACTATAGTCTAGTCAGCTCCCCTATCTTACCCGCTTAGTCCCCATCCATATATAGGGCATGTCGCTACTCATCTCACGTCCCCGAGCAAGCACACCTTCCCTTGCCCAATTGTTCTAGTTGATAGTTGGGGTGCTACATTGTCCTGAATAAACCTACATTGTCCTTTTTTCAAAAAAAATATTTTTCACCAACATGCAAGAACCCCTCAAAATATAGAATCTACGAATTAATTTTTTTTTGGAAAATAAAAAATATGGGTTGTATAGGTACTCGTGCGCTAAAGAGACCCAAATTTTCTGTTCTTTGAAAAAATAAGTTGTTTTTGAAAAAGATAGATATTTTTGAAAAGTAGAAGCAGTAGAGATAATAGAGGCAATTTTTTTGAACCTTTTTATGAAAAATTTGAGAAATGAGTTTTGTAGAGAATGTCGTTTTGAGTAGACCTAGATCGTCCTTTTTTCAAAAAAACTAATTTTTCACCAACATACAAGAACCCCTCAAAAATAGAATCTATGAAACATTTTGTTTTTGGAAAATAAAAAAAATGAGTTTTATAGGTGTGCATGAATTGAAGAGTTTTAGATCATCTGTATGTGTATTTTCTATCGCCTTTCACGAACCTTCATTTTTCATTGAGTTATAGCCGTATTTAGGAAACTGTTCGTATTTGAGTTTTCGTGGGCGATCAATCAACTTTGGTGACTATGTTTGTGGATTGCACTGTAGATGTCCATTTTGTATGTGTATTTTCTATCGCCTTTCGTGAACCCTCATTTTTCGTTGAGTTATATCCTCATTTAGGAAACCGCTCGAGTTTCTTTTTTCTTGAGCCATCGATCAACTTTGGTGACAACGCTTGTGGATTACAATGTAGTTGTGCATTCTATACACGTATTTTCTATCGGCTTTCATGAACCTTCATTTTTCATTAAGTTATAGCTGTACTTAGGAAACCACTCGTCTTTGAGTTTTCCTCGGTCATCCATCAACTTTGATGACTCTGATTGTGGATTGTACTGTAGTGGTGCATTTTGTACACATATTTTTAATCGCCTTTAACGAACTTTGATTTTTGTTTGAGTTATAGCCGCATTTAGGAAAACGCTCGTGTTTGAGTTTTCGTGGACCATCAATCAACTTTGGTGACTATGTTTGTGGATTACATTGTAGTTGTGCATTCTATATGTGTATTCTCTATTACTTCTCGTGAACCTTCATTTTTCGTTGAGTTATCGGTATTTGTGTCCTAAAGAGACCTAGAACATCCGACTTTTGAAAAAATAAGTTGTTCTTGGAGAAGATTGATTTTTTTGAAAAGTAGAAGCTGTGGAAGGCAAATTTTTGAATCTTTTATGAAAAATATGAGAGACGGGTTTTTTAAAGAATGTCGTTTTGAGTAGACCCAGATCGTCCTTTTTTTGAAAAACTAATTTTTGAACAACATGCAAGAACCCCTCAAAAATAGAATCTACAAAATAATTTATTTTGGTAAAATAAAAAATATGGGTTTTATAGGTGCTCATTTGCTGAAAAGATTTTAATCGTCTTTTTTTTTTTAAATAAATATTTCTTGAAAAAGATGATTTTTTTGAAAAGTAGAAGCAGTAGAGGTAACAGAGGCAAATTCTTTGAATCTTTTTATGAAAAATCTGATAAATGGGTTTTGTGGAGAATGTTATTTTGAGTAAAATCTAGATCGTCTTTTTTTCGAAAAACTAATTTTTCACCAACATGGAAGAACCCCTCAAAAATAGAATCCACCAAACAATTTTTTTTTCAAAAAATCGAAATATGGGTTTTATTGGTTCTCGTGTACTCAAGAGACCCTAAGAGTACATTTTTTGACAAAATAAGTTGTCTTTGAAAAAGATAGATTTTTTTCAAAAGTAGAAGCAATTGAGGTAACAAAGGCAAATTTTTTGAATCTTTTTATGAAAATTTTGTGAAATGGGTTTTGTAGAGAATGTCATTCTATGTAAACCCAGATCGTCCTTTTTTTGAAAAACTAATTTTTCACCAACATGTAAGAACCCCTCAAAAATAGAATCCACAAAACAATTTTTTTTTTGGAAAATCAAAATATGAGTTTTATAGGTGCTTGTATGCTATAGAGACCCAGATCATTTGTCTTTTGAAAAAATAAGTTGTTTTTGAAAAAGATAGATTTTTTTGAGAAGGAGAACTAGTAGAGGTAACAGAAGCAAATTTTTTCAATCTTTTTATGAAATTTCTGAGACATGGGTTTTGTAGAGAAGCTTCATTTTTCGTTGAGTCCGCACTTAGGAAACCACTCATGTTTGAGTTTTCTTGGGCCATCGATCAACTCTGGTGACTACAATTGTGCATTGCACTGTAGTTATCCATTTTGTACACCTATTTTCTATAGCCGCATTTAGGAAACCGCTCGTGTTTGAGTTTTTGTGGACCATCAATCAACTTTGGTGACTACAATTATGGATTGCGCTGTAGTTGTTCATTATGTACGCATATTTTGTATCATCTTTCGTGAAGCTTCATTTTTCGTTGAGTTATACCCGCATTAGGAAATTACTCGTGTTTGTTTTTTCATGGGTCGTCGACCAACTTTGGTGACTACGATTGTGCACTACACTATAGTTCTGAATTTTACGGGTGTATTTTTTATCCCTTTTCGTGAACCTTCATTCTTTGTTGAGTTATAGCCACATTGAGGAAGCTGCTCTTGTTTGATTTTTCATGGGCCATCGATCAACTTTAATGATTATGATTATGGATTACATTGTAGTTGTGCATTCTATACGCATACTTGTTATCGCCTTTCATGAACCTTCATTGTTCGTTGAGTTATAGCTGCACTTAGGAAACCACTCGATTTTCAATTTTTGTGGGCCATCGATCAACTTTGGTGACTACAATTGTGGATTGTACCATAGTTGTCCATTTTGTACACGTATTTTCTATCGCCTTTCGCGAACCTTCATTTTTTGTTGAGTTATAGCCGCATTTAGGAAACCACTGGAATTTTAGTTTTCGTGGGCCATCGATCAACTTTGGTGACTACGCTTGTGGATTACACTGTAGTTGTGCATTCATTTCATTGTTTGAGTTTTTGTGGGCTATCAATCAACTTTGGTGACTACGCTTGTGGATTACATTATAGTTGTCTATTATGTACGCATATTTTCTATCGCCTTTCGCAAACTTTCATTTCTCGTTGAGTTATAGCCGCATTTAGGAGACCGTTCGTGTTTAAGCTTTTGTTGGCCATATATCAACTTTATTCACCATGATTATGGATTCCACTGTAGTTTTCTATTTTGTATGCTTATTTTCTATCACTTTTCGTAAAACTTCATGTTTTGTTGAGTTATAGCAGCATTTAGGAAACCGCTCATGTTTGAATTTTTTTGTGCTATCGATCAACTTTGGTGACTATGTTTGTGGATTGTAATTTAGTTGTGCATTCCGTACGCATATTTTTAATCACTTTTCACAAACCTTCTTTTTTTCTTTAGTTATAGTTGTATTTAGGAAATCGCTCGTATTTGAGCTTTCGTGGGTTAGCAATCAACTTTTGTGACTACAATTGTGGATTGCACTGTACTTTTCCAATCTATACGCATATTTTCTATCACCTTTCACGAACCTTCATTTTTCGTTGACTTATAGCCGCATTTAGGTAACCACTCATGTTTGAGTTTTTTTGGGCCATCGATTAACTTTGGTGACTATCATTGTGGATTGAACTATAGTTGTGCATTTTGTACGCATATTATTAACCGCCTTTCATAAACCTTCATTTTTTGTTGAGTTATAGTCGCATTTAAGAAAATGCTCATGTTTGAGTTTTTGTCGGCCATTGATCAACTTTGATGACTACAATTGTGGATTGCACTATAGTTGTGCATTTTATACACATATTTTCTATCACCTTCTGCAAACCTTCATTATTAGTTGAGTTATAGTTGCACTTAGGAAACCGCTCGTGTTTGAGTTTTTCATGGGCCATCGATCGACTTTGGTGACTACGATTGTGGATTCTATAGTAGTTGTGCATTTTAGACACACATTTTCTATCGCTTGTAGCCAGCCTTCATTTATTATTAAATTATAGCCGCATTTAGAAAAATGCTAAAATTTGAGCTTTTCTAGGCCATCGATCAACTTTGTTGACTACGATTTTGGATTGCATTTGAGTTGTGCATTATGAACACTAATTTTCTATTGACTTTCGCAAATCTTCATTTTTTGTGGAGTTATAGCTGCATTTAAGAAATTGCCTGAGTTTGAGTTTTAATGGGCCATCAATAAAATTTGGTGACAACGATTGTGGATTGTTTTTTAGTTGTGCATTATGTATGCAAATTTTTTATTTCCTTTCACAAAAGTTCTTTTTTTTTTCAGTTATAGCCGCATTTTGTAAAACACTCATATTTGAGTTTTCGTGGGCTATCGATAAACTTTGGTGACTACAATTATGGATTACACTATGATAGTGCATTCTAAACGTGTATTTTCTATCCCCTTTTGTGAACATTCATTTTTCTTTGAGTTATAGCCACACTTAGGAAACCACTCATGTTTGAGTTTTCGTGGGCCATCGATCAACTTTGGTGACTACAATTGTGGATTGCACTATAGTTGAGCATTATGAACATTTATTTTGTATCACCTTTCACAGAGCTTCATTTTTTGTTGTGTTATATCCGCATTTAGGAAAATGGTCGTGTATGAGTTTTCGTGGGCCATCAATCAACTTTTGTGTCTACGATTGTGGATTACACTATAGTTGTGCATTCTATATGCGCATTTTCTATTTTCCTTTTGCAAATCTTCATTTTTTATTGAATTATAGCTGCACTTACGAAACCACTCATGTTTTAGTTTTTGAGGGCCATTGATCAACTTTGATGACTACGATTTTGGATTACACTGTAGTTGTCCATTTTGTACGCGTATTTTCTATCATATTTTGTGAACCTTAATTTTTGTTGAGATATAGCCGCATTTAGGAAACTACTCATCTTTAAGTTTTTTTGGGCCATCTATCAACTTTGGTGACTACAATTGTGGATTGTAATGTAGTTGTTCGTGTTGTACGCATATTTTTAATTACCTTTGACAAACCTTCATTTTTTGTTGAGTAGTTGCATTTAGGAAACCTCTCGTGTTTGAGATTTTGTGGGCCATCAATCAACTTTGGTGAATACGATTGTGGATTGCACTATAGTTGTTCTTTTTGTATGCATATTTTCTATTGCCTTTCGTGAACCTTCATTTTTTGTTTAGCTATAGCCGCATTTAGGAAACCACTCGTGTTTCAGTTTTCGTGGGCCATCAATCAACTTTGGTGACTACGATTGTGGATTACACTGTAGTTGTCCACTTTGTACACGTATTTTCCATCGACTTTCATCAAACCTTCAGTTGTTTTTAAGTTATTACCGCATTTAAGAAAGAGCTCATGTTTGAATATTTGTGGGCCATTAGTCAACTTTGTTGACTACACTTGTGGAATACACTATAGTTGTGCATTCTATATGCGTATTTTCTATCACCTTATTTTTTGTTTAGTTATAGCTGCATTTAGGAAACCGCTCATTTTTTGAGTTTTTGTGGGCCATCAATCAACTTTGGTGACCATGATTGTGGAATACACTATAGTTGTGCATTCTATATACGTATTTTCTATCACCCTATTTTTTGTTTGAGTTATAGCCACATTTAGGAAACCTCGTGTTTGAGTTTTTGTGGGCCATCGATTAACTTTGGTGACTATGATTGTGGATTGCACTATAGTTGTGTATTATGTACTTGTATTTTCTATCAACTTTCGTGAAACCTTCATCTTTTGTCTAGTTATAACCACATATACAAAACTTCTCATGTTTGAGTTTTTGTGGGTCATCAATCAATTTTGTTGATTACACTTGTGGAATACACTGTACTTGAGTTAATAGCCACATTTTGGAAAATGCTAGTGTTTGAGTTTTCATGGACCATCAATCAACTTTGGTGACTACGCTTGTCGATTACAGTGTTGTTGTGCATTCTATATGCGTATTTTCTATTGCCTTTCACAAACCTTCATTTTTTTGTTTGAGTTATAGATACATTTAGGAAACTGCTCATGTTTGAGTTTTTTTGTGGAATCGATCAACCCAACACTACGATTGTGGATTGTACTATATAGTTGTGTATTTTGTACACTTTCTTTTGAGTTTTCGTGGGCCATCGATAAGCTTTGGTGACTACGATTGTGGATTGCAATGTAGTTGTGTCTTCTATACACGTATTTTCTATCGCCTTTCGTGAACCTTTATTTATCTTTGAGTTATAGCTACAATTAGTAAATCACTTGTGTTTGAGTTGTCGTGGGCCATCGATCAACTTTTGTGACTACGATTGTGGATTTCACTGTAGTTTTATATTTTGTACACGTATTCTCTATCGACTTTTGTGAACCTTATTTTTTTTTTAGTTATAGACGAATTTAGGAAATCCCTCAAGTTTGAATTTTCGTGGACCATCGATTAACATTGGTGACTACGATTTTGGATTACATTGTAGTTCTCCATTCTATACACGTATATTTTATCGCCTTTCATGAACCTTCATTTTTTGTTTAGTTATAGCCGCATTTAAGAAATCATTCATGTTTCACATTTTTTGTGGGCCATCAATCAACTTTGTTGACTACGATTGGGGATTGTCCTATAGTTGTGCATTTTGTACGCATTTTTTAATCACCTTTCACGAAACTTGATTTTTTGTTTAGATATGGCCGCATTTAGGAAAACGCTCGTATTTGAGTTTTCATGCGCCATTGATCAATTGTTGTGAATATACCTTTCACAAACCTTCATCTTTTTATTGAGTTATACCTGCATTTAGGAAACCGCTTTTTTTTTAGTTTTTGTGGGCCATCAATCAGGTTTGGGTACTATGATTGTGGATTGAACTGTAGTTGTGCATTATGAACGCTACCTTAATTTTTTGTTGAGTTATCTCCCCACATAGGAAACCACTCATGTTTGAGTTTTCGTGGGCCATCGATCAACTTTGGTCACTATGATTGTGGATTACACTGTAGTTGTGCATTTTATATGCATATTTTCTATCGCCTTTCACGAACCTCCATTTTTTTTCTCTAGTTAAAGCTGCATTTGGGAAACCACTCATGTTTGAGTTTTTGTGGGCCATCGATCAAGTTTGGTGACTATGATTGTCGATTGCATAGCAGGTGTGCATTATGAAAGCTAATTTTCTATCGACTTTCATGAAGTTTCATTTTTTGTTGAGCTATAGCCACATTTAGCGAATTGCTTGTGTTTGAGATTTTGTGGGCCGTCAATCAACTTTGGTGACTACAATTGTTGATTACACTGTAGTTGTGCATTCTATATGCATATTTTTGATCCCCTTTTGTTGATTATAGCTGCACTTGGGAAACCACTTGTGTTTCAGTTTTCATTGGCCATCGATCAACTTTTGAGACTACGATTGTGGATTGCACTGTAGTTGTGCTTTGTGATTGCTTATTTTCTATTTCCTTTCGTGAACCTTTAATTTTTTGTTGACTTATAGTTGCATTTGGCAAACAGCTTATGTTTGAGTTTTAGTGGGCCATCAATCAACTTTGTTGACTAAACTTGTGGAATACACTGTAGTTGTGCATTCGATATGTAAATTTTTTATAACCTTTCACGAACCTTCATTTTTTGACCTATTGCTGCATTTAGGAAACCACTCCTTTTTGAGTTTTTGTGGGCCATGAATCAACTTTGGTGACAATGATTGTGGATTGTACTATAGTTGTGCATTATGTATGCATATTTTTAATTGCCTTTCATGAAACTTCTTTTTTTGTTGAGTTATAGCCGCATTTAAGAAACTCATTGAGTTTGAGTTTTCGTGGGCCATCGATCAATTTTGGGGACTATAACTGTGGATTGTACTGTAGTTGTGCATTATTTATTCATATTTTTAATTGCTTTTCACAAACATTGATTTTTTGTTGAGTTATAGCCGTATTTAGGAAAGCTCTCGTATTTGGATTTTTGAGGGCCATTGATCAATTTGCTGACTATGATTGTGGATTGCATTGTAGTTTTCCAATATGTACACGTATTTTCTATCGCCTTTTCGAAACCTTCATTTTTCGTTAGTTGTAGCCGTATTTAGGAAATTGATCATGTTTTAGTTTTATTGGGCAATCGATCAACTTTGGTGACTACGATTGTGGATTGCACCATAGTTGTCCATTATGTACCCGTTGTTTCTATCGCCTTTCTCAAACCTTCATTTCTGGTTGACTTATAGCCAAATTTAGGAAATTGCTCGTGTTTGAGTTTTCGTGCGCCCTTGATCAACTTTCATGACAACACTTGTGGATTACATTATAGTTGTGCATTCTATATCCGTATTTTCTATCACCTTTTGCAAACCTTCATTTTCTTTTGAGTTATAGCCGCATTTAGGGAAATGGTTGTGTTTGAGTTTTTGTTGGCTATTCATCAACTTTGGTGACTACGATTGTGCATTGCACTGTACTTTTCCTTTCTATATGTGTATTTTCTATCACCTTTTGTGAACCTTCAAAAATTGAATCCACGAAACATTTTTTTTTAGGAAAATCGAAATATGGGTTTTATAGGTGCTCGTATGCTAGACCCAAATCGTCCATTTTCTGATAACATAAGTTATTTTTGAAAAGGATAGATTTCTTTTAGAAGTAGAAGCAGTAGAGGTAACAACAACAATTTTTTTAATATTTTTATGAAAAATCTGAGAAATGGGTTTTTTAGAGAATGTCATTCTAAGTAGAACCAGATCATTATTTTTTCAAAAAATTAATTTTCACCAACATGCAAGAACCCCACAAAAATAGAATCTACAAAACAATTTTTTTGGGAAAAATCAAAATTATGGGTTTTATAAATGCTCGTGTGCTAAAGTGACCCAGGTTTTGTGAGAAAATAAGTTGTTCTTGAAAAAGATAGATTTTTTTGAAAAGTAGAAGTAGAGGTAAGAGAGGCAAATTTTTTGAATCTTTTAATGAAATATTTTAGAAATGGGTTTTGTAGAGAATGTCCTTCTAAGTAGACTCAAATCGTCCTCTTTTCAAAAAACTAAATTTTCACCAACATGCAAGAAACCCCCCAAAAATAGAATCTATGAAACAATTTTTTTTGGAAAATTGAAAATACATATTATATAGGTGCTTGTGTGCTAAAGAGACCCAAATCGTCCATTTTTTGAAGAAAATAAGTTGTTTAAAAAAATAGTTTTTTTTTTTTTAAAGTAGAAGCAGTAGAGGTAAGTAACAAAGGCAATTTTTAAAAATCTTTTTATAAAATATTTGAGAAATGGATTTTTTAGAAAATGTTATTCTGAGTAGATCCAGATTGTCCATTTTTTGAAAAACTAATCTTTCACCAACATGCAAAAACTCCTCAAAAATAGAATCTGCGGTTTTTTTTTTCTTGGGAAAATCAACATATGGGCTTTTATAGGTACTCGCGTGCTCAAGAGACCCTAATCATTCATTTTTTGAAAAAGTAGAAATAGTTTTCGTGGGCTATCGATCAACTTTGGAGTTGTCCATTCTATATGCATATTTTCTATCACCTTTCACCAACATGCAAGAATCCCTCAAAAACAGAATCTATGAACCAATTTTTTTTGGAAAAATAAAAAATATGGGTTTTATAGGTGCTCATGTGCTAAAGAGACCTAGATTGTCCGTTGTTTGAAAAAATAAGTTGTTCTTGAAAAACATAGATTTTTGAAAAGTAGAAGCAGTAGAGGTAGTAGAGGCAATTTTTTTGAATCTTTTTATGAAAAATCCGAGAAATGGGTTTTATAGAGAATGTCATTCTGAGTAGACGTAGTTCTGAGTAGACCCAGATTGTCATTTTTTTGAAAAACTAATTATTCACCAACATTCAAGAACCCCTAAAAAGTGTAATCTATGATAGAATTTATTTTAAGGAAAATCTATAATATGGGTTTTATAAGTGGTCATGTGCTAAAAGTCCCAGATCGTCCATTTTTTGAAAAAACAAGTTGTTGAAAAAGATTGATTTTTTTGAAAAGTAGAAGTAGTTGAGATAACATAGGAAAAAAAATTCAATATTTTTATGAAAAATCTAACAAATGGGTTTTGTAGAAAATGTTATTATGATTAGACCCATATTGTCATTTTTTTCGAAAATCTAATTTTTCACCAACATGCAAGAACTCCTCAAAAATAGAATCCACGAAACAATGTTTTTTGGGAAAATTGAAATATGAGTTTTATAGGTGCTCATGTGTTCAAGAGATCCAGATTGTCCGTTTTTTAAGAAAAATAAGTTGTTCTTGAAGAAGACATTTTTTTTTAAAAGAAGAAGTAGTAGAGGTAACATAGGCAAATTTTTTGAATATTTTTGTGAAAAATCTGTGAAATCAGTTTTGTAGAGAATGTCATTTTGAGTAGACCTAGATCATTCTTTTTTCGAAAAACTAATTTTTCATCAACGTGCAAGAAACCCTTCAAAAATAGAATCCACGAAACAATTGTTTTTGGGAAAATTGAAATACGGGTTTTATAGTTGCCCATGTGCTTAAGAGACAACCTAATTATTCATTTTTTGAAAAAATAAGTTGTTCAAAATAATATGAGAAATGGGTTTTGTAGAGAATTTCGTTATGAGAAGACCCAGATTGTCCTTTTTTCGAAAAACTAATTTGTCACCAACCTGCAAAAACCCCTCAAAAATAGAATCTAGCAAACAATTTTTTTTTGGGAAAATAAAAAATATGGTTTTTATGGGGGCCCATGTGCTAAATAGACCCAGATCATCCGTTTTTTGAAAACAATATTTGTTTTTCAAAAACATGGATTTTTTTAAAAAGTAGAAGCAGTAAAAATAAAAGAGAGAAATTTTTTGATTTCTTTTTATGTAAAATCTGACATATGGGTTTTGTAGAGAATGTCGTTCTGAGTGGACCCAGATCGTCCTATTTTCAAAAAACTAATTTTTCACTAACATGCAAGAACCCCTAAAAAATAGAATCTATGAAATATTTTTTTTGCAACATCGAAAATATCATGTTTATAGGTGTTCGTGTGATTGTCCGTTTTTTTAAAATATAATTTTTGAAAAAGATAGGTTTTGTTGAAAAGTAGAAGCAGTAGAGGTAACATAGGATAATTTTTTTGAATGTTTTTATGAAAAATCTTAGAAGTGGGTTTTGTAGAGAATTTCATTATGAGTAGACCCAGATCGTCCTTTTTTTGAAAAACTTATTTTTCACCAACTTGTAAGAAACCCTCAGAAATAGAATCCACTAAACAATTTTTTTGTTAGGAAAATTGAAATAGGGGTTTTATAAGTGTTCGTGTGGAGACCTAGATCGTCTATTTTTTCAAAACATAAGTTTTCTTGAAAAACATAGATTCGTTTGAAAAGTAGAAACAGTAGAGGTAACATAGGAAATTTTTTTGAATCTTTTTATGAAAAATGGGATAAAAGGGTTTTGTAGACAATGTCATTCTGTGTAGACCTAGATCATCCTTTTTTCAAAAAACTAATATTTCACCAACATGCAAGAACCCCTCAAAAATAGAATATACGAAACAATTTTTTTTTGAAAAATCAAAATATGGGTTTTTATAGGTGCTTTTGTGCTAAAGAGACCTAGTTCATCCATTTTTTGAGGAAATAAGTTGTTCTGGAAAAAGATAGAATTTTTTGAAAAGTAGAAGCAGTATCGGTAACAAAGCGAATTTTTTTGAATCATTTTATGAAAAATCTGAGAAATGGGTTTTATAGAGAATGTCGTTTTGAGTAGATCTAGATCATTCTATTTTCAAAAAACTAATTTTTCACCAACATTCAAAAACTACTCAAAAATGGAATCTACGAAACAATTTTCTTTGGGAAAATCAAAATATGGGTTTTATAGGTGCTTGTCAAGAGACCGTAATCATCCATTTTTGAAAAAATTAGTTATACTTGAAAAAGATAGACTTTTTTGAAAAGTAGTATTAGAGGTAATAAATGGAATTATTTTGAATCTGTTTTATGAAAAATCTGAGAAATGGGTTTTGTAGACAATGTCGTTTTGAGTAGACTATATCGTTTTTTTTTCGAAAAACCAAATTTTCATCAACATGCAAGAACCCCTAAAAAATAGAATCTACGAAACAATATTTTTAGGGAAAATCAATAATATGGGTTTTATAGATGCTCATGTTCCCAGATCATCTATTTTTTTTAAAAATAAGTTGTTCTTGAAAGAGATAGATTTTTTTGAAAAGTAGACGTAATAGAGGAAAAAAATTTCAATGTTTTTATGGAAAATAGTATACACATGTATAAAACCCATATTTTCAATTTTTCCCAAAAAAAAATTGTTGAGTTAAAGGCCAACTTAGTAAAACATACGTGTTTGAGTTTTTGTGGGTCATCGATCAACTTTGGTGACAATGATAGTGGAGTACACTGTAGTTGTGCATTCTATACGCATATTTTCTATCACCTTTCGTGAACCTTCATTTTTAGTGAGTTATGGTTGCACTTAGCAAACTGCTCGTGTTTGAGCTTTCGTGCAGCATTGATAACTTTGGTGACTATGATTGCGTATTGTACTGTAGTTGTCTATTCTGTATGCAAATTTTCTATCGCCTATCGCGAGCCTATCGATTTCAAATTTGGTGACTACACTTGTGGATTACATTGTAGTTGTGCATTCTATATGTGTATTTTCTATCGTCTTTCATGAACCTTCATTTTTTCTTAAGTTATAGCCGCATTTAGGAAACTACTCATGTTTGAGTTTTTGTGGGCCATCGATCAACTTTGGTGACTGCAATTGTGGATTGTACTATAGTTGTGCATTTTGTATGCATATTTTTAATCACCTTTCACAAATCTTCATTTTTTATGAGTTATAATTTAGGAAAAATGCTCGTGTTTGAGTTTTCATGTGCTATCGATCAACTTTGGTGACTACGATTGTGGATTACACAGTACTTGTGCATTCTATATGCGTATTATCTATCATCCTTCGCGAACCTTAATTTTTTGTTGAGTTATAGGTTCACTTAGAAAACCGCTCATTTTTTAGTTTTGTGGGCCATCGATCAACTTTTGTGACAATAATTCTGGATTACACTGTAGATGTCCATTCTATACACGTATTTTCTATCATTTTTTGTGAATCTTCCTTATTTGTTGAGTTATAGCGTATTTAGGAAAACGATCGTAGTTGAGTTTTTGTGGGCCATAAATTAACTTTGGTGACTACGATTTTGGATTGTACCATAGTTGTCCATTTTGTACACATATTTTTAATTGCCTTTGACGAACCTTCATTTTTTGTTGAGTTATAGTTGCATTGAAGAAAATATGAAGGTTCGTGAAAGGCGATAGAAAATAGGCGTACAGAATGGTCAACTATAGTGCAATCCACAATCATAGTCACCAAAGTTGATCGATGGCCCACGAAAAACTCAAACAAAATCGGTTTCCTAAGTGTAGGTATAACTCAATGAAAAATGAAGGTTCGGGAAAGGTGATAGAATATACGCGTTTAGAATGTGCAGCTACAGTTTAATCCACAATCGTAGTCACCAAAGTTTATCAATGGCCCACGAAAATTCAAATACGAGTGTTTTCCTAAGTGCAACTATAACTCAACGAAAAATGAAGCTTCGGGAAAGGTGACAGAAAATACACATATAAAATGCACAACTACAGTGTAATTCACAATCGTAGTCACCAAAGTGTATCGATGGCCGACTAAAACTCGAACACGGGATTTTCTAAATGCAGCTAAAACTCAACAAAAAATGAAGTTTCGTGAAAGGCGATTAAAAATATGCGTACATAATGCACACCTATAGTACAATAATCCACAATCGTAGTCAACAAAGTTGATTAGTGGCCCACAGAAACTCACACGAGCAGTTTGCTAAATGCGCCTCAACAAAAAATGAAGGTTAACGAAAGGCGATAGAAAATACAAGTATAGAATGAACAACTACAGTGTAATACACAATCGTAGGCAACAAATTTGATCGATGGCCAAAGAAAACTCGAACACGAGTGGTTTCCTAAATGTGGCTATAACTCAACAAAAAATTAAGTTTTGTGAAATGCGATAGGAAAGTAGCCTTCATAATGCACAACTATAGTGCAATCCATAATCATAGTAACCAAAGTTGATTGATGGCCAACAAAAAGTCAAACTCAAGCGATTTCCTAAATATGGCCATAACTCAACAAAAAATAAAGTGTCCTGAAAGGCGATAGAATATACATGTACAAAATAGACAATTATAGTGCAATCCACAATCGTAGTCACCAAAGTTTATCTGTGGCCCACGAAAACTCAAACACAAGTGGTTTCCTAAGTGTGGCTATAACTCAATGAAAAATGAAGGTTCACGAAAGGTAATAGATAATATGCATATAAAATGGACAACTACAGTGTAATCCACAATCATAGTCACTAAAGTTGATCAATCGCCCACAAAAACTCAAACACGAGCGTTTTCCTGAATGCGGCTATAACTCTGAAAAAAGAAGTTTCGTGAAAGGCTACTAAAATATGCGTACAAAATGCAGAACTAGAGTACAAACCACAATCGTAGTGACAAAAGTTGATTGATGGCCTACAAAAACTCAAACATGAGCGGCTTCCTAGACGCGGCTATAACTTAACAAAAGATGAAGGTTCTCAAAGGATGATGTAAAATACATGTATTGAATGCACAACTACAGTGTAATCCAGAATCGTAGTCACCAAAGTTGATTGATGGCCCACAAAAAGTCAAACACGAGTGGTTTCTTAAACGATGCTATAATTCAACAAAAAATGAAGGTTCACGAAAGGCAATAGAAAATACATGTATAGAATGGACAACTACAGTGTAATCCACAGGTGTAGTCACCAAAGTTGATCAATGCCCCACAAAAACTCAAACAAAAAATGAAGGTTCGCGAAAGGCGATTGAAAATACGTTTACAAAATGAACAACTACAGTTTAATCCACAATCGTAGTCACCAAAGTTGATGATCGATGGACATTGAGAACTCAAACACGAGCTATTTCCTAATTGTGGCTATAGAAAATAAGCGTATAGAATGCACAACAATAGTGTAATCCATAATCGTAGTTAGCAAAGTTGATCGATAGCGTACAAAACTCAAACATGAGCGGTTTCCTAAATGCGGCAATAACTCAACAAAAAATGAAGGTTAACAAAAGGCGATAGAAAATAAGCGTATAGAATGCACAACAATAGTGTAATCCATAATCGTAGTCAGCAAAGTTGATCGATGGCACACAAAAACTCATCACGAGCGGTTTCCTAAATGCGGCTATAACTCAACAAAAAATAAAGGTTTCCTAAATTTGGATTACACTATAGTTGTGCGTGTATTTTCTATCACCTTTCACGAACCTTCATTTTTCATTCAGTTATAGCCGCATTTAGGAAACCGCTTTTGTTTCAATTTTTGTAGGCCATTAATCAACTTTGGTGACTACGATTGTGGATTGAACTGTACTTGTCCATTTTTATACGCGTATTTTCTATCGCATTTCGGGAAGCTTCATTTTTTATTGAGTTATAGCGACATTTAGGAAATTGGTTGAGTTTGTGTTTTCGTGGGCCATTTATCTAATTTGGTGAATAGGCTTGTGGATTACATTGTAGTTGTGCATTCTATACGTGTATTTTTTATTTTCTCAAAAAATATTGTTTCGTAGATTCTATTTTTTAGAGGTTCTTGCATGTTAATGAAAAAATAGTTTTTTGAAAAAAGGACGATATGGGTATACACAGAATGACATTCTCTACGATATCCATTACTTACATTTATCATAAAACAAATTCAAAAAATTTGCCTCTATTACCTCTACAGCTTCTACTTTTCAAAAAAAAATATGTTATTGAAGAAAAGCTTTTTTTTAAAAAAAAACTGACAATTTGGTTCTCTTCAGCACACGACTGCCTATAAATCCGATATTTTCGATATACCCAAAAAAAATTGTTTCGTAGATTCTAATTTTTAGGGAATTTTGCAAGTTAGTGAAAAATAAGTTTTTCAAAAAAAGGACGATTTGGTTCTCTTTAGCACACAAGCACCTATAAAACCTATATTTTCTATATTCCAAAAAATATTGTTTTGTAGATTCTATTTTTGATTGGTTCTTGCATGTTGGTGAAAAATTAGTTTTTTGAAAAAATGAATATTTTAGTCTACTCATAACGACATTATCTGGAAACCCCATTTCTTAAATATTTCATAAAAAGATTCAAGGAATTTGCCTCTATTACCTCTACTGCTTCTACTTTTCAAAAAAGTCTATCTTTTTCAAGAACAACTAATTTTTTCAAAAAATGGATACGAGCACCTATAAAACCCATATTTTTATTTTCCCAATGAAAATTGTTCCATAGATTCTATTATTGAGGAGTTTTTACATATTGGTGAAAAATTAGTTTTTTTTTAAAATGACGATTTGGATCTACTCAGAATGATATTCTCTACAAAACCCATTTCCTAGATTTTACATAAAAAGATTCAAAACAATTCGCTTTTACCTCTACTACTACTTTTCAAAAAAATCTATCTTTCTCAAAAGAACTTATTTCTTCAAAAAATGGATGATCTGGGTCTCCTTAGCACACGAGCACCTATGAAACCTATACTTTTTATTTTCACAAAAAAAATTGTTTCATAGATTTTTGAGGGGTTCTATTTTTGAAAAATTAAAAATATGGGTTTTCTAGATGGTCATGTTGTAAAGAGACCTAGATCGTCCGTTTTTTTTTCAAATAACTTGTTTTTGAAAAACATGGAATTTTTTGAAAAGCAGAAGCAGTAGAGGTAACAGAAGCAATTTTTATGAATTTTTCTATGAAAAATATTATACATGTGTAGAAGACCCATATTTTCGATTTTCCCGAAAAAATATGTTGTGTTATAGCCCCACTTAATAAAACACTCGTGTTTGAGTTTTCTTGGGCCATCAATCAACTTTGGTGACTAGGATTGTGGATTAGACTATATTTGTGCATTCTATACATGCATTTTCTATCGCCTTTCACAAACCTTCATTTTTCGTTGCGTTATAGCCGCACTTAGGAAACTGCTCGTCTTTGAGTTTTCATGGGCCATTAATCAACTTTGGTGACTATGATAGTGGATTGCACTATAGCTTTTGTGGGCCATCGATCAACTTTGTTTCGTGGATCCTATTTTTGATGGGTTCTTGCATTTTGGTGAAAAATTATTTTTTCGCAAAAAGGACGATCTGGGTCTACTTAGAACAACATTCTCTACAAAACCCATTTCTCAAAATTTTCATAAAAAGATTCAAAAAAATTCCTTTGTTACCTCTACTACTTCTACATTTTAAAAAAATCTATGTTTTTCAAGAACAACTTATTTTGTGAAAAAATGGACAATTAGGGTCTATTAAGCACACAAGCACCTATAAAATCCATATTTCGATTTACCAAAAAAAAAAATTTTGGTGCATTCTATTTTGAGGGGTTCTTGCATGTTGGTGAAAAATTAGTTTTTTGAAAAAAGGATGATTTGGATTTAGTAAGAACAACATTCTCTACAAAAACCTATTTCTCAGTTTTTTCATAAATAGATTAAAAAATTTGCCTTTTTACCTCTTCTACTGTTTCTACTTTTTTAAAAATCTATCTTTTTCAAAAACTACTTATTTTTTCAAAAAATAGACGATCTAAATCTCTTTAGTACACGAACACCTATAATACCCATATTTTTTATTTTCCCAAAAAAATTTGTTTCATAGATTCTATTTTTGAGGTGTTCTTGTATGTTGGTGAAAACTTAGTTTTTTGAAAAAAAGACGATCTGGGTTTACTCAGAATGACATTCTCTACAAAACCCATTTTTGTTACCTCTCGTTGCTCTTATACGAGCTATTACTAGAACTCGTTGAGAAGAAACAGTTTGAAAATGAAAGCTCTCGTGCGTATTAGTAGCATAAATGTGCTTCTACATTTGAAAAATATTTGTATTTTTCAAAAAGAACATATTTTTTCAAATAACGGAAGATTTGGGTCTGTTTAGGACACAAGTACCTATAAAACTCATATTATTTATTTTCCCAAAAAAAATTGTTTCATAGATTCTATTTTTGAGGGTTTCTTGCATGTTGATGAAAAATAAGTTTTTCAAAAAAAGGACGATCTATGTCTATTTAGAACGAGATTCTCTACAAAACCCATTTCTCAGATTTTTCATAAAAAGATTCAAAAAATTTGCCTCTAGTACCTCTATCGCTTATACTTTTAAAAAAAACTATATTTTTCAATAACAACTTGTTTTTAAAAAATGGATGATCTGGGTCTCTTTAGCTCTTGAGCACCTATAAAATCCATATTTTTGATTTTCTGAAATAAAATTGTTTTGTAGATTCAATTTTTGAGGGGTTCTTGCATGGTGAAAAATTAGTTTTTCGAAAAAACGACGATCTGGGTCTACTCAGAATGACATTCTCTACAAAACCCATCTCTTAGATTTTTTGTTAAAAGATTGAAAAACATTGCCTTTGAACTATACTGCTTCTATTAGTTTTTCAAAAAATGGACTATCTAATTCTACTTAGAACGACATTCTCTACAAAACCCATTTGTCAAATTTTCCATGAAAAGATTCAAAAAATCTGTCTCTATCTCTACTGCTTCTACTTTTAAAAAAAATCTATCTTCTTGAAAAACAAATAATTTTTTCAAGACTCGGACGATCTAGGTCTTCTTAGCACATTGGCACCTATAAAACCCATATATTTCAATTTCCCAAAAAAATGTTTCCTACATTGTACTTTTGAGGGGTTCTTGCATGTTGGTGAAAATTTGGTTTATCGAAAAAAAGTATGATCTGGGTCTTCTCAAAATGGCATTCTCTACAAAACCCATTTCTCAGATTTTTCATAAAAAATATTAAAAAAAAATCCTCTATTAACTCTTCTGCTTCTACATTTCAAAAAAATCTATCTTTTTCAAAAACAACTTATTTTTTCAAAAAATGGACAATCAGGGTATTTTGAGCACATGAGCACCTATAAAAATGGTATTTTGATTTACCCAAAAAAAATTGTTTCGTAGATTCTATTTTTGAGGGGTTCTTGCATGTTGGTGAAAAATTAGTTTTTTTAAAAAACGGATGATTTGGGTCTACTCAAAACGACATTCTCTAAAAAACTCATTTATTAGATTTTTCACAAAAAGATTCAAAAAAAAATTCTCTGTTACCTCTAATACTACTTTTGAAAAAAATTTCATTTTCAAAAACAACTTATTTTTTCAAAAAATTCACAATCTAGGTCACTTGAGCACACAAGCACTTATCAAACCCATATTTCAATTTTGCCAAAAAAAATTGTTTCATGGATTCAATCTTTGAGGAGTTCTTACATGTTTGTGAAAAATTATCTTTTCTAAAACAAGATGATATGGGTCTAATCATAATAACATTCAATACAAAACCCATTTCTCGGATTTTTCATAAAAAGATTTTAAAAAATTTCCTCTATTATCTCTACTACTTCTACTTTTCAAAAAAATCAATCCTTTTCAGGAACAACTTATTTTTTGAAAAAATGGACGATCTAGGTATTTCAACACATGAGCACCTACAAAACCCATATTTTTTATTTTCCCAAAAATAAACTGATTAGTAGATTCTCCATTTTTGAGGGAAAACTTAATTTTTTCGAAAAAAGGACGATCTAGGTCTACTCAGCACAACATTCTCTACAAAACCCATTTCTTGGATTTCTCACAAAAAGATTCAAAATTTTTGCCTCTATTACCTCTACTTCTACTTTTCAAAAAATCTATTTTTTCAAATAAAACTTATGTTTTCAAAATACGGGTGAGCTAGGTCTCTTTAGTACACAAGCACCTATAAAACCTATATTTTCAATTTTCCCCAAAAAATTGCTTCGTAGATTCTATTTTTAAAGGGTTTTATATATTGGTGAAAATACGTGTATAGAATGCACACCTAGAGTGTAATCTACAATTGTAGTCACCAAAGTTTATTGATGGCCCACAAAAATTTCAACACGATCGGTTTCATAAATGCGGCCAAAGTTGATCAATGGCCTACGAAAACTCAAAATCGAGCGGTTTGCTAAATGGGGCTATAACTCAACAAAAAATGAAAGTTCGCGAAATGTGATAGACATTATGCGTATAGAATGCACAACTATAGTGTAATCCACAATCGTAGTCACCAAAGTTGATTGATGGCCCATGAATACTCAAACACGAGTGCTTCTTTAATCATGGTTATAACTCAACAAAAAACAAAGGTTCACCAAAGGGAACAAAAAATATCCATACAAAATTGACAAGTACAATGCAATCGACAATTGTAGTCACCAAAGTTTATCGATGGCCCACGAAAACTTAAACACGAGTAGTTTCCTAAATGCGGCTATAACTCCAAAAAAAAATAAAGGTTCGCGAAAGGTGATAGAAAATATGTGTATAGAATGCACAACTATTGTGTAATCCACAATCGTAGTCACCAAAGTTGATTGACGACCCACAAAAACTAAAACACGAGCGTTTTCCTAAATGTGACTATAACTCAACAAAAACTGAACGTTCGTAAAATGCGATAAAAAATATTCATACAAAATGCACAACTACAGTACAATCCACAATTGTCATCGTCAAAGTTGATTGATGCCCCACAAAAACTCAAACACGAGCGGTTTCCTAAATGCGGCTATAAATACACAAAAAATGAAGGTTCATGAAAGGCAATTAAAAATATGCATATAGAGAGCACAAGGATGAAACAATCCATAATTGTAGTCAACAAAGTTTATCAATGGCCCAAAATAACTAAAACATGAGCGGTTTCATAAATGCGGTTATAACTGAACAACAAATTAAGAATCGTGAAATGCGATACAAAACACATGTATAGAATTGCATAACTACAGTGTAATACACAGTCGTAGTCACCAAAGTTGATCGATGGCACATGATAACTCAAACACGAGCATTTTTCTAAATGTGGCTCTAACTCAAAAAAACTGAAGGTTTGTGAAAAGTGATTAAAAATATGCATACAAAATGCACAACTATAGTAAAATCAACAATGGTAGTCACCAAAGTTAATTGATGGCCCACGAAAACTCCAACATGAGCAGGTTTCTAATTTCGGCTATAACTCAACAAAAAATGAATTTTCGCAAAATGCAATAGAAAATACGGATATAGAATGCACAAATATAGTGTAATCCACAATCGTAGTAACCAAACTTGGTCAATCGCCTAGAAAAACTAAAGCACGAGCGGCTATAAGTCGATAAAAAATCAAGGTTCACAAAAGGCAATAGAAAATATACGTACAAAATGGACAACTATAGTGCAATACACAATTGTAGTCACCAAAGTTGATCGATAGCCCACGTAAACCCAAACACGAGCTTTTTCCGAAATGTGGCTATAACTCAAGAAAAAATGAAGGTTCGTGAAAGGCAATTAAAAATATGCGTTCAGAATGCACAACTAAAATACAATCCACAATCGTAGTCACCAAAGTTGATCGATGGTCCAAAAAAACTCAAACATGAGTGGTTTCCTAAATGTAGTACCTCAATAAAAAATGAAGGATTGTGAAAGGCAATAGAAAATACGCGTACAAAATGGACAACAACAGTGCAATCCGCAATCATAGTCACCAAAGTTTATTGATGGTTCACAAAAACTCAAACACGAGCGGTTTCCAAAGTGCGGCTATAACTCAACGAAAAATGAAGGTTCGCGAAAGGTGATAGAAAATACGCGTACAAAATGCACGACTACAATGTAATCCACAAGCGTAGTCACCAAATTTGATCGATGGCATTTTATACACATATTTTCTATTGCCGTTTCTTGAACCTTCATTTTTCGGTTAGTTATAGCCGCACTTAGGAAACCATGTTTGAGTTTTTGTGGGCCATCGATTAACTTTGGTGACTACGATTGTGGATTGCAGTGTATTGTCCATACTGTACATGTATTTTCTATCGCCTTTCGCGAATCTTCATTTTTTGTTGAGTTATAGTTGCAGTAAGGAAATCGCCCGAGTTTGAGTTTTTGTGGGCCGACAACAACTTTGGTGACTACAATTGTGGATTGCAATGTAATTTTCTATTCTATATGCATATATTCTATTACCTTTTACGAACCTTTGGATTTTGTTGAGTTATACCCACATTTAGGAAACTGCTCATGTTTGAGTTTTAAGAGACCTAGATCGTCCATTTTTTGGAATTATTTGTTCTTTAGAAAGATAGGTTTTTCTAAAAAGTAGAATTATTAGATGTAATAGAGGCAAATTTTTTGAATTTTTTTATGAAAAATCGAAAAAAAATGGGTTTGGTAGAGAATGTTGTTCTGAGTAAACCTAGATTGTCCTTTTTTTGAAAACTAATTTTTCACCAACATGCAAGAACCCCTCAAAAAAGAATCTACAAAACATTTTTTTTAGGAAAATCGAAAATGTGGGTTTTATCGGTGGTCGTGTGAGCACAGACCGACATCGTCCATTTTTTGAAAAAATAATAGTAGTAGAGGTAACAGAGGAAATTTTTTTTATTTTTCTTTTGAAAAATCTGATAAATGGGTTTTGTAGAGAATCTTATTATTATTAGATATAGATCCTGCTTTTTTTGTAAAGTTAAATTTTCACCAACACGCAAGAAACCCTCAAAAATAGAATCTACAAAACAATTTTTTTTGGGAAAATTGAAATATGGGTTTTGTAGGTGCTCGTGTGCTAAAAAAAAACAGATCATCTGTTCTTTGAAAAAATAAGTTGCTCTTGAAACAGAGATTTTTTTGAAATGTAGAAGCAGTAGAGGTAATAAAGGCAAATTTTTTGAATCTTTTTATGAAAAAGCTGAGAAATGAGTTTTGTAGAGAATGTTGTTCTAAGTAAACCCAGATTGTCCTTTTTTCGAAAAACTAATTTTCAGAAAAATTGAAAATATGGGTTTTATAGGTGCTCTGAAAGAACTAGATCATCTGTTTTTTGAAAAAATAAGTTGGTTTTGAAAAAATTCTTTCAAGAAAGATTCAAAAAATTGTTTCATAGATTCTATTTTTGAGGGGTTTTTGCATGTTGGTGAAATATTAGTTTTTGAAAAAAGGACGATCTGGGTTTACTCAAAAAGACATTTTCTACAAAACCTATTTATCTCATTTTTGGTAAAAAGATTTAAACAAATTGTCTCTATTATCTCTACTACTTCTACTTTTCAAAAAAATCTATCTTTTTGAAGAACAAATAATTTTTCCAAGATAAAACGGACGATTTGGGTCTTTTGAGCAAATGGGCACCTATAATACCCATATTTTCGATTTTAGCCAATATCTTAGATTTTCATAGAAATATACAAAAAATTTGCCTCTGTTACCTCTATTGCTTCTACTTTTGAAAAAAAATCTATCATTTTCAAGAACAACTTATTTTTTCAAAAAACGGACGATTAGGGTCTCTTGAGCACATGAGCACCTATAAAACCCGTATTTTGATTTTCCCCAACAAACATTGTTTCATAGATTCTATTTTTGAGGTGTTCCTGCATGTTGGTGAAAAATTAGTTTTTCAAAAAGAGGATGATCTGGGTCTACTCAAAATGACATTCTCTACAAAACCCATTTCTCAGATTTTTCACAAAAATATTCAAAAAAATAGTTTTTAAAAAAAAGGACAATCTGGGTCTACTCAGAACGATATTCTTTAAAAAACTCATTTCTCAGATTTTTCATAAATATTTTTAGAAAATTGGCCTCTATTACCTCTATTGCTTCTACATTTCAAAGAAATCTATTTTTCAAGAGCAACTTATTTTTTCAAACAACGGACGATCTGGTTCTCTTTAGTACATGAGCACCTACAAAACCCATATTTTGATTTTCCCAAAAATAATTGTTTTGTATTCTATTTTTCAACGGTTCTTGCATGTTGGTGAAAAGTTAGCTTTTCGAAAAAAGGACTATCTACGTCTAATCAAAATAACATTCTCTACAAAACCAATTTATCAGATTTTTCAAAATAAGATTTAAAAAAATTGCCTATGTTAATTCTACTACTACTTTTCAAAAAAATCTATCTTTTTCAAAAACAACTTTTTTTTTCAAAATATAGAGGATCTCAGTCAGTTGAGCACCATTAAAACCCATATTTTCGATTTTCCAACAAAAAAAATTGTTTTGTAGATTCTATTTTGAGGGGTTCTTGCATGTTGGTGAAAAATTAGTTTTTTTTGTAAAAAGGATGATCTGGGTCTACTGAAATTGACATTTTCTAGAAAACCTATTTCTTAGATTTTTCATAAAAGGATGCAAAAAATTTCCTCTATTACCTATACTGCTTCTACTTTTTAAAAAAATGTATCTTTTTCAATAACTTATTTTTTGAAAATATGGACGATCTGAATCTCCTTAGCACATGAGGACCTATAAAATATTTTCGATTTTCCCAAAAAAAATTGTTTCGTAGATTCTATTTTTGAGGGTTCTTGCATTTTGATGAAAAATTAGCTTTTCAAAAAAGAGACAATCTGGGCCTACTCAAAAACGACATTCTCTACAAAACCCATTTCTCAAATTTTTCATAAAAAGATTCAAAACATTTGTCTATATTACCTCTACTGCTTCTACTTTTCAAAATATCTTTTTTTTTTTTTCCAAAAACAACTTGTTTTTCAAACAACAGATGATTTGGGTCTCTTTAGTACATGAGCACCTATAAAACCCATATTTTGATTTTCCCTAAAAAAATTGTTTCGTAGTTTCTATTTCTGAGGGGTTCTTGCATGTTGGTGAAAATACGTGTATAGAATGCACACCTACAGTGTAATCCACAATCGTAGTCACCAAAGTTTATCGATGGCTCACAAAAACTCAAACACAACAGGTTTCATAAATGCGGCTATAACTCAACAAAAAATGAAGGTTCTCGAAAAGCGATAGAAAATACACTTATAGAATGCACAACTACAATGTAATCCACAAGCGTTGTCACCAAAGCTGATCTATGGCCCACGAAAACTAAAAATCGATTGGTTTGCTAAATGGGGTTATAACTTAACAAAAAATCAAAGTTAGCGAAATGTGATAGAAAATACACGTAGAAAATGTGCAATAAAAGTGCAATCAACAACCGTAGTCACCAAAGTTGACTGATGGCCCACAAAAACTCAAACATAAGCAGTTTCCTAAATGCGACTATAACTCAATAGAAAATGAAAGTTCACAAAAGATGATAGAAAATACACGTACAAATTGCACAACTATAGTGTAATCCAGATTCGTAGTCACCAAAGTTGATTGATGGTCCATGAAAAGTCAAACACCAACGATTTCCTATATGCCACTAGAACTCAACAAAAATGAAGGTTCACAACAAGCGATAGAAACTACATGTATAGATTTTACAAATACAATGTAATCCACAAGCGTAGTCACCAAAGTTGATCGATTGCCCACAAAAACTCAAACACGGGCTGTTTCCTAAATGTAGCTATAACTCAGCAAAAAATGAAGGTTCGCAAAAGGTGATAGAAAATACACGTACAGAATGAACAACTACAGTCTGATCAACAATCGTAGTAACCAAGGTTGATCGATGGGCCATGAAAACGAGAACAACAGTGATTTCCTAATTGAAGTTATAACTCAAAGATAAATGAAGGTTTGCTAAAGGCAATAGAAAATAATTACACTGCAATCCACAATCGTAATCACCAAAGTTGATTGATGGCCCAAAAAATTTCAAACATACCTCCTAAATGTAGCTATAACTGAACAAAAAATGAAGGTTCCTAAAATGGGATAGAAAATACACATAGAATGGACAACTACAGTGCAATCCACAATCGTAGTAAAAAAAAGTTGATCGATGGCCCACAAAAACTCAAACACGAGTGTTTTCCTAAATGCGGCTATAACTCAAAAAAGAATGAAGGTTCGTCAAAAGCGATTAAACGTATGCATAGAGAATGCACAACTATAGTACAATCCACAATCGTAGTCACCAAAGCTGATTGATGATAGAAAACACAATCGTAGTCACCAAAAAAACTCAAACATGAGCACTTTCGTAAATGTGGCTATAACTCAATAAAAAATGAAGGTTCGCGAAAGGTGATAGAAAACACACGTATAGAATGTACAACTATCGTATAATACAAAAGTGTAGTCACCAAAGTTGGACCGATGGCCCACAAAAACTCAAACTCAAGCGTTTTCCTAAATGTGGCTATAACTGAACAAAAAATGAAGATACGTGAAAGGCAATTAAACATATGCATACATCATGCACAACTGCAATACAATCCACAATCGTAATCACCAAAGTTGATAGATGGCCCGAAAAAACTCAAACATGAATAGTTTCCTAAATGTGGCTATAACTCAACAAAAAATGAAGGTTCACGAAATGCAATACAAAATACGTGTACAGAATGGACTACAGTGCAATCCAAAATTCTATTCACCAAAGTTTATCATCGCCCACGAAAACTCAAAAATGAGCAGTTTCATAAGCGCAGTTATAACTCAATGAAAAATGAAGGTTCACGAAAGACGATAGAAAATACAGGTACAAAATGCACAACTACAGTGTAATCCACAATCTCAGTCACCAAAGTTGATTAATGGCCCACGAAAACTCATACACAGGGATTTTCCCAAATGCGGCTATAACTCAACAAAAAATGAAGGTTCGTGAAAGGCGATTAAAAGTATGCATACAAAATGAACAACTATAGTGCAATACAAAATTGTAGTCACCATAGTTGATTGATGGCCCAAAAAAGCTTAAACATGACTGGTTTACCAAATGCAGCTTAACTCAAAGAAAAAATGAATGTTTGCAAAAGGCGATAGAAAGTAAGTGTTCGCAATGGAAAAATACAGTGCAATCCACAATCATAGTCACCAAAATTGATTTATGGCCCACGAAAACTAAAACATGAGCAGTTTCCTCAATGTGGCTATAACTCAACAAAAAATGAAGGTTCACGAAAAGCGATAGAAAATACACATACAAAATGGACAACTATAGTGCAATCCACAATCGTAGTGACCAAAGTTGATGATGGACCAGGATAACTCAAACATGAGCGTTTTCCTAAATGCGGCTATAACTCAACGAAAAATGAAGATTCGTGAAAGGTGATTAAAATTATGCGTACAGAATACAGAACCACAGTACACATATTTTTAATCGCCTTTCATGAACCTTCATTTTTTGTTGAGTTGCCGCATTTATTAAACTGCTCATGTTTCAGTTTTTGTGGGCCATCGATATAGATATTTTTGAAAAGTAGAAGCAGTAGAGGTAATAGAGGCAATTTTTTTGAAACTTTTTATGAAAAATCTAAGAAATGGGTTTTGTAGACAATGTCGTTTTGAGTAGACCTAGATCATCCTTTTTTCAAAAAACTAAATTTTCACCAACTTACAAGAACCCCTAAAAAATAGAATCTACGAATCAGTTTTTCTGGGAAAAGAAAAAATATGAGTTTTATAGGTGCTCATGTGCTGAAGAGATTTAGATCGTCTGTATGCATATTTTCTATCGCCTTTCACAAACCTTTATTTTTCGTTCAGTTATAGCCGTATTTAGGAAATTGCTTGTATTTGTGTTTTTGTGGGCCATCGATCAATTTTGGTGACTATGATTGTGGATTGCACTATAGATGTCCATTTTGTATGTGTATTTTCTAGCACCTTTTGCGGACCTTCATTTTTTGTTGAGTTATAGCCACATTTGGGAAATCGCTGCGATTGTTTGTTATTTATATCTATCACCTTTCATGGGCCACATCGCTCGAGTTTACTTTTTCCTGGGCCATCGAACAACTTTGGTGACTACGCTTGTGGATTACAATGTAGTTGTGCATTCTATCCATGTATTTTCTATTACCTTTCGCGAACCTTCATTTTATTTTGAGTTATATCATCGTTGAGGAAACCGCTCGTGTTTGAGTTTTTGTGGCCCATCAATTAAGTTTGGTGACTACGATTATGGATTACACTGTAGTTGTACATTCTATATGCATATTTTCTATTGCCTTTTATGAACTTTCATTTTTCATTGAATTATAGTCGCACTTAGGAAACCGCTCGTGTTTGAGTTTTCATGGGTCATCGATCAACTTTGATGACTATGATTGTGGATTGTACTACAATTGTGCATTCTATACGCATATTTTTAATCACCTTTCATGAACCTTTATTTTTTGTTAAGCTATAGCCACATTTAGGAAAACTCTTGTGTTTGAGTTTTCATGGACCATCGATCAACTGTGGTGACTATGATTGTGGATTACACTATAGTTGTGCATTCTATATGTGTATTTTCTATCACCTTTTGTGAACCTTCATTTTTCGTTCAGTTATAGGTACTCGTGTGCTCAAGAGACCTAGAACATCCGGCTTTTGAAAAAAAATGTTGTTCTTGGAAAAGATAGATTTTTTTGAAAAGTAAAGTTGTGGAAGACAAATTTTTGAATCTTTTTATGAAAAATCTGATAGAGGTGTTTTACAAAATGTTGTTCTGAGTAGACCCAGATCGTCCTTTTTTTGAATAACTAATTTTTCAAAAACACGCAAGAACCCCTCAAAAATAGAATCTACGAAACAATTTTTTTTGGAAAAATTGAAATATGGTTTTTATAGGTGCTCATGTGCTGAATAGGCCCAGATCATTCATTTTTTTTTTAAAGTAGGTAGAGGTAATAGAGGCAATTTTTTTTAATCTTTTTAGGAAAAATCTAAGAAATGGGTTTTGTAGAGAATGTTGTTCTGAGTAGACCCAGATCGTCCTTTTTTCAAAAACTTAATTTTCACCAACATATAAGAACCCCTCAAAAATAAAATCTACGAAACAATTTTTTTTGGTAAAATAAAATATATGGGTTTTATAGGTGCTCGTGTGCTGAAGAGATTTTGATCGTCTATTTTTTTAAAAAATAAGTATTTATTGAAAAAGATAGATTTTCTTGAAAAGTAGAAGCGATAGAGAATAGAAGCAAATTTTTTGAATCTTTTTATGAAAAATCTTAGAAATGGGTTTTGTAGAGAATGGTATTCTTAGTAAATCTAGATCATCTTTTTTTGAAAAACTAATTTTTCCCCAACATGCTCCTTAAAAATAGAATCCACCAAACAATTTTTTTTTGGAAAATCGTAATATGGGTTTTATTGGTTCTCGTGTATTTAAGAGACCCTAATCTTACATTTTTTGACAAAATAAGTTGTCTTCGAAAAAGATATTTTTTTTCAAAAATAGAAGCAGTTGAGATAACAAAGGAATTTTTTAAATCTTTTTATGAAAAAATTGTGAAATGGGTTTTGTAGAGAATGTCGTTCTATGTAAACCCAGATCGTCCTTTTTTCGAAAAACTAATTTTTCACCAACATCCAAGTACCCCTAAAAAATAAAATCCACGAAACCTTTTTTTTTGGAAAATCAAAATATGGGTTTTATAGGTGCTTGTATGCTAAAAAGATCCAGATCGTCCGTCTTTTGAAAAAATAAGTTGTTTTTGAAAAAAGTAGATTTTTTGATAGAGGTAACAGAAGCAAATTTTTTCAATCTTTTTATGAAATGTCTGAGACATGGGTTTTGTAGAGAATGTCATTCATAGTAGACCTAGATCATCCTTTTCTTGAAAAACTGATTTTCACCAACATACAAAAACCCCACAAAAATAGAATCTACAAAACAATTTTTTTTGGAAAATAAAATATATAGGTTTTATAAGTTATCGTGTGCTATAGAGGCCTAGATAATCCATTTTTTGGAAAAATAATATGTTCTTTGAAAAGATATATTTATTTTGACAAGTAGAAGCAGTAGAGGTAATAGAGGCAAATTTTTTGAATCTTTTTATGAAAAATCTAAGAAATGGGTTTTGTAGTGAATGTCATTCTGAGTAAACCCAGATCATCCGTTTTTTTTTAAGAATAAGTTGTTTTTGAAAAAGATAGATTTTTCTAAAAAGAAAATATAGTAGAGGTAACACTGTAGTTGTGCATTCTGTACGCACATTTTCTATCATCTTTCGAGAACCTTCACTTTTTGTTGAGTTATAGCTGCACTTAGGAAACTGCTCATGTTTGAGTTTTCGTGGGCCATCGATCAACTTTGTTGACTACGATTGTCGATTGGACTTTAGTTCTCCATTTTGTACGCATAGTTTCAATCGCCTATTGCAATCCTTCACTTTTTGTTGAGTTATAGCCACATTTAGGAAATTGCTCGAGTTTGAGTTTTTGTGGGCCATCAATCAAATTTGGTGACTACGCTTGTGGATTACACAATAGTTGTGCATTCTATACGTGTATATTCTATCACCTTTCGAGAAGCTTTATTTTTTACTAAGTTATAGCCGCACATAGGAAACCACTTGTGTTTGAGTTTTCTTGGGCCATCGATCAACTCTGGTGACTACGATGGTGGATTGCACTGTAGTTGTGCATTCTGTACATGTATTTTCTATAGCCATATTTTGGAAATCACTCATGTTTGAGTTTTCGTGGACCATCGATCAATTTTACTGACTACAATTGTGGATTGCACTGTAGTTATTGAATACGATAGTCGATTGTACTGTATTTGTGTATTTTGTATGCATATTTATAATCACTTTTCATAAACCTTCATTTATTGTTGAGTTATAGCCCGATTTATGAAATTACTTGTATTTGAGTTTTTGTGGGCTATTGATCAAATTTGGTGACTACGATTGTTGATTGCACTGTAGTTGTCAAATATGTAAGCCTATTTTCTATCACTTTTCATGAAGCTTCATTTTTTGTTGAGTTATAATCGCCTTTCAGGAACCTTCAGTTTTCGTGGGCCATCGATCAACTTTGGTGACTACCATATTGGATTACACTGTAGTTGTGCATTCTATACACATATTTTCTATCACGTTTCGTGAACCTCCATTTTTTGTTGAGTTATAGTTGTGCTTAGGAAATCACTCATGTTTGAGTTTTCGTGGCCCATTGATCAACTTGGTGACTACGATTTTCAATTACACTTTAGTTGTTCATTCTATACACGTATTTTCTATCCCCTTTTGCGAACCTTCATTTTTTACTGAATTATAGCCGCATTTAAGAAACTGCTCATGTTTGAGTTTTCATGGGTTATCAATCAAGATTGGTGACTACGATTGTGGATTGTACTATAGTTGTACATCTTGTACACATATTTTTAATCGCTTTTCATGAACCCTCATTTTTTCTTGAGTTATAGGCACATTTAGAAAAAATGCTCGTGTTTAAGTTTTCGTGGGGCATCGATCAACTTTGGTGACTACAATTGTACTGTAGTCGTGGATTCTGTATGCATATTTTGAATCGTTTTTTAGAAACCTTCATTTGTTGTTGAGTTATAGCCGTATTTAGGAAACCTCTCTTATTTGAGTTTTTCGTTGTTCATCAATCAACTTTTATGACTACGATTATGGATTGTAATATAGTTCTCCAAATTGTATGCGTATTTTCTATTTATTTTTGCAAACCTTCATTTTTCTTTAAGTTATTGCCGCATTTAGGAAACAGCTCATGTTTGAGTTTTCGTGGACCATCGATCAACTTTGGTGACTATGATTGTGGATTAGATTGTAGTTGTGCATTTTGTATGCGTATTTTCTATCACCTTTCATGAATCTTCATTTTGTTGAGCTATAGCCGCATTTAGGCACTCCTGTTTGAGTTTTCGTGGGCTCTTGATCAAGTTCAGTGACTATGCTTGTGGATTACATTGTAGTTGTGCCTATATCATTGTTGCTTTCGGAAACCTTCACATTTAGTTTATACTATACTTGTGCGGCTATAACTGAATGAAAAATGAAGGTTCGGGAAATGCAATGAAAAATATTTGTATAGAATACACAACTATATTACAATCCAAAATCATAGTCACCAAAGTTGATTGATGGTGAACAAAAACTCAAATACGAGCAATTTCCTAAATATGGCTATAACTCAACAAGATATGAAGGTTCACAAAAGGTGATAGATAATATGCGTACAAAATGGACAACTACAGTGCAATCGACAATCGTAGTAACCAAAGTTGATCGATGGCCCATAAAAACTCAAACACGAGCAATTTTCCTTAGTCAAGCTATAACTGAACGAAAAATGAATGCTCGTGAAAGGGCATAGAGTCTACATGTATAGAATGTAGAACTCTAGTGTAATCCACAATCGTAGTCACACAAGTTGATTGATAGGCCACAAAAATTCAAACACGAGCGTTTTCCCAAATTATAACTCAACAAGATATGAAGGTTCATGAAAGTTGATTAAGAATATGCGTACAAGATGCACAACTATAGTACAATCCACAATCGTAGTCACGAAATATGATCGAAGGCCCACAAAAATCAAATATGACCAGTTTCCTAAATGCGGCTATAACTCAACAAAAAATGAAGGTTTGCAAAAGGATATAGAAAATATGTGTACATAATGGACAACTACAATGCAATCCACAATCGTAGTCACCAAAGTTGATCGATCAATGGCGTACAAAATCTCAAACACGGGCAGTTTCCTTAGTGCAGCCATAACTCAACGAAAAATGAAGATTCGTGAAATGCAATAGGAAATACACGTATAGAATGCACAACTACATTGTAATCTGCAAACATAGTCACCAAAGTTAATCGATGGCCCAAGAAAACTCAAACACAAGCGTTTTACTATGTGGGGCCTTAACTCAACAAATTTTTTTTGGAAAAATCGAAAATATAGGTTTTATACACGCTTATAGGAATTTTTAATAGAAAGATTCAAAAAAATTGCCTTTGTCACCTCTACTGCTTCTACTTTTCAAAAAAATCAATCTTTTTCAAAAAATATTGTTTTGTAGATTCTATTTTTTAGGGGTTCTTGCATGTTGATGAAAAATTAGTTTTTTGAAAACAAGATGATATGGGTCTACACAGAATGACATTATCTACAAAACCTATTACCTCTACTGCTTCTACTTTTCAAAAACATCTATCTTATTCAAGAAAAACTTTTTTTTTTTAAAAAAGGACGATTTGGGTCTTTTCAACACACAAGCACCTATAAAACTGATATTTTCGATTTTCCCAAAAAAAAATTGTTTTGTAGATTCTATTTTTGAAGGGTTCTTGCAAGTTGCTGAAAAATAAGTTTTTCAAAAAGAGGACGATCTGGGTCTACTGAGGATGACATTCTCTACAAAACCAATTTCTCAGAATTTTCATAAAAATATTCAAACAATTTGCCTCTGTTACCTCTACTACTACTTTTCAAAATAGTTTATCTTTTTCAAAAACAACTATTTTTTCGAAAAATGGATGATTAGGGTCTCTTAAGCATAGGAGCACCTATAAAGCCCATATTTCAATTTTTCCAAAAAAAATATTTTGTAGATTCTATTTCTGATGTGTTTTTGCATGTTGGTGAAAAGTTGGATTTTCAAAAAAAGGACAATTTGAATATGCTCAGAGCAACATACTCTACAAAACCCATTTATGAGATTTTTCATAAAAAGATTCAAAAATTTTGCCTTTGTTACCTCTACTGCTTCAACTTTTCAATAAAAACGATCTGGGTCTCTTTAGCATATGAGTACATATAAAGCCTATATTTTCGATTTTCCAAAAAATATTGTTTCGTAGATTCTATTTTTTAGGGGTTTATTGCATGTTGGTGAAAAATTAGTTTTTCAAAAATAGGACGATCTGAGTCTACTCAGAACAACACTCTTTACAAAACCCATTTCTCATATATTTCATAAAAAGATTCAAAAAATTTGCTTGTGTTACCTCTACTGCTTCTACTTTGAAAAAAAAAACTATCTTTTTCAAGAATAACTTATTTTTTCAAAAAACAGACAATCTAAGTCTCTTTAGCATATGAGCACCTATAAAAACCATATTTTGATTTTTCCAAAGAAAATTGTTTCATAGATTTTATTTTTGAGGGGTTCTTGCATGTTTTTGAAATTTTGGTTTTTTGAAAAAAGGACAATCTAGGTCTAGTCAAAACGACATTGTCTACAAAACACATCTCTTAGATTTTTCATAAAAGGATTCAGAAAATTTGCCTCTGTTACCTCTACAACTTCTACTTTTCAAAAAAATCTATCGTTTTCAAGAACAACTTATTTTTTTTAAAACCAAACAATTTGGGTCTCTTAAGCACACAAGTACCTATAAAACCCATATTTTTCAGTTTTTTCAAAAGAAACTGTTTCATAGGTTCTATTTTTGATGGGTTCTGCATGTTGGTAAAAAATTAGTTTTTCAAAAAAAGGACGATCTGGGTCTCTACTTAGAACGAGATTCTCTACAAAACCCATTTCTTAGATTTTTCATAAAAGGATTCAAAAAAATTACCTCTGTTACCTCTACTACATCTAATTTAAAAAAAAAACTATTTTTTTCAAGAATAACTTTTGTTTTAAAAAAAAAGACGATATGGGTCTCTTTAGCACATGAACCTATAAAACCCATATTTCAATTTTCCTCAAACAAAGCCGCATTTAGTAAACTGCTCATGTTTGAGTTTTTTTGGGCCATCGATCAACTTTGGTGAATACGATTGTGGATTGTACTAAAGTTGTGCATTATGTACGCATATTTTTCATCGCCTTTCATGAACCTTCATTTTGTGTTGAGTTATAGCTGCATTAAGGAAAATGCTCGTGTTTGAATTTTCATGGACCATTGATATATTTTGGTGACTACGTTTGTGGATTGTACTGTAGTTGTGTATTATGAAAGCTAATTTTTTCCTTTTGCGAACCTTCATTTTTTTTTCAATAATAGCCGCATTTAGGAAACCGCTCATGTTTGAGTTTTGTGTACCAACGATCATATTTAGTCACTACGCTTGTGAATTACATTGTAGTTATGCATTCTATATGTGTATTTTCTATCGCCTTTCACGAACTTCATTTTTTTAGTTATAGCCATGCTTAGGAAACCGCTCATGTTTCAGTTTTTGTGGGCCATCAATCAACTTTGGTGATTACGATTGTGGATTGTGTACCCATATTTTTAATCGCCTTTCCTGAACCTTCATTTTTTGTTAAGTTATAGTCACATTTAGGAAAACGCTCATGTTTGAATTTTCATGGGCCATCGATCAACTTTGGTGACTATGACTGCTCTATTTGTGTATTCTATCCGCGTATTTTCTACCACCTTCGATTTTTTTCGTTGAGATATAGTTGTACTTAGCACCTCTCGTATTTGAGTTTTCTTGGGCCATTGATAACTTTGGTATCTACACACTGTAGTTGTCCATTCTATATGAGTTTGAGTTTTTGTGGGTCATCAATCCAACTTTGGTGACTACGCTTTTGGATTATATTGTAGTTGTGCATTCTATATCCATGTTTTCTATCGCCTTTCGTGAACCTTGATTTTATATTGAGTTATAGACATATTTAGGAAACTGCTCATTTTTTATTAAGTATGCATTCTCTATGCATACTTTTAATTGCCTTTCACGAACTTTAATTTTTTGTTGAGTTATAGCCGCATTTAGGAAAACACTCGTTTGAGTTTTTGTGGGCCATCGATCAACTTTTGTGACTACAATTGTGGATTGCACTGTAGTTGTACATTAAGATGCGTATTTTCTGTTGAGTTATAGTCTCATTTAGGAAACTGCTCATGTTTGAGTTTTCATGGGCCATTGATCAACTTTGGTGACTACGATTGTAGATTGCATTGTAATTACACATTTTGTACGTGTATTTTCTATCGCATTTCGCAAACCTTGATTTTTTGTTGAATTATAGCCCCATTTAGAAAACCAGTCAATTTAGGGTTTTCGTGGGCCATAGATCAACTTTGGTGACTACACTTGTGGATTACACCGTAGTTGTGCATTCTATAGGCATATTTTCTATTGCTTCTCATGAACTTTCATTTTTTGAATCTTTTTATGAAAAATCCAAGAAATGAGTTTTGTAGAAAATGTTGTTCTAAGTAGACCCAGATTGTCCTCTTTTTGAAAAAACTAATTTTTTGTCAACATGCAAGAACCCCTCAAAAATAGAATGTACGAATCAATTTCTTTTGGGAAAATTTTTTGCATCTTTTTTTGAAAAATCTGAGAAATGAGTTTTTTAGAAAATGTCTATCTGAGTAGACCCAAATCGTCCTTTTTACAAAAAACTAACTTTAAACCAACATGCAAGAACCCCTCAAAAATAGAATCTACAAAATAATTTTTTTTTGGGTAAATAAAAAATATGGGTTTTATTGGTGCTCGTTTGCTAAAGAGACCTAGATCGTCCGTTTTTCAAAATTATTTGTTTTTGAAAAACATAGATTTTTTTTGAAAAGTAGAAGCATTAGATGTAACAGAGGAAATTTTTTTGAATCTCTTTATGAAAAATCTGAAAAATGGGTTTTCTAGAGAATGTCGTTCTGAGGAGACATAGATTATCTTCTTTTCGAAAAACTAATTTTTCACCAACACGGAAGAACCCCTCAAAAATAGAATCTACGAAACATATTTTTTGGGAAAATAAAAAATATGGGTTTTTATAGTTGCTTCTGTGCTCAACAGATTGAGATCGCCTATTTTTTGAACAAATAATTTATTTTTGGAAAAGATAGATTTATTTGAAAAGTAGTAGTACAATTAACATAGGCAAATTTTTTGAATCTTATTTTGAAAAATCTGAGAAATGGGTTTTTTAGAGAATGTTATTTTGATTAGACACAGGTCGTCCATTTTTCGAAAAGCTAACTTTTCACCAACATGCAAGAACCCTTCAAAAATAGAATCTACAAAATAATTTTTTTTGGGAAAATCGAAATATGGGTTTTATAGGTACTCGTGTGTTGAAGAGAACCAGATCATCCATTGTTTGAAAAAATAAGTTGCTCTCGAAAAAGACATTTTTTTCAAATCTAGAAGCTATAGAGGTAATACACGAATTTTTTTTGAATCCTTTTATGAAAAATCTGAGAAATGAGTTTTGTAGAGAATTCCTTCTGAGTAGACCCAGATCGTCCTTTCTTCGAAAAACTAATTTTTCACCAACATGCAAAAACCCCTCAAAAATAGAATGTACAATACTTTTTTTTTGGGGAAAATCAAAAATATGGGTTTTATAGGTGCTCATATGCTGAAAGACCCAAATCGTCCATTTTTTGAAAAAATAATTTGTTCTTACAAAAGATTGATTTTTTTTGAAAAGTAGTAGTAGAAGTAACAGAGGAAATTTTTTTAAACCTTTTTTATGAAAATTCTGAGAAATGGGTTTTATACAGAATGTTATTATTATTAGACCCATATCATCCTTTTTTCAAAAAGCTAAATATGGGTTTTATAGGTGCTCGTCTACTCAAGAGACCCTAATCGTCCATTTTTTCATAAAATTAGTTGTTTTCTTGAAAAAGATATAAATTTTTGAAAAGTAGATGTAGTAGAGGTAACAGAGGCAATTTTTTAAAAGTTTTTGAGGGGTTTTGTAAAGAATGTCATTCTGAGTAGATTCAAATCGTCCTTTTTTTGAAAAACTTATTTTTCACCAATTTGCAAGAACCCCTCAAAAATAGAATCTACGAAACGTTTTTTTTTGGGAAAATAAAAAATATGGGTTTTATAGTACTCAGGAGCTAAAGAGACCCCAGATCATCTATTTTTTAAAAAAATAAGTTGTTCTTGGAAAATATTATTTTTTTAAAAGTAGAAGTTGTAGAGGTAACAGAGGGAAAGTTTTTGAATATTTGTATGAAATATCTGAGAAATGGGTTTTGTAGAGAATGTCATTCTTAATAAACCTAAATAATCGTTTTTCGAAAAACTTATTTTTCACCAACATGCAAGAACCCCTCAAGAATAGAATCTACGAAACTTTTTTCTTGGGAAAATAAAAAATGTGGTTTTTATAGTACTCATGTGCTAAAGAGACCCAGATCTTCCGTTCTTTGAAAAAGTAAGTTGTTATTGAAAAAGATAGATATTTTTTTAAAGTAGAAGCATTAGAGGTAACAGATGCAATTTTTTTGAATCATTTTATGAAAAATTTGAGAAATGGGTTTTTTCATTCTAAGTAGACACAAATCATTCTTTTTTCGAAAAACTAATTTTTCACCAACATACAAGAATCCCTCAAAAATAGAATCTATGAAACAATTTTTTTGGGAAAATCAAAATATCGGTTTTATAAGTGCTCGTGTGCTCAAGAAACCTGAATTGTTCATTTTTTGTCAAAATAAGTTGTTTTTGAAAAATACAGATATGTTTGAAAAGTAGTAGTAGAGGTAACAAAGGTAAATTTTTTCAATCCTTTTATGAAAAATTTGGGAAATGGGTTTTGTTGAGAATGTAGTTCTATGTAGATCTAGATCGTCCTTTTTTGAAAAACTAATTTTTCACCAACATGCAACAACCCCTTAGAAATAGAATCCACGAGACAATTTTTTTTTTGGAAAATTGAAATATGGGTTTTATAGGTGCTCATATACTAAAGAGACTCATCTCATCCTTTTTTCGAAAAACTAATTTTTCATCAACATGCAAGAACCTCTCAAAAATAATATCTACAAAACAATATTTTTTGGGAAAATAAAAAATATGGGTTTTTATAGATGCTCATGTTGCAAAGAGACCCAAATTGTCCATTTTTTTAATATATACGTTGTTCTTCAAAAATGATTTTTATGAAAAGCAGACCCAGTAGACTTAACAGAGGCAAAGTTTTTGAATGTTTCTACGAAAAATCCTATAAAAGTGTATAAAACCCATATTTTTGATTTGCCCAAAAAAATTTGTTGAGTTATAGCCCCACTTAGTAAAACGCTCATGTTTGAGTTTTTGTGGGCCACCAATCAACTTTGGTGACTACGGTTGTGGATTTCAGTGTACTTGAGCATTTTATACACGCATTTTCTATCACCTTTTGCGAACCTTCATTTTTCGTTGAGTCATAGCCTCACCTAGGAAACTGCTTGTGTTTGCATTTTCCTGGGCAGTCACTGATCAACTTTGGTGACTACGATTGTGGATTTCATTTTAGTTGTCCATTCTATACGCATGTTTTCTATCACCTTTCGCGAACCTTCATTTTTTGTTGAGTTATAACTGCATTTAGGAAACTGGTCGAGTTTGAGTTTTCGTGGGCCATCGATCAAATTTGGTGACTACGCTTGTCGATTACACTGTAGTAGTGCATTATATATGTGGATTACACATATCTTCTATTGCTTTTTGTGAACCTTCATTTTTTGTTGAGTTATATCTGTATTTAGGAAACCGCTCATATTTGAGTTTTCGTGGGCCATCGATCAACTTTGGTGACTACGATTATGGATTACACTGTAGTTGTTTATTCTATACATGAATTTTCTATCGTCTTTCGCGAACCTTCATTTTTTTTTTAGTACAGTTGCATTTAGGAAAGTGCTCATGTTTGAATTTTTTTGGGCCATACATCAACTTTGGTGATTACGATTCTGGATTGTACTATAGTTATGCATTCTAAACACATATTTTTAATTTCCTTTCACAAACCTTCATTTTTTATTGAGTTATAGTCGTATTTATGAAAATGCTCGTGTTTCAGTTTTCGTGGGCCATCGATCAACTTTGGTGACTACGATTGTGGATTATTTTCTAGTTATTTATAGCCCCAATTAGGAAACTGCTTGTGTTTGAGTTTTCATGGACCATCGATCAACTTTGGTGACTACGATTCTTGATTGCATTGTAGTTGTCCATACTGTATGTGTATTTTCTATTGCCTTTCGAGAACCTTCATTTTTCATTGAGTTATAGCCGCACTTAGGAAACCGCTTGTGTTTAAGATTTTCTGGGCCATGGATCAACCTTAGTGACTATGATTGTGGATTGCATTGTACTTGTCCATTTTGTACGGATATTTTCTATCGCCTTTTGTGAACCTTCATTTTTTGTTGACTTATAACTGTATTTTAGAAATCACTCGAGTTTGAGTTTTCATGGGCCATCGATCAACTTTGGTGACTACGCTTGTGGATGACACTATAGTTGTGATTTCCATACGCATATTTTCAATAACCTTTCGCAAACCTTCATTTTTTGTTGAGTTATAGTAGTATTTATGAAACCGCTCATGCTTGAGTTTTCATTGGCCATCATTCAACTTTGGTGACTACGATTGTGGATTACCAACATGCAAGAACCCCTCAAAAAAATAATCTACGAAAGAATTTTTTTTTGGGATAATTGAAAATATGGGTTTTATTATTTTTTGAAATAATAAGTTGTTCTTGAAAAACCTAGAATTCTTGAAAATTAGAAGTAGATGTAATAGAGGCAATTTTTTTGTAGAGAATGTTGTTCTTAGTAGAGCCAGATCGTTCTTTTTTCGAAAAACTAATTATTCAGCAACATGTAAAAACCCCTCAAAAATATAATCTACATTACATTTTATTTTTGGGAAAGTTGAAAATATGGGTTTTATAGAGTGCTCATGTCATAAAAGATCCATATCGTCTATTTTTTGAGAAAATAAGTTGTTTTTGAAAAAGAATTATATTTTTGAAAAGTAGAATTAGTAGAGGAACATTGGAAAATTTTAAAAATCTTTTTATCAAAAATTTGAGAAATGGGTTTTTTAGAAAACGTTATTATTATTATACCCATATCATCCTTTTTTCGAAAAGCTATTTTTTCACCAACATGCAAGAACTCCTCAAAAATAGAATCCACAAAATAATTTTTTTTGGGAAAATTCAAAAATGGGTTTTATAGGTGCTTGTGGCACTCAAGAGACCTAGATCGTTCATTTTTTGAAAAAAATAAGTTTTTTAAAAATATTTTTTTTTTGAAAAGAAGCAGTAGAGGTAACATAGGAAAAAAATTTCAATCTTTTTATGAAAAATGAGATAGTTGCCTTTTGTAGACAATGTCATTATGAGTGGGCCCAAATCGTCCTTTTTTCAAAAAACTAATATTTCAGCAACATTCAAAAACCCCTCAAATATAGAATCTACCAAACAATTTTTTTGGAAAAATTGAAATATGGCTTTGATAGGTGCTCGTGTGCTAAGAGACCCAGATCGTCTGTTTTTTGAAAAAATATGTTATTCTTGAATGTGGATATAACTAAACAAAAAATTAATGTTCACAAAAAGTGATAGAAAATAGACAACTATAGTGCAATCCATAATCATAGTCACCAGAGTTGATCGACGTTCCACGAAAACTCAAACATGAGCAGTTTCTTAAATGCGGCTATAACTCAATAAAAAATGAAGTTTTCTAAAAGGCGATCTAAAATACATGTACAAAATGGGCAACTAAAGTACAATCCATAATCGTAGTCACCAAAGTTGATCTATGGCCCACAAAAACTCAAACACAAGCAATTTCATAATATAACTCAACGAAACAAAGAAGGTTCACGAAAGGTGATAGAAAATATGCATATAGAATGCACAACTACATAAAAAATCCACAATCATAGTCACCAAAGTTGATCGATGGGCCACAAAAACTAAAACGTGAGTGGTCTCCTTGGTGGGGCTATAACTCAGTGAGAAATGAAGGTTCACAAAATGTGATAGAAAATAGGCATATAGAATGCACAACTACAGTGTAATATGCAATCATAGTCACCAACTTGTATCAATGGCCCATGAAAACTCAAACATGAGCGGATTCCTAAGTTAACTAAACGAAAAATGAAGGTTTGCGAAAAGTGATAGAAAATATGCATATAGAATGTCTAACTAAAGTGTAATCCAAAATCCTAGTTACCAAAGTTGATTGATGGCCCACAAAAACTCAAACATGAGCATTTTTCTAAATGCGGCCATAACTCAAAAAAAAATGATAGAAAATACATGTATAGAATACACAAATAAAGTGTAATCCATAATCATAGAGACCAAAGTTGATTGATGGCCCAAACAAACTCAAACTCGAGCGATTTCCTAAATGCGGCCATAACTCTACAAAAAAATGAATGTTCGCAAAAGGCGATAGAAAATACTTGTGTAGAATGAACAACTACAATCCACAAGCATAGTCACACAAGTTGATCAATGGCCGATTAAAACTCAAACTCGAGCAGTTTCCTAAATGCGACTATAACTCAAAAAAAATATGAAGGTTCGCAAAAGGCGATAGAAAATACACATAGACTCAAAAACTACAGTGTAATCCACAAGCATAGTCACACAAGTTGATCAATGGCTGTCTAAAACTGAAACTCGAGTGGTTTCCTAAATGTGGCTATAACTCAACAGAAAATGAAGGTTTGCGAAAAATGATATAAAATAGACAATTATAGTGCAATCCACAATTCTAGTTACCAAAGTTGATCAATGGCCCAGGAAAACTAAAAAACACGACTGTTTTCCTAAATACAGCTATAACTCAACAAAAAATGAAGGTTCGTGAAAGGCGATTAAAAATATGCTCACAAAATGCACAACTACAGTAAAATCCACAATCGTAGTCACCAAAGCTAATCAATAACCCAAAAAAACTCAAACATGAATGGTTTCCTAAGTGCGGCCATAACTCAACAAAAATGAACATTTGCGAAATGTGATAGAAAATATGCATGTAGAATGCACAACTACAATGTAATCCATAAGCGATGTCGCCAAAGTTGATCGATGGTCCACGAAAACTCAAACTCTAGTGGTTTCCTAAATGCGGCTATAAGTCAACAAAAAAATAAAGGTTCGCGAAAGGTGATAGAAAATATGCGTATAGAATGTACAACTACAGTGTAATCCACAAGTGTAGTCACCAAAGTTGATCAATGGCCCTCAAAAACTCAAACTTGAGTAGTTTCCTAAATGCGGCTATAGCTCAATGAAAAATGAAGGTTTGCGAAAGGCTATAGAAAATACGCATACAAAATAGACATCTACACTGCAATCCACAATCACGGTTTCCAAAATGCGGCTATAACTCAACAAAAACTGAAGGTTCGTGAAAGATGATAGAAAATACATGTACAGAATGGACAACTACAGTGCAATGAACAATCGTAGTCGCCAAAGTCGGTTTACTAAGTACAGCTATAACTCAATGAAACATGAAGGTTCATGAAAGCGGATAGAAAATACGCGTATAGAATGCACAATTAAAGTGTAATCCACAATCATAGTTACGAAAGTTGATCGATTGCCCATGAAAACTAAAACATGAGCGTTTTCCTAACTGCGACTATAACTCAACAAAAAATTAAGGTTTGTAAAAAACAATTAAAAATATGCATACATAAAGCACAACTATAGTACATTCTAGAATCGTAGTCACCAAAGTTGATTGAGCAAATGAGCACATATAAAACCCATATTTAGATTTTCCCAAAAAAAAATTGTTTCGTAGATTCTATTTTTTATGAGTTTTTGCATGTTGGTGAAAAATTAGATTTTTGAAAAAAGGATGATCTGGATTTACTCAGAATAACATTCTCTATAAATCTCATTTCTTAAATTTTTCATAAAATGATTAAAAAAATTTCCTTATTTTCTATCACCTTTTGCGAACCTTCATTATTTGTTGACTTATAGTTGCATTGATGAAACCGCTCATTTTTGAGTTTTTGTGGGCTATCAATCAACTTTGGTGACTACGATTGTGGACTATATTGTCGTTGCACATTTTATATGCACATTTATAATCGCCTTTCATGAACCTTCTTTTTTTGTTGAGTTATAGTGCATTTTGTTGAGTGTGGATTTTAATGTAGTTGTCCATATTGTACGTGTATTTTCTATCGCCTTTCACAATCCTTTTTTGTTGTTGAGTTATTGCTGCATTTAGATAACCGCACGTGTTTTTAGGAAATAGCTCGTATTTGATTTTTCGAGGGTCATCGATCAATTTTGGTGACTATGATTGTGGACTGCATTGTAGTTTTCCATTCGGTACGTGTGTATTCTTTCACCTTTCACGAATCTTAATTTTTGTTTGAGTTAAAGCTGCCTTTAGGAAACCGCTCATTTTGAGTTTCCGTGGTCCATCGATCAACATTGGTGACTACAATTATGGATTGCACTGTAGTTGTGCATTTTCTATGCATACTTTTAATCGTCTTTCATGAACCTTCATTTTTCTTTGAGTTATAGCGGCATTTAGGAAAATGCTCGTGTTTGAATTTTCCTGGGCTATCGATAACCTTTGGTGATTACGATTGTGGATTACATTGTAGTTGTGCATTATGTACGTGCATTTTCTATTGCCTTTCATTAACCTTCATTTTTTTTTGAGTTATAGCCATATTTAGGAAACCGCTCGTGTTTCAGTTTTCGGGGGCCATTGATCAATATTGATGACTATGGTTGTGCATTGCATTGTAGTTGTGAATTCTATTCGTGTATGTTCTATCCCCTTTTGCGAACCTCAATTTGTCGTTGAGTTATAGCCGCATTTAAGAAACCGCTCGTAGTTGTCCATTTTGTACATGTATTTTTTATTGCCCTTCACAAACCTTTATTTTTTGTTGAGTTATAGCTACATTTAGGAAAAAACTCGTGTTTGAGTTTTCATGGGCCATCGATCACATTTGGTGACTACGATTGTGTATTGCACTGTAGTTGTCCATTTAGTGTACACTTATCTTCTATTGCCTTTCATGAACCTTCATTTTTCATTGAGTTATAGCCACATTTAGGAAACCGCTTGTGTTTGAGTTTTCCTGGGCCATCAATCAACTTTGTTGACAACAATTTTGGATTGTACTATAGTTGTTTATTCTATACACATATGTTTAATCTCCTTTCACAAACGTTCATTTTTTGATGAGTTATAGCAATATTTAGGAAACCGCTCGTATTTGACTTTTTGAGGGCCATCGATCAAATTTGGTGACTACGATTGTGGACTCAACTGTAGTTGCCCAAATCTATACTTGTATTTTCTATCGGCTTTTGTGTACCTTTTTTTTTCGTTGAGTTATAGCCATATTTAGACAACCCTTCGAGTTTGACTTGTCATGGGCCATCGATCAATTTGGTGACTATGATTGTGGATTGCACTATAGTTGTCCATTCTATAAGTGTGTTTTCAACTTTCGTGAACCTTCATTTTTTGTTAAGTTATAGCCGCATTTAGGAAACCGCTTTTGTTTGAGTTTTCTTCAGCCATCGATAAACTTTGGTGACTATGATTCTGGATTGTACTGTAGTTGTTCATTTTGTACGCATATTTTTAATTGCCTTTCATGAACCTTGATTTTTTGTTGAGTTATAGACACATTTAGAAAAACACTCCTATTTGAGTTTTTGTGGGTCATTGATCAACTTTGGTGACTATGATTGTGGATAACACTATAGTTGTCCATTATCTACGCGTACTTTCTATCACCTTTTGCGAACCTTCCTTTAATGAATAGCCACATTTAGGAAACTACTCATGTCTGAGTTTTCCTGGGCTATCGAGTAAATTATGTGATTACGATTGTGTATTGCACTGTAGTTGTGCATTATGAACAAAAATTCTCTATCGCCTTTTGCCTTTCGCGAGCATTCATTCTTTGTTGAGTTATAGCTGCATTTAGGAAAACGAGCGTGTTTGAGATTTCATGGGCCATTGATCAACTTTGCTTACCATGATTATGGATTGTACTGTAGTTCTGCATTATGTAAACATATTTTTAATCACCTTTCACAAACCTTCATTTTTTATTGAGTTATAGCCACATTTAGGAAAATGCTCGTGTTTGAGATTTCATGGGCCATCAATCAACTTTGGTGACCACGATTGTGTATTATATTGTAGTTGTGCATTCTATACACATATTTTCTATTGCCTTTGGTGAACCTTCAGTCTTCATTGAGCTATACCTGCTCTTAGGAAACTGCTCATGTTTGACTTTTCATGGGCCATCGTTCAACTTTGGTGACTATGACTGTGGATTGCATTGTAGTTGTCCATTTTGTACATGTATTTTTCTATCACCTTTCGCAAGTCTTCAATATTTGTTGAGTTATAACCGCAATTAGGAAACTGCTCATGTTTGAGTTTTTTTGGGCCATTGGTCAACTTTGGTGGCTATGATTGTGGATTGTATTGTAGTTGTGGATTATGTACAAATATTTTTAATCACCTTTCACGAACCTTTATTTTTTTTTAAGTTATAGCCGTATTTAGGAAAACGCTCATGTTAGAGTTTTTTTTGCGCCATCGATTAACTTTGGTGACTACAATTGTGGATTACACTGTAGTTGTGCATTCTATACACATATTTTCTATCGGCTTTCGTGAACCTATAATTTTTTGTTGAGTTATATCTACACTTAGGAAACCGCTCGTGTTTGAGTTTTCATGGGCCATCGATCAACTTTGGCGACTACGTTTGTGGATTACACTGTAGTTGTACATTCTATACGCATATTTTCTATATTGTAGTTGTACATTCTATACATGTATTTTCTATCGCATTTCGTGAACCTTCATTTTTTGTTGAGTTATAGCTACACTTAGGAAACTGCTCGTTTTGTTGAGTTATAGCCACATTTAGGAAACCGTTCGTGTTTGAGTTTTCATAGGCCATTGGTCAAATTTGGTGGCTACGATTGTGGATTACACTATAGTTTTCCATTTTGTATGCCTATTTCCTTTCACCTATTGTGAACCTTCATTTTTTTTTGAGTTATAACCAAATTTAGGAATCCACTCATGTTTGAGCTTTCATGGGCCATCAATAAAACTTTGGTGACTACGATTCTAGATTACACTATACTTGTGAATTCTACACACATATTTTCTATCCCCTTTTATGAATCTTCATTTTTCGTGTAGTTATAGCCGCATTTAGGAAAACGCCCGTGTTTGAGTTTTTTTGGGCCATCAATCAACTTGAGTTACAGCCGCACTTAGGAAACCACTCGTGTTTATGTTTTCGTGGTGTTTGAGTTTTCATTGGCCATCAATTAAGTTTGGTGACTATGATTGTGGCCTGCACTATAGTTGTGTATTCTATACGTGTATTTTCTATTGCCTTTGACGAGCCTTCGTTTTTTGTTGAGTTATAGCCACATTTAGGAAACCGCTCATGTTTGTGTTTTTTTTAGCCATCTATCAACTTTGGTGACTACGATTGTGGATTACATTGTACTTGTGCATTATATAAGTGTATTTTTTTTCGCCTTTCGCAAACCTTCATTTTATCATTGAGTTATAGCCGCATTTAAGAAAACACTCGTGTTCGAGTTGATGTGGGCCATTGATGAACTTTCATGACTACGATTGTGGATTACACTGTTGTTGTCCTTTTGTACGCTTATTTTCTATCACCTTTTTAGAACCTCAATTTTTTTGAGTTATAGCCACATTTAGGAAACCGGTTGAATTTGAGTTTTCATGGGCCAACGACCAACATTGGTAAATATGATTGTGGACTATACTGTAATAGTGGATTTTGTACACATGTTCTTAATCACCTTTCATGAACCTTCATTTTTTGTCGACTTATAGCCGCATTTAAGAAAATGCTCGTGTTTGAGTTTTCATGGGCCATCAGTCAACTTTGGTGACTACGATTGTGGATTGTATAGTTGTGCATTCTATATACGAATATTCTATGGTGTTTCGCAAACCTTCATTTTTCGTTGAGGTTTCGTTGGTGATCGATCAACTTTGGTGACTACGATTGCGGATTACACTATAATTGTCCATATGTACGTGTATTTTCAGAAAATAAAAAATATGGGCTTTATAGGTGAGTGCTCGTGTGTTCAACAAATCGAGAATGTCGCTCTGAGTAGACCCAGATTGTTTTTTTTTTTGATAAACTAATTTTTCACCAACATGCAAGAACCCCTCAAAATAGAATCTGTAATACAATTTATTTTTGGTAAATTCAAAAATATTGGTTTTATAGGTGCTCATGTCCTGAATGACCCAAATTTTCCTCTTTTTGAAAAAGCTAATTTTTCTCCATGCAAGAACTCCTAAAAAATAGAATCCACGATACAATTTTTTTTGGGAAAATCGAAATCTGAGTTTTATAGGTGTTTGTGTGCTCAAGAAACCCAAATCGTCTACAAAAATACGAGTTTATCAAAAAAAGGACGATCTCAGTCTACTCAAAATGACATTGTCTACAAAACCCATATATCCCATTTTTATAAAAAAATTGAAAACAATTTCCTATGTTACCTCTACTGCTAGTTTTCAAAAAAATCTATCTTTTTCAAAAACTTATGTTTTCAAAAAATGGACTATCTGGGTCTCTTTAGCACACGGTCTATTTTTTCTTGTATGTTGGTGGAAAATTAGTTTTTCAAAAAAATGACAATCTCGGTCTACTCAAACAACATTCTCTACAAAACCCATTTGTTAGATTTTTCATAAAAAGACTCAAAAATGAGTTATTCATGAAAAATATAGATATTCTTTTAAAAGTCAAAGCAGTAGAGGTAACAGATGTAATTTTTTTGAATCTTTTTATAAAAAATCTCAGAAATGGGTTTTGTAGACAATGTCCTTCTGAGTAGACTTAGATGATCCTTTTTATGAAAAACTAATTTTTCACCAACACGCAAGAAACCCTCAAAAATCAAATCTACGAAAAAAAATTTAGTTGGGAAAATCGAAAATATGGGTTTTATAGGTGCTCGAGAGCTAAAGAGACCTAGATCATTCATTTTAAAAAAAAATAAGTTGTTCGTGCAAAAGATAGTTTTGTTTTCAAAAGTAACAGAGGCAAATTTTTTGAATTTTTTTATGAAAAATTTGAGAAATGGGTTTTTTAGAGAATGTCGCTCTGAATAGACCTAGATCGTCCTTTTTTTGAAAAATTTGTTTTTCACCAACATGCAAGAACCCCTCAAAAATAGAATCTATGAAACAATTTTTTTGGGGAAAATAAAAATTATTGTTTTTATAGTTACTCGTGCGCTAAAGAGATCCAAATTTTCCATTCTTTGAAAAAATAAGTTGTTCTTGAAAAAGATAGATATTTTTGAAAAGTAGAACTAGTAGAGGTAACAAAGGCAATTTTTTTTTAATCTTTTTATTAAAAATCTGAGAAATGGGTTCTGTAGAGGATGTCATTTTGAGTAAACCCAGATCATCCTTTTTTCAAAAAAATAACTTTTCACCAACATACAAGAACCCCTCAAAAATAGAATCTACGAAACAATTTTTTTGGGAAAATAAAAAATATGAGTTTTATAGGTGTTCGTGTGCTAAAGAGATTTAGATCGTCTGTACGCGTATTTTCTATCCCCTTTCACGAACCTTCATTTTTCATTGAGTTCTAGCCGTATTTAGGAAACTACTCGTATTTGAGTTTTCATGGGCCATCGATCAACTTTGGTAACTATGATTGTGGATTGCACTGTAGATGTCCATTTTGTACACGTATTTTGTATCTCCTTTCACAGACCTTCATTTTTTGTTGAGTTATAGCCGGATTTAGGAAACCGCTCATGTTTGATTTTTTCTGGGCCATCGATCAACTTTGGTGACTGCGATTGTGGATTACACTATAGTTGTGCATTCTATATGCGTATTTTCTATCACCTTTCGTGAACCTTCATTTTTCATTGAGTTATAGCCGCATTTGGGAAACCGCTCGAGTTTGATTTTTCTTGGGCGATCGATCAACTTTGGTGACTACGCTTGTGGATTAGAATGTAGTTGTGCATTATATACATGTATTTTTTATCGCCTTTTGCGAACGTTCATTTTTTGTTGATTTATATCCTTACTTAGGAAACCGCTCGTGTTTGAGTTTTTGTGGGCCATCGATCAACTTTGGTGACTACGATACTGGATTACACTATCGTTGTGAATTCTATATGCATATTTTCTATCATGTTTCGTAAACCTTCATTTTTCATTGATTTATAGCCGCATTTAGGAAACCACTCATTTTTGAGTTTTCGTGGGTCATCTATCAACTTTGGTGATTATGATTGTGGATTGTACTATAGTTGTACATTTTGTATGCATATTTTTAATCATCTTTGATGAACCTTCAGTTTTTGTTGAGTTATAGCCGCATTTAGGAAAACACTCATGTTTGAGTTTTCGTGGACCATCAATCAATTTTGGTGACTACAATTGTGGATTACATTGGAGTTGTTCATTCAATATGCGTATTTTCTATGGCCTTTCATGAACCTTCATTTTTCATTGAGTTATAGGTACTCGTGTGCTCAAGAGACCTAGAACATCCGGTTTTAGAAAAAAATAATTTCTTATTGAAAAAGATAGATTTTTTTGAAAAGTAGAAGCTATGGAGGTAACAAAGGCAATTTTTTTGAATCTTTTTATGAAAAAACTGAGAGATGGGTTTCGTAGAGAATGTCTTTTTCTAAGTAGACCCAGATCGTCCTGTTTTTGAAATACTAATGTTTCAACATGCAAAAACATGTCAAAAATAGAATCTACGAAACAATTTTTTTTGGAAACATCAAAATATGGATTTTATAGGTGCTCATGTGCTAAAGAGACTCAGATCGTCCGTTTTGAAAAAAAAAATAAAATTATTCTTGAAAAAGATAGTTTTTTTTTAAAGTAGAAGCAGTAGGGGTAACAAAAGCAATTTTTTTGTATCTTTTTATGAAAAATCTAAGAAATGGGTTTGTAAAAAATGTTGTTCTAAGTAGACCCAGATCGTCCTTTTTTCGAAAAACTAACTTTTCACCAACATGGAAGAACCCCTCAAAAATTGAATATACAAAACAATTTTAATTGGTAAAATCAAAAATATGGGTTTTCTAGGTGCTCAAGAGCAAAAGAGACCCAAATCATCCGTTTTTTTAAAAATAAGTTGTTTTTGAAAAAGATAGTTTTTTTTTTAAACTAGAAGCAGTAGAGGTAATAGAGGCAAATTTTTTTAATCTTTTTATGAAAAATTTGAGAAATGGGTTTTGTAGAGAATGTCATTCTGAGTAGACCCAGATCGTCCTTTTTTTGAAAAACTAATTTTCACCAACATACAAGAACCCCACAAAAATAAGTATTTGTTGAAAAAGATAAATTTTTAAAAAATAAGTATTTGGATCGTCTGTTTTTTTAAAAATTAAGTATTTGTTGAAATAGATAGAGTTTTTTGAAAAGTAGAAGCAGTAGTGGTAACAGAGGCAAAAAATTTCAATCTTTTTATGAAAAATATGAGAAATGGGTTTTGTAGTGAATGTCGTTCTATGTAGATCCAGATCGTCCTTTGTTTTGAAAAATTAATTTTTCACCAACATGCAAGAACCCCTCAAAAATAGAATCCACGAAACAATTTTTTTTGGAAAATCAAAATATGGGTTTTATAGGTGTTCGCATGCTAATGAGACGTAAATCGTCTAGTTTTTGAAAAAATAAGTTGTTTTTGGAAAAGATAGATTTTTTTGAGAAGTAGAAGCAATAGAGGTACATAAGTAAATTTTTTCAAGCTTTTTATGAAATATCTGAGACATGGGTTTTGTAGAAAATGTCATTCTGAGTACACCTAGATCATCCTTTTTTTTTAAAACTAATTTTCACCAACATGCAAGAACCCCACAAAAATTGAATCTACAAAACCTTTTTTTGGGGTAAATTAAAAACATGGGTTTTATAAGTGCTCGTGTGCTAAAGAGACCCAGATCGTCCGTGTTAAAAAAAAAAGAAGTTCTTCTTCAAAAAGATAGATTTTTTTGAAAAGCAGACACAATAGAGGTAACAAAGGCAAATTTTTTGAAACTTTCAATGAAAAATCCTATACACATGTATAAAACCCATATTTTTGATTTTCCCAAAAAAATTTGTTGAATTATAGCCCCCACTTAGTCAAACGCTTGTGTTTGAGTTTTCATGGGGCACCGATCAACTTTGGTGACTATGATTATGGATTACACTATAGTTGTGCATTCTATACGCGCATTTTCTATCGCCTTTTATGAACCTTCATTTTTCGTTGAGTTATATTTGCATTTAGGAAACCACTCATGTTTGAATTTTTTTGGACCATCAATCAACTTTGGTGGCTACGATTCTAGATTGTAATATAGTTGTTCATTCTATATGCATATTTTTAATTGCTTTTCACAAACCTTGATTTTTTGTTGAGTTATTATAGTCACATTTAGGAAAACGGTCGTGTTTGATTTTTCGTGCGCCATCGATAAACTATGGTGACTACGAATGTGGATTACACTATAGTTGTGCATTCTATATGCGTATTTCATATCACCTTTCATAAACCTTCATTTTTCGTTTAGTTATAGCTGTATTTAGGAAACCGCTCGTATTTGAGTTTTCTTGAGCCATCGATCAACTCTAGTGACTACGATTGTGGATTGCACTGTAGTTGTCCATTTTGTACATGTAGTTTATATCACCATTTGGAAACCTTTCAATTTTGTTGAGTTAAAGCCGCATTTAGGAAATCGTTTGTCTTTTAGTTTTTGTGGGCCATCGATAAAGTTTTGTGACTATGATATTGTATTGCACTGTAGTTGTGAATTCTATTCGCGTATTTTATGTCTCCTTTCGTGAACCTTCATTTTTCGTTGTGCTATAGCCGCATTTACGAAACCGCTCGTGTTTGAGTTTTCGTGGACCATCAATCAACTTTGGTGACTACAATTGTGGATTGCACCATAGTTGTTCATTATGTACGCATATTTTATATCACCTTTCGCGAACCTTCATTTTTTAGTGAGTTATAGCCGCATTTAGGAAACCGATTGTGTTTGAGTTTTTGTGGTGCGTCGATCATCCTTGTTGACAATGACAGTGGATTGTACTGTATTTGTGATTGCTGTACGCATGCATTTCATGAACCTTCATTTTTTGTTGAGTTATAGCCGTATTTAGGAAACTACAAGTATTGCACTATAGTTGTGAATTTTATAGGCATATCTTCTATCCCCTTTCACGAACCTTCATTTTTTGTTGAGTTATAGTCGCATTTAGGAAACTACTCGTATTTGAGTTTTCGTGGGCCATTGATAAACTTTTGTGATTGTGATTTTAGATTACACTGTAGTTGCACGTTCTATATGTGTATTTCCTATCGCCTTACATGAACTTTCATTTTTTTGTTGAGTTATAACTGCATTTAGGAAACCGCTCATGTTTGAGTTTTTGTTGGCCATCAATCAACTTTTGTGTGACTACGATTGTGGATTACACTAGAGTTGTGCATTCTATAAACATATTTTCTATCGACTTTTGCGAACCTTCATTTTTTGTTGAGTTATAGCTACATTTAAGAAACCACTCATGTTTGAGTTTGTGGGCCATCAATCAACTTTTGTGACTACGATTTTTTATTGTAATGTACTTATGAAGTATGTACGCATATTTTTAATCGCCTTTCACAAACTTTCATTTTTTGTTGAGTTATAACCGTATTTAGGAAAACGCTCATGTTTGAATTTTCCTGGGCCATAAATCAACTTTGGTGAATGCAATTTGGCTTATACTGTAGTTGTACATTCTATACGCGTATTTTCTATCACCTTTTGCGAAACTTCATTTTTCATTCAGTTATAACAATATTTAGGAAACCGCTCGTGTTTGAGTTTTCATCAGCCATCAATCAACTTTTGTGACTACAATTGTGGATTGCATAGTCGTTGTCCATTATGTACGCATATTTTCTATTTTCTTTCATGAACCTTAATTTTTTGATGATATAGCTGCAATTAGGAAACTGCTCGTGTTTGAGTTTTTGCAGGCCATCGATCAACTTTGGTGAATACACTTACGGATTGGACTGCAGTTGTGCATTCTATACTCATATTTTTTATCGCCATTCGGGAACCTTCATTTTTCTCAAACATGAGTGGTTTCTTAAATGCGGCTATAACTAAACAAAAAATGAATCTTCGTGAAAAGAAATAGAAAATATGCATATCAGATGCACAACAACAGTGTAATCCAATATCATAGTCACCAAAGTTGATCAATGGCCGGTGAAAACTCAAACATGAGCGGTCTCCAAAGTGTGGTGATAACTCAACGAAAAATTAAGGTAGTGTTTATAATGCACAACTATAGTGCAATCTACAATCATAGTTATCAAAGTTGATCGACGGCCCATGAAAACTCAAACATGAGCGGTTTCCTAAATGCGGCTATAACTCAACAAAAAATGAATGTTCATGAAAGGCGATTAAAAATATGTGTACAAAATGTAAAAGTACAGTACAATCCACTATCGTAGTCACCAAAGTTGATCGATGGACTAAAAAATCTCAAACATGAGCGGTTTCCTAAATGCAGCTATAACTCAAGAAAAATAAAGTTTCGCGAAAGGTGATAGAAAATACTCGTACATAATGGACAATTATAATGCAATCCACAATCCTAGTCACCAGAGTTGATTGATGGCCCACAAAAACTCAAACATGAACTGTTTCCTAAATGCGTCTATAACTCAACAAAAAATGATGGCTCACAAAAGGCAATAGAAAATACGTGTAAATAATGGACAAATAGAGTGCAATCCACAATCGTAGTCATCAAAGTTGATCGATGGCCAACAAAAACTCAAACATGAGCGGTTTTTTGAGTTCGGCTATAACTCAATGAAAAATGAAGGTTCGTGAAAGGCAATAGAAAATATGCATCCAAAATGTACAACAAAAGTGTAATCCACAATCGTAGTCACCAAAGTTGATCGATCTCCACCAAAACTCATACACGAGCGGTTTACTAAGTGCGGCTATAACTCAATGAAAAATGAAGGTTTACGAAAGGCGATAGAAAATACCTGTACAGAATAGACAACTAAAGTGCAATCCACAATCGTAGTCTCCAAAGTTGATCGATGGCCCACAAAAACTCAAACACGAGTGTTTTCCTAAATGCGATTATAACTTAACAAAAAATGAAGGTTCATGAAAGGCAATTAAAAATATGCGTACATAATGCACAACTATAGTACATTCTACAATCGTAGCCACCAAAGTTGATTGATAGCCCACAAAAACTCAAATACGAGTGGTTTCATAAATATGGCTATAACTCAAGAAAAAATGAAGGTTCAGAAAAGGTGATTGAAAATACGCATACAGAATGGATAACTACTGTGCAATCCACAATCGTAGTCACCAAAGTTGATTGATAGCCCAAAAAAACTCAAACACGAGCGGTTTCTTAAGTGAAGCTACAACTTAACAAAAAATGAAGGTTTGCAAAAGGCGAAAAAAAATACACATATAGAAAAACATAGTGTAATCCACAATCGTAGTCACTAAGCTGATCGTAGCCCACGTAAACTCAAACACGAAGTGTTTTATTAAATTATAACTCAACAAAAAATGAAGGTTCGTGAAAGGTGATTAAAAATATGTATACAAAATGCACAACTATAGTACAATCCACAATTGCAGTCACCAAAGTTGATTGATGGCCCACAAAAAGTGAAACATGAGTTGTTTCCTAAATGTGGCTATAACTCAAACAAAAATGAAGGTTTGTGAAAGGCAATAGAAAATACACATATAGAATGCACAACTACAGTATAATCCACAAGCGTAAAGACCAAATTTGATGGATGCCCCACGAAAACTCAAACTCGAGTGGATTCCTAAATGCGGCTATAACTCAACAAAAAATGAATATTCACGAAAGGCGATAGAAAATATGCATACATAATACAAAACTACATTGCAATCCACAATCGTAGTCACCAACATTGATCAATGGCGTATGAAAACTCAAACACGAGTAGTATTCTAAGTGTAGCTATAACTCAAACAAAAATGAAGGTTCACAAATGGTGATAGAAAATACATGTATAGAATGCACAACTACAATGTAATACACAATCATAGTCACCAAAGTTGATCAATGGCCCACAAAACTCAAACACGAGCGTTTTAATAAAGTGGGGCATTATCTTAACAATTTTTTTTGGGAAAATAAAAAATCTATTTTTTATACATGTCTATAGGATTTTTCATAGAAAGATTCAAAAAATTTGCCTCTGTCACCTCTACTGCTTCTACTTTTCGAAAAAGTCCATCTTTTTCAAAAATACTTATTTTTTTAAAAAATGGACAATCTGAGTTTCTTTACAACATAAGCATCTATAAAACCCATATTTTCAATTTTCCCAAAAAATATTGTTTCGTAGATTCAGTTTTTGAGGGGTTTTTGCATGTTGATGAAAAAATAGTTTTTCGAAAAAAAGATGATATGGGTATACTCAGAACGACCTTCTCTACAAAACCCATTTCTCAAATTTTTCATAAAAGAAATTCAAAAAAATTGCCTTAATTACCTCTACTGCTTCTACTTTTGAAAAAAATTAATCTTATTCAAGAAAAAATTATCTTTTCAAAGAATGGACGATTTGGGTCTCTTCAACACACGAGCACCTATAAAACCGATATATTTTATCTTCCCAAAAAAAATTGTTTCGTAGATTCTATTTTTGAGGGGTTCTTGCAAGTTGTTCAAAATTAAGTTTTTCAAGAAAAGGATGATCTGGGTCTACTAAGGATGACATTCTCTACAAAACCCATTTCTCCGATTTTCATAAAAAGATTCAAATTTTTTGTCTTTATTACCTCTACTACTTGAACTTTTCAAAAAATTCTATCTTTTTCAAAAACAACTATTTTTTTCAGAAAATGGATGATTAGAGTCTCTTAAGCACATGAGCACCTATAAAACCCATATTTCAATTTTCTCAAAAAAAATTGTTTGGTAGATTCTATTTTTGAGGAGCTTTTGCATGTTGGTGAAAAATTAGTTTTTCGAAAAAAGGACAATTTGGATCTACTCAGAACGACATTCTCTATAAAACCCATTTCTCAGAATTTTCATCAAAAGATTCAAAAAATATCCCTTTCTCTACTGCTTCTACTGTTCAAAAAAATCTATCTTTTTCAAAAATAACTTATATTTTTAAAACATGGAAGATCTGGGTCTTTTTAGCACACAAGCACCTATAAAACCTATATTTTTTATTTTCAAAAAAAAAAATGTTTCATAGATTCTATTTTGATGGGTTCTTGCATGTTGGTGAAAAATTAATTTTTCAAAAAAAGGACGACCTGAGTCTACTCAGAACGGCATTCTCTAAAAAACCCATTTCTTAGATATTTCATAAAAAGATTAAAAAAATTTGCCTTTGTTATCTCTACTGCTTATACTTAAAAAAAAAACTATTTTTTTCAAAAACAATTTTTTTAAACAAATGGATGATCTTTTTTTCTTTAGCTCTCAAGCACGTATAAAACACATATTTTCGATTTTCCCAATTAAAATTGTTTCGTAGATTCAATTTTTGAGGGATTCATAAAGAGATTCAAAAAAATTGCCTTTATTACCTCTACTGCTTCAACTTTTCAAAAAAGTCTATCTTTTTAAAGAAAAACTAATTTTATGATAAAATGGATGATTAGGGTCTTTTGAGCACACAAGCACCTATAAAACTGATATTTTTTATTTTCCCAAAAAAAATTGTTTCGTAGATTCTATTTTTGAGCGATTCTTGCAAGTTGGTGAAAAATTAGGTTTTCACAAAAAGAGGATGATTCGGGTGTACTCAAAAGGACATTCTCTACAAAACCCATTTCTCATATTTTTGATAAAGAAGATTCAAAGAATTTGCCTCTATTACCTCTACTGCTTCTACTTTTCAAAAAAAAATATCTTTTTCAAGAAAAACTTATTTTTTCAAAAACCAGACAATTTGGGTCTCTTCATCACAAAACACCTAGAAAACTGATATTTTTGATTTAAAAATAAATAAAAATTCTTTCGTAGATCCTATTTTTGAGGGGTTCTTGCAAGTTGGTGAAAAATAAGTTTTTCGAAAAGAGGACGATTTGGGTCTACTCAAAATGACATTCTACAAAACCCATTTGTAAGATTTTTCCTAAAAAGATTCAAAAAAATTGCATTTGTTACCTCTACTGCTTCTACTTTTCAAAAAAATCTATCTTTTTCAAGAAAAACTTATTTTTTCAAAAAATAGATTATTTCGGTCTCTTCAGCACACGAGCACCTATAATACCAATTTTCCCAAAAAAAATTGTTTCGTAGATTCTATTTTTGAGGGGTTCTGCAAGTGTGTGAAAAATAAGTTTCTCAAAAAAAGGACAATATGGGTCTACTTAGAATGGCATTCTCTACAAAACCCATTTCTCAGATTTTTCATGAAAATATTCAAAAATTTGCTTCTATTAAGTCTACTACTTTTCAAAAAAATCTATCTTTTTCAATAGCAACTTATTTTGTCAAAAAATGGTCGATTAGGGTCTCTTGAGCACACACCTATAAAACTCATATTTTGATTTTCCCAAAAAAAATTGTTCAGTGGATTCTATTTTTAAGTGGTTCTTGCATGTTGGTGAAAAATTAGTTTTTCGAAAAAAGGACGATCTGGATTTACTCAGAATCACATTCTCTAATAAAGCCATTTCCCAATTTTTTCTTAAAAAAGATTCAAAAAAATTTCCTCTGTTACCTCTACTGGTTCTACTTCTAAAAAAAATCTATTTTTTTCAAAAAACAGATGATCTAAATCTGCATAGGAGCACCTATAAAACCCATATTTTTAATTTTTCCCAAAAGAAATTATTTCATAAATTCCATTTTTTAGGGGTTCTTGTATGTTGGTGAGAAATTAGTTTTTCGAAAAAATGATGAATTGGGTATACTCAGATTGGCATTCTCTACAAAACCCATTTCTCAGTTTTTTTATAAAAACATTATAAAAAAATGTTTCTATTACCTCTACTTCTACTTTTCAAAAATATCTATCCTTTTCAAAATGAACTTACTTTTTGAAAGAATGGAAGATCTAGGTCTGTTTAGCAAACGAGTACCTATAAAACCCATAATTTTTATTTTCCCAAAAAAATTGTTTCGTAGATTGTTTCTTTTGAGGGCTTCTTGCATGTTGGTGAAAAATAAGTTTTTCAAAAAAAGGACGTTCCGGGTCTATTTAGAACAATATTCTCTACAAAACCCATTTCTCAAATTTTTCATAAAAAGTTTCAAAAAAATTGCCTCTATTACCTCTACTGCTTCTACTTTAAAAAAAAAAAAAAACTATATTTATCAAAAACAAATTATTTTTCAAAAAAAAGGATGATCTAGGTCTCTTTAGCTCATGAGCACCTATTAAATCCATATTTTCAATTTCCTCAAATAAAATTGTTTCTTAGATTTGATTTCTGAGAGGTTCTTGCATGTTGGTGAAAAATTAGTTTTTCGAAAAGAGGACGATATGGGTTTACTCAGCACGACATTCTTTACAAAACCTATTTCTTAGATTTTTCATAAAAGGTTCAGAAAATTTACCTTTGTTACATCTACTGCTTCTACTTTTAAAAGAAAACTATCTTTTTCAAGAATAACTTATTTTTTCAAAAAATGGATGATCTAAGTGTCTTAGCACACGAGCACCTATCAAAACCATATTTTGATTTTTCCAAAAAAAATTGTTTCATAGATTCTATTTTTGAGGGGTTCTTCACTGTTGTTGAAATATTAGTTTTTTCAAAAAAGGACGATCTGGGTCTACTCAAAATGAAATTGTCTACAAAAGGCATTTATCCCATTTTTCATAAAAAGATTCAAAAAAATTTCCGATGTTACCACTATTGCTTCTTTTCAAACAAAACTATCTTTTTGAAAAACTTATTTTTTCAACAAACGAACGATCTGGGTCTCTTGAGTGCCACGAGCACCTATAAAACCCATATTTCAATTTTCCCAAAAAATATTGTTTTGTGAGGAGTTCTTACATGTTGGTGAAAAATTAGCTTTTCAAAAATAGGACGATATGAGTCCAATCATAATAACAATCTCTACAAAACCCATTTCTCAGATTTTTCATAAAAAGATTTTAAATTTTTTCCTATGTTCGCTCTACTACTTCTACTTTTCAAAAAAATCAATCCTTTTCAAAAGCAACTTATTTTTCTCCAAAAATGGATGATCTGGGTCTTTCAGCACATGAGCACCTATAAAACCCATATTTTTGACTTTCCCAAAAATAAAATGTTTCATAGATTATTTTTGAGGGGTTCTTGCATCTTATCAATATTTACTTTTCTGAAAAAAGGACGACCTGGGTGTACTCAGAATGAGATTCTCTACAAAACCCATCCTTCGGATTTTTCATAAAAAGATTCAAAAAATTTGCCTCTATTACCTCTGCTACTTCTACTTTTCAAAAAATCTATGTTTTTCAAGAATATTTCAAAAAATAAACAATCTGTGTCTCTTTAGCACACGAGCACCTATAAAAACTCAAACACGAGAGGTTTCCTAAGTGTAGCTATAACTCAATGAAAGATGAAGGTTCGTGAAAGGCAATAGAAAATACACGTATAGAATTCACAACTATAGTGTAATTCACAAGCGTGGTCACCAAAGTTTATTGATGGCCGACGGAAACCCAAACACGAGCGTTTTCCTAAATTATAACTCAGCAAAAAATGATTGTTCTTGAAAGACGATTAAAATATGCATAAAAAATGCACAACTATAGTGCAATTCACAATCGTAGTCACCAAAGTTCATTGATGGCCCACGAAAACTCAAACTCGAGTGGTTTCTAAAATGCGGCTATAACTCAAAAAAAAATTAAGGTTCACAAAAGGCGATAGAAAATACGCTACAAAATGGACAACTACAGTGCAATCCACAATCATAGTCACTAAGGTTGACCGACGGCCCACAAAAACTCAAACACAAGTGGTTTCCTAAGTGCGACTATAACTCAATGAAAAATGAAGGTTCCCGCAGGGTGATAGAAAGTACATGTACAGTATGGACAACTACAATGCAATCTAGAATCATAGTCACCAAAGTTGATCGATGGCCCACGAAAACTCAAACACAAGCGGTTTCCTAATTGTAGCTATAACTAACTAGAAAATGAAGGTTCGCGAAAGGCGATAGAAAATACGACTATACAATGCACAACTACAGTGTAATCCACAAATCATAGTCACCAAAATTGATCAATGGCCCACAAAAACTCAAACACGAGCATTTTCCTAAATGCGACTATAACTCAACAAAAAATGAAGGCTCATGAAAGACAATTAAAAATATGCATATGGAATGCATAACTATAGTACAATCCAATATCGTAGTCACTAAAGGTTATTGATGGCCCAGAAAAATTCAAACATGAGCAGTTTCCTAAATGCGGCTATAACTCAAAAAATAATGAAGGTTCGCAAAAGGAAATAGAAAATACATGTATAGAATAAACAACTACAATGTAATCCACAATCGTAGTTACCAAATTTGATCGATGGCCCACAAAAACTCAAATATGAGCGGCTTCCTAAATACGGATATAACTCAGCAAAAAATGAAGGTTCACAAAAAGTAATAGAAAATACGTGTACAAAATGGACAACTATAGTGCAATCCACAATCGTAGTCACCACAGTTGATCAATAACCCACGAAAACTCAAATGTGAGTGTTTTCCTAAATTATAACTCAACAAAAAAGAATGTTCATGAAAGGTGTAAAAAATATGCGTACAAAATGCACAATTATAGTACAATCCACAATCGCAGACACCAAAGTTGGTCGATGGCCCATAAAAACTCAAACATGAGCTGTTTCCTAAATGCGGCTATAACTCAACAAATATGAAGGTTTGCGAAAGGTGGTAGAAAATACACATATAGAATGCACAACTATAGTGTAATCCACAAGCGTAGACACCAAATTTGATCGATGGCGCACGAAAACTCAAATTTGAGCAGTTTCCAAATGCGGCTATAACTCAACAAAAAATGAAGTTTCACAAAAGGTCATAGAAAACATGCATACAAAATGGACAACTAAAGTGCAATCCACAATCATAGTCACCAAAGTTGATTGAGGGCCCATGAAAATGCAAACACAAGCAGTTTCTTAAGTGACGCTAGGACTCAACGAAAAATGAAGGTTCATGAAAGGCGATAGAAAATGCACCTATAAAATGCACAAGTACAATGTAATCCACAACTGTAGTCACCAAAGTTGATTGATGGCCCACAAACACTCAAACACGAGCGTTTTACTAATTGGGGCTATAACTCAACAAATTTTTTTGGGAAAATCGAAAATATGGGTTTTATACACGTGTATAGGATTTTTCATAGAAATTTTCAAAAAAATTGCCTCTGTTACGTCTATTACGTTTGCTTTTAAAAAAAACTTTAAAAAAAAAAAAAATGGACGATTTGGGTCCCTTTGCAACATGAGCATCTATAAAAACTCATATTTTTTATTTTCCAAAAAAATATTGTTTTGTGGATTCTATTTTTGAGAGGTTCTTGCATGTTAATCAAAAATTAGTTTTTTGAAAAAAGGATGATATCAGTCTCTTTAGCATACGAGCACCTATAAAATCCATATTTCAATTTTCCAAAAAAAAAGAAAGTTTCATGGATTCTATTTCTGAGGGGTTGTTGCATGTTGGTGAAAAAATAGTTTTGAGAAAAAAAGACGATTTGGGTCTACATAGAACAACATTCTCTACAAAACCCATTTCTCAGATTTTTCATAAAAAAAAGATTGAAAAAATTTGCCTTTGTTACCTCTACTGCTTCTACTTTTGAAAAATATCTCTTTTTCAAAAAACACTTATTTTTTCAAAGAACGGAAGATCTGGGTCTCTTTAGCACACGAGTACTATGAAACCCATATTTTTTATTTTCCCAAAAAAAATGTTTCGTAGATTCTATTCTTGAGGGGTTCTTGCATGTTGGTGAAAATCAAGTTTTTCGAAAAAAGGATGATCTGGGTGTATTAAGAACGACATTCTCTACATTACCCATTTTTGAAATTTTTCATAGAAAGATTCAAAAATATTCCCTCTTTTACCTTTAGTGCTTTTACTTTTTTAAAAAAACTATTTTTTTCAAAAACAACCTTTTTTTTTTAAAACGGATGATTTAGGTCTCTTTAGCTCTCGAGCACCTATAAAACCCATATTTTTTATTTTCCCAAAAATAATTGTTTCATAGATTCTATTTTTGAGGGATTCTTGCATATTGGTGAAATATTAGTTTTTTAAAAAAGGATGATCTAGGTCTACTTAGAATGACATTGTCTACAAAACCCATTTATCCCATTTTTCATAAAAAAATTCAAATTTTTTTCCCATGTTACCTCTACTTCTATTTTTCAAAAAAATCATTATTTTTCAAGAGCTTATTTTTTCATAAAACAAACGATCTAGGTTTTCTTTAGCACACAAACACCTATAAAACCGATATTTTTGATTTTCCAAAAAAAATTGTTTCCTCTATTGCTTCTAATTTTCAAAAAAATCTATCTATTTCAAAAAAAACTTATATTTTCAAAAAACGGATAATTTGCGTCTCTTCAGCACACAAGCACCTATAAAACTGATATAATTTTATTATCCCAAAAAAAGTTGTTTTGTAGATTCTATTTTGAGGGGTTCTTGCAAGTTGGTGAAAAATAAGTTTTTCGAAAAAAGGACGATATGAGTTTACTCAGAATGACATTCTCTACAAAACCCCTCAAAGACATTAAAAAGAATTGCCTATGTTACCTCTACTACTATTTTCAAAAATTTCTATCTTTTTCAAGATCAACTAATTTTATGAAAAAATGGACATTAGGGTCTCTTGAGCAGACGAGCACCTATAAAACCCATATTTAGCTTTTCGAAAAAAGGACGATATGGGTGTAATCATAATAACATTCTGTACAAAACCCATTTCTCAGATTTTTCATAAAAACATTTAAAAAATTTTCCTCTATTACCTCTACTACTACTTTTCAAAAAAAACAATATTTTTCAAGAACAAATTATTTTTTCAGAAAACGGACAATCTGGGTCTTTCAGCACATGAGCACCTATAAAACCCATATTTTCGATATTCCCAAAAAAAAAATTGTATTGTAGATTCTATTTTTGAGGGGTTCTTGCATGTTGGTGAAAAATTAGTTTTTCGAAAATAAGACAATCTGGGTCTACTCAGAATGACATTCTCTACAAAACTCATTTCTTAGAATTTTCATAAAATGATTCAAAAAAATCACTTTTTCAAGAGCAACTTATTTTTTCAAACAATGGACAATCTGGTTCTCTTTAGCACACAAGCACCTACAAAACCCATATTTCAATTTTCCCAAAAAATAATTATTTTGTAGATTTTATTTGTCAAGGGTTCTTGCATGTTAGTGAAAAGTTAGTTTTTCGAAAATAGGACGACCTACGTCTAATCAAAATAACATTCTCTACAAAACCCATTTATCATATTTTTCAAAATAAGATTCAAAAAATTTGCCTATGTTAACTACTACTTCTACTAATTCTCAGATCTCAGTCTGTTCAAAACCCATATTTTTCGTAGATTCTATTTTTGATGGGTTCTTCCATGTTGGTGAAAAATTAGTTTTTTGAAAAGAGGACAATCTAGATCTACTCAGAACGACATTCTCTACAAAACCCATTTTACAGATTTTTCATTAAAAAATTCAAAAAAATTGCCTTTGTTACATCTAATGCTTCTACTTTTAAAAAAAAAAATGTTTTTCAAAAACAAATAATTTTAAAAAATGGACGATCTAGGTCTCTTTAGCACATGAGTACCAATAAAACACATATTTTCAATTTTCCAAAAAAAAAATTGTTTCGTAGATTCTATTTTTGAGGGGTTCTTGCATGTTAGTGAAAACCTAGTTTTTCGTAAAAAGGACAATTTGGGTCTACTCAGATTGACATTTTCTAGAGAACCCATTTCTCAAAATTTTCATAAAAAGATGCAAAAAAATTGCCTCTATTAACTATACTGCTTCTATTTTTCAAAAAAATCTATCCTTTTCAAGAACTTATTTTTTCAAAAAATAGACAATTTGAATCACTTTAGCACATGAGCCTATAAAATACTTTTGAATTTCCCAAAAAAAATTGTTTCGTAGATTATATTTTTCAGGGGTTCTTGCATGTTGATGAAAAAATAGTTTTTCGAAAAAAGGACGATCTGGGTATACTCAAAACGACATTTTCTACAAAATCGATTTCTAGGATTTTTCATCAAAAGATTCCAAATTTTTTCCTATATTACCTCTACTACTTCTACTTTTCAAAAATAACTTGGTGACAATACGTGTATAGAATGCACACCTACAGTGTAATCCACAATCGTAGTTACCAAAGCTTATCGATGGTTGAAAAAAACACAAACATGAGGGGTTTCATAAATGCGGCTATAACTCAACAAAAAATTAAGGTTTGCGATAGGCGATAGAAAATATGTGTACAGAATGGACAACTACAATGCAATCCACAATCGTAGTCACCAAAGTTGATCAAAGGCCAACGAAAAGTCAAACACGGTGGTTTCCTAAATACAATTATAACTCAACAAAAAATAAATGTTCACGAAAGGCGATAGAAAATACGCGTATAGATTGGACAACCAGGGTGCAATCCACAATCGTAGTCACCAAAGTTGATCAATGACCCACGAAAACTTAAACATGAGCGGTTTCCTAAGTGCCGCTATAACTTAACAAAAAATGAATGTTGACGAAAGATGATAGAAAAGACGTGTATAGAATTCACAGCTACAGTGCAATCCCCAATTGTACTCACCAAAGTTGATCGATGATCCACAAAAACTCAAACACGAATCTTCATTTTTTGTTGAGTTATAAGCGCATGTAGGAAAACACTTGTGTTTGAGTTTCTGTTGGTCATCAATTAACTTTGGTGACTACGATTCTGGATTACATTGTAGTTGTACATTCTATATGTGTATTTTCTATTGACTTTCATGAACATTCATTTTTCGTTGAGTTATAGCCGCATTTAGGAAACCACTTATGTTTATTTTTTTGAGGACTATCAATCAACTTTCGTGACTACGATTGTGGATCATATTGTAGTTGTGCATTTTGTACGCATATTTTAATCTCTTTTTATGAACCTTCATTTATGTTCAGTTATAGGCACATTTAGGAGAACGCTCGTGTTTGAGTTTTCATAGGCCATCGATCAACTTTAGTCACTACGATTATGGATTAGACTGTTATTGTGCATTCTATACGTGTATTTTCTATTGCCTTTTGCAAACCTTCATTTTTTTTTTGGGTTATAGCCATATTAGGAAACCACTCATATTTGCATTTTCGTGGGCCATCGATCAACTTTGGTGACTTTGATTGTGGGTTGCATTGTAGTTGTCTATTCTATACATGTAATTTCTATCCATTTTAGTGATCATTCATTTTTTTGTTTGAGTTATACCCGCATTTAGGAAACTGCTCGTGTGTAGTTTTCCTGGTTCGTCGATCAACTTTCGTGACTACGATTGTAGAAGCATTGCACTGTAGTTGCAAATTCTATACTAGTATTTTCTATCCCCTTTCGCTAACCTTAATTTTTCATTGAGTTATAGCCTCATTTAGGAAACTGCTCGTGTTTGAATTTTCGTGGGCCATTGATCAATTTTGGTGAGTACGATTCTGGATTGCATTATATGTTTCCACTCTCTACGCATATTTTCTATCGCCTTTCGTGAACCTTCATTTTTTGTTGAGTTATAAGCGCATTTAGGAAACTACTTGTGTTTGAGTTTTTGTGGGCCATCGATCAACTTTGGTGACTACGATTGTGGATTACACTGTAGTTGTGCATTTTATACACGTATTTCCTATCCCCTTTCACAAACTTTCATTTTTTGTTGAGTTATAGCTGCATTTAGGAAACCCCTCATGTTTGAGTTTTTGTGGGCCATTGATCAACTTTGGTGACTACGATTGTGGATTATACTGTAGTTATGCATTTTCTACGCATATTTTTAATCGCCTTTCATGAACCTTCATATTTTTTTGAGTTATAGTCACATTTAGTAAAATGCTCGTGTTTGAGTTTTCCGGGGCCATCAATCAACTTTGGTGACTACAATTGCAGATTGTACTATAGTTGTGCATTTTATACACGTCTTTTCTATCATCTTTCATCAACATTCATTTTGTGTTAAGTTATAGAGGCACTTAGGAAACCGCTCATATTTAAGTTTTCGTAGGTCATCGATCAACTTTGATGACTACGATTGTGGATTGCACTCTAGTTGTCCAATTTGTATGCATGTTTTCTATTGTGTTTTGTGAACATTTATTTTTTGTTGAGTTATAGCTGCATTTAGAAAACCACTTGTGTTCGACTTTTCGTTGGCCTTTGATCAACTTTGGTGACTATGATTGTGGATTGCACTATAGTTGTCCATTCTATGCACATATTTTCTATCGCCTTTCGCAAACCTTCATTTTTTTTTGAGCTATAGCCGCATTTAGGAAACCCGTCATGTTTGAGTTTTTGTGGGCCATTGATCAACTTTGGTGACTACGATTGTGGATTGTACTGTAGTTGTGCATTTTTTATGCATATTTTTAATCGCCTTTCACGAACCTTCATCTTTTTTCGAGTTATAGTCACATTTAGTAAAATGCTTGAGTTTCAGTTTTCATGGGCCATCAATCAACATTGGTGACTAGAATTCTACATTACACGTAGTTGTGCATTCTATACATGTATTTTCTATCGCCTTTTGCGAACGTTCATTTTTTGTTGAGTTATAGCCGCATTTAGGAAACCCTCGTGTTTGAGTTTTTGTGGGCCATTGATCAACTTGGGTGGCTACGATATTGGATTATACTGTAGTTGTGCATTTTATACATGTATTTTCTATCGCGTTTCACGAACCTTCATTTTTTGTTGAGCTATAGCTACATTTCAGAAACCACTCATGTTTGAGTTTTTGTGGGCCATCAATCAAATTTTGTGACTACGATTGTGGATTGTACTGTATTTGTGCATTCTGTACGCATATTTTTAATTGCCTTCCACCAACTTTCATTTTTAGTTGATTTATAGCCGTATTTAGGAAAACGCCCATGCTTGAATTTTCCTAAGCAATGAATCAACTTTGGTGTCTACGATTATGGAATACACTATAGTTGTGCATTCTATAGGTGTATTTTCTATTGCCTTTCGCGAACCTTCATTTTTCATTGAGTTATAGTTGTATTTAGTTAACTGCTCGTATTTGAGTTTTCATGGGCCATTGATCAACTTTGGTGACTACGGTTGTGGATTGCACTATAGTTCTCCATTTTGTATGCGTATTTTCTATCACCTTTCAAGGACCTTCATTTTTCATTAAGTTATAGCCACATCTTGGAAACTGCTCGTTTTTTAGTTTTTGTGGGCTATTGACCAACTTTGATGAATACAATTGCGGATTGCACAGTTGTGCATTTTATATGCTTGTTTTCTATCGCCTTTCATGAAACTTCATTTTTCATTGAGTTAGTTTGGAAACCGCTTGTGTTTGAGTTGTGCATTCTATACGTCTATTTCTTATGGTGTTTCGTGAACCTTCATTTTTCTTTGAGCTATAGCCACATTTAGGAAACCCCTCGTGTTTGAGTTTTCGTGGGCCATCGATCAACTTTGGTGACAACAATTATGGAATGCACTTTAGTTGTCCATTTTGTACGCGTATTTTCTATCGCCTTTCACGAACCTTCATTTTTGTTGAGTTATAGCCACATTTAGGAAACAACTCAAGTTTGAGTTTTCGTGGCCATCGTTCAACTTTACTGACTACACTTTTGGATTACATGCGTATTTTCTATCACCTTTCGCAAACATTAATCTTTTGTGGAGTGATATATAGCCCCGCATTTAGGAAACCGCCCATGTTTGAGTTTTTGTTGGTCATCGGTCAACTTTGGTGACTAAGATAGTGGATTGCACTGAAGTTGTCCATTCTCTACGTGTATTTTCTATCGCCTTTTATGAATCTTCATTTTTTGTTGATTTATAGTCGCATTTAGGAATCCACTCGATTTTGAGTTTTCATGGGCCATCGATCAACTTTGGTGACTACGCTTGTGGATTGCACTATAGTTGTGCATTCTATACATGTATTTTCACCATGTTCACCAACATGCAGGAACCCCTGAAAAATAGAATCTACGAAACAATTTTTTTTGGGAAAATTTAAAATATGGGTTTTATAGGTGTCATGTGCTAAAGAGACCCAGATTGTCTGTTTTTTGAAAAATAAGTTGTTTTTGAAAAAGATTGATTTTTTTGAAAAGTAGTAGTAGAGGTAAAAGAGGAATTTTTTTTATGAAAAATCCGAGAAATGGGTTTTGTAGAGAATGTTATTACTATTAAACCCATACTGTCCTTTTTTAGAAGAGCTATTTTTTCACCAACATGTAAGAGCCCTTCAAAAATAGAATCCACAAAACAATTTTTTTTGGGAATATCGAAATATGGGTTTGATAGGTGCTCATGTGCTCAAGAGACCCTAATCATTCATTTTTTTAGAAAAAAAAAAATTCTTGAAAAAGATAGATTTTTTTTTAAAAACAAAGGCAATTATTTTGAATCTTTCTATGAAAAATTTAAGAAATAGGCTTTTGTAGAGAATGTCATTCTAAGAAGACCCAGATCGTCATTTTGTTGAAAAACTAATTTTTCACCAATCTGAAAAAACCCCTCAAAAATAGAATCTAGGAAACAATTTTTTTGGGAAAATTGAAAATATGGGTTTTATAGCTGCTCATGTGCTAAAAAGATCAAGATTGTCCGTTTTTTGAAAAAATATTTGTTCTTCAAAAAGATAGATTTTTAGAGGTGCTCGTGTGCTAAAGAGACACAGATCATCCGTTTTTTCAAAAAATAATTTATTATTGAAAAAGATAGTTTTTTTTTAAAAGTAGAAGCAATAGAGGTAACAGAGGTAAGTTTTTTTATTCTTTTTCTAAAATATCTAAGAAATGGGTTTTGTAGAGAATGTCATTTTGAGGAGACCCAAATCGTCATTTTTCTGAAAAACTAATTTTTCACCAAGATGCAAGAACCCCTCAAAAATCGAATCTATGAAATAATTTTACTTGGGAAAATAAAAATATGGGTTTTATACGTGCTCGTAACTGAAAGAGACCCAGATAATCCATTTTTTTTAAAAAAAAATTGTTCTTGAAAAAGATAGTTTTTTTTTATTTAAAGTAGGTTTTGTATAGAATGTCCTTAGTAGACTCAGATCATCCTTGTTTTGAAAAATTAATTTTTCACCAATATGCAAGATCCCCTCAAAAATAGAATCTACGAAACAATTTTTATTGGAAAATCAAAAATATAGGTTTTATAGGTGCTCGTGTGTTAAAATGACCCAGATCATCCATTATTCAAAGAATGCACAAGTACAGTGCAATGCACAATCAAAGTCACCAAAGTTGATCGATGGCCCACGAAAGTTCAAACACGAGAGTTTTCCTAAATGCGGCTATAACTCAACAAAACATTAAGATTTCGCGAAAGCGGATAGAAACTATGCCAATAAAACTCCCAAATATAGTGCAATGCAAAATAGTAGTGACCAAAGTTGATCGCCCATGAAAACTCAAACACAAGTGGTTTCCTAAATGCGGCTATAAAAAAATAAAGGTTCGTGAAAGGAAATTAAAAATATGCATACAAAATGCACAACTATAGTACAGTCCACTATCGTTGTCACTATTGTTGATTGATGGCCCACAAAAACTCAAACATGAGCGGTTTCCTAAATGCGGCCATATCTCAAAAAAATCAAGCTTCATGAAGGGAAATAGAAAATACACATATAGAATGCACAACTATAGAGTAATCCAAAGCATAGTCACCAAATTGACCAATGTTCCAAAAAAACTCAAACACGAGTGGTTTCCTAAATGTGGCTATAACTCACAAAAAAATGACGCTTTGTGAAAGGCCATAGAAAATATGAATACGAAATGGACAACAAATGTGCAATCCACTATTGTAGTCACCAAATTTGATCGATGACCCACAAAATCTCAAACATGAGTGGTTTCTTAAATGCAGCTACTCAACAAAAAGGGAAGGTTCACAAAAGTCAATATAAAACAAACGTATAGAATTCATAACTATGGTGCAATCCACAATCATAGTCACCAAAGTTGATCGATGGAGGACGAAAACTCAAACATGAGCGGTTTTTTAAATGCGGCTATAACTCAACTAAAAATGCAGGTTCACAAAAGTCAATATAAAACGTGCATATAGAATGCACAACTACAGTGTAATCCACAATTGTAGTCACCAAAGCTGATTAATGGCCCACGAAAACTAAAACACGAACGTTTTCCTAAATATGGGTATCACTCAACTAAAAATAATTTTTTTTGAAAGGTGATTAAAAATATGCATACATAATGCACAACTACATTACAATCCACAATCGTAATGACCAAAGTTGATTGATGGCCCACAAAATCTCAAACATGAGCAGTTTCCTAAATGCGGCTATAACTCGACAAAAAATGAACGTTCACGAAAGGTGATAGAAAATACGTGTATAGACTGCACAACTACAGTGTAATCCACAATTGTAGTCACCAAAGTTCATCGATGGCCCAAGAAAACTCAAACACAAATATTTTCCTATATGCGGCTATAATTCAACAAAAAATCAAGGTTCGTGAAAGATGATTAAAAAAAACATACAGAAAGGATAACTAAAGTAAAATCCACAATTGTAGTTACCAAAGTTGATCAATAGCCCATAGAAACTCAAACACGAGAGGTTTCCAAAATGTGGCTATAACTCAACAAAAAATGAAGATTCGTGAAAGTTAATGGAAAATATGTGTATAAAATGCACAATTACAGTGTAATCCACAAGAGTAGTCACCAAAGTTGATCGATGGCCAACGAAAACTTAAACACGAGTGGTCTCCTAAATGCAAAAAAAACAAAGGATCGCAAAAGGCGATAGAAAATAAGCATACAGAATGGAGAACTACAATGCCATCCACAATCATAGTCACCAAAGTTGCTCGTGTTTTAGTTTTCGTGCGCCATCAATGAACTTTGGTGACTACGATTGTGTTTTGTATTAGAGATGTGCATTCTATATGCATATTTTTAATAGCCTTTCATGAACCTTCATTTTTTGTTGAGTTATAGCCACATATAGGAAAACGCTCGTGTTTGAGTTTTCGCGGGCCATCGATAAACTTTGGTGACTATGATTGTGGATTACAGTGTAGTTTTGCATAATGCTATACATGTATTTTCATCACCTTTCGCGAACCTTCATTTTTCATTGACTGCCTGCATTTAGGAAACTGCTCGTGTTTGAGTTTTCGTGGGCCATTAATCAACTTTGGTCATTGTGATTGTGGATTCCACTGTAGTAGTCCATTCTCTATGTGTATTTTTTATCGCCTTTCATGAACCTTCATTTTTTGTTGAGATATAGCCGAATTTAGGAAACATCTCAAGTTTGAATTTTCATGGGCCATTGATCAACTTTGGTGACTACGATTGTGGATTACACTATAGTTCTACATTGTATACATGTAGTTTCTATGGCTTTTCGTGAAATTTCAATTTTTGTTTTGTTATAGCCACATTTAGGAAATAGCTCGGTTTGAGTTTTCGTCGGCCATCGATCAACTTTGGTGACTACGATTTTGGATTGAACTCTAGTTGTGCATTATGAACCCTACTTTTCTATTGGCTTTCGTGAACCTTCATTTTTTCTTGAGTTATAGCTGCATTTATTAAACCGTTCATGTTTGAGTTTTTGTGTCCGATCTATCAACTTTGGTGATTACAATTGTGGTTTGTACTGTAGTTGTCCATTCTACACACATATTTTTAATCCCCTTTCATGAACCCTAATTTTTTGTTGAGTTATAGCCGCATTAAAGAAAACACTCATGTTTGCATTTTCGTGGGCCATTGATAAGCTTCGGTGACTACCATTGTGGATTACACTATAGTTGTGCATTTTATACATTGTATTTTCTAATAGGTTACGCGACCCTTCATTTTTCGTTCAGTTATAGTTGCACTTAGGAATTTGCTCATTTTTGAAATTTCGTGGGCCATCGATCATCTTTGGTCACTACATCTACATATAGAATGAATGACTACAGTCCAATGCACAATTGTAGTCACCAAAGTTGATCGATGACCAATGAAAACTGAAAGACGAGCGGTTTCCTAAATGCATCTATAACTCAACAAAAAATGAAGGTACACAAAAAGTTATAGAAAATGCATGTACAGAATGCACAACCACAGTACAACCCAAAATCACAGTCACCAAAGTTAATCAATGGCCCTCTAAAACTTAAACTTCAGCGGTTTCCTAAATGTGGCTATAACTCAACAAGAAATGAAGGTTTGCGAAAGCCGATAGGAAATATGCGTGTAGAATGGACAACTACAGTGTAACCCAAAAGCCTAGTTACCAAAGTTGATCGTTGTCTCACGAAAACTCAAAATCAAATGATTTCCTAAATGTGGCTATAAGTCAACAAAAAATTAAAGTTCTCGAATGGTGATACAAAATATGCATATATAATGCACAACTATAGTGTAATCCAGAAGCGTAGTCACCAAACTTGATCGATGGCCTACAAAAACTCAAAGTCGAGTGGTTTCATAAATGCAGCTATAACTCAACAAAAAATGAAGGTTCACGAAAGGTGATAGAAAATTCTCGTACAAAATGGACAACTACGGTGTAATCAACAATCATAGTCACCAAAGTTGATCAATGGCCCATGAAAACTGAAACACGAGAGGTTTCCTACGTATGGCAATAACTCAGTGAAAAGTGAACGTTCACAAAAACGGATAGAAAATACATGTAAAGAATGAAAAACTATAGTGCAATCCACAATCATAGTCACCAAAGTTGATCGATGGCCCACAAAAACTAAAACATGAGCGTTTACGTAAATGCGGCTATAACTCAACAAAATATGAAGGATTGTGAAGGGCGATTAAAAAAATGCATGCAGAACAACTATAGTTTAATCCACAAGAAAAAATAAAGGTTTGCGATAGGCAATAGAAAATACATGTATAGAATGCACAACTACAATTTAATCCACAAGTGTAGTCACCAAAGTTGATTGATGGCCGAGGAAAACTCAAACATGAGCGGTTTTCTAAGTACGACTATAACACAAAAAAAAATTAAGGTTCGCAAAAGGCGATAAAAAATACGCGTATATAATGCACAACCACAGTGTAATCCACATTTGTATTTACAAAAGTTTGTCGGTGGCCCATGAAAACTCAAATATGAGCGGTTTCCTAAATGTGGCTATTACTCACAATCGTAGTCACCAAAGTTGATAGATGGCCCACGAAAACTCAAACACGAGTAGTTTCCCAAATGTCACTATAACTCAACAAAAAATGAAGGTTCACGAAAGGCAATAGAAAATACACATACATAATGGACAACTACAGTGCAATCCACAATCGTAGTCAGCAAAGATGAACAATGGCGCATGGAAAATCAAATATGAGTGGTTTCCTAAGTATGCCTATAACTCAACGAAAAATGAATGTTCGTGAAAGGCGATAGAAAATACATTTATAAAATGCACATCTAAACTGTAATCAGCAATCGTAGCCACCAAAGTTGATTGATGGCCCACGAAAATGCAAACATGAGCGGTTTCCTAAAAACAAAAAATAAGTTTTGTGAAAGGCGATAGAAAATACACATAGAGAATAGACAACTACAGTGCAGTCCACAATCGTAGTCACCAAAGTTGACCGATGGCCAAAGAAAAGTCAAGCACAAGCGCTTTCTTAAATGTGGCTATAAGTAAACAAAAAATGAAGGTACGTGAAAGGTGATTAAAACTATGCGTACAGAATGCACAACTACAGTACAATCCACAATCGCAGTTACAAAATTTGGTTGAGAACCCACAAAAAGGGGATAAGAAATACACATATAGAATGCACAACTATACTATAATCCATAAGCGTAGTCACCAAAGTTGATCGATGGACAACAAAAGTTCAAACATGAGTGGTTTCCTAAATGTGGCTATAACTCAACAAAAAATGAAGGTTTGAAAAACGTGATAAAAAATTAGTGTTCATAATGCACAACTACAGTATAATCCACAATCGTAGTCACCAAAGTCTAACAATGGCCCACGAAAACTCAAGCACGAGCGGTTTCATAAATATGGCTATAATTGAACAAAAAATGAAGGTTCGTGAAAGGCAAAAAAAAATACTTGTATAGAATGCACAACTAAAGTGTAATCGACAAGCGTACTCACCAAAGTTGATCGATAGCCCACAAAAACTCAAACACGAGCAATTACCTAAATGTGGCTATAAGTCAACAAAAAATGAAGGTTCTTAAAAGGCGATAGAATATGTGCGTACAAAACGGATAGCCATGGTGCAATCCACAATCATAGTCACCATAGTTGATCGATGGGCCACAAAACTCAAACACGAGTAGTTTCCTAAGTGCATCTATAACTCAATGAAAATTGAAGGTTCGCACAAGGTGACTGGAAATACACGTACAAAATGTACAACTACAGTGTAATCTAGAATCGCAGTTTCCTAAGTGCGTTTATAACTCAATGACAATTGAAGGTTCGCGCAAGGTAATCAAAAATACACGTACAAAATGCGTCTATAACTCAAGAAAGAATGAAGGTTCATGAAAGGCGATTAAAAAAATGTGTACAAAATTCAAACATAAGCAGTTTCCTAACTACAGCTATACCTGAAACAAAAATGAAGGTTCACAAAGGGCGATAGAAAATACACATAGAGAATGGACAACTAAACTGCAATACACAATCGTAGTCATGAAAGTTGATCAATGGCCCACGAAAACTGAAACACAAGCATTTTCCCAAATGCGGCTATAATTCAACAAAAAATGAAGGTTCATGAAAGGCAATTAAAAATATTCGTACATAATGCACAACTCCAGTACAATACACAAAATTAGTAACCAAAGTTGATTGATGGCCCATGAAAACTAAAACACGAGCAGTTTTCTAAATGTGGCTATAACTCAACAAAAAATGAAGGTTCACGATAAGCAATAAAAAATACGCGTATAGAATGCACAACTACAGTGTAATCCACAAGCTTAGTCACCAAAGTTGATCAATGGCCCACAAAAACTCAAATAAGAGCGATTTCATAAATGTGGCTATAACTCAACAAAAAATGAAGGTTCAAAAAAGGCAATAGAAAATTAGGGTTCATAATGCACAACTATATCCATAATCCTACTTACGAAAGTTTATCGATGGCCCATGAAAACTCAAACACGAGCAGTTACCTAAAGACGGCTATAACTATACAAAAATTGAAGGTTTGCGAAAGGCAACAGAACATATTTTTATAGAATGCAAAACTACAGTGTAATCTAGAATCGTAGTCACCAAAGTTGATTGATGGCCCATGAAAACTCAAACATGAGTGTTTTCCTAAATGCCACTATAACTCAAGAAAAAATGAAGGTTCATGAAAGGTGATTAAAAATATGTATGCAAAATGCACAACTAATGTACAATCCACAATCGTAGTCAACAAAGTTGATTGATGTCCCACAAAAACTCAAACATGAATGATTTCTTAAATGCAACTATAACTCAACAAAAAAAAAAGTTCACGAAAAGCGATATAAAATATGCATATAGAATGCACAACTATAGTGTAATCCACAATTATAGTCACCAAAGTTGATCGATGGCCCACAAAAACTCAAACACAAGCGGTTTCTTAAATGTGGCTATAAATAAAAAATAAATAAAAGTTCGCGAAAAGCAATAGAAAATTAGCATTCATAATGCACAACTACAGTGCAATCCACAATCATAGTGACCAAATTTGATAGATGGCCCACGAAAAGTCAAACAAGAGCAATTTCCTAAATGCGGCTATAACTCAACAAAAAATGAAGGTTCGCGAAAAGTGATAGAAAATACGCGTACAAAATTGACAACTACAGCGCAATCCACAATTGTAGTGAGGAAACTTGATTGATGGCCCATGAAATCTAAAACACAAGCAATGAAAAATCAAGGTTCGTGCAAGGCGATAGAAAAGACGTCTATAAAATACAAAACTACAGTCTAATCCACAATAGTAGTCACCAAAGTCGATCGATGAACCACAAAAACGCAAACACGAACAGTTTCTTGAATGTGGCTATAACTCAACATAAAATGAAGGTTCGCAAAAGGTGATAGAAAATTAGCGTTCATAATGCACAACTAAAGTACAAAATCCACAATCGTAGTCACCAAAGGTGACTGATGGCCCACGAAAACTCAAACATGAGCATTTTCCTAAATACAGCTATAACTCAACAAAAAGTGAAAGTTTGCGAGAGACAACAAAAAATACGTGTATAAAATGCACACTATAGTGTAAACAACAAATGTAGTCACCAAAGTTGATCAATGGCCTACGAAAACTTAAACACCAGTGGTTTCCTAAATGTGGCTATAACTCAACAAAAAATGAAGGTTCGATAAACCTAATCTAGAAAATATGCGTACAAAATGGACAACTACAGTGCAATCCACAATCGTAGTCACCAAAGTTGATCGATGGCCCATGAAAGATCAAACACGAGTGGTCTCCTAAATGCAGTTCTAGCTCAACGAAAAATGAAGGTTTGTGAAAGGCGATAGAAAATACGAATATAGAATGGAGAACTACAATGCAATCCACAATCATAGTCACCAAAGTTGATCGATGGCCAACAAAAACTCAAACAAGAGCAGTTTCCTGAGTGCGGCTATAACTCACTGAAAAATCAAGGTTCGCTCAAGGCGATAGAAAATACATGTATAGAATGCACAACTACAGTGTAATCCACAATGGTAGTCACCAATGCTAATCGATGGCCCACGAAAACTCAAACACGAGCATTTTCCTAAATCCTGTTATAATTCAACAAAAAATAAAGGTTCATGAAAGGCGATAGACAATACATGGACATAATGGACAACTACAATGCAATCCATAATCATAGTCACTAAAGTATAGTGATGGCCCACATAATGTCAAACACATACATTTTCCTAAAGGCGGCTATAACTCAACAAAAAATGAAGGTTTGTGAAAGGTGATTAAAAATATGCATAGAAAATGCACAACTATAGTACAATCCACAATTGTAGTCACCAAAGTTGATCGATAGCCCACAAAAACTCAAACATGCTTTGGTTTCCTAAATGGGGCTATAACTCAACAAAAAATTAAATTTCATGAAAGGCAATATAAAATACACGTATAGAATGCACAATTATAGTCTAATCCACAATTGTAGTCACCAATGTTGATCGATGGCCAACGAAAACTTAAACACGAGCGTTTTCCTAAATGCTGTTATAATTCAACAAAAAATGAAGGTTTGTGAAAGGCAATGGAAGATAGGTACATAATGGAAAACAATAGGGCAATCCACAACCGTAGTGACCAAAGGTGATCGATGGCCCATAAAAACTCGCACACGAGCAGTTTCCTAAGTGCATTGTATACGTGTATTTTATATCACCTTTCACGAAACTTTATTTTTTGTTGAGTTATAGCAACACTTAGGAAACTGCTCGTGTTTGAGTTTTCATGGGCCATTGATCAACTTTGTTGACTACAATTGTGGATTTCTTTGTAGTTGTGCATTCTATACGAGTAGTTTCTATCGCCTATCGCGAACTGTCATTTTTTGTTGAGTTATAGCGGCACTTAGGAAACCGCTCATATTTGACTTTTCGTGGGCCATTGATCAACTTTGGAGGCTACGATTGTCGATTGCACTATATTTGTCCAATCTGTATGTGTATTTTCTATCGCATTTCATGAACCTTCATTTTTTGTTGAGGTATAGCCATATTTAGGAAATCGCTTATATTTGAGTTTTCGTGCGCGATCAATCAACTTTAGTGACAACGATTGTGGATTGCACTTTAGTTGTGCATTCTATACACATATTATCTATCGCCTATCACGAACCTTCAATTTTTGTTCTGTTATACCCGCATTTAGGAAACCGGTCATGAGCTTTCGTGGGCCATTGATCAACTTTGGTGAGTACGATTGTAGAATGCACTGTAGTTGTCCATTATGTACGCGTATTTTCCATCGACTTTCGTAAACCTTCATGTGTTTTTTAAGTTATGTCCAAATTTAGGAAATCACTCATGTTTGAGTTTTGTGGGCCTTCGAAAAACCTTGCTGACTACGATTATGGATTACAATGTAATTTTGCATTCTATACATGTATTTTCTATCACATTTCGTAGAACTTCATCTTTTGTTTAGTTACAGCCGCATTTATGAAACTGCTCATGTTTAATTCTTTGAAGGCTATCAATCAACTTTGGTGACTATGATTGTGGATTGAAATGTAGTTGTGCATTCTGTATGCACAACTACTGTAGTTGTGGATTTAGGAACCTTTATTTTTTATTGAGTTACAGCCACATTTAGGAAAAACGCCCATATGTGAGTTTTTGTTGGCCAATGATCAACTTTGGTGACTACGATTATTGATTACACTATAGTTGTACATGTATACGTGTATTTTCTATTATCTTTCACGAACCTACATTTTTCGTTTAGTTATAGCCACATTTAGGAAATCACTCGTGTTTGAGTTTTTGTGGGCCATCGCATAAACTTTAGTGACTATAATTTTGGAGTGCACTGTAGTTTTCCAATCTATATGCGTATTTTCTATCACTTTTCACAAACCTTCATTTTTTTTTTTGAGTTATAGCTACATTTAGGAAACTGCTGGTGTTTGACTTTGGTGACTACGATTATGGATTGCACTGTAGTTGTCCATTTTGTACGTGTCTTTTCTATCGTCTTTTTCAAACCTTCATTTTTCATTTAGTTATAGATATATTTAAGAAACCGCTCGAGCTTGAGTTTTTGTAGGCCATCAATGAACTTTGGTGACTACGCTTGTGGATTACACTATAGTTGTGCATTCTATACGCATATTTTCTATTGCCTTTAGCAAAACTTCACTTTTTTTTAGTTATAGCCACATTTAGGAAACCGCTCATGTTTGAGTTTTTTTGTGGGCCAATGATCAACTTGGGTGACTACGATTGTGGATTGTACTGTGGTTATGCATTATGTACGCATATTTTTAAATGCATTTCCCAAGCCTTCATTTTTTTTTGAATTATAGCCGCATTTAGGAAAACGTTCATGTTCAAATTCTTGTTGGGGATCCATCAACATTGGTGACTACGACTGAATTACACTATAGTTGTGCATTCTATATGCGTATATTCTATCACCTTTCGTGAAGGTTCTATTTTTATTGAGTTATAGCCACAATTAGCAAACTACACATGTTTAAGTTTTTGTGAGCCATTGATCAACTTTGGTAACTATGATTGTGGATTACACTATAGTTGTGCATTTTATACGCGTTTTCTCTCTCGTGTTTTGTCAAAGTTCATTTTTCATACAGAATGGAGAACTACAGTACAATCCACAATCGTAGTCACCAAAATTGATCGATGGCCCACAAAAACTCAAACTCAAGGATTTCTTAAATGCAGCTATAACCCAACAAAAGATGAAGGCTTGCAAAAGGCGATAGAAAATAGCCGTACAGAATGGACAACTACAGTGCAATCCACAATCGTAGACACCAAAGTTGATTAATGGCTGACAAAAACACAAACATGAGCGTTTTTTGAAATGCAGCTATAACTAAACAGAAAATGAGAGTTCATGAAAGACGATTAAAAATATGCATAAAAAATGCACAACTACAGTATAGAAAATACACGTATAGAATGCAAAACCACAATGCAGCTAGAACTCAACAAAACATGAAGGTTCACAAAAGTAGATAGAAAATAAGCATACATAATGGACAACTACAGTGCAATCCATAATTGTGGTGAAAAAATTTGATCGATGGCCAATGAAAAGTTAAACACGAGCGGTCTCCTAAATGTGGCTATAACTCAACGAAAAATGAAAGTTCGTGTAAGGGGATAGAAAATATGTTTACATAATACACAACTACAGTGCAGTCCACAAGCATTGTCACCAAAGTTAATCAATTGCCCACGATAAGTCAAAAAGTGTAATGAATGCACAACTACAGTGTAATGCACAATCGTACTCACCAAGGTTGATCGATGGCCCATGAAAACTCAAACATGAGCGTTTTCCTCAATGCGGCTATAACTCAACTAAAAATGGACGTTCGTGAAAAACGATTAAAAATATACTTACATAATGCACAACTACATTACAATCCACAATTGTAGTCACGAAAGTTGATTGATGGCCGACAAAAACTCAAACATGAGCAGTTTCCTAAATACGCCAATAACTCAACAAAAAATGAAGGTTCACGAAAGGGACAGATAGAAATTACGTGTATAGAATGGACAACTACAGTGTAATGCACAAGCATAGTAACCAAAATTGATCGATCGCCCACTAAAAATGAAATATGAGCTGTTTCCTAAGGGCGGCTATAACTGAACAAAAAATGAATGTTCGCGAGAGGCGATAGAAAATTAGCGTTGATAATGCATAACTATAGTGCAATGCACAATCGTGGCCAGCAAAGTTGATTGATGGCCTACAAAAACTCAAACACGTGTAGTTTCCTTAAATGCGGCTATAACTAAACAAAAAATTAAGGTTCATGAAAGGCGATAAAAAATATGCGTACGGTAGTTGTGCATTTTGAACGCATATTTTTAATCGCCTTTCATGAACCTTCATTTTTTGTTGAGTTATAGCCACATTTAAGAAAACGCTCATGTTTGAGTTTTCGTGGGCCATCAATTAAACTTTGGTGACTACAATTGTGGATTAAACTATAGTTGTGCATTGTGAACGCTTATTTTCTATCGCGTTTTGTGAACCATCATTTTTGCTTGAGTTATAGCTACATTTGGGAAACTGCTCATGTTTGAGTTTTTTCTGGGCCATCGTTAAACTTTGGTGACTACGATTGTGTTGTACTATAGTTGTTCAATTTGTATCCATATTTTTAATTGCCTTACACGAACCTTCATTTTTTGTTGAGTTATAGCCACATGAAGGAAACTGCTCGTGTATGAGTTTTCGCAGGCCATTGATCAACTTTTGTGACTATGATTATAGATTACATTATATTTGTGCATTCTATATGTGTATTTTCTATCACCTCTTGGGAACCTTCTTTTTCGTTGAATTATAGCCGCACTTAGGAAACTGCCCATGTTTGAGTTTTCGTGGGCCAATGATCAACTTTGGTGACTACGAATGTGGATTTCACTATAGTTGTCACTTTTGTACGTGTATTTTCTATCGCCTTTTGTGAACCTTAATTTTCTATATAGTCACATTTATGAAACGGCTCATGTTTGAGTTTTCGTGGGCCATTGATCAACTTTGGTGACTACGATTGTGGATTGCACTATAATAGCGCATTATGTACATTTATTTCCTATCGCATTTTGTGAACCTTCGTTTTTTGTTGAGTTATAGCCCCATTCAGCAAACCAGTCTATTTTGTGTTTTCGTGGGCCATAGATCAACTTTGGTGACTAGGCTTGTGGATCACTATAGTTGTGCTTTCTATAGGTGTACTTTCTATAGGCATATTTTTAATCGCCCTTCACGATCTTTAATATTTTGTTAAGTTATTGCTGCATTTATGTAAACACTCGTGTTTAAGTTTTCATGGGCCATCGATCAACTTTGGTGACTATGATTGTGGATTACACTATAGTTGTGCATTCTTTACATCTATTTTTTATCGATTTTTCTGAACCTTCATTTGTCATTAAGTTATAGCTGCACTTAGGAAACTTCTCATGTTTCAATTTTCATGGGCCATTGATCAACTTTGGTGACTACGAGTGTGGATTGCACCATAGTTGACCATTTTGTACGAGTATTTTCTATCTCCATTCGTGAACCTTCATTTTTTGTTGAGTTATAGTTGCATTTAGGAAACCGCTCGACTTCGAGTTTTTGTGGCCCATCGATCAAGTTTGGTGACTATGCTTTTCTATTACATTGTAGTTGTGCATTCTATATGCGTATTTTCTATAGCCTTTCGAGAACTTTAATTTTTTGTTGAATTATAGCCGCATTTAAAAAAAATCTTGAGTTTAAGTTTTCGTGGGACAACGATCAACTTTGACGACTATGCTTGTGGATTAAATTGTACATGTGCATTCTACATGCATATTTTCTCGGCTTTCGCGAACCTTCATTATTTGTTGAGTTATACCGCATTTAGGAAACTGCTCATGTTTAAGTTTTTGAGGGCCATCGATCAACTTTGGTGACTACGATTGTGGATTGCACTGTAGTTGTGCATTATGAACGCTTATATTCTGTTGTGTTTTGCAAACATTCATTTTTGGTTGAGTTATAGCCGCATTTGGGAAACTACTCATGTTTGAGTTTTCTGGGGTCATTGATCAACTTTGGTGACTACGATTGTGTATTGTACTGTAGTTGTTCATTTTGTATTCATATTTTTAATTGCCTTTCATGAACCTTCACTTTTTGTTGAGTTATAGCCACATTTGGGAAAATGCTCATGTATGAGTTTTCTTGGGCCATCCATCAACTTTGGTGACTATGATTATGGATTACATTGTATTTCTGCATTCTATATGTGTATTTTCTATCGCCTTCTGCAAACTTTCATGTTTCATTGAGTTATCGCTACACTTATGAAACTGCTTGTGTTTGAGTTTTGTTTGGCCATCGATCAACTTTGGTGACTACGATTTTGGATTGCATTGTAATTGTTCATCACATTTCACAAACCATCATTTTTTTTTGAGTTATAGCTGCATTTAGGAAAACACTCGAATTTGAGTTTTCGTAGGCCATCGATCAATTTTTGGTGAATACGATTGTGGATTGCACTATAGTTGTCCATTATGTACGCGTATTTTCTATCACCTTTCGTGAACTTTCATTTTTTTTTTAGTTATGGCCAGATTTAGGAAAGCGCTACTGTTTGAGTTTTCTTAGATCAACTTTGATGACTATGATTATGGATTCTACTGTAATTTTCCATTCTATATGCGTATTTTCTATCGACTTTCATGAAACCTTCATTTTTTGTTGAGTTATAGTTGCATTTAGGAAACCGCTCGTGTTTGAGTTTTTGTGGGCCATCAATACTCTTTGGTGACTATGATTGTGGATTGTACTATAGTTGTGCATTTTGTATGCAAATTTTTAATCACGTTTCTTGAACTTTCACTTTTTGCTGAGTTAATAGCCACATTTAGGAAAACACTCATTTTTGAGTTCTTGTGGGCCACTGTTCAACTTTGGTGACTACACTTGTGGATTACACTGTAGTTGTGCATTTTATACGCATATTTTCTATTGCTTTTCAGAAACATTTATTTATTTTTGTTTGAGTTATAGCTGCATTTAAGAAATCGCTCATGTTTGAAGTTTATTGGGCGCTCAATCAACTTTGGTGAAACCACTCATGTTTGAGTTTTTGTGGGCCATCGATCGATTTTGGTGACTATGGTTGTGGATTGTACTATAGTTGTGCATTTTGTACACATATTTTTAATCACCTTTCACGAACCTTCATTTTTTGTTGAGTTATAGCAGCATTAAGGAAAATACTCGTATTTGAGTTTTCATGGGCCATTGATCAATTTTGGTGACTACGATTGTGGATTGCACTATAGTTGTGCATTATGAATGCTAATTTTTTCCTTTTGTACATTTTGGTGACTGCGATTGTGGATTGCACTGTAGTAGAGGTAACAAAGGCAAAACTTTTGAATCTTTTTATGAAAAATTTGAGAAATGGGTTTTGTAGAAAATGTCACTCTAAGTAGACCCAGATTGTCTTTTTTTCGAAAAACTATTTTTTCACCAATATGCAAGAACCACTGAAAAATAGAATCTATGAAATAATTTATTTAGGGAAAATTGAAAATATGGGTTTTATTGGTGCTCGCCTGCTAAAGAGACCTAGATCATCTATGTTTTCAAATTATTTGTTCTTGAAAAAGATAGATTTTTTTAAAAAGTAGAAGCATTAGATGTAGCAGAGGCAAATTTTTTGAATCTTTTTATGAAAAATCTGAAAAATGGGTTTAGTAGAGAATGTTGTTCTGAGTAGACGTAAATTGTCCTTTCTGAAAAAAATAATTTTTCACCAACATGGAATAACCCCTCAAAAATTGAAATATGGGTTTTGTAGGTGCTTGTGTGCTAAAGAGAACCAAATTGTTCATTGTTTGAAAAAATAAGTTGCTCTTGAAAAGGAGATTTTTTTTAAAATTTAGAAGCAGTAGAGTTAATATAGGCAAAATTTTTGAATATTTTTATGAAAAATATGAGAAATGAATTTTGTAGAGAATGTCATTCTGAGTAGACCTAGATCGTCCTCTTTTCGAAAATCTAATTTTTCACCAAAATACAAGAACCCCTCAAAAATAGAATATACGATACAATTTATTTTTGGGAAAATAAAAAATATGGGTTTTATAGGTTCCTTATGTGTTGAAAGACCCAGATAATCCATTTTTTGAAAAAATAATTTGTTCTTGAAAAATATTGATTTTTTTAAAAAGTAGAAGTAGTGGAGGTAACACAGGAAATGTTTTAAAATCTTTTTATGAAAAATCTAATAAATGGGTTTTGTAGAGAATGTTATTATGATCATACCCATATTGTCCTATTTTTTCTAAACGCTATTTTTTCACCAAAATGCAAGAACTCATCAAAAATAGAATCCACGAAATAATTTTTTTTGGGAAAATCGAAATATGGGTTTTATAGTTGCTGATGTGCTCAAGAGATCTAGATCGTGTTTATTTGAAAATACTAATTTTTCACGAACGTGCAAAAACATCTCAAAAATAGAATCTATTAAACAATTTTCTTTGGGAAAATTGAAATATGGATTTTATAGGTGCTCGTCTACTCAAAAGACCCTAATCATCCATTTTTTGATAAAATTAGTTGTTCTTGAAAAAGATAAACTTTTTCGAAAAGTAGTAGTGGATGTAACAGACACAAAGTTTTTGAATCTTTCTATCAAAAGTCTGAGAAATGGGTTTTGTAGAGAATTTCATTATGACTAGATCCAAATCGTCCTTTTTTCGAAAAACTTATTTTTCACCAACTTGCAAGAACCCCTCAGAAATAGAATCCACGAAACAAATTTTTTTTCGAAAATTGAAATAGGGGTTTTATAGGTGTTCGTGTGGAGAACTAGATCTTCCATTTTTTGAAAACATAAGTTCTTGAAAAAGATAGATTCATTTGAAAAGTAGAAGCAGTAGAGGTAACATAGGAAAATTTTCTAAATTTTTTTTATGAAAAATGGGAAAATTGGGTTTTGTAGACAATGTCATTCTAAGTAGACCGAGATCGTCTCTTTTTTGAAAAACTAATATTTCACCAACATGAAAGAACCCCTCAAAAATAAAATCTACGAAACAACATTTTTTGGGAAAATAAAAAATATGGGTTTTATAGGTACTTGTGTACTCAAGAGACGTAGATTGTAGTTCTTGAAAAAGATAGATTCATTTGAAAAGTAGAAACAATAGAAAAATCTGATAAATAGGTTTTGTAGAGAATGTCATTCTGAGTAGACCCACATCTATCTTGCATGTTGGTAAAATATTAGTTTTTTTTAAAAAAGACGATCTTGGTCTACAAAAACCCATTTTTCCCATTTTTCATAAAAAAATTTAGAAAATTTTCCTATGTTACCTCAGCCATCAATCAACTTTGGTGAGTATGATTGTGCATGTGTAGTTGTGCATTCTGTTGACATATTTTTTGTTCAGTTATAACTACTTTTAGGAAACCACTCATGTTTGAGTTTTCATAGGCCATCGATCAAGTTTGGTGACTTCGATTGTGGATTGCACTATAGTTGTGCATTATGAACGCTGATTTTCTATCGCCTTTCACGAACTTTCATTTTTTGTTGAGGTATAGCCGCATTTTCCAAATTCCTCGCGTTTGAGATTTTTTGGGCCATCAATCAACTTTGGTGACAACGTTTGTGGATTACACTATAGTTGTGCATTCTATACGCTTAGTTTCCATCGCCTTTTACGAACCTTCATTTTTTGTTGAGTTATGGCTGCATTTATGAAAATGCTTGTGTTTGAGTTTTCGTGGGTTATCGATCAACTTTGGTGACTATGATTGTGCATTACAATTTAGTTGTGCATTCTATATGCATATTTTCAAGCTGCTTTTGCAGACCCTCATTTTTTATTTTCATTTATCATTGAGTGATAGTTGCGTTTAGGAAAGTGCTCTATTTTGAGATTTAGTGGGAAATCGATCAACTTTGGTGACTATAATTGTGGATTGCACTGTAGTTGTCCGTCTTCTACGTGTATTTTCTATCAAAAAAAATCTATATTTTTCAAGAAATATTTACTTTATCAAAAACAAGATGATCTAAATCTTTTCAGCACACGAGCACCTACAAAACCCATATTTTTTATTTTCCCAAAAAAAATATTTTTGTAGATTCTATTTTTGAGGGATTTTGTATGTTGGTGAAAAATTAATTTTTTGAAAAAAAAGTCAATCTTGGTCTACTCATACCAACATTCTCTACAAAACCCATTTCTCAGATTTTTCATAAAACATATTCTATTTTTTTCCTTTATTACCTCTACTACTACTTTTAAAAAATGGATGATCTAGGTGTCTTTAGCTCTCAAGCACGTATAAAACCCATATTTTCAATTTTCCCAAATAAAATTGTTTTGTAGATTTGATTTTTCAGGGGCTCTTGCATGTTGGTGAAAATTTATTTTTTCGAAAAAAAGATGATCAAGTTCAACTCTGAACAACATTCTCTACAAAACCCATTTTTTAAATTTTTAATAAAAACAACTTTAAAAAATTGCCTCTGTTACTTCTACTACTATTTTTCAAAAATATGTATCTTTTGCAAAAAAAAAAATTCAAAGAACGAAAAAATTTGGGTGTCTTTAGCACACGAGTACCTATAAAACCCATAGTTTTTATTTTCCAAAAACAATTGTTTCATAGATTCTATTTTTGAGGGGTTTTTGCATGTTGGTGAAAAATAAGTTTTTCAAAAAGAGGATGATCTGGGTTTATTTAGAATGACATTCTCTACGAAACCTATTTCTCAATTTTTTCATAAAAAGATTCAAAAAATTTGCCTCTGTTACCTCTATTGCTTCTACTTTTCAAAATAATCTAGAAATTTCAAGAACTTTTAAAAAAAAAAATGGATGATCTAGGTCTTTTTAGCTCTTGAGCACCTATAAAACCCATATTTTCGATTTTTCCTAAATAAAACTGTTTCATAGATTTCATTTTTGAGAGTTTTTTTGTATGGTGATAAATTAGTTTTTCGAAAAGAGCATGATCTGGGTCTACTCAAAATGACATTCTCCACAAAACTCATTTATCAGATTTTTCACAAAAATATTAAAAAAAATTGCCTATGTTACCTCTACTACTACTTTTCAAAAAAATCTCTTCTTCAATAAATTATTTTTCTAAAAAAATGGACGATCTGGGTCTTTTGAGCATACAAGCACCTATAAAACCCATATTTCGATTTTTCCAAAAAAAATTGTTTTGTGGATTCTATTTTTCAGGAGTTCTTGCATGTTGGTTTAAAATTAGCTTTTCAAAAAAAGGACGATATGGGTCTAATCATAATAACATTCTCTACAAAATGCATTTATCAGATTTTTAATAAAAAAACTTAAATTTTTTTCTTATGTTACCTCTACTACTAGTTTTCAAAAAAAATCAATCTTTTACAAAAACAACTCATTTTTAAAAAAAATGGACGATCTAGGACTTTTAGCACATGAGCACTTGTAAAACCCATATTTTCAATTTTCCCAAAAATAAATTGTATCGTAGATTATATTTTTGAGGGGTTCTTGCATGTTGGTAAATAATTAGTTTTTCGAAAAAAGGATGATCTGGGTCCACTCAAAACGACATTCACTACAAAACCCATTTCTCAGATTTTTCATAAAAAGATTCAAAAAAATTGCCAACTACAGTGTAATCCACAATCGTAGTCACCAAAGTTTATCAATTTTGGCGACTACAATTATGCATTGCATTGTAGTTGTAAATTTTATACGTGTATTTTTTTTCCTCGTTCAAAATGCCTAACTTTTTGTTGAGTTATAGCCACTTTTAGGAAATCGCTTGTGTTTGAGTTTTCGTGAGCCATCGATCAATTTTGGTGACTACACTTGTGGATTACACTGTAGTTGTGCATTCTGTACGTGTATTTTATATTGCTTTTTGCGAAACTTAAATTTTGTTGAGTTATAGCTGTATTTAGGAAACCGAGCATGTTTGAGTTTCCTTGGGCCATCGATAAACTTTGGTCACTACGATTGTGGATTGTACTGTAGTTGTTTATTTTGTACATATACTTTTAATCGCCTTCCACGAACCTTCATTTTTTCTTGAGTAATAGCTGCATTTAGAATAAGTGTTTGAGTTTTCGTGGGTCATCGATTAACTGTGGTAACTATGATTGTGGATTGCACTATAGTTGTGCATTCTATATGAATATTTTTTATTACCATTCATGTACCTAAATTTTTGGTTGAGTTATAGCCTCACATAGGAAACCACTCATGTTTCAATTTTCGTGGGGCATCGATCAACTTTGGTGACTACGATTGTCGATTACACTATAGTTGTGCATTCTATAAGTATTTTATCCCCTTTCATGAACCTTCATTTTTTGTTTTAGTTATAGCTGCACTTAGGAAACCACTCGTGTTTGAGTTTTCATTGGCCATCGATCAACTTTTGTGACTACGATTGTGGATTGTACTTACTTGTGCATTCTATAGAAATATTTTTAATCGCCTTTCATGAACCTTCATGTTTTGTTGAGTTATAGCCACATTTAGGAGAGCACTCGTGTTTGTGATTTTTGTAGGCCATTAATCAACTTTGATGACTACGATTGTGGATTGTATTGTAGTTGTGCATTCTATATGCATTTGTTTAATTGCCTTTCATGAAACTTCATTTTTTGTTGATATACCTGCATTTAGCAAAATGTTCATGTTTGAGTTTTCATGGCCCATCGATCAACTTTGGTGACTACGATTATGGATTACACTATAGTTGTGCATTCTATACACGTATTTTCTATCGACTTTCATGAACCTTCATTTTTCATTGAGTTATAGCTGCAGTTAGGAAATCGCTCGTGTTTGAGATTTTGTGGGAAATCAAGGAAATTTTTTTGAGTCTTTTTATTAAAAATTGGAGAAATGGGTTGCGTAGAGAATGTCATTCTAAGTAGACTTTGATCGTCCTTTTTTTGAAAAACTTATTTTTCACCAACTTGCAAGAACCCTTGAAAAATAGAATGTATGAAACAATTATTTTTGGGAAAATAAAAAATATCTGTTTTATAGGTGCTTGTATGCTGAAGAGACCCAAATCATTCGTTTGTTAAAAATATAAGATTTTCTTGAAAAAAAAAGATTTTTTTGAAAAGTTGAAGCAGTAGAGGAAACAATTTTTTTTGGAAAATTGAAAATATCAATTTTATAAGTGTTTGTGTGCTAAAGAGACCTAGATCATCTGCTTTATGAAAAAATAAGTTCTTTAAAAAGATAGATTTTTTTGCAAAGTAGAAGCAATAGAGGTAACATAGGAAAAAAATTTGAATCTTTTTATGAAAAATGGGATAAATGGGTTTTGTAGACAATGTCATTCTAAGTAGACCCAGATCGTCCTTTTTTCTGAAAAGCTAATATTTCACCAACATGCAAAAACCCCTCAAAAATAGAATCTACAAAACAATTTTTTTTGGAAAAATAAAAAATATGGGTTTTATAGGTGCTCGAGAGCTAAAGAGGCAAATCATCTGTTTTTTAAATAAATAAGTTGCTCTTAAAAAAGACATTATTTTTTAAAAAGTAGAAGCAATAAAGGTAAAAAGAGGGAATTTTTTTGAATCTTTCTATGAAAAATCTGAGAAATGGGTTTTGTAGAGAATCTTGTTCTTAATAGACCCAAATTGTCCTTTTTTTGAAAAACTTATTTTTCACCAACATGCAAGAACCCCTCATGAATAGAATCTGTGAAACAATTTTTTTGGGAAAACAAAAAATATGGGTTTTATAGTACTGGTGTGCTAAAGAGACCCAGATCTTCCGTTTTTTGAAAAAACAAGTTGTTATTGAAAAACCATAGATATTTTTGAAAAGTAGAAGCAGTAGAGGTAACAGATGCAATTTTTTTGAATGATTTTATGAAAAATCTGAGAAATGGGTTTTGTCATTCTGAGTAGACATAGATCGTCCTTTTTCAAAAAACTAATTTTTCACTAACATACAAGAAACCTTCAAAAATAGAATCTACGAAACAACTTTTTATGGGAAAAGAAAAAATATGAGTTTTATAGGTGCTCATGTGTTGAAGAGATTTAGAGCGTCTATTTTTTTGAAAAAGATAAGTATTTCTTGAGAAAGATAGAATTTTTTGAAAAGTAGAAGTAGTAAAGGAAACAGAGGCAAAGTTTTCCAATCTTTTTATGAAAAATCTAAGAAATGGGTTTTGTAGAGAATGCCATTCTGAGTAAATCTAGATCATTCTTTTTTTGAAAAATTAATTTTTCACCAACATGCAAGAACTCATCAAAAATAGAATCCACCAAACAATTTTTTTTGGAAAATCAAAATATGGGTTTTATAGGTGCTTGTGTGCTCAAGAGACCCTAATCGTTCATTTTTTCACAAAATAAGTTGTTTTTGAAAAAGATAGATATGTTTGAAAAGTAGAAGCAATAGAAAAGGCAATTTTTTTGAATCTTATGAAAAATTTGAGAAATGGGTTTTGTAGAGAATGTTGTTCTATGTAGACCCAGATCATCCTTTTTCGAAAAACTATTTTTTCACCAACATGCAACAACCCCTCAGAAATAGAATCCACGAAAGATTTTTTTTTTGGAAAATTAAAATATGGGTTTTATAGGTGCTCGTATGCTAAAGAGACCAATGTCGTCCTTTTTCTGAAAACCTAAATTTTCATCAACATGCAAGAACCTCTCAAAAATAGAATCTACAAAAGAATATTTTTTGGGAAAATAAAAAGTATGGGTTTTTATAGATGCTCATGTTGTGAAGAGACCCAAATCGTCCATTTTTTTAAAACATAAGTTGTTCTTGAAAGAAGATTTTTTTGAAAAGTAGATGCAATAGACGTAATAAAGGTAATTATTTTGAATGTTTCTATGAAAAATCCTATACAAGTGTATAAAACGCATATTTTTTATTTTCCCAAAAAAATTTGTTGAGTTATAGCCCCACTTAGTAAAACGCTCGTGTTTGAGTTTTTGTGGGCCATCAATCAACTTTGGTGACTACGGTTGTGGATTACATTGTACTTATGCATTTTATATGCTCATTTTCTATCGCCTTTCATGAACATTCATTTTTCATTGAGTTATGGCCTCATTTAGGAAACTGCTTGTGTTTGTGTTTTCGTGGGCCATCAATCAACTTTGGTGACTACGACTGTGGATTGCACTTTAGTTGTCCATTCTGTACACATATTTTTTATCGCCTTGCGCTATATTGTCCATTCTAAACTTTCATTTTTTGTTGAGTTATAGCCTTATTTAGGAAAATACTCGCATTTGAGTTTTAGTGGGCTATCAATCAACTTTGGTGACTACGATTCTTGAATGTACTATAGTTGTGCATTATGTTTGCGAAAGGTGATAGAAAATACGCATATAGAATGAAAAGCTACAGTGTAATCCACAACCGTAGTCACCAAAGTTGATTGATAACCCACAAAAACTCAAACACGAGCATTTTCCCAAATTATATCTAAAAAAAAAATGAAGGTTTGTGAAATGTGATTAAAAATATCCTTCCAAAATGCACAACTATAGTACAATCCAAAATCGCAGCCAGCAAAGTTTGATTGATGGCCAACAAAAACTTAAACATGAGCAATTTCCTAAATGTGTCTATAACTCAACAAAAAATGAAGGTTCGTGAAATGCGATAGAAAATACACATATATAATGCACAACTACAGTGTAATCCACAAGCATAGTGACCAAATTTGATTAATGGCCCACGAGAACTCAAACTCGAGCGGTTTCCTAAATGCAGCAGTAACTCAACAAAAAATGAAGGTTCGTGAAAGGCAATAGAAAATATGCATACATAATGCACAACTACAGTGCAATACACAATCGTAGTCACCAAAGTTGATCAATGGCGCACGAAAATTCAAACATGAGCAGTTTCCTAAGTGCAGCTATAACTCAATTAAAAATGAAGGCTCGCAAAATGAGATAGAAAATACGCTTACAAAAAGCAAAACTACATTGTAATCCACAATCGTAGTCACCAAAGTTGATCAATGGCCCAAAAAAACTCAAACACGAGCGTTTTACTAAGTGGGGCCTTAACTAAACAATTTTTTTTTTGGGACAATTGAAAATATGTTTTTTATACACGTGTATAGGATTTTTCATACAAAGATTCAAAAAAAATGCCTCTATTACTACTACTGCGTTTACTTTTTAAAAAAATCTATCTTTTTAAAAAACAACTTTTTTTTTTTAAAAACGGATCATCTGGGTCTTTTTAGCTCTCGAGCACGTATAAAACCAATATTTTTTATTTTCCCAAATAAAATTGTTTCGCAGATTCGATTTTTCAAGGGTTCTTGCATGTTGGTGAAATATTAGGTTTTCAAAAAAATCACAATCTGGGTTTCCTAAGAATGACATTCTCTACAAAACCCATTTCCTTTTGAGTTTCAATTTTTGTGGGCCATTGATGAACTTTGGTGACTACGCTTGTAGATTATACTGTAGTTGTGCATTATGTACGTGTATTTTCTATCGCCTTTCACAAACCTTCATTTTTTGTTGAGTTATAGCCGCATTTTGGAAACTACTAATGTTTGAGTTTTTGTGGGCCATCGATCAACTTTGGTGACTATGATTGTTGATTGTATTGTAGTTGTGCATTCTATACACATATTTTTAATCACCTTCATGAACCTTCATTTTTTGTTGAGTTATAGCCGCATTTAGGAAATCACTTGTGTTTGAGTTTTCATGGGCCATTCATCAAGTTTTTGACTTAGATTGTGGTTTGCACTTTAGTTGTGCACTATGAATGCCTATTCTCTATTGCCTTTCATGAATCTTCATTTTTTGTTCAATTATATCATTATTTAGGAAATCCCTCGTGATTGAGTTTTTTGGGCAATCAATCAACTTTGGAGACTACGATTGTGGATTGCAATGTAGTTTTGTATTATGAATGCTGGTTCTCTATCACATTTCACAAACCTTCATCTACTTTTGAGTTATAGCCGCATTTAGCAAACCGCTCGTGTTTGACTTTTTGTTAGCCATCGATCAACTTTGGTGACTACGATTGTATATTATACTGTATTTGTTCATTCTATACACTTAGTTTCTATCGCCTTTCGTGAACCTTCATTCTTTGTTTAGGTATAGTGGCATTTAGGAAACTGCTCATGTTTGAATTTCTGTGGGCCACGAATCAACTTTGGTGACTACAATTGTCGATTGTACTATAGTTGTGTATTATGTACGCATATTTTTAATCACTTTTCATGAAACTTCATTTTTTTTTAGTTTTAGCTGCATTTAGGAAAACTATCGTGAATGAGTTTTTGTGGGCCATTGATCAACTTTGGTGTCATTCTTCTAGATTGCACTGTAGTTGTCCATTCTATACGTTTATTTTGTAAATGCGATATAAAATACGCGTATAGAATGCATAACTATAGTGTAATCCACAATCATAGTGACCAAAGTTGATCGATGGCCCAAGAAAACTCAAATACGAACATTTTACAAAATGTAGCTATAACTCAATAAAAATTGAAAGGTTCATGAAAGGTGATTAAAAATATTCATATGGATAGAAAATACACGTATAGAAAGCACAACTACAGTGTAATCTAGAAGCGTAGTCACCAAAGTTGATCGATGGCCCAAGAAAACTCATACACGATAGTTTTCCTAAATACAGCGAAAACTTAAAAAGAAATGAATTTTCATGAAAAGTGATTAAAAATATGCGTACATAATACACACTTATATTACAATCTATAATCGTAGTCACCAAAGTTGATTGGTGGTCCACAGAAACTCAAACATGAGCAGTTTCCTAAATGTCGCTTGTACCTCAACAAAGAATGAACGTTCACGAAAGGGAATAGAAAATAATTGGATAGAATGAACAAATACAGTGTAATATACAATCGTAGTCACCAAAGTTGATCATCGATGTCTAACAAAAACTCAAATACGAGCGGTTTCCTAAATGCGGCTATAAATCAAAAATAAATGAAGGTTCATGAAATGTGATAGAAAACTAGCATTCATAATGCAAAACTACATTGCAATCCACATTCTTAGTCTCCAAAGTTGATTGATTTCCCACAAAAACTCAATCATGTGGGATTTCCTAAGTACAGTTATAATTGAACAAAAAATGAAGGTTCACGAAAGGCGATTGAAAATATGTGTATAGAATGGACAACTACAGTGTAATCCACAATCGTAGTCTCCAAAGTTGATTGATGGCCCACGAAAACAAAAAATTGAGCGGTTTCGTAAATGTGGCTATAACTCTACAAAAAGTAAAGTGTCTTGAAAGGCAATAGAAAATACATGTACACAATGGACAAGTACAGTGCAATCCAGAATCATAGTCACCAAAGTTGATCAATGGCCCACAAAAACTCAAATACAAGCGGTTTCGTAAGTGCGGCTATAACTCAAAAAAAAATGAAGGTTCACGAAAGGCGATAGAAAATACGTGTATAGAATGGACAACTACAATGTACTCCACAATAATAGCCAATAAAGTTGATTGATGGCCCACGAAAACTCAAACACGAGTGTTTTCATAAATGTGGCAATAACTCAAAAAAAAAAGAAGGTTGATGAAAGGCGATTAAAAATATGTGTGCAGAATGCACAACTATAGTACAATCCACAATCGTAGTCACCAAAGTTGATTGATAGTTTTCCTAAATGCAGCTAAAACTAAAAAAAAATGAAGTTTCATGAAAAGTGATTAAAAATATGCATAAATAATACACAACTATAGTACAATCCACAATCCACAATTGTAGTCACCAAAGTTGATTCGTGGCCCACAGAAACTCAAACATGAGCAGTTCGCTAAATGCCACTATACCTCAACAAAGAATGAAGGTTCACGAAAGGCGATAGAAACTAAGTGTATAGAATGAACAAATACAGTGTAATATACAATCGTAGTCACCAAAGTTGATCGATGGCTAAAGAAAACTCAAACACAAGTGGTTTCCTAAATGCGGCTATAACTCAAAAGTAGATGAAGGTTCATGAAATTTGATAGAGAACAAACATTCATAATGCAAAACTACATTGCAATCCACAATCATAGTCACCAAAGTTGAACGATGGCCCATGAAAACTCAAACACGAGCGGTATCCTAAATGCGCCTATAACTCAACAAAAAATGAAGGTTCGTGAAAGGCAATAGAAAATACACATAAATAATGGACAACTAGAGTGCACTCCACAATCATAGTCACCAAAGTTAATCAATGGCCCACAAAAACTATAACATGAGCGGTTTCCTAAGTGTGGCTATAACTCAACAAAAATCAAGGTTTGCAAAAGGTGATAGAAAATATGCATATAGAATGCACAACTATAGTGTAATCCACAATCGTAGTCACCAAAGTTGGTCAATGGCCCAGAAAAACTTAAACATGAGAGATTTTCTAAATACGGCTATAACTAAAAAAAAATTGAAGGTTCATAAAAGGAGATTAAAAATATGTGTGCATAATTGACAACTACAGTACAATCCACAATCATAGTCAACAAAGTCGATTAATTGCCCACAAAACCCAAAACATGAGTGGTTTCCTAAATGCAGCAATAACTCAACAAAAATAAAGGTTCGCAAAAGGCATTAGAAAATACGCGTACATAATGGACAACTATAGTGCAATCCACAATAATAGTCACTCGATGTTGATTGATGGCCCGCAAAAACTCAAACATGAATAGTTTCCTAAATTCGGGTATAGCTCAATAAAAAATGAAGGTTCCCGAAAGGCAATAGAAAATACATGTACATAATGGACAAGTAGAGTGCAATCCACAATCATAGTCCCAATTTGATAGATGGCCCATGAAAACTCAAACTCGAGCAGTTTCCTAAGTGTGGCTATAATTCGACAAAAAATCAAGGTTCGCAAAAGGCGATAGAAATTATGCATAAAGAATACAAAACTACAGTGTAATCCACAATCGTAATCACCAAAGTTGATCAATGGCCCACGAAAACTCGAACACGAGAGATTTCCTAAATGCTGCTATAACTCAACAAAAAATGAAGGTTTGTAAAAGGAGATCAAAAATATGTGTACATAATGCACAACTACAGTACAATCCACAATCGTAGTCATCAAATTCGATTGATTTCCAACAAAACCTCAAATATGAGCAGTTTCCTAAATGCAAGTATAACTCAACAAAAAATGAGGGTTCGCATAAAGCGATAGAAAATACGTGTACATAATGCACAACTCTAGATTAACCCACAAGCGTAGTCACCAAAGTTGATTGATGGCAAAAAAAAACTCAAACATGGGGTTTCCTAAAGGTGGTTATAAATCAACAAAAAATGAAGGTTGGCAAAAGGCAATAGAAGAGACGCGTATAGAATGCACAACTATAGTGTAATCTACAATCACAGTCAGCAATGCAAATCGATGGCCAATAGAAACTCAAACACGAGCATTTTCCTAATTGCGGTTATAACTCAACAAAAAATGAAGGTACGTGAAAAGCAATTAAAAATATGCGTACAGAATGTGCAACTAAATTACAAGCTACAATTGTAGTCACCAATGTTGATCGATGGCCCACAAAAATTAAATCACATGCGGTTTTCAAAATGCGGCTATAACTAAACAAAAAAATGATTTTTTGTGAAAAGTGATAGAAAATACACGTATAGAATGCACAACTACAGTGTAATCCACAAGCGTAGCCACCAAAATTGATCGATGGCCCATTAAACCTCAAACTCGAGCGGTTTCCGAAATGCGGCTATAACTCAACAAAAAATGAAGGTTTGCGAAAGGTGATAGAAAATACTACTAGAGAAAGGACAGCTACAATGCAATCCACAACCATACTAACCAAAGTTGATCATTGGCCTACAAAAACTCAAACATGAGCAGTTTCGTAAATGTGGCTATAACTGAACAAAAAAAGAAGGTAGCGAAAGGCGATAGAAAATATGTGTACAAAATGTACAACTATCACACAATCCACAAGTGAAGTAACCAAAGTTGATCGATGGTCCACAAAAACTCAAACATGAGCAATTTCCTTAATGCGACTATAACTTAAGAAAAAATGAAAGTTCCTGTAAGGCGATAGAAAATATGCGTATAGAATGTAAAACTACAGTGTAATCCACAAGCGTAGTCAACAAAGTTGATCGATGGCCCACGAAAATTCAAACTCGAGCGATATCCTAAATGCGGCTATAACTAAAAAAAAGGTGAAGTTTCATGACAGGCAATAGAAAATACGCGTACATAATCGACAAATACAGTGCAATCCACAATCTTAGTCACCATAGTTGATTGATTGACCACAAAAACTCACACATGAGCAGTTTCCTAAGTGTGGCTATAAATCAACGAAAAATGAAGATTCATGAAAGGGAATAGAAAATACACTTATAGAATGGACAACTAAACTGTAATCCACAAGCGTAGTCACCAAAGTTGATCAATGGGCCACGAAAACTCAAACTCGAGCAGTTTCCTAAATGCGGCTATAACCCAATGAAAAATCAAGGTTCGCAAAAGGTGATCGAGAATACGCTTATAGAATACACAAGTACAGTGTAATCCATAATTGTAGTCACGAAAGTTGATCTATTGCCCATGAAAACTAAAACATGTGTGGTTTCCTAAGTGTGGCTATTAGTCAACAAAAAAATGAAGGTTTGCGAAAGGTAATAGAAAATACAAGTATAGAATTCACAACAATAGTGTAATCCAAATCGTATTCACCAAAGTTGATCGATACCCACCAAAAATCAGACACGAGCATTTTCCTAAATGCGGCTATAACTCAAAAAAAACTAAAGGTTCATGAATAAAGATTTAAAATATGCATATAGAATGCATAACTACAATACAATCCACAATAGTAGTCACCAAAGTAGATAGATGACCCATAAAAACTCAAAAATGCGCGGTTTCGTAAATGCTAATATAACTCAATAAAAATTGAAGTTTTGTGAAAGGTGATGGAAAATACGTGTATAGAATGCATAACTACAGTGTAATCCACAATCGTAGTCACCAAAGATGATCGATGGCCCACGAAAACTCAAACATGAATGTTTTCCTAACTTCTTAACTTAACAAAAAATGAAGGTTCATGAAAGGCAATTTAAAACATGCGTACAAAATGCACAACTACAGTACAATCCACAACCGTAGTCACCAAAGTTGATTGATGGCCTAGAAAAACTTAAACATGAATGATTTCCTAAATGCGGCTATAACTCAACTAAACATGAAGTTTTGTGAAAGGTGATAGAAAATATGCGTATAGTATACAAAACTATAGTGTAATCCACAAGCGTGACTAAAAACCAAAGTTGATTGATGGCCCACGAAAATTCAAACATGAGCGTTTTCCTAAATATGACTATAACTCAACAAAAAATGAAAGTTTGTGAAAGGAAATTAAAAATGTGTATACATAATGCACCACTATAGCACATTCCAGAATCCTAGTCACCAAAGTTGATTGATAGCCCACAAAAACTCAAATATGAGTGGTTTCCTAAATACAGCTATAACTAAAAAAATTTAAAGGTTCACAATCGTAGACAGCAAAGTTGATTGATAGCCCACAAAAACTCAAAAATCAGTGTTTTCATAAGTTATAACTAAACAAAAAGTGAAGCTTCGTGAACGGTGATTAAAAATAAGCATACAAAATGCACGACTATAGTAGAATCCACAATCGCAGTCACCAAAGTTGATCGATGGCCCACAAAAAGTCAAACATGAGTAGTTTCCTTAATTCAGCTATAACTCAACAAAAAATGTAGGTTTGCTAAAGGCTATCAAAAAATAAACATATAGAATGCAAAACTATAGTGTAATCCATAAGCGTAGTGACCAAATTTGATCGATGGCCCATGAAAACACAAACTCTAGTGGTTTCCTAAATGTGGCTAAAACTCAACAAAAATTGAAGTTTCGCGAAATGTTATAGAAAATATCCATACATAATGCACAACTACAATGCAATCCACAATCGTAGTCACCAAAATTGATCAATGGCGCATGAAAACTCAAACACGAGCAATTTTCTAAGTTTAGCTATAACTCAACGAAAAAATGAAGGTTTGTGAAAGGGGATAAAAAATGAGTGTATAAAATGCACAATTACAGTGTTATCCACAATTGTAGTCACCAAAGTTGATCGATGGCCCACGAAAACTCAAATACGAGCATTTTACTAAATGGGGCCTTAACTCAACAAATTTTTTTTGGGAAAATCCACAATGTCTTTTTTATACACGTCTATAAGAAAATTCATAGAAAGATTCAAAAAAATTGCCTTTGTTACCTCTACTGCTTCTACTTTTCAAGAAACTTTATTTTTTCAAGAACAATTTATTTTTTGAAAAAAACAGACGATCTGGGTCTCTTTACAACATGAGCAACTATAAAACCCATATTTTAAATTTTCCCAAAAAATATTGTTTCGTAGATTCTATTTTTTAGGGGTTTTTGCATGTTGATGAAATAATAGTTTTTCAAAACAAGGATGATATGGGTATACTTAGAACGACAATCTTTACAAAACCCATTTCTTGCAATTTTCTTCAAATAGATTCAAAAAATTTGCCGCTATTACCTCTACTACTATTAAAAAATGTCTATATTTTTCAAGAACAACTATTTTTTTCAAAAAATGGACGATTAGGGACTTTTGAGCAAACAAGCACTTATAAAACTCATATTTTGATTTTCCCAAAAAAAATTGTTTCATAGATTCTATTTTTGAGGAGTTTTTGCATGTTAGTGAAAAATTAGTTTTCCAAAAAACGGATGATCTGGATCTACTTAGAATGACATTCTCTATACAACCCATTTCTCAAATTTTTCATAAAAAGATTTTAAAACTTTCCTTTTGTTACCTCTACTACTTCTACTTTCAAAAAAATCTATCTTTTTCAAAAACAACTTATTTCTTCAAAAAATGGATGATCTGGGTCTCTTTAGAACACGAGCACCTATAAAACCTATATTTTCAATTTTCCAAAAAAAAATTGTTTCATAGATTCTATTTTTGAGGGTTCTTGCATGTTGGTGAAAAATTAGATTTTCGAAAAGAGGGCGGTCTGAGTCCACTTAAAATGGCATTCTCTACAAAACCCATTTCTTAGATATTTCATAAAAAGATTCAAAGAAATCGCAGCTATTACCTCTACTGCTTCTACTTTTAAAAAGAAACTATCTTTTTCAAGAACTTCTTTTTTTTAAATGTAGATGATCTGGCCTCTTTAGCTTTTTAGCACGTAAAAAACACATTTTTTCGATTTTCCAAAATAAAATTGTTTCACAGATTCAATTTTTGAGGGGTTCTTGCATGTTGGTGAAAAATTAGGTTTTTTAAAAAAGGACAATTTGGGTTTACTCAGAACAACATTCTCTAAAAAACCCATTTCTCAGATTTTTCATAAAAATGATTCAAAAAATTTGTCTCTGTTACCTCTACTACTTCTACTTTTCAAAATATTCTATCTTTTTCAAGAAAAACTAATTTTATGAAAAAATGGACAATTAAGGTTTCTTGAGGATATGACCACCTATAAATCCCATATTTGGATTTTCCCAAAAAAAAAAAATTGTAGATTCTATTTTTGAGGTGTTTTTGCATGTTTGTGAAAAATTAGTTTTTCAAAAATCGACGATCTGGGTCTTTCATCACATGACCACCTATAAAACCCATATTTTCGATTTTCCCAAAATAAATTGTATCGTACATTCTATTTTTAAGGGATTTTTGCATTTCGGTCAAACTCAAACTCGATAGGTTTCCTAAATGCAGCTATAACTCAACAAAAAATGAAAGTTCACGAAAGGCAATAGAAAATATGCGTACATAATGCACAACTATAGTGCAATCCACAATCATAGTCACAAAAGTTGATCAATGGCACATGAAAACTCACACACGAGTAGTTTTCTAAGTGCAGCTATAAACTCAATGAAAAATGGATGATTAGGGTCTCTTGAGCACATGCTCACCTATAAAACCCATATTTCGATTGTCCCAAAAAAAATTGTTTCATAGATTCTATTTTTGAGGAGTTTTTGCATGTTGGTGAAAAATTAGTTTTTTGAAAAAAGGACAATCTGGATTTACTTAGAATGACATTCTTTACAAAACCCATTTCTCATATTTTTCATTAAAAATATTCAAAATATTTGCCTCTATTACCTCTACTGTTTCTACTTTACAAAAAAATCTATCTTTTTAAAAAAAACTTATTTTTTCAAAAAACGTACGATTTGGGTCTTTTTAGCACATGAGCACCTATAAAACCGATATTTTTTTATTTTACCAAAAAAAAATAGTACGTAGATTCTAAATTTGAGGGGTTCTTGCAAGTTGGAAAAAAATAAGTTTTTTGAAAAAATGACGATTTGGGTCTACTTAGAACGACATTCTCTAAAAAATCCATTTCTTAGATTATTCATAACAAGGTTCAAAAAATTTACCTCTGTTACTGCTTCTACTTTTTCAAAAAAACTATCTTTTACAAGAATAACTTTTTTTTCAAAAAACGGACGATCTGGGTCTCTTTATCACACGAGCACCTATCAAAACTACATTTCGATTTTTCCAAAAAAAATTGTTTTATAGATTCTATTTTTGAGGGGTTATTCCATGTTGTTGAAATATTAGTCTTTTGGAAAAAGGACGATCTGGGTTTACTCAGAATGACATTGTCTACAAAACCTATTTATCCCAATTTTCATAAAAAGATCAAAAAAAAATCGTATGTTACCTCTACTGCCTCTACTTTTCAAAAAATTCTATCTTTTTCAAAATCTTATTTTTTCAAAAAACGGACGATCTGGGTCTTTCAAAACTTCAGCACCTATAAAACCCATATTTTTTATTTTCCCAAAAATAAATTATATCATAGATTATACTTTTGAGGGGTTCTTGCATGTTGGTAAATAATTAGTTTTTCAAAAAAAGGATGATCTGGGTGTACTTAGATCAAGATTCTCTACAAAACCCATTTCTCAGATTTTTCATAAAAAGATTCAAAAATTTTGCCTCTATTACGTCTACTACTTTTACTTTTCAAAAAATCTATGTTTTTCGAAAACAACTTATATTTTCAAAAAATAGACAATCTGGGTGTCCGTAGCACACAAGCACATATAAAACCCATATTTTTGATTTTTTGAAAAAGAATACTTTCGTAGATTCTGTTTTTGAGGGGTTCTTTTCTTCTGGTGAAAATACATGTATAGAATGCACAAATACAGTGTAATCCACAATCGTACTCACAAATTTTATCGATGGCACAAAAAAACTCAAACACAGGTGATTTCACAAATGAGGCTATAACTCAACAAAAAATGAAAGTTCACAAAAAATGATAGACAATACGCCTATAGAATGCACAACTATAGTGTAATCCACAAGCGTATTAACCAAAGTTGATCAATGGCCCACGAAAACTCAAAATCAAGCGATTTGCTAAATGGGGCAATAACTCAGAAAAATACGAAGGTTTGTGAATGGCGATAGAAAATACACGTACAACATGGGCAACTATAGTTCAATCCACAATCATAGTCACCAAAGTTGATCGATGGCCCACGAAAACTCAAACATGAGCGGTTTCCTAAATGTCACTATAACTCAACAAAAAATGATGGTTCACAAGAGACGATCAAAAATACGCGTACAAAATGGACAACTACAGTGCAATCCACATTCATAGTCACCAAAGTTGATTGATAGTCCACGAAAACTCAAACACAAGTGGTTTCTGAAAATGCTGCTATAACTCAACAAAAAATTGCACAACTACAGTGTAATCCACAAGTGTAGTCACCAAAGTTGATCGATGGCCCACGAAAAATCAAACTCGAGTGGTTTCCTAAATGCGGCTATAACTCAACAAAAAATGAGGGTTCGCGAAAGGCGATAGAAAATACATGTACACGATGGACAAGTATAGTGCAATGCACAATCATAATCACTAGAGTTGATTGATGGCCTACAAAATCTCAAAAATATGTGTACAGAATGCACAACTACAGTACAATCCAAAATCGTATTCACCAAAGTTGATGGATGGACCACAAACACCCAAACATGAGCGGTTTCCTAAATGTGGCTATAACTCAACAAAAAATGAAGGTTCGCGAAAGGAGATAGAAAATATATGTATAGAATGCAAAACTACAGTGAAATCCACAATCATACTCACCAAAGTTGATCGATGGCCCATGAAAACTCCATCTTGAGCAGTTTCCTGAATGAAGCAATAACTCAAAAAAAAATGAAGGTTCGCATAAGGCTATAGAAAATACATCTACAAAATGGACAACTATAGTGCAATCCACAATCATAGACACCAAAGTTGATCGATGGCCCAAAAAAACTCAAACACGAGTGGTTTCCTAAGTGCAGCTGTAACTCAAAGAAAAAATGAAGATTCATGCAAAGTGAAAGAAAATACACGTACAGAATGCAACCCTACAATGTAATCCACAATCGTAGTCACCAAAGTTGATTGATGGCCCACAAAAACCCCAACCTGAGCGTTTTCTAAATTATAACTAAAAAAAAAATGAAGCTTTGTGACATGCGATTAAAAATATGCGTACAAAATGCACAACTATAATGCAATCCGCAATCATAGTCACCAAAGTTCATTGACGGCCCACAAAAACACAAACTCGAGTGGTTTCCTAAATGTGGCTATAACTCAACAAAAAGTGAAGGTTCTCGAAAAATAATAGAAAATACACGTACAAAATGGACAAGTATATATTACAATCCACAATTGTAGTCACTAAGGTTTATCGATGGCCCATGAAATCTCAAACATGAGTGGTTTCCTAAGTGTGGCTATAACTCAAAGAAACATGAAGGTTACCAAAAGACAATACAGAATAAACATACAATATGGACAACTACAGTGCAATCCAAAATCATAGTCGCAAATGTTGATCGATGGCCCATGAAAACTCAAACTCAAGCAGTTTCCTAATTGTGGCTATAACTAATAAGAAAATGAAGGTTCAAAAAAGGCGATAGAAAATACACGTATAGAATGCGTAACTACAATGTAATCCACAATTGTAGTCACCAAAGTTGATAAATGGCCCTTGAAAACTCAAACACGAGCATTTTGCTAAAAGGCAATAATTTTTTTTTAAACAACAGACAATCCGGTTATCTTTAGCACACGAGCACCTACAAAACCCATATTTCAATTTTCCAAAAAAAAATGTTTTGTAGATTCTATTTTTGAAGGCTTCTTGCGTGTTGGTGAAAAGCTAGCTTTTCAAAAAAAGGACGATTTGCGTGTAATCAGAATAACATTCTCTACAAAACCCATTTCTCAAAATTTTCAAAAAATATTCAAAATTTTTGCCTTAGTTACTTCTACTTGTAAAGAAAATCTATCTTTTTCAAGAACTTATTTTTCCAAAATACGGACGATCTGAATATCTTTAGCACACGAGCACCTATATAATATTTTTGATTTCCCAAAAAAAGTTGTTTCGTAGATTCTATTTCTGAGGGGTTCTTGCATGTTGATGAAAAAATAGTTTTGCAAAAAAAGGACGATCTGCGTCTACTAAGAATGACATTCTCTACAAAAACCATTTATCAGATTTTTCATTAAAAGATTAAAAAAAAATGTCTATATTACCTCTAGTGCTTCTACTTTAAAAAAATCTATTTATTTCAAAAATATATATTTTTTGAAAAAATGGACGATCTAGGTCTCTTTACCACATGAGCACATATAAAACCCATATTTTTTATTTTCACAAAAAAAATTGTTTTGTAGATTATATTTTTAAGGGGTTCTTGTATGTTGGTGAAAATATATTTATAAAATGCACACCTACAGTGTAATCCACAATTGTAGTCACCAAAGTATATCGATGGCCCACAAAAACTCAAACACGAGCAGTTTCATAAATGCAGCTATAACTCAACAAAAAATGAAGGTTCGCGAAAGGTGATAGGAAATACACCTATAGAATGCACAACTATAGTGTAATCCACAAGCGTAGTCACCAAATTTGATCTATGGCCCACAAAAATAAAAAATCGACTAGTTTGTTAAATGAAGGTTCGTGAAATGTGATAGTAAATAATCGTACAGAACGGGCTATTACAGTGCAATCTAGAATTGTAGTCACCAAAGTTGATCGATGACCCACGAAAACTCAAACATGAGCCATTTCCCAAATGCGACTATACCTCAATAGAAAACGAAGGTTCACAAAAGGCGATAGAAGATATGCGTACATAATGGAAAACTATAGTGAAATCCACATTCGTAGTCACCAAAGTTAATCGTTGGCCCACGAAAACTCAAACATGAGCAATTTCCTAAGTGCGGCTATAACTCAACGAAAATGAAGGTTCCCAAAAGGCAATAGAAACTATGCGTATAGAATGCATAACTACAGTGTAATCCACAATCGTAGTCACAAAAGTTGATCGATGGCCCATGAAATCTCAAACACGAGCATTTTCCTAAATACGACTATAACTCAACAAAAAATGAAGGTTCGTGAAAAGTGATTAAAAATATGTGTATAGAATGCACAACTACAACACAATCCACAATCGTACTTAGTTGTTTGATGGCCCACAAAAACTCAAACATGAGCAGTTTCGTAAATGCGGCTATATCTCAAAAGAAATGAGGGTTCGTGAAAGGCGATAGAAAATGCTCATATAGAATGCACAACTATAATGTAATTCACAAGCGTAGTCACCAAAGGTGTTGGCCCACAAAAACTCAAACATTAGCAGTTTCGTAAATGCGGCTATATTACTCAACAAAAAATGAAGGTTCTCAAAAGGCAAAAATTTGCATTCATAATGCACAACTACAGTGCAATCCACAGTTGTAGTCACCAAAATTGATCAATGGCCCACAAAAATTGAAACGTGGGAATTTTCCTTAATGCGGCTATAATTAGAGAAAAAATGAAGGTTTGTGAGAGGCAATTAAAAATATGCGTACAAAATGCACAACTACAATGTCCACAATCATAGTCACCAAAGGTTATCGATGGCCCATAAAAACTGAAACATGAGCGGTTTCCTAAATGCAATTATAACTAACCAAAAAATGAAGGTTCATGAAAGGCGTATTTTTACAAAAACAGACGATTTGGGTCTCTTCAGCACATGAGCACCTATAAAACCCATATTTTGATTTTCCCAAAAAAAGGTGTTTGGTGAATTCTATTTTTGAGGATGATCTGGATTTACTCAAAATGAGATTCTCTACAAAACCCATTTCTCAAAATTTTCATAAAAAGATTCAAAACAATTGCCTCTGTTTACCTCTACTGCTTTTCAAAAAACAGATGATCTAAATCTCTTCAGCACATGAGCACCTATTAAACCCATATTTTTTATTTTCCCAAAAAAATTTTTTTCATAGATTCTATTTTTGAGTGGTTCTTGTATGTTGGTGAAAACTTAGTTGGTCGAAAAAAGTACGATCTGGGTCTACTTTGAATGACATTCTCTACAAAACCCATTTCTAGGATTTTTCATTAAAATATTCAAAAGAATTACCTCTGTTACCTCTACTACTTTTACCTTTCAAAAATATCTATCTTTTACAAGAACAACTTATTTTTTCAAAGAAAGGAACATTTGGGTCTCTTTAGCACACGAGTACCTATAAAACCCATCTTTTTTATTTAAAAAAAAAAATTGCTTCGTAGATTCTATTATTAAGGAATTTTCGCACGCTGGTGAAAAATTAATTTTTTGAAAAAATGATGATCTGGGTCTACTTAGAACGACATTCTCTACAAAACTCATTTCTTAAATTTTTTACAAAAAGATTCAAAATTTTTGCCTCTGTTACTCTTCTACTTCTACTTTTCAAAAAAATCTCTTTTTCAAAATAAATTACTTTTTCAAAAATTGGACAATTTGGGTCTCTTGAGCACACAAGCACCTATAAAATCCATATTTTGATTTTCACAAAAAAAATTGTTTCGTGGATTTTATTTTCAAGGAGTACTTGCATGTTGGTGAAAAATTAGTTATTCGAAAAAAAAATGATATGGTTCTAATCATACTAACATTCTCTACAAAACCCATTTCTCAGATTTTTCATTAAAAGATTTAAACAATTTTCCTCTGTTACCTCTACTACTCCTACTTTTCAAAAAAATTGATCTTTTTCAGGAACAACTTATTTTTTTAAAACACGGACTATCTGGGTCTTTCAACACATGAGCACCTATAAAACCCATATTTTCAATTTTTTGAAAAATAAATTGTATCGTAGATTCTATTTTTGAGGGGTTCTTGCATGTTGGTGAAAAATTAATTTTTTGAAAAAAGGGCAATCTATGTTTACTCAGACTGACATTCTCTACAAAACCCATTTCTCAGATTTTTCATAAAAAGATGCAAAAAATTTGCCTTTGTTACTTCTACTGCTTCCACTTTTTATAAACAAAAAATTTCAAAAAATAGACAATCTAGGTCTCTTTAGAACACGAACACCCATAAAACCCATATATTTTATTTTCCCAAAAGAAAATTGTTTCGTAGATTCTATTTTTGAGGGGCTGTTGTATGTTAGTGAAAAATTAGTTTTTCGAGGAAAGGACGATCTGGATTTACTCAGAATGACACTCTCTTGAAAACCCACTTCACAGATTTTTCATAAAAAGATTTAAAAAATTTGCCTTTGTTACCTATACTGCTTCTACTTTTCAAAAAAATCTATCCTTTTAAATATCAACTTATTTTTGCAAGAAACGGATGATCTGAATCTCTTTAGCACATGAGCACCTCTAAAATATTTTTTTGATTTCCCAAAAAAATTTGTTTCGTAGGTTCTATTTTTGAGGGGTTCTTGCATGTTGGTAAAATATTAGTTTTTTGAAAAAAAGACAATTTGGGTCTTCTTAGAGCGACAATCTCTACAAAACCCAATTCTCAGATTTTTCATAAAAAGATTCAAATTTTTTGCCTTGATTACCTCTACTACTACTTTTTAAAAATCAATCTTTTTCAAAAAATAGACGATCTAGGTCTCTTTAGCACACGAGCACCAATAAACCCATATTTTTTACTTTCCCAAAAATAATTGTTTAATAGATTCTATTTTAGAGGTTCTTGCATATTGTTGAAAATAAGTGTATAGAATGCACACCTATAGTGTAATCCACAATCGTAGCCACCAAAGTTTAATGATGGCCCACAAAAACTCAAACCTGAGTGGTTTCATAAATGCCGCTATAACTCAACAAAAAATGAAAGTTCGTGAAAGACAATAGAAAATACGCCGATAGCATGCAAAACTAAAGTGCAATCAACAATCGTAGTCACCGAAGTTGATCAGCCTACGAAAACTCAAAATCGAGCAGTTTGCTAAATGGGGCTATAACTAAAAAAAAAATGAAGGTTCGTGAAATGTGATAGAAAATAAATGTACAGATTAGACAACTAGAGTCCAATCGACATTTGTAGTCACCAAAGTTGACTGATGGTACATAAAAACTCAAACACGAGCAGTTTCCCAAATGCGGCTATAACTCAACAAAAATAAAGGTTCGCGAAAGGTGATAGAAAATAAGCATATAGATTACACAACTACAGTGTAATCTGCAAGCGTAGTCACCGAAGTTGATTGATGGGCCATGGAAAATCAAACTCGAGCGGCTTCCTAAATGTGGCTATAACTCAACAAAAAATGAAGGGTCGCAAAAGGTGATAGAAATTACATGCACAGATTGGACAACTACGAAGCAATCGACATTCGTAGTCACCAAAGTTGATTGATGGTCCACAAAATCTCAAATACGAGCAGTTTCCTAAATGCAGCTATAACTCTACATAAAATGAAGGTTCGCAAAAGGTGATAGAAAATAAGCATATAGATTGCACAACTAATGTGTAATCCACAATTATGGTCACCAAAGTTGATCAATGGCCCACGAAAACTCAAACTTGAGCGCTTTCCTAAATGCGGCTATAACTCAACAAAAAATGAAGGTTCGCGAAAGGCGATTGAAAATGCACGTACAAAATGGACAACTACAGTGCAATCCACAACCATTGTCACCAAAGTTGATCGATGGCCCATGAAAACTCAAACATGAGCGGTTTGCAAATTGCAGCTATAACTCAAAGATAAATGAAAGTTTGTGAAAGCTGATAGAAAATACAAGTATAGAATGCAAATTACAGTGTAATCCACAATCATAGTCACTAAAGTTGATCGATGGCCCAAGAAAACTCAAACACAAGCATTTCCGTAAATGCGGCTATAACTAAAAAAAAAATGAAGGTTCGTGAAAGGCGATTAAAAATATGCATACAGAATGAGCAACTATAATAGAATCCATAATCGTATTCACCAAAGTTGATTGATGGCCCAATAAAACTCAAGCATTAGCGGTTTCCTAAATGCGGCTATAACTCAATAGAAAATGAAGGTTTGCAAAAGGTGATATAAAATACGCGTATAGAATGGACAACCACAATGCAATCCACAATCGTAATCACCAAAGTTGATCAATGGCCGACAAAAACTCAAACATGAGCATTTTATAAATGCGGCTATAAGTCAACAAAAAATGAAGTTTTGCAAAAGCCGATATAAAATATGTGTATAGATTGCATAACTATAGTGTAATCCACAATCGTAGTGACCAAAGCTGATCGATGGCCCACGAAAACTGAAATATGAGAGTTTTTTAAATACGGCTATAACTCAACAAGAATTGAAGGGATTTAGAAAAATTATTATAAATATTCATACAGAATGCACAACCACAGTACAATCCACAATCATACTCAACAAAGTTGATTGATGGCCCACGAAAACTCCAATATGAGTGGTTTCTAAATGCGGCTATAACTCAACAAAAAATGAAGGTTCGCGAAAGGCAATAGAGAATACGTGTATAGAATGCAAAACTACAGTGTAATCCACAATCGTAGTCACCAAATTTGATCAATGGCCCACGAAAACTAAAATCCGACAGTTTTCCTAAATGCAGCAATAACTCAAAAAAAAATGAACGTTTGTGAAAAGTGATTAAAAATATGCATACATAATGTACAACAACTATATTACAATACACAATTGTAGGTACCAAAGTTGATCGATGGCCCACGAACACTCAAGCTCGAGTGGTTTCCTACATGCGGCTATAACCCCCAAAAAAATGAAGGTCCGCAAAAGGTGATAGAAAATACATGTGCAAAATGCACAACTACTAGCAATCCATAATTGTAGTCATCAAGGTTGATCAATGGTTGATGAAAACTCAAACATGAGCATTTTCCTAAAGGCTATAGCTCAAATAAAAATGAAGGCTCGTGAAAGTAGATTAAAAATATGCATAGAGAATGCACAACTATAGTACAATCCACAATCGTAGTCACCAAAGTGGAGCTATAACTCAACAAAAAAATCAAGGTTCATGAAAGGTGATAGAAAATACGCATATAGAATGCACAACTATAGTGTAATCTGCAATCATAGTCACCAAAGCTAATGAATGGCCCACAAAAACTCAAACACAAACGTTTTCCTAAATACGGCTATAACTCAAAAAAAAAAAGAAGGTTCACGAAAGGTGATAGAAAATACGCATATAGAATGCACAACTATACTTTAATCTGCAATCGTAGTCACCAAAGTTGATCGATGGCCCACGAAAACTCAAACATAAGCAGTTTCCTAAATGCAACTATAACGCAACAAAAAATGAAGGTTCAAAAATGCGATATAAAATATACGTACAGAATGCACAACTATAGTACAATCCACAATCGTATTTACCAAAGTTGATCGATGGTCCAAGAAAAGTGAAACATTAGCGGTTTCCTAAATGCGGCTATAACTCAACAAAAAATGAAGGTTTCTGAAAGGCGATAGAAAATACGTGTATAGAATAAATAACTACAGTTTAATCCATAATCGTAGTCACCAAAGTTGATCGATGGCCCACAGAAACTCAAATACGAGTGGTTTCCTAAATGCGGTTATAAGCAACCAAAAACTAAAGGTTCACAAAAGGAGATAGAAGATAAGCATATAGTATGCACAACTACAGTGTAATTCACAATCGTAGTCACTAAAGTGGATAGATGGCCCATGAAAACTCAAATACGAGAGGTTTCCTAAGTACAGCTATAACTCAATGAAAAATAAAGGTTTGCGAAAGGAAATATAAAATATGTGTGTAGAATGCATAACTAAAGTATAATCCAATATCGTAGTGACCAAAGTTGATCGATGGCACACGAAAACTCAAATACGAGCTTTAGCTAAATGTGGCTATAACTCAACAAAAGTTTAAAGGTTCATGAAAGGCGATTAAAAATATTCGTACTAAATGCACAACTACAATACAATCCACAATCGTAGTCTCCAAAGTTGATCGATGGCCCAAAAAACTCCAACATGAGTGGTTTCCTAAATGTACCTATAATTCAACAAAAAATTAAGGTTCATGAAAGGCATTTAAAAATAAGCATACAAAATGCACAACTACAGTAGAATCCACTATCATAGTCACCAAAGTTGGCCGAGAACCCACAAAAACTCAAACATAAGCGATTCACGAAAGACGATAGAAAATACAAGTATAGAACATTCACAACCACTGTATAATCCAAAAGCGTAGTGACCAATGTTGATCATCGCCCACGAAAACCCAAACTCAAGCAGTTTACTAAACGCAGCTATAACTCAACAAAAATAAAGGTTCGCGAAAGGCATTAGAAAATATGCATACATAATGGACAACTATAGTGCAATGCACAATCGTAGTCACTAGAGTTGATTGATGGCCCACAAAAACTCAAACATGAGCGATTTCCTAAGTGCAACTTTAACTCAACAAAAAATGAAGGTTCGCAAAAAGTGATAGAAAATATACGTATATAATGCACAACTACACTGTAATCCACAATCGTAGTCACCAAAGTTGATCGATGACCCATGAAAACTCAAACACGAGAGATTTCCTAAATGCGGCTATAACTCAACAAAAAATGAAGGTTCCTGAAAGGATATTAAAAATATATGTACATAATGCACAAATACAGTACAATCTACAATCGTAGTCACCAAAGTTGATTGACTACCCAGAAAATATCAAACATTAGCAGTTTCCTAAATGTAGGTATAACTCAACAAAATTTGAAGGTTCACAAAAGGCAATAGAAAATACCTGTATAGAATGCACAACTATAGTGTAATCCAAAAGCGTAGTCACCAAAATTGATTGATGGCACAAAAAAACTCAAAACATGAGTGGTTTCCTAAGGGTGGTTATAATTCAACAAAAAATGAAGGTTCGCAAAAGGCAATAGAAAAGACGCATATAGAATGCATAACTACAGTGTAATCCACAATCATAGTAAAAAAAGTTGATCGATGACTTACGGAAACTCAAACACGAGCATTTTCCTAAATGTGGTTATAACCCAACAAAAAATTAAGGTTTGTGAAAAGCAATTAAAAAAATGTGTACAAAATGTACAACTAAAGTACAATCCACAATTGTAGTCACTAAAGTTGATCGCTGGCCCACGAAAAACTCAAACTCGAGCAGTTTACTAAATGTGCCTATAACTCAACAAAAAATGAAGGTTCATGAAAGGAGATTAAAAATATGCGTACATAATGCACAACTATAGTACAATCCACGATCGTAGTCACCAAAGTCAATTCATAGCCAACTAAAACTCAAACTCAAACGGTTTACAAAATGTGCCTATAACTGAAAAAAAAAATGAATGTTCGCAAAAGGCGATAGAAAATACATGTATAGAATGCACTACTATAGTGTAATCCTAAATGCGGCTATAACTCAACAAAAAATTAAGGTTCACGGAAGGCTATAGAAAATACGAGTCTAGAATTCACAACTACAGTGCAATGCACAATCATAGTCACCAAAGTTGACCGACGACCCACGAAAAACACAAACACGAGCGGTTTACTAAATGCACCTATAAATCAACAAAAAATGAAGGTTCGCAAAAGGCGATAGAAAATGCACATACATAATGGACAACTACAATGTAATCCACAATCGTAGTCACCAAAGTTGTTCGATGGCCCACAAAAACTGAAAACACGAGCGGTTTCCTAAGTGTAGCTACTCGTGTTTAAGTTTTCGTGGGCCATCAATCAACTTTGGTGACTACGATTATGGATTACACTATAGTTGTGCATTCTATATGCATATTTTCTAACTCCTTTCACGAACTTTAAGTTTTCGTTGAGTTATAGCCACACTTAGGAAGAAGCTACTCTTTGAGTTTTTGTGGGCCATCGATCGACTTTTGTCACTGCGATTGTGGATTGCAGTGTACTTGTCCATTCTATACGCATCTTTTGTATCGCCTTTCGCGAACCTTAGTTTTTTGTTTAGTTATAACCACACTTAGGAAACAGCTCATGTTTGAGTTTTCTTGGTACATGAATCAACTTTGGTGACTACGATTGTGGATTACACTATAGTTGTGCATTATATACATATAATTTCTATCGCCTATTGGGAACCTTCACTTTCTGTTGAGTTATGACCGTATTTACGAAACCGCTCATGTTTGAGTTTCTTTGGGTCATCAATAAACTTTGGTCACTATGATTGTGGATTGTACTATAGTTATGCATTTTGTAAGCATATTTTTAATTGCGTTTCATGAACCTTCATTTTTTGTTGAGTTATAGCCGCATTCAGGAAAATGCTCGTGTTAGAGTTTTAGTGCACCATCAATAAAGTTTAGTGACTATGATTGTGGCTAATTGTGTAGTTATCCATTCGATACATGTATTTTCTATCGCCTTTTGCAAACTTTAACTTTTCATAAAGTTATAGCTGCACTTAGGAAACCGCTTGTGTTAAGTTTTGATGGGCCATCGATCAACTTTTGTGACTACAATTGTGGATTACATTTTAGTTGGGCATTATGAATGCTAATTTTCTATCGTGTTTGATGAACCTTTATTTTTTGTTGAGTTATACCCGCATTTCAGAAATCGCTTGTGTTTGAGCTTTTCTGGAACACCGATCAACTTTAGTCATAACTATTGTGGAGAATGGACAGGTACAGTGTAATCCACAATCGTAATCACCAAAAATGGTATTTTACCCATGAAAATTAAACTCAAGCAAATTTCCTGAATGCGGCTATAACTTAACAAAAAATAAAGGTTCACGAAAGGCGATAGAAAATACATGTACAGATTGGACAACTACGAGCAGTTTCCTAAAGACGGCTATAACTCAACAAAAAATGAAGGTTTGTGAAAGTGATTTAAAATATGGGTACCGAGTGCACAACTATAGTACAATTGACCATCGTCGTCACCAAAGTTGATCGATGTCCCATGAAAACTCAAATTCAAGCGGTTTCTTAAATGTGGCTATAACTAAACAAAAAATGAAGGTTTGCGAAAGGTGATAGAAAATACGCATATAGAATGGACAACTACAATGCAATCAACAATCGTAGTCACCAAAGTTGATCGATGGCCCACAGAAACTTAAATACGAGCTATTTTCTTAGCGGCGATATAACTCAATGAAAAAATGAAGGTTTGTAAAAGGTGATAGAAAATAAACGTAAAAAATGCACAATTACAGTGCAATCCACAATCGTGGTCACCAAAGCTGATCGATGGGCCACGAAAACTCAAACACGAGTGGTTTCATAAGTGCAGCTTTAACTCAATGTAAAATGAAGGTTCGCGAAAAGCAATAGAAACTAAGCGTATAGAATACACAACTACAATATAATCCACAATCGTAGTCACCAAAGTTGATCGATGGCCCACGAAAAATCAAACACGAGCGATTTCCTGAATGTGGCCATAACTCAGCAAAAAATCAGTGTTCATGAAAGGCAATTAAAAATATGCGTACAGAATCACAACTACAATACAATCCACAATCGTAATTATCTAAAGTTGATTGAGGGCCAAAAAAAACTCAAACATGAGCGATTTCCTAAATGTGGCTATAACTCAACAAAAAATGAAAGTTCATGAAAAGTGATTAAAAATATGGGTACAAAATGCACAACTAGAGTACAATCCACAATCGTAGTCACCAAAGTTGATTGATGGCCCACAAAAATTGAAACATGAGTGGTTTCCTAAATGCGGTTATAACTCAACAAAAAATGAAGGTTTGCAAAAGGCGATAGAAAATACGTATATAGAATGCAGAACTACAATGCAATCCACAATCATAGTCAAGATCGTCATTTTTTTGAAAAACTAATTTTTCACCAACATGTGAGAATCCCTCAAAAATAGAATCAACCAAACAATTTTTTTTTGGAAAATCGAAATATGGTTTTTATAGGTGCTTGTGTGCTCAAGAGACCCTAATCATCCATTTTTTGAATAAATAAGTTATTCGTGAAAAAGATAGACTTTTTTGAAAAGTACAAGTAATAGAGGTAACAGAGGCAAAGTTTTTAGTGTTTTTATGAAAAATATGAGAAATGGGTTTTTTAGAGAATATAATTCTGAGTACACCCAGATCGTCCTATTTTCAAAAAACTATTTTTTCACCAACTTGCAAGAACCCCTCAAAAATAGAATCTATGAAACAAGTAGAAGTAGTAGAAGTAACAAAGGCATGCACAACTATAGTGTAATCCAAGAGCCTAGTCACCAAAGTTGATCGATGCCCCACAAAAACTCAAACATAAGCACAACCATAGAAAATACGAGTATAGAATGCACAACCATAATGTAATCCACAATTGTAGTCACCAAAGTTGATTGATGGCAAAAAAAAATCACACACGAGCAGTTTTCTGAATGCCGCTATAACTCAACAAAAAAATAAGGTTCACGAAAGGTGATAGAAAATACGAGTATAGAATGCACAACTATAGTGTACTCCAGAAGCCTAGTCACCAAAGTTGATCGATGGCCCACAAAAACTCAAACACGAGCAGTTTCCTAAATGCAGTTATAACTAAACAAAAGAAAAACGTTTTCATAAGGGGATAGAAAATACATGTATAGAATGGACAACTACAATGCAAACCACAATCATAGTCACCAAAGTTGAATGATGGCCCACGAAAACTCAAACACGAGCGGTTTCCTAAGTGTAGCTATAACTCAATGAAAAATAAAGGTTTTTGAAAGGCGATAAAAATACGCGTAAAGAATGCAATTCTATAGTGTAATGCACAATACTACTCACCAAAGTTGATGAATTTCCCACAAAATCTCAAAAACAAGCGTTTTCCTAAATGCGATTATAACTCAACAAAAAATGAAGGTTTTTCAAGGGCAATAGAAAATACGCGTATAGAATGTAAAACTACAGTGTAATCCACAAGTGTAGTCACCAAAGTTGATCGATGGCCCATGAAAACTCAAACACAAACAGTTTCCTAAATGTGGCTATATCTCAAGAAAAAAATGAAGGTTCGCAAAAGGCAATAGAAAATACATGTATTGAGTGCACAACTAGAGTGTAATCCACAAGCTTAGTCACCAAAGTTGATCGATGCCCCACAAAAACTCAAACACGACCATTTTGCTAAATGCGGCTATAACTAAACAAAATTTAAATCTTTGCGAAAGTTGATAGAAAATACACGTAGAAGACGGACAACTACAGTGCAATCCACAATTGTAGTCACCAAAGTTGATCGATTTCCCACTAAATCTCAAAATAGAGCACTTTCGTAAACGCAACTATCACTCAATGATAACTGAAAATAAAAAATGAGGGTCTGCAAAAGCAGCTTGAAAATATGCATATAGAATGCACAACTAAATTGTAATGCACAATCATAGTCACCAAAGTTGATCGATAACCCACGAAAACTCAAACACGAGCATTTTCATAAATGCGGCCATAACTTAACAAAAAATGAAGGTTCGTAAAAGGCAATAGAGACTAAGCGTATAGAATGCACAACTATAGTGTAATCCACAAGCGTGGTCACCAAAGTTGATTGATGGCCCAAAAAATCTCAAACGCGAGGAATTTGGAAAATGCGGCTATACCTCAACAAAAAATGAAAGTTCGTGAAAGGCGATAGAAAATTAGCGTTCATAATGCACAACTATAGTGCAATCCACAATTGAAGTCACCAAACTTGATCGATGGCCTGTGAAAACTCAAACATGAGTGGTTTCCTAAAAGTAGTTATAACTGAACAAAAAATATGTCAACAGAATGCACAACTACACATGCACAATCATACTCACCAAATTTGATTGATGGCTGAGAAAACCTCAAAACATGAGTGGTTTCCTAAATGCGGCTATAACAGAATAAAAAATGAAGTTTCGTGAAAGGCGATAGAAAATGCATGTATACAATGCACAACTACAGTGTAATCCACAATCGTAGTCACCAAAGTTGATCGATGGCCCATGAAAACTCAAACATTCAGTTTTCTAAGTTCAGCTATAACTCAACGAAAAATGAAGGTTTGCGAAAGGCAATAGAAAATACGTGTGTAGAATGAACAACTACAATGTAATCCATAATTTTAGTCACCAAAGTTGATCGATGGACCATGAAAACTCAAACACGAGTGGTTTCCTTAATGCGGCTATTACTCAATAGAAAATGACAGTTCACAAAAGCAGATAGAAAATACGCATACAAAATGGACAACTACTGTGCAATCCACCATCGTAGAACCAAGGGATATCGATGGTCCACGAAAACTCAAACACGAGCGGTATCCCAAATGTGGCTATAACTCAACGAAAAATGAAGGTTCACGAAAGGCGATTGAAATTATGTTTATAAAAAACACAACTACAGTAGAATCCACAATCGTAGTAAGCAAAGATGATCGATGGCCCACGAAATTTCAAACACTAACTTTTTCCCAAATACGGCTATAATTATACAAAAAATGAAGGTTTGTGAAAGCACATAGAAAATAGGCGTATAGAATGAAATAATATAGTACCATCCAATTTTGTAGTCACCAAAGTTGATCGATGGCCCACGAAAACTCAAACTCAACGAAAAGTGAAGGTTCACGAAAGGTGATAGAAAATACGCGTATAGAATGCACAACTACAGTGTAATCCACAATCGTAGTTACCAAAGTTGATCGATGGCCCACGAAAACTCAAACATAAGCGGTTTTTTGAATGCTTCTATAACTCAACAAAAAATGAAGGTTCACAAAATGCGATAGAAAATACATGTACATAATGCACAACTATAGTACAATCGACAATCATATTCGCCAAAGTTGATTGATGGCCCAAGAAAACTGAAACACTAACGGTTTCTCTAATGCGGCTATAACTCAACAAAAAATGAAGGTTTGCGAAATGCGATAGAAACTAAGTGAATAGAATAATAACTACAGTGTAATCCACAATCATAGTCACCAAAGTTGATTGATGGCCAACAAAAACTCAAATATGAGTGGTTTCCTAAATGCAGTTAAAAATCAACAAAAACAAACATTCACAAAAGGCGATAGAAAATATGTGTACATAATGGACAAATACAGTGCAATCCACAATCATAGTCACCAAAGTTGATTGATGGCCTACAAAAGCTCAAACATGGGCAGTTTCCTAAATGTGGCTATAACTAGACAAAGAATGGAGGTTCACGAAAGGCGATAGAAGATAAGCGTATAGTATGCACAACTACAGTGTAATTCACAATCGTACTCACCAAAGTGGATTTATGGCCCACAAAAACTCAAATACGAGAGGTTTCCTATGTACAGCTATAACTCAACGAAAAATAAAGGTTTGCAAAGGGCAATATAAAATATGTGTATAGAATGCATAACTACAGTGTAATCCACAATCATAGTGACAAAAGTTGATTGATGGCCCACGAAAACTCAAATACAAGCATTTTTCTAAATGTGGCTATAATTCAACAAAAATTAAAAGGTTCATGAAAGGAAATTAAAAATATTCATATGGAATGCACAACTACAATACAATCTACAATCGTAGTCTCCAAAGTTGATCGATGGCCCACAAAAACTCCAACCTGAGGGGTTTCCTAAATGCGGCTATAACTCAAAAAAAAATGAAGGTTCCTGAAAGGTGATTTAAAATATGTGTATAGAATACAAACCTACGGTACAATCGTAGTCACCAAAGTTGATCTATGGCCCATGAAAACTCAAACATGAGTGGTTTTCTAAATGCAACTATAACTCAAAAAAAAATCTTCCTGAAACGCGATAGAAAATACATGTATAGAATAAACAACTACAGTGTAACCCAGAATCGTAGTAACCAAAGTTGAATGATCGCCCATGAAAACTCAAATAAGAGTGGTTTCCTAAATACTGATATAACTCAACAAAAAATGAAGGTTCACAAATAGCAATAAAAAATATGCGTACAAAATGGACAACTACAATGCAATCCACAATCGTAGTCACCAAAGTTGATCGATAACCCACGAAAACTCAAACTCAAGTGTTTTCCTAAATTCTAACTCAACAAAACATGAAGGTTCATGAAATGTGATTAAAAATATGCATACAAAATTTACAATTATACTACTATCCACAATCGCAGTCACCAAAGTTGATTGATGACCCACAAAAACTGAAACATGAGCAGTTTCCTAAATGCGGCTATAACTCAACAAATAATGAAGGTTCACAAAAGGCGGTAGAAACTACACATATAGAATGCACAACTACAGTGTAATCCAAGAGTGTAGTCACCAAATTTGATTGATGGCCCTCGAAAACTCAAACTTGTGCAGTTTCCCAAATGCAGCTATAACTCAACAAAAAATGAAGGTTTGCGCAAGGCGATAGAAAATATGTGTACAGAATGGACAACTAAAGTGCAATCCACAGTCGTAGTCACCAAAGTTGATCGATGGCCCACAAAAATCCAAACACAAGCAGTTTCCTAAGTGAGGCTATAACTCAACAAAAAATGAAAGTTCGTGAAAGGCAATAGAAAATGCGTGTATAAAATGCACAAGTACAATGTAATCCACAACCATAGTCACCAAAGTTGATTGATGGCTCACAAAAACTCAAACACGAGCGTTTTACTAAGTGGGGCTATAACGCAACAAATTCTTTTGGGAAAATCGAAAATATGCATTTTATACACGTGTATAGGATTTTTCAAAGAAACATTCAAAAAAATTGCCTTTGTTAGGTCTATTGCGTCTGCTTTTCAAAAAAATCTTCTTTCAAGAACAACTTATTTTTTAAAAAAAATGGATCTGGGTCTCTTTACAACATGAGCATCTATAAAAACCAATATTTTTTATTTTCCCAAAAAATATTGTTTTTATAGATTCTATTTTTGAGAGGTTCTTGCATTTTGATGAAAATTTATTATTTTGAAAAAAGGACAGTATGGGTCTCTTTAGCATACGAGCACCTATAAAACCCATATTTCAATTTTCCAAAAAAAAATTCTATTGTGGATTCTATTTCTGAGGGGTTGTTGCATGTTGGTGAAAAAATAGTTTTTCGAAAAAACGACGACCTGGGTCTACATAGAACAACATTCTCTACAAAACCCATTTCTCAAATTTTTCATAAAAAAGATTCAATTTTTTTCCTTTTCTATTGCTTCTCTTTGTTTCAAACATATCTATCTTTTTCAAAAACAACTTATTTTTTGTCAAAAAAATTATTTGATGGATTCTATTTTTGAGGAGCTCTTGCATGTTGGTGAAAAATTAGTTTTTGAAAAAAGATGATTTAGATTTACTCAGAATGACATTCTCTGAACCCATTTCTCAGATTTTTCATAAAAAGATTGAAAAACTTTGCCTCTGTTTCCTTTACTAATTCTACTTTTCAAAAAAATCTATTTTTTTCAAGAAATAATTATTATTTTCAAAAAACAGACGCACAAAATCTCTTCAACACACGAGCACCTATTAAAACTCATATTTTTTATTTTCCCATAAAAAATTGCTTTGTAGATTCTATTTTTGAAGGGTTCTTGTATGTTAGTGAAAAATTAGTTTTTGAAAAAGGATGATCTGTGTCTATTCAGAATGACAAAACCCATTTCTCAGATTTACCATAAAATGATTCAAAAAAATTGCATATCTTACCTCTACTGCTTCTACTTTTCAAAAATATCTATATTTTTTGAATAACAACTTGTTTTTTCAAAAAACAGAAGATCTGGGGTCTCTTTAGCACACGAGTACTATAAAATCCATATTTTTTATTTTCCCAAAAAAAATTGTTTCACAGATTTTATTCATGAGGGGTTCTTGCATGTTGGTGAAAAATAAGTTTTTATCTTAAAAACGACGATCCGGGTCTAAGAACAAGATTCTCTACAAAACCCATTTCTTAGATTTTTCATAGAAAGATTCAAAATTTTTCCCTCTTTTACCTCTACTACTTCTACTTTTTTTTGAAAATATCTTTTTCAAGAACATCTTATTTTTTTAAAACATGGATGATCTGTCTCTTTAGCTCTCGAGCACCTATTAAACCCATATTTTTTATTTTTCCAAAAAAAATTGTTTCGTAGATTCTATTTTTGAGGTGTTCTTGCATGTTGGTGAAATATTAGTTTTTCGAAAAAAGGATGATCTGGGTCTTTAGAATGACATTGTCTACAAACCCCATTTATCCCATTTTTCATAAAAAGATTCAAAAAAATTTCCCATGTTACCTCTACTGCTTATACTTTTCAAAAAAATCTATCTTTTTCAATAACTTATTTTTTCATAAAGAACACGATCTAGGTCTCTTTAGCACACAAACACTTATAAAACCGATATTTTCAATTTTCCAAAAAAAATTGATCCCTCTACTGCTTCAACTTTTCAAAAAAATCTATCTTTTTCAAGAAAAACTTATATTTTTAACAAACAGATGATTTGGGTCTCTTTAGCACACAAGCACCTATAAAACTGATATTTTTTATTTTCCCAAAAAAAATTGTATTGTAGATTCTATTTTTCAAGGGTTCTTACAAGTTGGTGAAAAATAAGTTTTTCAAAAAGAGGACGATCTGAGTCTACTTAGACTGACATTCTCTACAAAACCCATTTCTCCAATTTTTAATAAAAAGATTCAAAAAATTTGCCTCAATTTCCCACAAAAACTCAAACACGAGTGATTTCCTAACTGCAAGTATAACACAACGAAAAATGAAGGTTCATGAAATTCGATAGAAAATACGTGTATAGAATGCACAACTACACTGTAATCCATAATTGTAGTGACCAAAGTTGATCGATGTCCATGAAAACTCAAACACGAGCGTTTGGCTAAATGCGGCTATAACTCAACAAAAAATGAAGTTTCGCGAAAGGAAATTAAAAAAATGCGTATAGAATGCACAACTACAATACAATCCACAATCATAGTCATCACAGTTGATTAATGGCCCACAAAAATCTCAAACACAAGTGCTCTCCTAAATGTGGCTATAACTCAACAAAACATGAAGGGTTTGTGAAAGGTGATTAAAAATATTTCTATAGAATGCAGAAATAAGTACAATCCATAATCATAGTCACCAAAGTTGATCGATGGCCCATGAAAACTCAAACACAAGCGGTTTCCTAAGTGTGGCTATAACTCAAACAAAAAATGAAGGTTTGCGAAATGGGATAGAATACTTATAGAATGCACAACTGTAGTGTAATCCACAATCGTAGTCACCAAAGTTGATCGATGCCCCACGAAAATTGAAACATGAGTGGTTTCCTAAGTAAGGCTATAACTCAACAAAAAATTTAGGTACACGAATGGTAATAGAAATACGCATATAGAATGCACAACTATAGTGCATCCACAATCATAGTTACCACAGTTAATCGATGGCCCACGAAAACTCAAACATGAGGCTTATCCTAAATGTGGCTATTACTCAAGAAAAATGAAGGTTTGTGGAAGGCAATTAAAAGTATATGTACAGATAAACAACTACAGTAGAATCCACAATCGTAGTCACCAAAGTTTATCAATGGCCCAAGGAAACTCAAACATGCTCGGTTTCCTAAATGTGGATATAACTCAACAAATTTTAAGTTTCGCGAAAGGATATATAAAATACAAGTATAGAATGCACAACTATAGTGTAATCCACAAGTGTAGTCACTAAAGTTTATTGATGGCCCATGGAAACTCAAACATGAGCGATTTCCTAAAAGTGGCTATAACTCAACAAAAAATTAAGGTTTTTGAACGAGGAAAAAAAATACACGTATAGAATTCAGAACTACAATGTAATGCATAATCGTAGTCGCCAAAATTGATAAACTTTGGTGACTACGATTGTGGATTACACTGTAGTTGGCAATATTTTTGAATCTTTTTATGAAAAAATCAAGAAATGGGTTTTGTAGAGAATGTCGTTTTGAGTGCACACAGATCGTCCTTTTTTCAAAAAACTAACTATTCACCAACATGCAAGAGCCCCTCAAAAATATAATCTACGATACAATTTATTTTTAGGAAAATAAAAAATATGGGTTTTATAAGTTCTTATGTGCAAAAAGTCCCAGGTCATCCATTTTTTGAAAAAATGAGTTGTTTTTGTAAAATATTGATTTTTTTAAAAATTAAGTCTTTCTATTAAAAATTTGATAAATGCATTTTGTAGAGAATGTTATTATGATTAGACCCATATCGTCCTTTTTTAAAAAAGCTAATTTTAAATCGACATGCAAGAACTCCTGAAAAATAGAATCCACAAAACAATTTTTTTTCGGAAAACTGAAATATAGGTTTTATAGGTGCTTGTGTGCTTAAAAGACCCAGATCGTCTGTTTTTTTAGAAAATAAGTTGTTATTGAAGCATAGATGTTTTTTGAAAAGTAGAAGTAGTAGAGGTAACATAGGCAATTTTTTTGAATATTTTTCTGAAAAATTTGAGAAATGAGTTTTGTAGAAAATGTCATTTTGAGTAGACCCAGATCATCATATTTTTGAAAAACTAAATTTTCATCAACATGCAAGAATCCCTTAAAAATAGAATCTATAGAACAATTTTTTTTGTAAAAATCAAAATACAGGTTTTATATAGGTGCTCATGTCCTCAAAAGACCTTGATCGTTCTTTTTTGAAAAAATAAGTTATTTTTGAAAAATATAGATTTTTTTGAGAAGTAGAAGCAATAGAGGTAGTAACATAGACAATTTTTTTGAATCTTTCTCTGAAAAGTATGAGAAATGGGTTTTGTAGAGTATGTCGTTTTGATAAAAGCCAGATCGTCCTTTTTTTGAAAAACTAATTTTTCACCAACCTACAAAACCCCTCAAAAATAGAATCTAGGAAACAATTTTTTTGGGAAAATCAAAAAATGGGTTTTATGGGGGGCCATGTGCTAAAAAGACCCACATAGATCCATTTTTGAAAAAAATATTGTTCTTGAAAAGATAGAATTTTTTGAAAAAGTAGAAGTAGACATAATCAGACAATTTTTTTTTTCTTTTTATGAAAAAACTAACAAATGGGTTTCGTAGAGAATGTCGTTTTAAGTAGACTCAAATAGTCATTTTTTCAAAAAACTTATTTTTCACCAACATGAAAAAAACCTCTCAAAAATCAAATCTACGAAACAATTTCATTTGGGAAAAATAAAAAATATGGGTTTTATAGGTGCTCAATAGCTAAAAAAAGCCAGATCATCCATTTTTATTTATTTTTAAATAAGTTGTTCTCGAAAAAGATAGATTTTTTTGAAAAGTAGAAGCAGTAGAGGTAACATAGGAAAAAATTTGAGAAATGGGTTTTGTAGAGAATGTCATTCTAAATAGACCCAGATCATCCTTTTTTTGAAAAACTTATTTTTCACCAACATGCAAGAAACCCTCAAAAATATAATCTACGAAACAATTGTTTTTGGGAAAATAAAAAGTATGGGTTTTATAGGTACTCTTGTGCTAAAGACACCTAGATCTTCCGTTCATTGAAAAAAAAAATGTTTTTGAAAAAGATAGATATTTTTGAAAAGTAGAAGTAACAGAGGCAATTTTTTTAAATCTTTTTTATCAAAAATTGAAGAAATGGGTTTTGTAGAGAATGTTCTTTTGAGTAGACACAGATCGTCTTTTTTTTTAAATCTAATTTTTCACCAACATACAAGAACCCCTTAAAAATAGAATCTACGAAACAATTTTTTTTGGAAAAATTGAAATATGCGTTTTATAGGGGCTCGTGTGCTAAAAAGACCCTAATCATCCATTTTTTGAAAAAAATAGTTATTTTTGAAAAATTAGAGGTAACAGAGGCAATTTTTTGAATCTTTTTATGAAATATCTTAGAAATGGGTTTTGTAGAGAATGTCATTTTGAGTAAACCCAAATCGTCCTCTTTTCGAAAACTTATTTTTGACAACATGAAAGAACCCCTCAAAAATAGAATCTACGAAACAATTTTTTTTGGAAAAATCAAAAATATCGGTTTTATAGGTGCTTGTGTGCTGATGCATCCCAAATTGTCTATTTTTTGAAAAAATAAGTTTTTCTTCTAAAAGATAGATTTTTTTGTAAAGTAGAAGCAATAGAGGTAATAGAGGCAAATTTTTTGAATCATCTTTATAAAAAATCCGAGAAATGGGTTTTGTAGAGAATGTTGTTCTGATTTGAACTTGATCATCCTTTTTATGAAAAAATAATTTTTCACCAACATAAAAGAGCCCCTGAAAAATCAAAAATATGGGTTTTATACGTCCTTGAGAGCTAAAGAGACCTAGATCATCCGTTTTTAAAAAGTAGTAGTAGAGGTAATATAGGAAAAAAAAAATTCAATACATTTTATGAAAAATCTGAGAAATGGGTTTTTCAGAGAATATCGGTATGAGTAGACCAAGATTGACTTTTTTTTGGAAAACTAATTTTTCAAAAATAGAATCTACAAAAAGATTTTTTTTGGGAAACAAAAAATATGGGTTTTTATAGGTGCTCGTGTGCTGAAGAGATTTAGATCGTCTAGTTTTTGAAAAAATAAATATTTCTTGAAAAAGATAGATTTTTTTGAAAAGTAGAAGTAGTAGAGGTAAAAAGGCAAAAAAATTGAATCTTTTTATGAAAACTCTGATAAATGGGTTTTGTAGAGAATGTCATTCTGAGTAGACCCAGATCGTCCTTTTTTTGAAAAACTAATTTTCACCAACATGCAAGAACTCCACAAAAATAAAATCTACAAAACAATTTTTTTGGGGAAAATCGAAAACATGGGTTTGATAAACTTCCTAGTGTGCTAAACAAACCCAGATCGTTTATTTTTTCAAAAAATAAGTTGTTCTTGAAAATGATAGAATTTTTTGAGAAGTAGAAAACCCATTTCTTAGATATTTCATAAAATGATTCAAAAAAATTGCCTATGTTACCTCTATTGCTTCTACTTTTCTAAAATATCCATCTTTTTCAAAAATAACTTATTTCTTCAAAGAATGGAAGATCTGGGTCTCTTTTGCACATGAGTGCCTATAAAACCCTTATTTTTTATTTTCCCAAAAAAAATTGTTTCATAGATTCTATTTTTGAGGGGTTTTTGTAGGTTGGTGAAAAATAAGTTTTTCAAAAGTAGGACTATCTAGATTTATTAAGAACGACATTCTCTACAAAACCCATTTCTAAGATTTTTCATAAAATAGATTCAAAAAATTTCCCTTTGTTACGTCTACTACTACTTTTAAAAATATACTATCTTTTCAAGAACAACTTATTTTAAAAAAAAACGGATGATTTTGGTCTCTTTAGCTCTCGAGCACGTATAAAACCCATATTTTCAATTTTCCCAAATAAAATTGTTACGTAGATACGATTTTTGAGGGGTTCTTGCATGTTCTCTACAAAACCAATTTCTTAGATTTTTCATACAAAGATTCAAAAAACTTACCTCTGCTTCTACTTTTCAAAATAACTATATTTTTCAAGAATAACTTATTTTTTCAAGAATAACTTATTTTTTCAAAAACCGGACAATCTGGGTCCATTTAGCACACGATTGCCTATAGAAACCATATTTCAATTTTTTCAAATTTTTTTTGCCTTTGTTACCTCCATAGCTTCTGCTTTTCAAAAATATCTATCTTTTTCAAAAACAATTTATGTTTTCAAAACTTGGACGATCTAGGTCTCTTGAGCACATAATTACCTATAAAACCCATATTTTCAATTTTCCCAAAAGATGTTGTTTCATAGATTTTATTTTTGAGGGGTTCTTGCATGTTGGTGAAATATTAGTTTTTCGAAAAAAAGACGATCTAGGTCTACTTAGAATGACATTGTCTACAAAACCCATTTTTCATTAAAAAATTTAGAAAATTTTCCTATGTTACCTCTACTGCTTCTACTTTTCAAATGAATCTATCTTTTTCAAGAACTTATGTTTTCAAAAAACGGAAGATCTAGTTCTCCACACGAACACCTATAAAACCCCTATTTCAATTTTCCAAAAAAAATTGTTTAGCGGATTCTATTTCTGAGGGTTTCTTGCAAGTTGGTGAAAAATAAGTTTTTCGAAAAAAGGACAATCTGGGTTTACTCATTATGAAATTCTCTACAAAACCCATTTCTCAGATTTTTCATAGAAAGATTCAAAAAAATTGTCTCTGTTACATCCACTACTTCTACTTTTTGAAAAAGTCTATCTTTTTCAACAACAACTAATTTTATAAAAAAATGGACAATTAGGGTCTTTTGAGCAGACGAGCACATTTAAAACCCATATTTTGATTTTTCCAAAGAAAATTGTTTCATAGATTCTATTTTTGAGATGTTTTTGCACGTTGGTGAAAAATTAGTATTTTCAAATAAACACAATCTAGATCTCTTGAGCACATCAGCAACTATAAAACCCATATTTCAATTTTCCCAAGAAAAATTGTTTCGTGGATTCTATTTTTGAGGAATTCTTGCATTTTGGTGAAAAAATAGCTTTTAGAAATATAGGACGATATGGGTCTAATCATAATAACATTCACTACAAAACCTATTTCTCAGATTTTTCATAAAAAGATTTTTAAAAATTTCCTGTGTTACCTCTACTACTACTTTTTAAAAAAATCAATCTTTTTCAAGAAAAAAATATTTTTTCAAAAAACGGATGATCTGGGTCTTTCAGCACATGAGGCACCATTAAAACTCGTATTTTTGATTTTCCCAAAAATAAATTGTATCATACATTCTATTTTTCTGGGGTTCTTGCATTTTGGTGAAAAATTAGATTTTCGACAAAAAGACGATCTGGGTCTACTCAGAACGACATTCTCTACAAAACTCATTTCTCGGATTTTTCATAAAAATATTCAAAAAATTTGCCTGTATTATCTACTACTTCCAAATTTCAAAAAATTCTCTTTTTCAAGAGCAACTTATTTTTTCAAACAACAGACGATTTGGTTCTCTTTAGCACACGAGCACCTACAAAACCCATATTTCTATTTTTGAGGGGTTCTTCCATGTTGGTGAAAATTTAGTTTTTTCAAAAAAGGACAATCTAGGTGTACTCAGAACAACATTCTCTACTAAACCCATTTTTCAGATTTTTCATAAAAAGATTCAAAAAATTTACCTCTGCTACATCTAATGCTTCTACTTTTAAAAAAAATCTATCATTTTCAAGAATGAATAATTTGAAAACACAAATGATCTAGGTCTCTTTAACAGACAAGCACCAATAAAACCCATATTTTAAATATTCCGAAAAAATTGTTTCATAGATTCTATTTTTGAGGGGTTCTTGCATATTGGTGAAAAATTAGGTTTTCAAAAAGAGGACGATTTGGGTCTACTCAGAGTGACATTTTCTACAAAACCCATTTCTCAGATTTTTCATAAAAAGATGCAAAATTTTTGCCTCTGTTACCTATACTACAGTGCAATCCACAATCGTAGTCACCAAAATGCATAAAAGGAAAAAATTAGCATTCATAATGCACAACTATAGTGCAATCCACAATCGTAGTCACCAAAATTGATCAATGGCCCACGAAAACTCAAACACGAGCATTTTCCTTAATGCGGCTATAACTCAACAAAACATGAAGGTTCCTTAAACGCGATTAAAAATATGCGTACAAAATGCACAAATATAGTACAATCCACAATCATATTCACCAAAGTCGATCGATGGCCGACAAAAACTCAAACACGAGTGGTTTCACCAAAGTTGATTGAGGGCCCAATAAACTTCAAACATGAGCGGTTTCCTAAATGAGGCTATAACTCAAACAAAATAAAATATTTTTTTGTGAAACGCAATAGAAAATACACGTATAGAATGCACAACTACAGTGTAATCCACAAGTGTAGTCACCAAAGTTGAACAATGGCCCACGAGAACTCAAAAATGAGCGTTTTCCTAAATGCGGCTATTAACTCAACAAAAAGTGAAGGTTCAATAAAGGCGATTAAAAAATTGCATACAAAATGCACAACTACAGTACAATCCACAATCATAGTCACCAAAGTTGATTGATGGCCCACAAAAACTCAAACATGAGAGGTTTCCTAAATGCGGCTATAACTCAACAAAAAATGAAGGTTTCATGAAAGTCGATAGAAAATACACGTACAGAATGGAAAAATACAGTGCAATCCATAATCATAGTCATCAAAGTAGATGCAAGAAAACTCAAACAGGAGCGGTTTTCCAAATTTGGCTATAACTAAACAAAAAATGAAGGTTCACGAAAGGCGATAGAAAATACGAGTACATAATCGACAACTACAGTGCAATCCACAATCATATTCACCAAACTTGATCGATGGCCCATGAAAGCTCAAATACGAGTGTTTTACTAAATGCGGCTATAAATCAACAAAAAATGATGGTTTGTGAAATGCGATAGGAAATACATGTACAAAATGAACAAATACAATGCAATCAAAAATCGTAGTCACCAAAGTTGATCGATGGCTGACAAAAACTCAAACACAAGTGGTTTCATAAGTGTAGTGATAACTCAATGAAACATGAAAGTTCGCATAAGGCCATAGAAAATACACATATAGAATGTAGAAATACAATGTAATCCACAATCGTAGTCACCAAAGTTGATCGATGGCCCAGAAAAACTCATACATGAGCATTTTCCTAAATGTTGCTATAACTCAAAAAAAAATGAAGGTTCGTGAAAGGAAATTAAAAGTATGAATACAAAATGAACAACTACAGTACAATACACAACCATAGTCACCAAAGTTGATCGATGAGCCACAAAAATTCAAACATGAGTAGTTTCCCAAATGCAGCTATAACTCAACCAAAAATGAATGTTTACAAAAAAAGATAGAATATAAGCGTTCACAATGCACAACTACAGTGCAATCCACAATCGTAGTCACCAAAGTTGATCGATAGCCCTCAAAAACTTAAACATGAGCGATTTCCTAAATGCGGTATACCTCAACAAAAAATGAAGGTTCGTAAAAGCCGATAGAAAATACACGTGTAGAATGCACATGTACAATTTAATCCACAAGCGTAGTCATGAAAGTTGATCGTTGTCCCACGAAAATTTAAACTCAAGAGGTTTTGTAAATGCAGCTATAATTCAACAAAAAACTAAAGTTCTCGAAAGGCTCTAGAAAATACGCATATAGAATGCACAACTACAATGCAATATAAAAGTGTAGTCACCAATATTGATCGATGGCCCACAAAAACTCAAAGTCAAGCGGTTTCATAAATGCGACTATAACTCAACAAAAAATGAAGGTTCACGAAAGGAGATAGAAAATACTCATACAAAATGGTCAACTACGGTGCAATCCACACTTGTAGTCACAAAAGTTTATCGATGGCCCATGAAAATTGAAACACGGGCAGTTTCCTAAGTGCAGCTATAACTTAATGACAAATGAAGGTTCACAAAAACCGATAGAAAATACATGTAAAGAATGCACAACTATAGTGTAATCCACAATCATAGTCACCAAAGTTGATCGATGGCCCAGAAAAACTTAAACATGAGCGCTTACGTAAATGCAGCTATAACTCAACAAAATATGAATGATCGTGAAGGGCGATTAAAAATATGCCTATAGAAAATATGCCTATAGAATGCACAACTACAGTGTAATCCACAAGCGTAGTCACCAAAATTGATCTATGGCCAACGAAAACACAAAATAGACTGGTTTGATAAATGGGGCTATAACTCAACAAAAAATGAAGGTTCACGAAATGCGATAGGAAATAAATGTACAAAATGGGCTATTATAGTGCAAACCACAATCACAGTCACCAAAGTTGATTGGTGGCCCACGAAAACTCAAACATGAGTCGTTTCATAAATGCAACTATAACTCAATAGAAAATGAAGGTTCACAAAAGTCGATAGAAAATACGCGTACAGAAGTGACAACTATAGTGAAATCCACATTCATAGTCACCAAAGTTGATCATTGGCCCACAAAAACCCAAACATGAGCAGTTTCCTAACTGTGGCTATAATTCAACGAAAAAGAAGGTTCCCGGAAGGTGATAGAAAATATGCATAGAGAATGCACAAATATAATGTACTCTACAATCATAGTCACAAAATTTGATCGATGGCCTGCGAAAACTCATACACGAGCATTTTCCTTATTCTGGATATAACTCAACAAAAAATGAAGGTTCGTGATAGGCAATTACAAATATGCATACAAATTGATCAACTATAGTAGAATACACAATCATAGTCACCAAAGTTGAACGATGGCCCTGAAAAAACTCAAACATGACCAGTTTCCCAAATGCAGCTATAACTCAACCAAAACTGAAGGTTCACAAAACGTGATAGAAACTAAGAGTTCACAATTCACAACTATAGTGTAATCCACAATCGTAGTCACCAAAGTTCATTGATGGCCCAGGAAAACTCAAACATGAGCGTTTTCCTAAATGTGGGTATAACTAAACAAAAAATGAAGGTTCGTGAAAGGTGATTAAAAATATGCGTTCAAAATACACAACCATAGTACAATCCACAATCATAGTCACCAAAGTTGATCGATGGCCCTCAAAAACTTAAACATGAGCAGTTTCCTAAATGCGGCTATAACTCAACAAAAAAAGAAGATTCCAGAAAGCCGATAGAAAATACGAGTGTACAATGCACAAGTACAGTCTAATCCACAAGCATAGTCATTAAAGTTGATCATTGTCTCACGAAAACTCAAACTCAAGAGGTTTCGTAAATGCGCCTATAACTCAACAAAAAATTAAAGTTCTCGAAAGGCTATAGAAAATACGCATATAGAATGCCCACACTCATAGTCACCAAAATTGATTTTTGGCCCATGCAAACTAAAACACGAGCGGTTTCCTAAGTGTAGCTATAACTAAATGAAAAATGAAGGTTCACAAAAACTGATAGAAAATACATGTAAAGAATGCACAACTATAGTGTAATCCACAATTGTAGTCACCAAAGTTGATCGATGGCCCACGAAAACTTAAACACTAGCGTTTACATAAATGCAACTATAACTCAACAATATATAAAGGATCATGAAGGGCGATTAAAAATATGCGTATAGAATGAACAACTACATTGTAGTCACCAAAGTTGATCGATGGCCCATGAAAACTCAAACAAGAGTGGTTTCCTAAGTGCGGCTATAACTCAACGAAAGATGAAGGTATCATGAAAAGCGATAGAATATATGCATATAGAATGCACAACCATAGCGTAATCCATAATTGTAGTCACCAAAGTTGATCAATGGCCCACGTAAACTCAAATAGGAGTGTTTTACTAAATGTAGCTATAATTCAACAAAAAATAAAGGTACGTCAAAGACGATTAAAAATATGCGTACAAAATGCACAATCCACAATTGTAGACCAAAAACTTGATTGATGGCCCACAAAAACTCAAACATGAGTGGTTTCCTACACGCAACTATAACTCAACAAAAATGGAAGGTTCGCAAAAGGTGATAAAAATATGTTTTTAGAATGCACAACTACAATCTAATCTACAATCGTAGTCACCAAAGCTAATTGATGGCCCACAAAAATTTATACACAAGCGTTTCTCGCCTTTCGTGAACCTTCATTTTTTATTTTGTTATAGCAGCAATTAGAAAACCGCTCATGTTTGAGTTTTTCTGGGCCATTGATCAACTTTGGTAACTACGATTGTGGATTGTATTGTAGTTGTACATTTTGTACGCATATTTTTACTCTCTTTTCACGAACCTTCATTTTTAGTTGAGTTATTGCCGCATTTAGAAAAGTGCTCGTGTTTGAATTCTCGTGTGCCATCAATCAACGTTGGTGATTACGATTGTTGATTACATTGTAGTTGTGCATTTTATACGCGTATTTGCTATGGCCTTTCATGAACCTTCATTTTTTTTGTGTTATATCCAAATTTCTTTTTGTTGAGTTATAGACTCATTTAGGAAAACACTCGTGTTTGAGTTTTCGTGGCCATCAATCAACCTTGGTTATCTACTTTTGAAAAATCTATCTTTTTCAAGAACAACTTATTTTTTTAAAAAATAGACGATCTGAATTTCTTTAGCACACAATCACCTATAAAATATTTTCAATTTTCCAAAAAAAAATTGTTTCGTAGATTCTATTTTTGAGGGGTTCTTGCATGTTGGTCAAAAATTAGTTTTTTGAAAAAAGGATGATCTGGGTATACTTAGAACGACATTCTCTACAAAACCCATTGCTCGGATTTTTCATAAAAAAGATTAATTTTTTTTTCCTATATTACCTCTACAGCTTCTAGGTTTCAAAAAATCTATCTTTTTCAACAACAACCTACTTTGTTAAAAATGAATGTTCTGGGTTTCTATATTAGATAAGCACCTATAAAAATCATATTTTCGAATTTAACAAAAAAAATTGTTTCGTAGATTCTATTTTTGAGGGGTTCTTGCATTCTGGCAAAAATACATGTATAGAATGCACACCTATAATGTAATCCACAATTGTAGTCATCAAAGTTAATAGATGGCCCACAAAAACCAAAACATGAGCAGTTTCCTAAATGCGGTTATAACTAAACAAAAAATGAAGGTTCATGAAAGGCGATAGAAAATACGCATATAGAATTTACAACTACAATGTAATCCACAATTGTAGTCATCAAAGTTAATAGATGGCCCACAAAAACTAAAACATGAGCGGTTTCCTAAATGCGGCTATAACTAAACAAAAAATGAAGGTTCATGAAAGGCAATAGAAAATACGCATATAGAATTGACAACTACAATGTAATCCACAATCGTAGTCACCATAATTGATCAATGGTCCAAAAAAACTCAAAAACAAGTGGTTTCATATGTGTGGCTATAACTCAACGAAAAATGAAGGTTTGCGAAAGGCGATACAAAATACGTGTATAGCTGCACTTAGGAAACTGCTCGTGTTTGAGTTTTTGTGGGCCATCGATCAATTTTGGTGAGTATGATTATGGATTGCACTATAGTTATCAATTTTGTAGATGTGTATTTTCTATAGCCTTACACGAACTTTTAATTTTTTTTGAGTTATAGCCGCATTTAGGAAACTGCTCGAGATTGAGTTTTCGTGGGCCATCAATAAACTTTGGTGACTACACTTGTGGATTACACTGTAGTTGTCCATTCTATACATGTATTTTCTATCACCTTTCGCAAACCTTCATTTTTTGTTGAGTTATAGCCAGAGTTAGGAAACCGCTTGTGTTTGAGTTTTCATGGGCCATCGATCAACTTTGGTTACTACGATTGTGGATTGCACTGTAGTTGTCCATTTTGTACGTGTATTTTTTATCGCCATTTGTGAACCTTAATTTTTTGTTGAGTTATAGCCACATTTAGGAAACCCGCTCGAGTTTGAGTTTTTGTGGGCCATCGTTCAACTTTGGTGAGTACGCTTGTGGATTGCACTATTGTTGCCCATTTTGTACGTGAATTTTCTATCTCCTTTCGCAAACCTTCATATTTTTTTGAGTTATAGCCCCATTTAGCAAACCGCTTGATTTTGAGTTTTCGTGAGCCATTGATCAACTTTGGTTACTATGTTTGTGGATATTGTAGTTGTGCTTTCTATATGCATATTTTCTATCGCCTTTTGCGAACCTTCATTTTTTGTTGAGTTATAGCTGCATTTAGGAAAACACTCATGTTTAAGTTTTCGTGGGCCATCGATCAACTTTGGTGACTATGCTTGTGGAGGCAATTTTTTTGAATCTTTTCAAGAAAAATTCGAGAAATGGGTTTTGTAGAGAATGTCATCCTGAGTAGACCCAGATCGTCCTCTTTTTGAAAAACTAATTATTCACCAACATGCAAGAACCCCTCAAAAATATAATCTACTATACAATTTATTTTTCGGAAAGTCAAAAATATGGGTTTTATAGGTGCACATGTGCTAAAAGATGCAAATCGTCCATTTTTTGAAAAATAAGTTGTTTTTCAAAAGGATTGATTTTTTTGAAAAGTAGTAGAGAGGTAACATAGGAAAAAGATTTAAAGCTTTTTATGAAAAATCTGAGAAATGGGTTTTCTAGAGAATGTTATTATGATTAGACCGATATCGTCCTTTTTTCGAAAAGCTAAATTTTTCACTAACATGCAAGAACTCCTCAAAAATTGAATCCACAAAACAATATTTTTTGAGAAAATTGAAATATGGGTTTTATATGTGCTTGTGTGCTCAGGGGACCCAAGTCATCTATTTTTTGAAAAAAAAAGTTTTTGAAAAAGATAGATTTGTTTGAAAAGTAGAAGCAGTAGAGGTAACATAGGAAATTTTTGAAAAAGATAGATGTTTTTGAAAATTAGAAGAAGTAGAGGAAACATAGGACTATTTTTTCAATCTTTTTATGAAAAATGGGATAAAAGGGTTTTGTAGACAATGTGTTTTTGAGTAGACCCAAATTGTAATTTTTTTGAAAAACTAATATTTCAACAACATGCAAGAACCCCTCAAAAATAGAATCTATGAAACATTTTTTTTTTTGAAAATTTGAAATATGGCTTTGATAGGTGCCTGTCTGTTAAAGAAACCCAGATCGTCCGTTTTTTGAAAAAGTAAGTTATTCTTGAAAATGATAGTTTTTTTTTTTTTTTAAGTAGGAGCAGTAGAGGTAACAAAGGTAAATTCTTTGAACCTTTTTATGAAAAATCTAATAAATGGGTTTTGTAGAGAATGTTGTTCTGAGTAGACCTGGATCGTCCTTTTTTCGAAAAAATAATTTTTCACCAACTACAAGAACCTCTCAAAAATGGAATCCACGAAACGATTTTATTTGGGGAAATCAAAAATATGGGTTGAATAGGTACTCGAGAGCTAAAGAGACCCAGATCATCTGTTCTTTGAAAAAATAAGTTGTTTTTGAAAAGGATATATATTTTTGAAAAGTAGAAGTAGAGGTAACAGAGGCAAAAAATTTCAATTTTTTTATGAAATATCTGACAAATGGGTTTTGTAGAGAATGTCATTCTGGGTAAACCCAAATCGTACTCTTTTCGAAAAACTTATTTTTCACCAACTTGCAAGAACCCCTAAAAAATAGAATCTACGAACCAATTTTTTTTGGGAAAATTCAAAAGTATCAGTTTTATAGGTGCACGCTTGTGTGCTAATAATAACCAAATCATCTATTTTTTGAAAAAATATGTTTTTTTTTTAAAGATTGATTTTTTTAAAAAGTAGAACCAGAAGAGGTAATAGAGGCAAATTTTTTGAATCTTTTTATTAAAAAAATGAGAAATGGGTTTCATAGAGATTGTCATTCTAAGAAAACCTATATTGTCCTCTTTTCGAAAAGCTAATTTTTCACCAACATGCAAAACCCCTCAAAATTTGAATCTACGAAACAATTTTAATTAGGAAAATAAAAAATATGGGTTTTATATGTGCTCGAGAGCTAAAGAGACCCAGATCATCCATTTTTTTAAAGAACTGTTTTTGAAAAGGATAGTGTTTTTTTTAAAAGTAGAAGCAGTAGAGGTAACAGATGCAAATTTTTTGAATTTTTTTGTGAAATATCTAAGAAATGGGTTTTGTAGAGAATGTAGTTCTGAGTAGACTCAAATCATCCTTATTTTTAAAAATCTAATTTTTCACCAACATGCAAGAACCCTTCAAAAATAGAATCTACAAAACATTTTTTTTGGAAAATTGAAAATACAGCTTTTATAGGTGCTCGTGTGCTAAAAATCCAGATCGTTTGTTTTTTGAAGAAATTTTTGGAAAAAATAGATGTTTTTGAAAAGTAGAAGTAGTAGAGTTAACAAAAGGAAATTTTTTTAATCTTTTTATAAAAAATCTAGCAAATGGGATTTATAGAGAATGTTGTTATGAGTAGATCCAGATCATTTCGAAAAACTAATTTTTCACCCACATGCAAATACTCCTCAAAAATAGGATCTACGAAACATTTTTTTGGGGGAAAATCGAAATATGGGTTTTATATGTGCTTGTGTAAGAGACCCTAATCATCCATTTTTTGAAAAAAATAGTTGTTTTATAAAAAGATAGACCTTTTTAAAAAGTAGAAGTAGTACTGGTAATAGAGGCAATTTTTTTGAATCCTTTTATGAAAAATCAGAGAAATTGGTTTTGTAGAGAATGTCATTCTGAGTAGACCCATGTTGTCCTCTTTTAGAAAAACTTATTTTTCACCAACTTGCAAAAACCCCTCAAAAATAGAATCTACGAAACAAATTTTTTTGGGAAAATTGAAAATATCAGTTTTATAGATATAATTGTCCATTTTTTGAAAAAATAATTTGTTCTTGAATAAGATAGATTTTTTTGAAATGTAGAAGCAATAGAGGTAATAAAGGCAATTTTTTTGAATTTTATGAACCTTCATTTTTCAATAAGGTATAGCTTCACTTAGGAAACTGCTTGTGTTGGAGTTTTTGTGGGCCATTGATCAAATTTGGTGACTACGATATTGGATTGCATTGTTGTTGTCCATTCTATACGCATATTTTCTATTGCTTTTTGTGAACCTTCATTTTTGTTGAGTTATAGCTGTATTTAGGAAACCGCTCATATTTGAGTTTTTGTGGTCTATCTATTAACTTTGGTGACTGCGATTCTAGAATGTATTATAGTTGTGCTTTATGTATGCATATTTCTAATTGCCTTTCACGAACCTTCATGTTTTGTTGAGTTATAGTCACATTTAGGAAAACACTCGTGTTTGAGTTTTTGTGTGTGATCGATCAAGTTTCGTAACTACGATTGTGAATTACACTTTAGTTGTGTATTCTATAAGTGTATTATCTATCGACTTTTGTGAATCTTTATTTTTTGTTGAGTTATAGCCGTACTTATTAAACCGCTCATCTTTGAAGTTTTGGGGGCAACCGGTCAACTTTGGTGACTACAATTGTACATTGCACTGTAGTTGTCCATTTTGTACGTGTATTTTCTATCATCTTTCATGAACCTTCATTTTTTGTTGTGTTATAGCCGCATTTTGGAAACCGTGATTGTGGATTGCACTGTAGTTGTCTATTTTGTACGCATATTTTCTATCGCCTTTCACAAACCTTCATTTTTTTGAGTTATAGCCGCATTTAGGAAACTGCTCGAGTTTGAGTTTTTGAGGGCCATTGATCAATTTTGGTCAGTGCGCTTGTGGATTACATTGTAGTTGTGCATTCAATACACGTATTTTCTATCGCCTTTCACGAACCTTTTTTCTTGGTTGACTTATAGACGCATTTAGGAAACCTCTCGAGTTTGAGTTTTCGTGGGCGATCGATCAACTTTGGTGACATATGGATTACATTGTAGTTGTGCATTCGATCAACTTTGGTGACTACGATTGTGTTTTCAGGGGCCATCAATAAACTTTGGTGACTACGACTATGGATTACAATGTAATTGTGCATTCTATACGCGTATTGTCTATCCCCTTTCATGAACCTTCATTTTTCGTCGAGTTATAGCCACACTTAGGAAACCGTTCCTATTTGACTTTTCATGGGCCATCGATCAATTTTGGTGATTGCAATTGTGGATTGCACTGAATACACAAGTACAATACAATCCACAATCGTAATTATCTAAAGTTGATTGATGGCCAACAAAAACTCAAACATGAGTTGTTTCCTAAATGTGGCTATAACTCGACAAAAAATGAAAGTTCATGAAAAGCGATTAATAAAATGGGTACAGAATGCACAATTACAGTACAATCCACAATCGTAGTCATGAAAGTTAATCGATGGCCCACAAAAATTAAAACATGACCAGTTTCCTAAATGTGGCTAGAACTCTACAAAAAATGAAGGTTCGCAAAAGGCGATAGAAAATTCATTTATAGAATGCAAAAACTATAGTGTAATCGACAATCGTAGAAAAAAAAGTTGATCGATGGCCCATAAAAATTCAAACTCACGGTTTCTAAATGCGGCTATAACTTAACAAAAAATGAAGGTTCGCGAAATGCGATAGAAAATACGTGTACATAATGGACAACTACAGTACAATCCACAATCATAGTCACCAAAGTTGATCGATGGCCCACGAGCATCAATCAATCAACATTGGTGACTACGATAGTGGATTACATTGTAGTTGTCCATTCTATACACGTATTTTCCATCGCCTTTCACGAACCTTTATTTTATGTTCAGTTATAGCTGCATTTAGGAAACCGTTCATTTTTGAGTTTTTTTGTCGACCATCAATCAACTTCGGTGACTACAATTTTGGATTGCACTATAGTTGTGCATTTTGTATGCATATTTTTAATCGCCTTTTATGAAACTTGATTTTTTGTTGAGATATAGCTGCATTTATGAAAACACTCGTGTTTGAGTTTTCGTCCACCATCGATCAACTTTGATGACTACAATTATGGATTACACTATAGTTGTGCATCCTGTACACGTATTTTCTATCGCCTTTCGCAAAGCTTTATATTTTTTTGAGTTATAGCTGCATTTAGGAAACTGCTCGAGTTTGAGTTTTTGTGGGTCATCGATCAACTTTGGTGACTACAATTGTGGATTGTACTGTAGTTGTGCATGTTGTATGCATATTTTTAACCACTTTTCAGAAACCTTTGTTTCTTGAGTTATAGTTGTATTTAGGAAACCGCTCGTATTTGAGTTTTTCCTATTTATCGATCAACTTTGATGACTAGAATTGTGGATGGCACTATAGTTGTCCAATCTGTACACGCATTTTCTATCACCTGCAAATATTCACTTTTCATTAAGTTATAGTCACATTTAGGAAACTACTCGTGTTTGAATTTTCGTAGGCCATCGATCAACTTTGGTGACTACCCTTATGGATTACACTGTAGTTGTCCATTCTATACACGTATTTTCACCAAGATGCAAGAACCCCTCAAAAATAGAATCTATGAAACAATTTTGTTTGGGAAAATAAAAAATATGGGTCTTATAGGTGCTCGTATGGTAAAGAAACCCAGATTGTCTATTTCTTGAAAATATAAGCTGTTCTTGAAAAGCGTAGATTTTTTTAAAAGTAGAGTAGTAGAGGTAATGGAGGTAAATTTTTTGAATCTTTTTATGAAAAATATGAGAAATGGGTTTTGTAGAGAATGTCGTTCTGATTAGACCCAGATCGTCCTCTTTTCGAAAATCTAATTATTCACCAACATGCAAGAACCCCTAAAAAATATATTCTACAATACAATTTTTTTTGGGAAAGTCAAAAATATGGGTTTTATAGGTGCACATGTGCTGAAACACGCAAATCATCCATTTTTTCAAAACATAAGTTGTTTTTGAAAAAGATTAACTTTTTTGAAATTATAGAGGTAGTAATATAGGAAAATAAAATTAAAATCTTTTTATTTTTTATGAAAAATCTGAGAAATGGGTTTTGTAGAGAATGTTATTATGATTAGACCCATATTATCCTCTTTTTGAAAACCTAATTTTCACCAACATACAAGAAATCCTCAAAAATAGAATCCATGAAACAATATTTTTCGGGAAAATTGAAATATGGGTTTTTATGTGCTTGTGTGCTCAATAGACCCAAATCGTCTGTTTTTTGAAAAAATAAGGTTTTGAAAAGGATAGATTTGTTTGTAAAGTAGAAGGAATAGAGGTAACATAGGAAATTTTTTGAATCTTTTTATGAAAAATGGGATAAATGGATTTTGTAGACAATGTCATTCTAAGTAGACCTAGATCGTCTTTTTTTCGAAAAAACTAATATTTCACCAACATGCAAGAACCCCTAAAAAAATCTACGAAAGATTTTTTTTGGAAAAATAAAAAATATGGGTTTTATAGGTACTCGTGTGCTAAAGAGACCCAGATTGTCCAGTTTTTAAAAAAGATAGATGTTTTTGACAAGTAGATGCAGTATAGGTAACATAGGACTATTTTTTAAATCTTTTAATGAAAAGTGGGATAAATGGGTTTTGTAGACAATGTCAATCTGAGTAGACCCAGCTCGTCTTATTTTCGAAAAATTAATATTTCAACAACATGAAAGAACCCCTGAAAAATAAAATCTACGAAAGAATTATTTTTTGAAAATTCGAAATATGGTTTTGATAGGTGCTCAAAAGAGACCCAGATCATCCGTTTTTTGAAAAAATAAGTTATTCTTGAAAAAGATAGTTTTTTTTTTTAAAGTAGAAGTAGTAGAGCTAACCTAGGTAAATTTTTTGAACCTTTTATGAAAAATGGGATAAATGGGTTTTGTAAACAAAGTCAATCTAAATACACCTAGATCATCGTTTTGATAGGTGCTCGTGTGCCAAAGAGACCTAGATCGTCCGTTTTTTGAAAAAATAAGTTATTCTTGAAAAATATAGTTTCTTTTTAAAAGTAGAAGCAGTAGAGGTAACAAAAGTAAATTTTTTGATCCTTTTTATGAAAAATCTAAGAAATGGGTTTTGTAAATAATGTCGTTCTAACTAGACCCAGATCATTCTCTTTTTGAAAAACTATTTTTTCACTAAAATACAAGAGCGCCTCAAAAATACAATCTACGAAACAATTTTTTTTAGGAAAAATAAAAAATATTGGTTTTATAGGTGCTCGTGTGCTGAAGAGATTTAGATCATCTATTCTTTGAAAAAATATGTAGTTCTTGAAAAAGTAGAAGCAGTAGACGTAATAGAGGCAAATTTTTTTAATCTTTTTATGAAAAATCTGAGAAATGAGTTTTGTAGAGAATGTGATTCTGAGTAAATCCATATCATTCTTTTTTCAAAAACTAATTTTTCATCAACATGCAAGAACCCCTCAAAAATAGAATCGACCAAACAATTTTTTTTTGGAAAATCGAAATATGGATATTATAGGTGCTTGTGTGCTCAAGAGAACCTAATTATCCATTTTTTCACTAAAGAAGTTGTTCTTGAAACAGATAGACTTTTTTGAAAAGTAGAAGTAGTAGAGGTAACAAAGACAAGTTTTTGAATCTTTTAATTAAAAATCTGAGAAATGGGTTTTGTACAGAATGTCATTTTGAGTAGACCCAAATCGTCCATTTTTCAAAAAACTTATTTCTCACCAACTTGCAAGATCCCCTCAAAAATAGAAAATAAAGGTTCGCAAAAGGCGATAGAAAATACGTGTATGGAATACAATACTATAGTGTAATGCACAATAGTAGTAACCAAATTGACGGATGTCCCACAAAAACTCAAACACAAGCGTTTTCCTAAATGCGACTATAACTCAACAAAAAATGAATGTTTTTGAAAGGCGATAGAAAATTCACATATAGAATGCATAACTATAGTGTAATCCACAAGCGTAGTCACCGAAGTTGATCGACAGCACAAAAAAACTCAAACACGAGCAGTTTCCTAAATGCAACTATAACTCAAAAAAAAATGAAGGTTCACGTAAGGCAATAGAATATACATGTAGAGTGCGCAACTAAAGTGTTATCCACAAGCTTAGTCACCAAAGTTGATCAATGGCCCACAAAAACTTAAACACGATCATTTTACTAAATGCGGCTATAACTAAACAGAAAATAAATGTTCGCTACAACTATAATACAATCCACAATCGTGGTCACTAAAGTTGAATGATGGCCCACGAAAACTAATAAAAGAGCGGTTTCCTAAATGTCGTTGCAAGAAAATGAAAAATGAAGGTTCACGAAAGGTGATAGAAACTACGTGTATAGAATGCACAACTACAGTGTAATCCACAATTGTAGTCACGAAAGTTGATCGATGGCCCACGAAAACTCAAACACGAGCATTTTCCTAAATGCGGCTATAACTCAATAAAAAATGAAGGTTCATGAGAGGCTATTAAAAATATTTTGAAAGACTGTAGAACTAAGTACAATCCACAATCGTAGTCACCAAAGTTGATAGATGGCCCACGAAACTCAAACACGAGTAGTGTCCTAAGTGTGGCTATAACTCAACGAAAAATGATGGTTTGCAAATGTTTATAGAAAATATAGTTATAGAATGCAGAACTACAATGTCATCCACAATCATAGTCACCAAAGTTGATTGATGGCCCTCAAAAATTCAAACGCGAGCAATTTCCTAAATACGGCTATTACTCAACAAAAAATGAAGGTTCCCAAAAAGCAATAGAAAATACGCTTATAGAATGCACAACTACAGTGTAATCCACAATCGTAGTCATCAAAGTTGATTGATGCCCCATGAGAACTCAAACACTAGCATTTTCCTAAATACGGCTATAACTAGAATAACTATGAAGTATTTTGAAGGGCAATTAAAATACACATATAGAATGGAAGTCTACAGTAGAATCCACATTCGCAATCACCAAAGTTCATTGATGGCCCACAAAAACTCAAACATTAGCGGTTTCCTAAATGCGGATATAATTGAACAACAAAATAGTGTTCGTGAAAGGCGATAGAGAATACGCGTATAAATGAATGTTCACGAAAGCTGATAGAAAATACCCGTATAGAATGGACAACTGCAGTGTAATCCACAATTGTAGTCACCAAAGTTGATCGATGGCCCACGAAAAGTCAAACACGAGAATTTTCCTAAATGTGTCTATAACGCAACAAAAAATGAAGGTTAGAGAAAGGCAATTAAAAACTACTGTACAATCCACAATTGTAGTCACCAAAGTTGATTGATGGCCCACAAAAACTCAAACATGAGCGGTTTCCTAAATGCGACTATAACTCAATGAAAAATGAAGGTTCAATGAAAAATGAAGGTTCACGAAAGGCGATAGAAAATATGCATTTACAATGCACAACTACAGTGTAATCCATAATCATAGTCACCAAAATTGATCGATGGCCCACGAAAACTCAAACACGAGTGGTTTGCTAAATGGGGCAATATTACTTAACAAAAAATGATGGTTCGCAAAGGGCGATAGAGGGGCAATTGATCAACTTTGGTGACTATGATTGTTGATTGCATTGTAGTTGTCCATTCTACACATATTTTCTATCGCCATTCGCAAACCTTCAATTTTCATTGAGCTATAGCCACATTTAGGAATCGACTCGTGTTTGAGTTTTCATGGGCCATCAATCAACTTTGTTCACTACAATTCCAGATTCGACTGTAATTGTCCATTTTGTACACATATTTTCTATCGCCTTTTGCGAAGTCTCATTTTTTGTTAAGTCATAGCCGCATTTAAGAAACTGCTCGTGTTTGAGTTTTTGCGGGCCATCGATCAACTTTGGTGAGAATGCTTTTGAATTACACTGTAGTTGTGCGTTCTACACACATATTTTCTATAGCTGCATTTAGGAAACCACTCATGTTTGACTTTTTGTGGGCCATCAATCAACTATGTTGACAACGATAGTGGATTGTATTGTAATTGTGCATATTATATGGATATTTTTAATTGCCTTTCACAAACCTTCATTTTTTATTGAGTTATAGCTGCATTTAGGAAACCACTCATGTTTCATATTTCGTGGGCCGTCTATCAATTTATGTGACTACTATTTTACATTATATCGACGTATTTTCTATCTGTTTTCGCAAAATCTTAATTTTTTCTTGAGTTATAGCCACATTTAGGAAACCACTTGTGTTTGAGTTTTCGTGTGCCATCAATCAACTTTGGTGTCTATGATTGTGGATTGTATTATAGTTGTGCATTTCGTAGGCATATTTTTATTTGCGTTTAATAGACCTTCATTTTTTTTTGAGTTTAGCCGCATTTAGGAAAACGCTCGTGTTTGGGTTTTTCTAGGCCATATATCAACTTTGGTTACTATGATTGTGGATTGCACTATAGTTGTGCATATTTTTAATTTCCTTTCACGAACCTTCAATTTTTGTTGATTTATAGCCGCATTCAGGAAACGCATGAGTTTGAGTTTTCGTAGACCATCGATCAACTTTGGTGACTACGCTTTTGGATTACATTGTAGTTGTGCATTTTGTGCATGTATTTTCCATCACTTTTCCCGAACCTTGAATTTTTTTTTAGTTATAACCACATTTAGGAAACTGCTAATGCTTGAGTTTTTGTGGGCCGTTAATCAACTTTGTGAGTACGATTTTGGATTGTACTCTAGTTGTGCATTATGTACGCATATTCTTAATCGCCTTTCACAAACATTTATTTTTTGTTGAGTTATAACTACATTTAGGAAAACGCTCATGTTTAAGTTTTTGTAGGCCATTGATCAACTTTGGTGAATGTGATTGTAGAGTACATTGTAGTTGTGCATTCTATTGCCTTTCGTGAACCTTCATTTTTTATTGAGTTATAGCCGCAATTATGAAACCGCTCATGTTTGAGTTTTTGTGGGCCATCAATCAACTTTGGTGAAGTTACGCTTGTGGATTATGATATAGTTGTGCATTCTATACACATATTCTATTGCCTTTCGTGGACCTTGATTTCTTGTTGAGTTATATGCACATTTAGGAAACTGCTTATGTTTGAGTTTTTTTTGTTGCATTGATCAACTTTGGTGACTACGATTGTGGATTATACTATAGTCGTGCATTTTGTAAACATTATTTATATCGTGTTTCGAGAACCTACATTTTTTTATGAGTCACAACCGCATTTAGGAAACCGTTCATGTTTGAGTTTTACTGGGCCATCTATCAACTTTGGTGACTATGATTATGGATTGCACTATAGTTGTCCATTCTGTATACGTATTTTCTATCGCCTTTTGCAAACCTTCATTTTTTGTTGAGTTATAGCTACATTTCAGAAATCGCTCAAGTTTGAGTTTTTGGGGACCATTGACTAATTTTGGTGACTACGCTTGTGAATTACACTTTAGTTGTCCATGCATATTTTCTATCACCTTTCGCGATGCTTCATTTTTTGTTGAGTTATAGCCACATTTAGGAAATTATTCGTGTTTGATTTTTTGTGGGACATCGATCAACTTTGGTGACTACGATAGTGGATTACACTATAGTTGTTCATTCTATACACGTATTTTCTATCACCTTTCACGAATCTTGAGGAAACTGTTCATGTTTCAATTTTTTTGGGCCACAAATCAACTATGGTGACTACGATTGTTGATTGTACTATAGTTGTGCATTTTGTACGCACCATTTTACTATAGGGGACCATCAATCAACTTTAGTGACTACAATTTTGGATTACACTGTAGTTTTTCATTTTATATGCGTATTTTCTATTGCCTTTCGTGAACCTTTAGTTTTTGTTGAGTTATAGCTGCACTTAGCAAACCGCTCTTGTTTGATTATTCGTGGTCCATAGATCAACTTTTGTGACTAAGATTGTGGATTGCACTGTAGTTGTTAATTCTATATATGTATTTTCTATCACCTTTCACGAACCTTCATTTTTTTTTTAGTTATAGCCACATTTAGGAAACCGCTTGAGTTTGACATTTCATGGGCGATTGATCAACTTTGGTGACTACCATTGTGGATTGTATAGTTCTGCATTCTATATGCATATTTTCTATCACTTTTTGTGAACCTTCAGTTTCGTTCAGTTAGAGCCATACTTGGGAAATCATGTTTGAGTTTTCGTGGGCCATCAATTAACTTTGGTGACTACGATTGTGGATTGCACTATATTTTTCCATTTTTTACACATATTTTATATTGCTTTTCAAGAACATTCATTTTTTCTTGAGTTATAACCACATTTAGGAAACCACTCGAGTTTATGTTTTAGTGGGCGATCGATCAACTTTGGTGACAACAATTGTGGATTGTATTGTAGTTGTGCTTTGTGTACACATATTTTTAACCACTTTTCACAAACCTTCAATTATTGTTGAGTTATAGCCGTATTTAGGAAACCGCTCATATTTGAGTTTTTCGTGGTCCATAGATAAACTTTGGTAACTATGATTGTGGATTGCACTATAGTTATTGAATATTTGTGTATTTTCTATAGCCTTTCACGAACATTAATTTTTTGTTCAGTTATAGCCGCATTTAGGAAACCGCTCATTATTCAGTTTTTGTGGGCCATCGATCAACTTTGGTGACGATAATATTGGATTACATTTTACTTGTCCATTATGTACGTGTATTATCTATCGCCTTTCCCGAACCTTCATTTTTTGTTGAGTTATAGCCGCATTTAGGAAAACGCTCATGTTTGAGTTTTCATGGGCCATCAATCAACTTTGGTGAGTATGATATTGGATTACACTGTAGTTGTGCATTCTATATGCGTATTTTTCTTTCACCTTTCGCGAACGTTCATTTTTCTTTGAGTTATAGACACAGTGAGGAAATCGCTTATGTTTGACTTTTCATTGGCCATTGATCAACTTTGGTGACTATGATTGTGGATTGCACTATAGTTCTCCAATCTCTACGCGTATTTTCTATCGCCTTTCGTGAACCTTCATTTTTCATTAAGTTATAATCGCATTTAGGAAACCACTCGTGTTTGAGTTTTCATAGGCCATTGGTCAAATTGGTGATTAAAATTATGGATTAAACTATAGTTCTCCATTCGTTATGCGTATTTTCTATCGCATTTTGTGAACGTTCATTTTTTGTTGAGTTATATATAGGAAAACACTCCTGTTTGAGTTTAGGTGCGCCATCAAAAAAAATTTGTGACTACGATTATGTATTACACTGTAGTTGTGCATTCTATATGTTTATTTTCTATCACCCTTCATGAACATTCATTTTTTTTTAGTTATAGCCACACTTAGGAAACCACTCAAGTTTGAGTTTTTGAGGGCTATTGATCAACTTTGGTGAAAATAATTGTGGATTACACTGTAGTTGTCTATTTTGTATGGATATTTTCTATCGCCTTTCGCAAACCTTCATTTTTTGTTAATTTATAGCCGCATTTGGGAAATCGCTTGAGTTTGAGTTTTTATGGGCCATTGATCAACTTTGGTGACTACGCTTGTGGATTACACTAGTTTTCCATTCTATATGCATATTTTCAATCACCTATTGTGAATCTTCATTTTTTATTGAGTTATAGCAGCATTTAGGAAACCACTCATGTTTGAGTTTTCATTGGCCATTGATCAACTTTGGTGACTACGATTGTGGATTGGACTATAGTTGTCCATTCTGTACGTGTATTTTCTATCGCTTGTCACGACACTTTATTTTTTGTTGAGTTATAGCCACATTTAGGAAACCGCACGAGTTTGAGTTTTTAGGGGTCATTGATCAACTTTGGAGACTATGATTTTGGATTACACTGTAGTTGTGCATTCTATGCACGTATTTTTAATCGCCTTTCGTGAATCTTCATTTTTTGTTGAGTTATAGCCATATTTAGGCAACCCCTCGCGATTAAATTTTTTTGGGCCATTGATCAAGTTTGGTGACTGCGATTGTGGATTGAAATGTAGTTGTGCATTATCAATGCTACTTTTCTATCACATTTCACGAACCTTCATCTTTTGTTGAGTTATAGCCGCATTTAAGAAACTGCTCATTTTTTACTTTTTGTTGGCCATCGATCAATTTTGGTGACTAAGATTGTGAATTACACTATATTTGTTCATTCTATACACCTATTTTCTATCACCTTTTGTGAACCTTCATTTTTTTTATGGATAGCTGCATTTAGGAAATTGCTCATTTTTTAGTGTCTGTGGGCCATCAATCAACTTTGGTGACTACGATTGTGCATTGTACTATAGTTGTGCATTCTGTATGCATATTTTTAATCAGCTTTCATGAAATTTCATTTTTTCTTGAGTTTTAGTCACATTTATGAAAATTCTCGTGTTTCAGTTTTCGTGGATCATCGATCAACTTTGGTACTACGCTTTTGGATTACACTGTAGTTGTGCATTCTATACCCGTATTTTCTATTGCACTTAGGAAACCGCTCGTGAATATGTTTTTGTGGGCCATCGATCTATTTTGGTGACTACGATTTTGGATTACACTGTAGTTGTTCATTCTATACACAAATTTTCTATCGCCTTTCACGAACCTTCTTTTTTTGTTTAGTTATATTCACATTTAAGAAACCACTCATATTTGAGTTTTCGTGGGCCATTGATAAACTTTGGTGACTATGCTTATAGATTAACTATAGAAGCATTCTATATGCGTAATTTCTATCGCCTTTCGCGAGCATTTATTTTTCTTTGAGTTATAGCTGCATTTAGGAAACTGCTCGTGTTTCAATTTTCTTGGCCCGTAGATCAACTTTGGTGACTACGATTGAGGATTTCAATGTAACTGTCCATTCTATTGATATATTTTCTATTGCCTTTTGCGAACCTTCATTTCTTGTTGAGTTATAGCTGCATTAAGGAAGTAAATATGGCCATAACTCAAAAAAAAAAATTTATGAAAACTAATTAAAAATATGCATACATAATGCACAACTACTGTACAATCCACAATTATGGTCACCAAAATTGATCGATGGCCCACGAAAACTCAAACTCGAGTAGTTTCCTCAATGCACCTATAACTAAAAAAAAATTAACGTTCACAAAAGGCGATAGAAAATATGCGTACAAAAATGACAACTACAGTGCAATCTGCAATCGTAGTCAGCAAAGTTGATTGATGGTTCATGAAAACTCAAACACGTGTTGTTTCATAAGTGCGGCTATAACTCAATGGATAATGAAGGTTCACAAAAGGCGTTAAAAAATACGTGTATGGAATGCACAACTACATCGTAATACATAATCATAGTCACCAAAGTTGATCGACGGTCCACGAAAACTAAAAAACAAGCGTTTTCCTAAATGCGACTATAACTCAACAAAAACTGAAGGTTCGTGAAAGGAAATTAAACATATGCATACAGAATACACAACTATAGTATAATCCAAAATTCTAGTCACCAAAGTTGATTGAATACCAACAAAAACTAAAATATTAGCAGTTCCCTAAATATAACTGTAACTCAACAAAAAATGAAGGTTCACAAAATGCGATAGAAAATATACGTACAAAATGGACAACTAAAGCGCAATCCACAATTGTAGTCACCAGAGTTGATCGATGCCCGACAAAAACTCAAACACAAGTTGTTTCCTAAGTGAAGTTATAACTCAACGAAAAATGAAGGTTCACAGAAGGCGATAGAAAATACATGTATAAAATGCACAACTACAGTATAATCCACAATTGTAGTCACCAAAGTTGATCGACAGGCCAAACAAACTCAAACACGAGCATTTTCCTAAATTATAACTGAACAAAAAATGAGGGTTCATGAAAGGTGATTAAAAATATGCTTACAAAATGCACAACTATAGTACAGTCCACAATCGCAGTCATCAAAGTTGATCAATGGCTCACAAAAACTCAAACATGAGCAGTTTCCTAAATGCGGCTATAACTCTACAAAAAATGAAGGTTCCAAAAAGGCGATAGAAAATACACATATAGAATGCACAACTACAGTGTAATCCACGAGCGTAGCTAGCAAATTTGATCGAATCGCCCACGAAAACTCAAACTCCAGCGGTTTCCTAAATGCAACTATAGCTCACCAGAAAATGAAGGTTCGTGAAAGACAATAGAAAATATGTTTACAACACACACAACTACAGTGCAATCCACAATCGTAGTCACCAAGGTTGATCAATGGCGCACAAAAACTCGAAAATGGATGATTTGGGTCTCTTTACAACATGAGCATCTATAAAACCCATATTTTTGATTTTCCCAAAAAAAATTGTTTCATAGATTCTATTTTTGAGGGGTTCTTGCATGTTGGTGAAAAATAAGTTTTTTGAAAAAAGGATAATCTGGGTAATTTCAGAATGACATTCTCTACAAAATCCATTTCTCAGATTTTTCACAAAAACATTCCAAAAATTTACCTCTACAAAATTCATTCTCAGATTTTTCGCAAAAAACATTCAAAAAATTTACCTCTGTTACCTCTACTGCTTCTACTTTTCAAAGCTTTTTCAACAACAATTTATTTTTAAAAAAATGGATGATCTGGGTCTCTTTATTTTCTCAAATAAAATTGTTTATTTGGGAAAATGAGCACCTATAAAACCCATATTTTTTATTTTCCCGAATAAAATTGTTTTGTAAATTTGATTTTTGAAGGGTTCTTGCCTGTTGGCGAAAAATAAGTTTTTCAAAAAAAGGATGATTTGGTTCTACTCAAAATGACATTCTGTACAAAACTCGTTTCTTAGATTTTTCATAAAAAGTTTCAAAAAATTTACCTCTACTGCTTCTACTTAAAGACAAAAAACTATCTTTTTCAAGAATAACTTATTTCTTCAGAAAACGGATGATCTAGGTTTGTTTAGCACACAAGCACCTATAAAAATCTATCTTTTAGAAAAACAAATATTTTTTTCAAAAAATAGACGATCTGGGTCTTTTTAGCACATAGGCACCTATAAAACCCATATTTTTTATTATCCCAAAAAAATTGTTTCCTAGATTCCACTTTTGAGTCGTTTTTGCAGATTGGTGAAAATATAGTTTTTCGAAAAAAGGACGATCTGGGTCGTCTCAAAATGACATTCTCTACAAAAGCCCATTTCTCAGATTTTTCATGGGAAAATTCAAAAAAATTGCCATTGTTACCTCTACTGCTTCTACTTTTGAAAAAAATCTATCTTTTTCAAAACATATTTTTTCAAAAAATGGACGATCAAGGTCTCTTGAGCACACAAGCACCTATATAACCCATATTTCGATTTTTCCCTAAAAAATTGTTTTGTGGATTCTATTTTTAAAGGGAACTTGCATGTTGGTGAAAAATTAGCTTTTTGAAAAGAGGACGGTATGGTTTAATAGCAATGACATTCTCTACAAAACCATTTCTTGGAATTTTCATAAAAAGTTTTAAAAAAAATTCCTCTGTTATTTTGCCTCTGTTACCTCTACTGCTTCTACTTTTCACAAAAATCCAACTTTTTGAAAAAACTACTTAATTTATAAAAAAAACAGATGATCTAAATCTCTTCAACACACGAGCACCTATCAAACCCATATTTTTTATTTTCCCAAAAAAAATTGTTTCATAGTTTCTATTTCTGAGGAGTTCTTACATGTTTGGTGAAAAATTAGTTTGTCAAAAACAGGACAATCTGGGTCTACTTAAAACGACATTCTCTACAAAACCCATTTCTTAGATTTTTCATGAAAAGATTCAAAAAAATTACCTTTGCTACCTCTACTCCTACTCTTAAAAACAAACTATCTTTTTCAAAAATAACTTATTTTTTGAAAACAATGAATGATCTAGATATCTTTAGCACACGAGCACCTATAAAAACTAGATTTTGATTTTTCCAAAAAAAAATATTTCGTCGATTCTATTTTTGAGGGGTTCTTACAAGTTGGTGAAAAATTAGTTTTGCGAAAAAAGGAAGATCTGAGTCTTCTTAGAACAACAACATTCTCTACAACACCCATTTTTCTCAGATTTTTCATAGAACAACTTATTTTTTCAAAAAACGAACGATCAGGGTCACTTGAGCACATGAGCACCTATAATACCCATGTTTCGGCTTTCCCAAAAACAAATGTTTTGTAGATTCTATTTTTCAGGGGTTCTTGCATGTTGGTGAAAAATTAGATTTTTGAAAAAGGGATAATCTGGGTTTACTCAGAAAGACAATTCTCTACAAAACTCATTTCTCAGATTTTTCACAAAAAAATTCAAAAAATTTGCCTCTGTTACCTCTACTACTACTATAAAAAAAACTATTTTCTTCAAAAAAAAATTTATCAAAAAATGAACAATATGGATCTTTTGAGCACATGAGCACTTATGAAACCCATATTTTGATTTTCCCACAAAAAAATTGTTTCGTGGATTGTATTTTTGAGTTCTTGCATGTTGGTGAAAAATTAACTTTACGAAAAAAAGACGATATGGGTCTAATCATAATAACATTCTCTACAAAACCCATTTCTCAGATTTTCCATAAAAAGATTTTAAAAAATTTCCTCTAATACCTCTACTACTACTTTTCAAATAAATCAATCATTTTCAAAAACAATTTATTTTTTCAATAAACGGACAATCTGAGTCTTTCAGCACATGAGCACCTATAAAACCCATATTTTTTATTTACCCAAAAATAAATTGTATCGTAGATTCTATTTTTAAGGGGGATTGTCATATTGGTGAAAATACGTGTATGAAATGTACAACTACAGTGTAATCCACAATCGTAGTCACCAAAGTTTCTCGATGGCCCACAAAAACTCAAACACAAGCGGTTTGTTAAATGCGGCTATAACTCAAGAAAAAATGAAAGGTTCACTAAAGGTGATAGAAAATACTATAGAATGCACAACTATAGTGTAATCAACAAGTGTAGTAACCAAAGTTGATCAAAGGCCCATGAAAACTCAAAATCGAGCAGTTTGCTAGATGGGGATAAACCCAACAAAATATGAAGGTTCATGAACGATAATAGATGATAAACATACATAATGAGCAACTACTGTGCAATCCACAATTGTAGTCACTAAAGTTGATCGATGGCCGGAGAAAACTCAAACATGAACAGTTTCCTAAATTCGGCTATAACTCAACAAAAAATGAAGGTTCGTGAAAGGTGATAGAAAATACACATACATAATGGGCACCAATAGTGCAGTGCACAATGGTAGTCACCAAAGTTGATCAATGGCCCACGAAAACTCAAACACGAGCGATTTCCTAATTGCAGCTAAAACTCAAATATAAATGAAGGTTCACGAAACGCAATAGAAAATGCACATATATAATGCACAACCACAATGCAATCCATAATCATAGTCACCAAAGTTGATCAATTGCCCACGAAAACTCAAACACGAACGGTTTCCTAAATGCGGCTATAACTCACCAAAGTTGATTGATGGCCCATGAAAATTCAGACTTGAGCGGTTTCCTAAATGCAGCTATAAGTCAATAAAAAATTAAGGTTTGACAAAGGCGATAGAAAATAAGCATACAGAATGGACAACTACAGTGCAATCCACAATCGTTGTCATCAAAATTGATTAGTGGCCCATGAAAACTCAAATAGGAGTTGTTTCCTAAATACGGCTATAACTCAATAAAAAATGAAGGTTCGAGAAAGGTGATAGAAAATACGCATACAAAATGGACAACTGCAATGCAATCCACAATCGTAGTCACCAAAGTAGATCGATGGCCTATGGAAACTCAAACACGAGTGGTTTCGTAAGTGCGGATTTAGCTCAACGAAAAATAAAGGCTCTCGAAAGACGATAGAAAATACACGTATAAAATGCACAACTACAATGTAATCCACAATCGTAGTCAACAAAGTTGATTGATAGCCCACAAAAACTCAAACACGTGTAGTTTCCTAAATGTGGCTATAACCAACAAAAAATGAAGGTTCACAAAAGCTGATATGAAATACAAATATAGAATGCAAAACTACAATGTAATCCACAAGCGTAGTCCCCAAATTTGATTGATGGCCCATGAAAACTCAAACTCGAGCGGTTTCCTAAATGCTGGTATAACTCAACAAAAAATGAAGGTTAACAAAAGGCAATAGAAAATATGTGGACAAAATGGACAACTATCGTGCGATCCACAATCATAGTCACTGAAGTTGATCAATGGCGCACGAAAACTCTAAAACGAGCGATTTCCTAAATGCGGCTATAACTCAACAAATATTGAAGATTCGCAAAAGGTGACAGAAAATATGGGTATAAAATACACATCTATAGTGTAATTCATAAGCGTAGTCACCAAAGTTGATTGATGGCCCACGAAAACACAAACTCGAGTAGTTTCCTAAGTGCAGCTATAACTCAACGAAAAATAAAGGCTCACAAAAGGCAATAGAAAATATGTGTATAGAATGCAAAACTATAGTGTAATCTACAATCGTAGTCACCAAAGTTCATCGATCGCCCATGAAAACTCAAACATGAATGTTTTCCTAAATGTGGCTATTACTCAACAAAAAATGAAGGTTCGTGAAAGACGATTAATAATGTGTACAAAATACACAACTAAAGTACAATCCACAATAGTAGTCACCAAAGTTTATGCATGGTTCATCAAAACTCAAACACGAGTAGTTTCCTAAGTGTGGCTATAACTCAACAAAAAATCAAGGTTTGCGAAACGTGATAGAAAATACGTGGACAAAATTGACAACTACAATGCAATCCACAATCGTAGTCACAAAAAATGAAGGTTTGTGAAAGGTGAAAAAAATACGCATATAGAATGCATAACTACAGTGTAATCCACAATTGTAGTCACCAAAATTGATCAATAGCCCACAAGAAATCAAACACGGGCTTTTTTCGTAATTTATAACTCTACAAAAAATGAAGGTTCGTGAAAGGAGATTAACAATATGCATACAAAATGCACAAATATAGTACAATCCACAATCTCAATCACCAAAGTTGATCGATGGCCACAAAAACTCAAACATGAGCAGTTTCCTAAATGTGGCTATAACTCAACAAAAAATAATGGTTCGTGAAAGACGATAGAAAATACACATATAGAATGCACAACTGCAATGTAATCCACAAGCATAGTGACCAAATTTGATCGATGGCCAACGAAAACTCAAACTCAACAAAAAATTAAGGTTTGTGAAAGGCGATAGAAAATATGGGTACATAATACACAACTAAAATGCAACCCACAATCATACTCACCAAAGCTGATCAATGGCACACGAAAACTCAAACACTAGCAGTTTTCTAAGTGCAACTATAACTAAATGAAAACTGAAGGTTCGCGAACGGCGATAGAAAATACACGTATAAAATGCACAACTACAATGTAATCCAAAATCGTAGTCACCAAAGTTGATCGATGGCCCTCGAAAACTAAAACACTCTTGTTTTACTAACTGGGGCCTTAACTCAATAATTTTATTTCGGGAAAATCAAAATATGTTTTTTATACATGTGTATAGGATCTTTCATAGAAATATTCAAAAAAATTGCCTCTGTTACTCTACTGCTTCTACTTTTTTAAAAGTTCTATCTTTTTGAAGACCACAACTTTTAAAAAAAAAAAACGGACAATCTGAGTTTGTTTACAACATGAACATCTGTAAAACCCATATTTTCAATTTTCCCAAAAATAGTGTTTCCCAAATTCTATTTTTGAGGGGTTTTTGCATGTTGGTCATAAAATCATTTTTCAAAAAAAGGACAATATGGGCATACACAGAACGACATTCTCTACAAAACCCATTTCTCATATTTTTTATAAAACAATATCAAAAAATTTCCCTTTACTACCTCTACTGCTTGTACTTTTCAAAAAAATCTATCTTATTCAAGAAAAACTTATTTTTTCAAAACATGGACGATTTGGGTCTCTTCAGCACACGAGCACATATAAAACTAATATTTTCAATTTTCCAAAAAAAAATGTTTCATAGATTCTATTTTTGAGGGGTTCTTGCAAATTGGTGAAAAATAAGTTTTTGAAAAAAAGGATGATCTGGGTCTAGTCAAAATGACATTCTCTACAAAACCCATTTCTCAAATTTTTAATAAAAAGATTCAAAAATTTTGTCCTGATTTCCCACAAAAACTCAAACACGAGCGGTTTCCTAACTGCAGCTATAACTCAATGAAAAATGAAGGTTCATGACAGTCGATAGAAAATACGTTTATAGAATGCACAACTACAGTGTAATCCACAATCGTAGTCATCAAAGTTGATTGATGGCCCATGAAAACTCAAACACGAGCAGTTCCTAACTGCGGCTATAACTCAAACAAAAAATGAAGGTTCGAGAAAGGGGATAGAATACTTATAGAATGCACAACTATAGTGCAATCCATAATCGTAGTCACCAAAGTTGATCAATGGCTCACAAAAATTGAAACATGAGTGGTTTCCTAAGTGAGGCTATAAATCAACAAAAAATTTAGGTACACGAATGGCAAAAGAAAATACGCATATAGAAAGCACAACTATCGTACAATCCACAATCATAGTTACCACAGTTAATTGATGGCCGACCAAAAGTCAAACACGAGCCTTATCTAAATGCGGCTATTACTTAAAAAAAAATGAAGGTTCGTGGAAGGTAATTAAAAGTATGCGTACAAAATAAACAACTCCAGTACAATCTAGAATCATAGTCACCAAAGTTGATTGATTTCCCAAGGAAACTCAAACATGAGCAGTTTCTTAAATGCGGCTATAACTCAACAAAAATTAAGGTTCGTGAAAGGCAATATAAAATACGCGTATAGAATGCACAACTATAGTGTAATCCACAAGTGTAGTCACCAAAATTGATCGATGGCCCACGAAAACTCAAACACGAGCAATTTCCTAAAAGCGGCTATAACTCAACAAAAAAATTAAAGTTTCTGAACAAGGAAAAAAAATACACGTATAGAATTCACAACTACAATGCAATGCAAAATCGTAGTGACCAAAATTGATAAAGTTTGGTGACTACAATTGTGGATTACACTTTAGTTGTGCATTATATACACACATTTTCACCATCATGCAAGAACCGCTCAAAAATAGAATCTATGAACCAATTTTTTTGGGAAAATAAAAAATATGGGTTTTATAGGTGCCATGTGCTTAAGAGACCCAGATTGTCTAATTTTTGAAAAAATAAGTTGTTTTTGAAAAACATATATTTTAAAAAAAATAAAAACAGTAGAGGTAATAAAGGCAATTTTTTTGAATCTTTTTATGAAAAATCTGAGAAATGGGTTTTGTAGAGAATGTCATTTTGAGTGGATCCAGATCGTCCTTTTTCCAAAAAACTAATTATTCACCAACATGCAAGAACCCTCAAAAATATAATCTACGATACAATTTATTTTTGGGGAAATCGAAAATATGGGTTTTATAAGTGCTCATGTGCTAAAAGTCTGAGATCGTCCATTCTTTGAGAAAATGAGTTGTTTTTGTAAAAGATTGATTTTTTTGAAAATTAGAACTAGTAGAGGTAACATAGGAAAAAAAATTAAATCTTTTTATTAAAAATCTGACAAATGGATTTTGTAGAGAATGTTATTGTGATTAGACCCATATCGTCCTCTTTTCGAAAAGCTAATTTTAAACCAACATGCAAGAACTCCTCAAAACTAGAATCCTCAAAACAATTTTTTTTGGGAAAATCGAAATATGGGTTTTATAGGTGCTTGTGTGCTCAAATGACTGAGATTGTTCGTTTTTTGAGAAAATAAGTTGCTTTTGAAGAATACATTTTTTTGAAAAGTTGAACTGGTAGAAGTAACATAGACAATTTTTTTGAATATTTTTGTGAAAAATCTGAGAAATGAGTTTTGTAGAGAATGTCATTTTAAGTAGACTCCGATCATCCTTTTTTCGAAAAACTAATTTTTCATCAAGATGCAAAATCCCTCAAAAATAGAATCTACGGAACAATTTTTTTTTCTAAAAAATCAAAATACAGGTTTTATAGGTGCTCATGTGCTCAAAAGACCCTGATTGTTCATTTTTTGAAAAAATAAGTTATTTTTGAAAAATATAGATTTTTTTTAAAAGTAGAAGTAGTAGAGCTAGTAACAAAGACAATTTTTTTGAATCTTTCTATGAAAGGTATGAGAAGTGGGTTTTGTAGAGAATGTCGTTTTGAGAAGACCTAGATCATCATTTTTTCGAAAAACTATTTTTTCACCAACTTGCAACCTCAAAAATAGAATCTAGGAAGCAATTTTTTTTGGGAAAATCGAAAATATGGGTTTTATGGGGGCCCATGTGCTAAAAAGACCCAGATTGTCCATTTTTTGAAAAAAATATTTGTTTTCTTCAAAAAGATAGATTTTTTTGAAAAGTAGAAGCAGTAGAGATAATAGACCAAAAAAAATTGATTCTTTTTATGAAAAATCTGACAAATGGGTTTTATAGAGAATGTTGTTCTGAGTAAACCCAAATAGTCATTTTTTTGAAAAACTAATTTTTCACCAACATGCAAAAACCTCTCAAAAATTGAATCTACGAAACAATTTTATTTGGGAAAAATAAAAAATATGGGTTTTTATAGGTACTCGAGAGCTAAAAAGACACAGATCATCCGTTTTTAAAAAGAATAAGTTATTCTTTAAAAAGATAGCTTTTTTTTTTAAAGTAGAAACAGTTTTCATGAAAAATTTAAGAAGTGGGTTTTTTGGAGAATGTCGTTCTAAATAGACCCAGATCATCCTTTTTCTTGAAAAACTTATTTTTCACCAACATGCAAGAACCCCTCAAAATTAGAATCTATGAAACAATTGTTTTTGGGAAAATAAAAAGTATGGGTTTTATAGATACTTGTGTGCTAAAGAGACCCAGATCTTCTGTTCTTTGAAAAAAAAAATTCTATTGAAAAAGATAGATATTTTTGAAAAGTAGTAGTAGTAGTAACAGAGGCAATTTTTAAAAATCTTTTTAATGAAAAATCAAAAAAATGGGTTTTGTAGAGAATGTCATTCTGAGTAGACCTAGATCGTCCTTTTTTCAAAAAAACGCGTATTTTCTATCACCTTTCGTGAACCTTCAATTTTTGTTGAGGTATAGCTGCATTTAGGAAACCGCTCCTATTTGAGTTTTTGTGGGCCACCAATCAACATACTATGATTGTGGATTTTAATGTAGTTGTGCATTCTGTACGCAATTTTTTAATTGCCTTTCTTGAACCTTCATTTCTTGTTGAGTTAATAGCCGCATTGAGGAAAATCTTCGTGTTTGAGTTTTCGTGGGCCATCGATCAACTTTGGTGACTACAATTATCAATTACACTATAGTTGTGCATTCTATACATGTATTTTCTCTTGCCTTTTGTGAATCTTCATTTATCTTTGAGTTATAGCTTCAATTAGGAAACCACTCTTGTTTTCGTTTTTGTGGGCCATCAATCAACTTTGGTTACTACGATTGCAGATTGCACTGTAGTTGTGCATTATGTATGTGTATTTTCTATTGCCCTTTGCGAACCTTCATTTTTTGTTGAGTTATAGCTGCACTTAGGAAACTGGTCGCATTTGAGTTTTCGTGAGCCATCGATCAACTTTGGTGACTACGCTTGTGGATTACACCGTAGTTGTGCAATCTATACGCGTAGTTTCTATCGCATTTTGCAAACCTTCATTTTTTGTTGATTTATAGCTCCATTTAACAAACCAGTCGATTTTGGGTTTTCGTGGGCCATAGATCAACTTTGGTGACTACGCTTGTTGATTACACTATAGTTGTGCATTCTATAGGAGTATTTTCTATCGCCTTTCACGAACCTTGATTTTTTGTTGAGTTATAACCGTATTTGTGAAACCAATTGTGTTCACGTTTTTGTGGCCCATAGATAAACTTTGGTAATTTTGGTAACTACAATTGTGGTTATAACTCAGAAAAAAATTAATGTTCATGAAAGGTGATTAAAAATATGCATATAGAATGCACAACTACAGTACAATCCAATATCGTAGTCACCAAAGTTGATCGATGGCCCACAAAACCTCAAACATTAGCAGTTTCCTAAATGCGGCATTAACTAAACAAAAAATGAAGGTTTGTGAAAGGTGATAGAAAATATGCATATAGAATGCACATCTACAGTGTAATCCACAACCGTAGTGACCAAAGTTGATCAATAGCCCATGAAAACTCAAACTCGAGCGGTTTCTACATGCGGCTATAAATTAGAAAAAAATGAAGGTTCACAAAAGGCGATAGAAAATACGCATACAAAATGGACAACTACAATGTAATCCACAATTTTTTTCACTAAAGTTGAGCGATAGCCCACAAAAAGTCAAACACGAGCGGTTTCCTAAGTGCAGCTATAACTCAACAAAAAATGAATGTTAGCAAAGGGTGATAGAAGATACGCGTATAGAATGTACACCTACAATGTAATACATAATTGTAGTCACCAAAGTTGATCGATGGCCAATCAAAACTCAAACATGAGCATTTTCCTAAATGTGGCTATATCTCAAGAAAAAATGAGGGTTCACGAAGGGTGATAGAAAATATGCATAACGAATGGACAACTTCACTATAATCCAAATCGTAGTCACAAAATTTGATCAATGGCCTACGAAAACTCAAACATGAGTGGTTTCCTAAATGCGGCTATAATATAACGAAAAAGTGAAAGTTCGCGAAAGGCGATAGAAAATACGCATATAGATTTGAACACTACAGTGCACTGCACAATCGTAGTCACCAAAGTTGATTGATGAACCACGAAAACCTCAAATACGAGCGGTTTCCTTAAATACGGGCTATAACTCATCAAGAAATGAAGGTTTCTTAAAAGCGGTTAAAAGTATGCATACAAAATGCACAACTACAGTACAATCCACAATTGTAGCCACCAAAGTTGATCGTTGACCCCCGAAAACTCAAACTCGAGTGGTTTCATAAATGCGGCTATAACTCAAACACAAGCGGTTTCGTAACTGCGTCTATAACTCAAAAAAAATGAAGGTTCACTAAAGGCGATAGAAAATACAAGTACAAAATTTACAACTACACTGCGATCCACAACCGTAGTGACCAAAGTTAAATGACCCACAAAAACTCAAACTCGAGCGGTTTCCTAAATGCGGCTACAACTCAACAAAAATTGAAGGTTTGCGAAAGGTGATAGAAAATACGCGTACAGAATGCACAACTACAGTGTAATCCACAAGCATTGTCACTAAAGTTGATCGATGGCCCATGAAAACTCAATCTCGAGTAGTTTCCTAAATGCGGCTATAACTCAACAAAAAATGATGGTTTGCATAAGGCTATTGAAAATACATCTACATAATGAAAAACTAAAGTGCAATCCATATAGTCACCAAAGTTGATTGATGGCCCACAAAACCTCAAACACGAGTGGTTTCCTAAGTGCAGCTATAACTCAACGAAAGATGAAAGTTCATGAAAGGCAACAGCAAATATGCGTAGACTGTGGACAACTATAGTGCAATCCAGAATCGTAGTCATGAAAGTTAATCGATGGCCCACGAAAATTGAAACACAAGTAGTTTCCTAATTGCCGCTATAACTAACCCAAAAATGAAGGTTCAAACAAGGTGATAGAAAACAAGCGTATAGAATACACAACTATAATGTAATCGAAAATGGTAGTAAGGAACCTTGATAAATGGCCCACGAAAACTCAAACACGAACATTTAACAAATTTGATTGATGGCCAAGAAAAGCTGAAACATGAGGGGTTTCCTAAATGTGGCTATATTCCTAAAAAAAATAAAGGTTCACGAAAGGTGATAGAAAACACGTGTATGGAATGCACAACTATATTGAAATCAATAATTGTTGTCACCAAAGTTGATCGATGGCCCCCAAAATCTCAAACACGAGTGATTTCCTAAATGCGGTATAACTCAACAAAAAATGAAGATTCGCAAAAGGCGATAGAAAATACTCATATAGAATGCACAAATACAGTGTAATCCACAAGTGTAGTCATGAAAATTGATCGATGGCCCACGAAAACTCGAACTCAAGGGGTTTCCTAAATGTGGTTATAACTCAACAAGAAATGAAGGTTCGGGAAAGGCGATAGAAAATACGCGTACATAATGGACAACTACAACACAATCCACAATCGTAGTCACTAACGTAGATCGATCACCCATGAAAACTCAAACATGAGTGGTTTCTTAAATGTGGCTATAACTCAACAAAAAATGAAGGTTTGTGAAAGGCGATTAAAAATATGCATACAAAATGCACAACTATAGTACATTCCACAATCGTAGTAAGCAAAGTTGATCGACGCCCCACGGAAACTCAAACTCTCACGGTTTCCTAAATGTGGGTATATAACTCAACAAAAAATGTAGGTTCGCAAAAGGACTTAGAAAATACACATAGACAATGGACAACTACAATGCAATCCACAATCGAAGTGACCAAAGTTGATCAATGGCCCACGAAAACTCAAACATGAGCAGTTTCCTATGTGCAGCTATAAGTCAACGCAAAATAAAGGTTCATCAAAGGCCATAGAAAATACACATATAGAATACACAACTGCACTATTATCCACAATCATAGTCACCAAAGTTGATCAATGGCCAATGAAAAGTCAAACACGAGCGTATTCCTAAATGTGGCTATAAATCAACAAAAAATTAAGGTTCCTGAAAAGCTGATTAAAAATATTCGAATAGAGTGAAAAACTTCAATAAAATCCACAATCGTAGTCACCAAAGTTGATTCATGGCCCAAAAAATTTCAAACATGAGCAGTTTCCTACATGTGGCTATAACTAAAATAAAAAAATGAAGGTTCGCGAAAGGCGATAGAAAATAAGTGTATAGAATGCACAACAATAGTGTAATCCACAAGCATAGTCACGAAAGTTGATCGATGGCCCATGAAAACTCAAACTCGAGCAGTTTCATAAATGCGGCTGTAAGTCAACAAAAAATAAAGGTTCGCGGAACAAGATAGAAAATACGCATACATAATGGACAACTACAGTGTAATCCACAATCATATTCACCAAAGTTGATCGATGGCCAATGAAATCTCAAACACGAGCAGATTCCTAAGTGCAGCTATAACTACAGTGTAAAATCCACAACTACAGTGAATCCACAATGGTAGTCACCAAAGTTGATCGATGGCCCAAGACAATGCAAACATGAGTGTTTTCTTAAGTGCAGCTATAACTCAACAAAAAATTAAGGTTCGTGACAGGCGATTAAAAATATATTTGCAGAATACACAATTATAGTACAGTCCACAATCGTAGCCACCAAAGTTGATTGATCGCACACAAAAACTCAAACACGAACAGTTTCATAAATGCAGCTATAACTCAACAAAAAAATGAAGGTTCGCGAAAGGCGATAGAAAAGTAGGGTTCACAATGCACAACTACAGTGCAATCCAAAATCATAGTCACCAAAGTTGATCGATGGCCCACGAAAACTCAAACACGAGCTGTTTCCTAAATGCGGCTATAACTAAATAAAAAATGAAGGTTCACGAAAAGCCATAGAAAATATGTGTATAGAATGCACAACTACAGTGTAATCCACACTCGTAGTCACCAAAGTTCATTGATGGCCCATGAAAACTCAAACTTGAGATGTTTGCTAAATTCGGCTATATCTAAAAAAAAATGAAGGTTCACAAAAGGCGATAAAAAATACACGTAGAGAATGGACAACTATAGTGCAATCCGCAATCGCAGTGACCAAAGTTGATTAATGGCCCATGAAAACTCAAACACGAGCAGTTTCCTAAATGCAGGTATAACTCAATGAAAAATAAAGGTTCGCGAAAAGCGATAGAAAATACATGTATAGCATTATGCACAACTACACTGTAATCCACAATCGTAATCACCAAAGTTTATCGATGGCCCACGAAAACTCAACCACGAGCATTTTCCTAGATGTGGCTATAACTCAACCAAAAAAGAAGGTTCGTGAAATGCGATTAAAAATATGCATATAGAATGCACATCTACAATACAAAACATAATCGTAGTCACCAAAGTTGATCAATGGCCCACGAAAATTCAAACACGACCAACTTTGGTGACTATGATTGTGGATGGCACTGTAGTTCTCCATTCTGTACACTTATTTTCGATCGCCTTTTCGCGAACCTTTGTTTTTTTTGCATTTAGGAGACCACTCGTGTTTGAGTTTTCGTTGCCCATCGATCAACTTTGGTGACTACGATTTTGGATTGTACTATAATTGTGCATTTTATACACATATTTTCCATTGACTTTCACGAATCTTCATTTTTTGTTGAGTTATAGCCACATTTATGAAACCTCTCGTGTTTGAGTTTCTATGGGTTATTGATCAACTTTGATAATTACGACTGTGGATTGTACTATAGTTGTCCATTTTGTACACATATTTTTAATCGTCTTTCTCGAACCTTGATTTTTTGTTGAGTTATAGCCGCATTTAGGAAAATGTTCATATTTGAGTTTTCTTGGGCCATCAATGAACTTTAGTGACTACAATTGTGGATAACACTATTGTTGTGCAGTCTATACATGTATTTTCTATCACCTTTTGCGAACCTTCATTTTTTGTCGAGTTATAACTGCATTTAGGAAACCGCTCATGTTTGAAATTTTGTGGGCCATCAATCAACTTTGGTCACTACGATCGTGGATTGTACTATAGTTGTGCATTAAGTATGCATATTTTTAATTACCTTTTAGGAACTTTCATTTTTAGTTGAGTGATACCCGCATTTGGGAAAACGTTCATGTTTGAGCTTTCGTGGGCCATTGATCAGCTTTGGTGAATACAATTGTGGATTACACGGTAGTTGTGAATTGTATTCACGTATTTTCTATCGCCTTTTGCGAACTCTTTTTTTTGTTTTTTTAGTTATAGCCGCAGTTATGAAACTGCTTGTGTTTGAGTTTTTGCAGGCCATCAATAGACTTTGTTGACTACGATTGTGGATTACACTATAGTTGTGCATTCTATATGCGTATTTTATATTGACTTTTGTGAACCTTCATTTTTTGTTGAGTTATAGCCGCATTTAAGAAACCGCTCATGTTTGAGTTTTCATCCTCCATCAATCAACTTTAGTGACTACAATTGTGGATTGTACCATAGTTATCAATTCTATACGCGTATTTTCTATCCCCTTTTGTGAACCTTTATTTTTTGTTGAGCTATAGCCGCACTTAGAAAACCACTCATGTTTGAGATTTTGTGTGCCATCGATCAACTTTGGTGACTACAATTGTGGATTGCACATTAGTTGTCCATTTCGTATGCATATTTTCTATCACCTTTTGCGAAGCCTCATTTTTTTGTGAGTTATAGCCACATTTAGGAAACCACTCGTGTTTGAGTTTTTTTGGAACATCAATCAATTTGGTGACTATGCTTTTGGATTACTCTGTAGTTGTACATTCTATATGTGCATTTTCTATCACCCTTCGTGAAGCTTCATTTTTTTGAGATATAGCTGTATTTAGGAAACCGCTCATGTTTGAGTTTTTGTGGGCTATCAATCAACAATGTGACAACCATAGTGGATTGTACTGCAGTTGTGCATTTTTTATGCATATTTTTAATTTCCTTTCACGAACCTTCATTTTTTGTTGAGTTATAGCCACATTTAAGAAACCGCTCATGTTTGAGTTTTCATCCTCCATCGATCAACTTTGGTGACTACAATTGTGGATTGCACCATAGTTATGAATTCTATACGCATATTTTCTATCCCCTTTTGTGAACCTTCATTTTTTGTTGAGCTATAGCCGCACTTAGGAAACCACTCATGTTTGAGATTTTGTGTGCCATCGATCAACTTTGGTGACTACAATTGTGGATTGTACATTAGTTGTCCATTTCGTACGCATATTTTCTATCACCTTTTGCGAAGCCTCATTTTTTTGTGAGTTATAGCCACATTTAGGAAACCACTCGTGTTTGAGTTTTTTTGGAACATCGATCAATTTGGTGACTATGCTTTTGGATTACTCTGTAGTTGTACGTTCTATATGCGCATTTTCTATCACCCTTCGTGAAGCTTCATTTTTTTGAGATATAGCTGTATTTAGGAAACCGCTCATGTTTGAGTTTTTGTGGGCTATCAATCAACAATGCTGACAACCATAGTGGACTGTACTGCAGTTGTGCATTTTGTACGCATATTTTTAATTTCCTTTCATGAACCTTTATTTTTTTATAGCCGCATTTAGGAAACCACTTGTGTTTGAGTTTTCATGGGCGGTCGATCAACTTTGGTGACTACTATTTTGCATTACACTATAGTTGTTAATTTTATTAGCATATTTTCTATCTGGTTTCGCGAAATCGTAATTTTTGGTTGAGTTATAGCCGCATTTAGGAAAACTCTCGTGTTTGAATTTTCATGGCCCATCGATCAACTTTGGTGACTACGATTGTGCATTACATTGTAGTTCTTAATTCTATATGCATATTTTCTATAACATTTCGTGAACCTTCATTTTCCTATATTTCAATTTTTACCATCAAAAAATTGTTTCATAGATTCTATTTTTGAGGAGTTTTTGCATGTTGGTGAAAAATCAGATTTTAGGAAAAAGGACGACCTGGATCAACTCAAAACGACATTCTCTTCAAAACCCATTTTCTCAGATTTTTCATAAAAAGATTCAAAATATTTCCCTTTGTTACCTCTACTACATATACTTTTCAAAAAAATCTATCTTGTTCAAGAACAATTTATTTCTTCGGATTTGCTATATACATGGCTTCGTTTTTGAGCTTTGTCGGCCGAGCTAGGGCGCCCGTGCCCTAGCTCGCTCTCTAGTCTCCATCTGTAGTTGTGCTGGGGGGGTTTCTTTTCGTGTTCTGGGCGAGGACGACACTTTGTGTGCCCTTTCTTCTTTGTTTTCCTTTGCTGCTACGCGGTGGGGGAGTTCTGAGTTTTTCGTGGGGTGTGGGCCAACGTTTTCTTTGCTTGGGGTAGCGTGGGGGTGTGGTCTGGTGTGCCCTGATTCAAGGAAGCTTTTTCAATCTTTTTGGCCCATGTGGGGCTCTACTTGCCGGGTGTGGAGTGTAGGGTTTGTTGTATAGCGCCGTTTGTTCCCTTAGGATGTGTGCTATCTCATTTGGGGGTGGGGTTGTGCCTTTATTTGCTGCTTCTCTTGTGTTTTGGGGGGCTGTGGTTGGAGCCAGCGGGTCCTTGCTAACTCTTGTGCAAGTTGGTGTCCTTGTTCTCTCGTCCTACGGGATTGCATACTCGTTTGTTGTTTTGTTATGGACTCATGTCACAAGGAGAATCATTTGGGGTTAGTCCCTCGATGGATTTCCATTCTGGATTTGGCTCAAAACCGTCGGCGCAAGAGGCAAAGGTTTTTGATAATAACTTGTTTCCTCCAGATCAAGAGATGAAAGATGCTGGGTTGTCTGGGGGCCCTAAGATAATGAAAATTAATGGTTGTTTGGAAAGATGTAAAGAGAGACCGAAGCTGGTTATCTCGATGGAGATGTTGATTGACGATATTGAGTATTACTCAAAGCATTCCTTTTATTGCAAGTTTATGGGTTTGAGAGTCTCGTTGCATTTTTTGGAATCCTGGGCTTAGAGGACCTGGCTTCCGGAAGGCGAGATGGAGATTAGGCTCCTAGCGAATAATTACTTTATGGTTTCCTTTGACTGCATGAAGGATCGTGATAGGATTTTTGAGGGGGGTCCTTATTTTTACAACCAAGTTGGCTTGTTTATGAAGTCGTGGCATGCAAGTTTCAATCCGACTGAGGAGCTCCTGACTAGGGTCCCAGTTTGGGTTCGAGTTCCTTGGTTCCCGGTTGAATGCTGGCGTGAGGATGTGCTGCATTTGGTAGCTTCAATGCTTGGCCAACCGGTTGAGTCTTCACAACAGACGCAATTTAAAAAGGTAATGACTTTTGCCCGTATTTGTTTAGAAATTGATTTAAGCAAGCCATTGCCAGATTTTGTGGAAGTGAGTGCAGGATCGTATACTTGGGTGCAACAGTTGGACTATGAAGCTCTTCCTTTTCGGTGTAGATTTTTTCATGACTATGGTCACTTGCTGTGTAGATGCTCTAAGGCTAAACCAATGGTTCCCCAGTCCTCTCAACCTCCTCACAATCCACCTAGGGTTGATAGGGGGAAGGCGCCTATTCCAGGTGGAGAGGGTACTGGGGAGGATGGTTTTACCCCTGTCAAAGCTCGGAATAGGAATTGAGGGCTAAAGAGGACCAAGGGGGATAGGTAAGAGGATGGCTCTTTTAACAGGTTCTACTTCCTTGAGGATCTCATTCAACGAGAAGTGAATCCGGGTTTGGTGAATCTGGATTAGGGTACTTTGGGTATAGGAAAAGATGGGCCTTCCTTGGAGGTTGTGCAGGTTGTGCAAGATATGAATGTTGGGCTGATGGACACGGATCAACAGTTGACAAACTAGGTTGCGCAGGATCCTTCTACTGGTTTTCTAAAGATTAGGGAAGTTGGTTCTTCTCTACCTCTTAAGGCTAGTGTTGAAGTTGGTAAGAGCTCTTTGTCATCTCCTCGCATGGGTATTCTGCAAAAGGAACCAAAGAAGGGGGTTGGTGAGAAGAGCTCCAAGTTGGGTAGGAAGAAGGATATTGAAAAGATTAAGTCAACTGGGGAAACTTTGGTGGAGTCAGGGGCAGTCAAGACCCTGGATTCGCATTTCTCGTGTCCCCAGAAATGATTGTTTTATCTTGGAATGTAAGGGACTTGAACAGTGGCCCTCGATAAAAAGTTGTTCATGAGTTGGTTAGAAATCATTCTCCTGATATCCTTTTTCTTCAGGAAACTAAATTATCTATGGAGAATATGTTGAATTTGGCCCCTAAGCTATGGAAGTTTGGCGAGTGTCAGTGTATTGGTGCTCAGGGTGCTTCTGGGGGGTGGCTTGCCTATGGAACCCTCGGAGGGTCTGCCCTCACTGGTGGGTGTCATCTAGATCTTCTATTTCCTTGGAGGCCACATGCTTTGTGACTAGAGAGTGTGTTCTCCTCTCTAATGTGTATGCGCCTGTCGAGTATCAGGGTAAGCAATTTTTATGGTCTCATCTTCATTTTGTTTGTAGCCTTATGCCTTTCCATCCTTGGATCTTGGCTGGGGACTTCAATGCTATTGTGGAGCTGTCTGAGAAACAGGGTGGAATTGCTAGGTTGGAGCCTTCCGCGTTGCTTCTCAGGGATTGCATTTCAGATTTAAATCTTATTGATGTTCAACCCAGTAATGGCCGCTTCACATAGAACAATAGGAAGACTAGTGTGGAATGTGTCGCAGAGAGGTTGGATTGGTTCCTAGTCTCCTGTTTTTGGGTTGGTGACCTATGGTTTACATCCTCCGAGATTTTGGATTGGCGGGATTCGGACCACTAGCCCATCAAGCTTAGCATTCCTTCTGCTTGGGTGCCTCACACTCCTTCTTTCAAATTCCAACTTGTGTGGTTTCGGGATGCCTCTCTCTATGAACAGATGATTATGTGGTTGAGGATTGGTAAACCTGCTTTTGGTATCGCAATGTATACTTTTGTCAAGCTTCTTCAATTTGTAAGGTATCAACGTAAAAGGTGGAATAGGAGATCTTTTGGTAATATTTTTCATGAAAAGGCTGCCGCTCAAGAGGAATTGAATAGTATTACACGTTTGATTAGTGAAAATGGGGTTTTTGAGGATCTTTTAAAAGAGGAAGCTAGGACTCTGAAGATGGTGGAGGAATGCGAATTACATGAGGAGATTTACTTGAAGCAAAAGGCTCGGGTTGAGTGGCTCCAGGAAGGGGACAAAAATACTGCCTTTTTCTTTAACTCTGTGAAGGCTAGGAGGCACGGTAATTCCATTTCTATTTTGATTAATGGCAGAGGGGATCATCTTGTCTCATTTCAGGAAATTACTGAAGAGGCTTCATAGTATTTTGAGGCCCTATTCAGAGAGGATCCGCATGGGGGTTCGGCTGAGGAGGAACAAGTGCTATCTTGTGTCCCTCAGTTGGATTCCAGGGAGGTGAATGAGCATTTGATGAGGGAGATTTCTTTAGAGGAGTTGGAGGAGATTGTGTTTCAAATGAAGAAGGGGAAAGCACCTAGTCCTGATGGTTTCCCAATTGAATTTTTCCAAGAATTTTGGGATATCATAAAGATGGATCTCCTGGCAGTTGTTCAAGAGTCCCTACAGAATAAGCAAATGTTGAGAGCTCTCAATGCTATCTTCATCACCCTCATTCCCAAATGTGAAGGGGCTGATAGATTGAATCAGTTTCATCCTATTTCCCTTTGCAATGTGGTTTATAAAATTATTTCAAAGTTAGTGGCTGAACGGCTGAAGAAGTGGCTTAATGTGTTGATTTCAGAGGAACAAAGTGGTTTTGTTGTGGGTCGACAGATTTTGGATGGGGTTGTTATTGCTACTGAGACTATCCACTCCATGGCTAGTTCAAATGAGAGGGCTATGTTCATTAAGCTGGATATGGCTAAGGCCTATGACCGGGTTCGATGGTCCTTCTTGCAGAAAATCTTGGGTGCTTTTGGATTTAGTGAGGAGTGGATCCATTGGGTCATGAGTTGTGTTTCGTCAGTATCCTTCTCAGTGCTGATAAATGGTGATCATTCAGAGCTCTTCGGAGATTCGAGGGGTTTACGTCAAGGGGACCCTCTTTCCCCATATTTATTTTTGCTTCTTGCTAAAGGTCTTGGGCAGCTGTTGAAGAGAAATGTTGAGGTTGGCACCATTCAGGGTTGGCAGTGGGGTGGGGATTTGCCTCCGCAGTCTCACTTACAGTTTTTTGATGATACGACTTTGATGGGAATGGCTACTATCAGGGAGGCTCCTACTTTGACGTAGGTGTTGGATGTTTACTTGGTGGCTTCAGGGCAGCTGATCAATGAGGATAAATCCTCCATCTTCTTCTTCAATACGCCGAGCCCCATTCAGCGAAGAATTGCTAATATTTTGAGATTTCAGATAGGGGTCCTCCCTTTTAATTATTTGGGTATTCCAATCTCTGTTTGCCATCTTCCCAAAGGTTCCTTGTAGAATGTTATTGATAAGTTTCATGCAAAAGTCACTCATTGGACTCACAGATGGTTGTCTTTTGCTGGACGGGTTCAACTTCTTAAATCTGTTGTGCAGGCTCTCCCTATCTACAGGTGTATGCTTTAGGTGGCTCCGGTTGGATTTCTTAGGGAGTTGGATTATCTTGAGATGCAATTCTTATGGGTTGGCTGCCTGTCCTCCTCCAAGTGGAGCTTGGTCAGGTGGGAGGAGGTGTGTAGTCCTAAGCAGTTTGGTGGATTGGGTCTTCGCCAGTCAACTTTGTTTGGAGTGCCTGTGGTTGCTAAGCTTTTTTGGAGATCGTGCATGGAGTAGGACCAGTTGTGGGCAAGGATACTATCTCATAAGTATCTTCCGGGTATCCATCATCATGATATTCCTAGGTACCCTCTTGAGGGGAAAGGTTCGGTGATTTGGAGCACTCTCCAAAAGGGTGCGAAGCTAATTAAGGATGGTTTATTCTGGATATGCCGTAGGGGTTCAGAAGCTCTTTTTTGGTCGGACTCCTGGGATGGCTTGCCTCCTCTCACCTCTTAGTTTCCTCACCTGCTTCCTTTGAGTTAGAGATTTCTCGAGGCTAGGTGGTCGCGGGTGAGTGACTTTAAGTCCTTATCCTTGAATGGTCCGCTGGAGGTGGTTTGTTGGAAGGATCCCATGGAGTGGCCTATTTTTGGAATGGAGGAAAGCAGTGCTGAACTTAATACTATTCTTTGTAATAGGCATTGTAGTGCTCTTCAAGAATAGGTTATCCTCGCTTGGATACACAATCCCAAGGGGAGCTACTCCGTTTCCTATGGTTATCAAGTGTTATTGGATCAGAAGTTGGCTAGGGAGGTTTAGTGGTGGAAGAGGGTTTGGAACCGGCTTTTGTGGCCAAAATGTAACTTCTTTGTCTGGACTTTGGCGTGGAATATGTGCTTGACCTGGGATAATATTCGTAAGCATGGATTCCAGGGGCCTTCCGGTTGCGTTCTCTGTGGGAAAGAGGAGGAAGATTCCTCACACCTATTTTTTTGATGTCTCTTTGCTGTGCAGCTTTGGCATTGGTGGTGGGGGGTTTGGAAGCAACCTTCTGTTCATGCCTCTTCATTGGTGGAGTTCTGGGATAGCTTGGGAAGACCTCCATCGTTGGCCTCCTTCTTGCAGGATGTGTGGTATGTTGGCCCTACCTTTCTTCTTTGGTAGGTCTGGCTTGAGCGGAATCGTAGGATTTTTCATGGTGTTAGTTTGGGGGGGCAGCAAGTGTGGATACGCATGTTACGTATGATCCAGGAGTTGGTTGCTGCCATGGGTGAAGTGGTGTTCCCCCTGGAGAAAGGGGATTATGTGTTGGTGGATAGTCTAGGACTGCAGGGGATTTATTTTTCTTCTTCTGTTGTTTCCAGAAGAGGCAGGCTTGGGAACAACAGAGTGCAGAGGATGGGTAGATGGGGACCCCCTCTGGCTGGAGTTTTGAAGATCAATATTGATGGTTCCTCTCGTGGTAATCCTGGGCTTGCAGGGATTGGTGGAGTGGGAAGGGATTCTGAGGGTTCGGTGATTTTTATTTTCTCTATCCATGAGGGGGAGGAGACGGTTAACCTTATGGAGGGTTTGGTGATCTTTTATGCTGTGGAACAGGCTTTTGCTTTGGGTTGGCAAAGGATTATTTGTGAAGCTGACTCTCATGTCTTGATTAATCTATTGAACGCACAAAAGTTGTTTGAGCTTAATTAGCGATTAGCCTCTGTTGTCCAGTAGATTCTTCAGGTTAGTTCTAGGATGGAGGTGGTTTCCTTTGTTCATATCCCGAGGGAGTGGAATCGGGTTACTGACTGTTTAGCTAAATGGGTTTCCAAGCAAGATGCTGGTTGGAAGATCGAGGATTGGATGCATGTTTCCCCCGAGTTACAAAAGGATTTAGTTCGGGTTCTTGAGGATGATAGAAGAATGTTCGAAGATAGTTGAGTTTGGTCTGGGACTTGGTCCCTCTTTCTTGATTGTAGTGTTCTTTTCTGATATTCAATAAAGTTTTTACCCCTCTTTTTATTAAAAAAAAGAGAACAATTTATTTCTTCAAAAAACGGATGATCTGGGTCACTTTAGCACATGAGCAATATAAAACCTATATATTTTATTTTCCAATAAAAATTGTTCCGTAGATTCTATTTTTGAGGGGTTTTGCATATTGGTGAAAAATTCTTTTTTCAAAAAAAGGACGATCTGAGTCTACTAAAGACATTCTCTAAAATACCTACTTAAAAATATATATATATCTTTTTCAAGAACTTATTTTTTTTAAATGGATTATCGGGGTCTCTTTCACTTTTTAGCACGTATAAAACCCATATTTTTTATTTTCCCAAATAAAATTGTTTGATAGATTCGATTTTTGAGAGGTTCTTGCATGTTGGTGAAAACTTAGTTTTTCGGAAAAAGGACGATCTCGGTCTCCTTAGAATGACATTCTCTACAAAACCGATTTCTTAGATTTTTCATAAAAAGATTCAAAAGAATTGCCTATGTTACCTCTATTGCTTCTACTCTTGAAAAAAACTATATTTTTCAAGAACTACTTAATTTTTCAAAAAACAGATGATCTCAATCTTTTCAGCACACGAGCACCTATAAAACCCATATTTTTTTATTTTCCCTAAGAAAATAATTCTGTAGATTCTATTCTTGAGGGGTTCTTGCATGTTGGTGAAAACTTAGTTTTTCGGAAAAAGGACGATCTCGGTCTCCTTAGAATGACATTCTCTACAAAACCGATTTCTTAGATTTTTCATAAAAAGATTCAAAAGAATTGCCTATGTTACCTCTATTGCTTCTACTCTTGAAAAAAACTATATTTTTCAAGAACTACTTAATTTTTCAAAAAACAGATGATCTCAATCTTTTCAGCACACGAGCACCTATAAAACCCATATTTTTTTATTTTCCCTAAGAAAATAATTCTGTAGATTCTATTCTTGAGGGGTTCTTGCATGTTGGTGAAAACTTAGTTTTTCGGAAAAAGGACGATCTCGGTCTCCTTAGAATGACATTCTCTACAAAACCGATTTCTTAGATTTTTCATAAAAAGAATAAAAAAACTTACCTCTGTTACCTCTACTGCTTCTACTTTAAAACAAAAATATGTTTTTCAAGAATAACTTATTTTTTCTAAAAACGGATGATCTGTATCTTTTTAGCATATGCATATAAAAATCTATCTTTTCAAGAACAAAGGGAATTTTTTTCAAAAGCAGACGATCTGGGTTTTAGCACATGGGCACCTATAAACCCATATTTCACATTTTCCCAAAAAAATTGTTTCCTACATTCTATTTTTGAGGGGTTTTTGTAGATTGGTGAAAAATTAGTTTTTCAAAACAATGACAATCTGGGTCTTCTCTATAAAACCCATATTTCGATATTTCGAAAAAAAATTATTTTGTAGATTCTATTTTTGAATGGTTCTTGCATCTTGGTGAAAAAATAGCTCTTCGAAAAAAGGACAGTATGGGTTTAACAGTAATAACATTCTCTACAAAACCCATTTTTCGGATTTTTCATAAAAAAATTTCCTCTATTACCTCTACTACTTCTACTTTTTAAAAAAGACAATATTTTTTAAGCACAACTTATTTTTTTTAAAAATGAACAATCTGGGTCTCTTTAGCACCAGAGGCACCTATAAAACCCATATTTTAAATTTTCCCCGAAACAAATTTGTTTCATACATTCTATTTTTGAGGTTCATACATGTTAGTGAACATGGTGAAAATCGTGTATAAAGGAAATGCACAACTATGAGTCACGATCCACAAAGCGTAGTCATCAAAGTTGATCGATGGCCCATGAAGCTCCATTTCGATTTGTTTCCTAAAATTGTGATATAAATAAACAAAAGACTACGATTGTGGATTCTAATAGTTATCGCTAGCGTATTTTTCATAAAGCTGGCTTCGTGACCCTTCATTTTTCGTTGAGTTATGGCCATATTTAGGAAAACGATCATGTGTGTTTATGTGGGCCATCGATCAAGTTTGGTGACTATGATTGTGGTTGACATTGTAGTTGTCTAATGCATTGGCCACGTTTTCTATAAGCCTTTTGTGAACCTTCATTTTTCACGAGTTATGGGCGATTTAGGAAGCGCGGAGTTTTAATTTTCATGGAATCGATCAACTTTGGTGACCATACGATTATGGATTACACTATAGTTGTCCATTCTACTTAGACATATTTTCTATCGCCTTTCATGAACCTTCATTTTTGGTTGACTTATAGCTGCATTGAGGAAACCATTCATCTTTGAGTTTTTGTGGGCCATTAATCAACTTTGTTGACTACGATTAGGGATTATACTCTAGTTGTACATTTTGTGCACATATTTTTAATTGCCCTTCACAAAAATTCATTTTTTGTTGAGTTAAAGTTGCATTTATGAAGCGGCTTGTGTTTGTGTTTTTGGCGACCTATTGATCAACTTTGGTGAGTAGAATTTTTGGACTAAATTAGTTGTCATTCTATACGTATTTTGATGCTTCTTTATTGAATCTTTTTATTTTTATTTTGAGTTATATACCACCCGCATTTAGGGAAGCTGGCGAGTTTGAGATTTAGATGGGCAATGATCAACTTTGGTGACTACAATTCTGAATTGTATTGTAGTTTTGCATTATGTATGCATATTTTTAAATGCATTTCAAAAGACTTCATTTCTTTTTGACATATATCCATATTTAGGAAATTGTTGGTATTTGAGTTTTTCGTGGTTCATCGATCAACTTTAGTGACTATGATTATGGATTGCACTGTAGTGGTCCAATCTGTACACGTATTTTCTATCACCTTTCATGAACCTTCATTTTTCATTAAGTTATAGCCACATTTAGGAAACCACTCTTATTTGAGTTTTCGTAGGCCATTGATTAACTTTGGTGACTACGATTGTTGATT
>VDFB02000016.1:9476123-9571330 GCA_007258455.2 Sequoia sempervirens | reverse complement strand
TACGTTTGATTGAGCAGAAATGGGTTTGCAGGGATCTTTTAAAAAGAGGAAGCTAGGACTAGAGATGGTGGAGAATCGCAATTACATGAGGAGATTTACTTGAAGCAAAGGCTCGGGTTGGTGGCTCCGAGGAAGGGACAAAAATCTTGCCTTTTTCTTTTAACTCTACATGTGTAGAAGGCTAGGAGGCACGATAATTCCATTTCTATTTTGGTTAATGGCAAAGGGGATAGTCTTGTCTCATTTTAGGAAATTGCTGAAGAGGCTTCACAGTATTTTGAGGCCCTATTCAGAGAGGATCCGCATGGGGGTTCGGCTGAGGAGGAACATGTGCTATCTTGTGTCCCTTAGTTGGTTTCCAAGGAGGCGAATGAGCATTTGATGAGGGAGATTTCTTTAGAGGAGTTGGAGGAGATTGTGTTTCAAATGAAGAAGGGGAAAGCACCTAGTCCTAATGGTTTCCCAATTGAATTTTTCCAAGAATTTTGGGATATCATAAAGATGGATCTCCTGGTAGTTGTTCAAGAGTCCCGACAAAATAAGCAGATGTTGAGAGCTCTCAATGCTACCTTCATCGCCCTCATTCCCAAATGTGAAGGGGCTGATAGATTGAATCAATTTCATCCTAATTCCCTTTGCAATGTGGTTTATAAAATTATTTCAAAGTTAATGGTTGAACGGCTGAAGAAGTGGCTTAATGTGTTGATTTCAGAGGAACAAAGTAGTTTTGTTGCGGGTCGGCAGATTTTGGATGGGGTTGTTATTGCTACTGAGACTATCCACTCCATGGCTAGTTCAAATGAGAAGGCTATGTTCATTAAGCTAGATATGGATAAGGCCTATGACCGAGTTCGATGGTCCTTCTTGCAGAAAATCTTGGGTGCTTTTGGATTTAGTGAAGAGTGGATCCATTGGGTCATGAGTTGTGTTTCATCAGTATCCTTCTTAGTGCTGATAAATGGTGATCATTCGGAGCTCTTCGGAGCTTCGAGGGGTTTACGTCAAGGGTACCCTCTTTCCCCGTATTTATTTTTGCTTCTTGCTGAAGGTCTTGGGCAGCTGTTGAAGAGAAATGTTGAGGTTGGCACCATTCAGGGTTGGCAGTGGGGTGGGGATTTTCCTCTGCAGTCTCACTTATAGTTTGTTGATGATATGACTTTGATGGGAATGGCTACTATTAGGGAGGCTACTGCTTTGAGGCAGGTGTGGGATGTTTACTTGGTGGCTTCAGGGCAGTTGATCAATGAGGTTAAATCCTCCATCTTCTTCTTCAATACGCCGGGCCCCATTCAGCGAAGAATTGCTAATATTTTGAGATTTTAGATATGGGTTCTCCCTTTTAATTATTTGGGTATTCCAATCTCTGTTGGCCATCTTCCCAAAGGTTCTTGGCAGAATGTTATTGATAAGTTTCGTGTGAAATTCACTCATTGGACACATAGATGGTTGTATTTTGCTAGATGGGTTCAGCTTCTTAAATCTGTTGTGTAGGCTCTCCCTATCTATAGGTGTATGCTTCAGGTGGCTCTGGTGGGATTTCTTAGGGAGTTGGATTCTCTTGAGAGGAAATTCTTATGGGCTAGCTGCCTTTCCTCCTCCAAGTGGAGCCTGGTCAGGTGGGAGGAGGTGTGTAGTCCTAAGCAGTTTGGTGGATTGGGTCTTCGCTAGTCAACTTTGTTTGGAGTGGCTGTGGTTGCTAAGATTTTTTGGAGATGGTGCATGGAGTAGGACCAGTTGTGGGCCAGGATACTATCTCATAAGTATCTTCCGGGTATCCATCGTCATGATATTCCTAGGTACCCTCTTGAGGGGAAAGGTTCGGTGATTTGGAGCATTCTCCAAAAGGGTGCGAAGCTAATTAAGGATGGTTTATTCTAGATTTGCCGTAGGGGTTCAGAAGCTCTTTTTTGGTCGAACTCCTAGGATGGCTTTCCTCCTCTCACCTCTTAGTTTCCTCACCTGCTTCCTTTGAGTCAGAGATTCCTCGAGGCTGGGTGGTCCCGGGTAAGTGACTTTAAGTCCTTATCCTTTAATGGTCCACTGGAGGTGGTTCGTTGGAAGGATCCCACTGAGTCGCCTATTTTGGGGATGGAGGAAAGCAGTGCTGAACTTAATACTATTCTTTGTAATAGGCATTGTAGTGCTCTTCAAGAAGAGGATATCATCGCTTGGATACACAATCCCAAGGGGAGCTACTCCGTTGCTTGTGGTTATCAAGTGTTATTGGATCAGAAGTTGGCTAGGGTGGAGGTTCAGTGGTGGAAGAGGGTTTGGAACCGGCTTTCATGGCCAAAATGTAATTGCTTTTTCTGGGCTCTGGCATGGAATAGGTGCTTGACCTGGGACAATATTCGTAAGCGTGGATTCCAGGGGCCTTCCGCTTGCGTTCTCTGTGGGAAAGAGGAGGAAGATTCCTCGCACCTATTTTTTCAATGTCCCTTTGCTGTACAGCTTTGGCATTGGTGGTGGGGGGTTTGGAAGCAACCTTGTGTTCATGCCTCTTCATTGGTGGAGTTCTGGGATAGGTTGGGAAGACCTCCATTGTTGGCCTCCTTCTTGCAGGATGTGTGGTATGTTGGCCCTACCTTTCTTCTTTGGAAAATCTGGCTTGAGCGGAATTGTAGGATTTTTCGTAGTGTTAGTTTGGGGGGGTAGCAAGTGTGGATACGCATGTTAGGTATGATCCAGGAGTCAGTTTCTGCCATGTGTAAAGTGGTATTCCCCCTGGAGAAAGGGGATTCGGAGTTGGTGGATAGTCTAGGATTGCAGGGGATTTATTTTTCTTCTTCTGTTGTTTCCAGAAGAGGCAGGCTTGGGAACAAGAGAGTGCAAAGGATGGGTAGATGGGGACCCCCTCCGGCTGGAGTTTTGAAGATCAATACTGATGGTTCCTCTCATGGTAATCCTGGGATTGCAGGGATTGGTGGAGTGGGAAGGGATTCTGAGGGTTCGGTGATTTTTATTTTCTCTATCCATGAGGGGGAGGAGACAGTTAACCTTATGGAGGGTTTGGCGATACTTTATGCTGTGGAACGGGCCCTTGCTTTGGGTTGGCAAAGGATTATTTGTGAAGCTGACTCTCAGGTCTTGATTAATCTATTGAATGCACGGAAGTTGTCTGAGATTAATTGGCGATTAGCCTCTGTTGTCCAGCAAATTCTTTAGGTTAGTTCTAGGATGGAGGTGGTTTCCTTTGTTCATATCCCGAGGGAGTGGAATCGGGTTGCTGACTGTTTAGCTAAATGGGCTTTCGAGCAAGGTGCTGGTTGGAAGATTGAGGATTGGATGCATGTTTCCCCCGAGTTACGACAGGATTTAGTTCGGGTTCTTGAGGATGATAGAAGGATGTTCGAAGATAGTTGAGTTTGGTCTGGGACTTGGTCCCTCTTTCTTGATTGTAGTGTTCTTTTCTGATATTCAATAAAGTTTTTACCCCTCTTTTATTAAAAAAAGAGGGAACAATTTTATTTCCTTCAAAAGCGGATGATGGGTCACTTTGCTTTATGAGCAATATAAAACCTATATTTTATTTTCCAATAAAGGTATTCCAGTAGATTCTATTTTTTGAGGGGTTTGTATTGGTGAAAAATTCTTTTCAAAAAGTCTGAGTCACAAGACATTCTCTAAATACTGCTTAAATATATATATATCTTTTTCAAAGAACTTATTTTTTTAAATGGATTATGGGGTCTCTTTCACTTTTTATGCGTATAAAACCCATATTTTTTTATTTTCCCTAAGAAAATAATTCTGTAGATTCTATTCTTGAGGGGTTCTTGCATGTTGGTGAAAACTTAGTTTTTCGGAAAAAGGACGATCTCGGTCTCCTTAGAATGACATTCTCTACAAAACCGATTTCTTAGATTTTTCATAAAAAGATTCAAAAGAATTGCCTATGTTACCTCTATTGCTTCTACTCTTGAAAAAAACTATATTTTTCAAGAACTACTTAATTTTTCAAAAAACAGATGATCTCAATCTTTTCAGCACACGAGCACCTATAAAACCCATATTTTTTTATTTTCCCTAAGAAAATAATTCTGTAGATTCTATTCTTGAGGGGTTCTTGCATGTTGGTGAAAACTTAGTTTTTCGGAAAAAGGACGATCTCGGTCTCCTTAGAATGACATTCTCTACAAAACCGATTTCTTAGATTTTTCATAAAAAGATTCAAAAGAATTGCCTATGTTACCTCTATTGCTTCTACTCTTGAAAAAAACTATATTTTTCAAGAACTACTTAATTTTTCAAAAAACAGATGATCTCAATCTTTTCAGCACACGAGCACCTATAAAACCCATATTTTTTTATTTTCCCTAAGAAAATAATTCTGTAGATTCTATTCTTGAGGGGTTCTTGCATTTTGGTAAAAATATTAGTTTTTTCAGAAAGAGGACGATCTAGGTCTACTTAGAACGACATTCTCTACAAAACCCATTTCTTACATTTTTCATAAAAAGAATAAAAAAACTTACCTCTGTTACCTCTACTGCTTCTACTTTAAAACAAAAATATGTTTTTCAAGAATAACTTATTTTTTCTAAAAACGGACGATCTGTATCTTTTTAGCATATGCACTTATAAAAATCTATCTTTTTCAAGAACAATTTTTTTTTTCAAAAAACAGACGATCTGGGTTTTTTTAGCACATGGGCACCTATAAAACCCATATTTTACATTTTCCCAAAAAAATTGTTTCCTACATTCTATTTTTGAGGGGTTTTTGTAGATTGGTGAAAAATTAGTTTTTCAAAACAATGACAATCTGGGTCTTCTCTATAAAACCCATATTTCGATATTTCGAAAAAAAATTATTTTGTAGATTCTATTTTTGAATGGTTCTTGCATCTTGGTGAAAAAATAGCTCTTCGAAAAAAGGACAGTATGGGTTTAACAGTAATAACATTCTCTACAAAACCCATTTTTCGGATTTTTCATAAAAAAATTTCCTCTATTACCTCTACTACTTCTACTTTTTAAAAAAGACAATATTTTTTAAGCACAACTTATTTTTTTTAAAAATGAACAATCTGGGTCTCTTTAGCACACGAGCACCTATAAAACCCATATTTTAAATTTTCCCAAAACAAATTGTTTCATACATTCTATTTTTCAGAGGTTCCTGTATGTTAGTGAACATGGTGAAAATACGTGTATAAAATGCACAACTATAGTGCAATCCACAAGCGTAGTCATCAAAGTTGATCGATGGCCCATGAAAACTCAAACTCGAGTTGTTTCCTAAATGTGACTATAAATAAACAAAAAGACTACGATTGTGGATTACATGTAGTTGTCCACTCTGCACGCGTATTTTCTATCGCCTTTCGTGACCCTTCATTTTTTCTTTAGTTATAGCCACATTTATGAATACGCTCGTATTTGAGTTTTCCTAGGCCATCGATCAACTTTGGTGACTATGATTGTGGATTGCAATGTAGTTGTCTATTCTGTATGCAATTTTCTATCGCCTTTTGTGAACCTTCATTTTTTACGAGTTATAGACGAATTTAGGAAACTGCTTGAGTTTTAATTTTCATGGGAAATCGATCAACTTTGGTGACAACGATTATGGATTACACTATAGTTGTCCATTCTATAGACATATTTTCTATCGCCTTTCATGAACCTTCATTTTTGGTTGACTTATAGCTGCATTGAGGAAACCATTCATCTTTGAGTTTTTGTGGGCCATTAATCAACTTTGTTGACTACGATTAGGGATTATACTCTAGTTGTACATTTTGTGCGCATATTTTTAATTGCCCTTCACGAAAATTCATTTTTTGTTGAGTTAAAGTTGCATTTATGAAAACGCTTGTGTTTGTGTTTTCGCGACCTATTGATCAACTTTGGTGAGTAGAATTTTGGACTAAATTGTAGTTGTCCATTCTATACACGTATTTTCGATCGCCTTTCGTGAATCTTTTATTTTTTATTTTGAGTTATACCCGCATTTGGGAAACTGCTTGAGTTTCAGATTTCGTGGGCCAGCGATCAACTTTGGTGACTACAATTCTGAATTGTATTGTAGTTTTGCATTATGTATGCATATTTTTAAATGCATTTCAAAAGACTTCATTTCTTTTTGACATATATCCATATTTAGGAAATTGTTGGTATTTGAGTTTTTCGTGGTTCATCGATCAACTTTAGTGACTATGATTATGGATTGCACTGTAGTGGTCCAATCTGTACACGTATTTTCTATCACCTTTCATGAACCTTCATTTTTCATTAAGTTATAGCCACATTTAGGAAACCACTCTTATTTGAGTTTTCGTAGGCCATTGATCAACTTTGGTGACTACGATTGTTGATTACACTGTAGTTCATTTTTTTATGCGTATTTTCTATTGCTTTTCGGGAACCTTGATTTTTTGTTGAGTTATAGCTATATTTAGGAAAACACTCGTGTTTGAGTTTTCGTGGGCCATCGATCGACTTTGGTAACTGGGAATTATGTATTACATTGTAGTTGTGCATTCTATACGTGTATTTTCTATCACCCTTCATGAACATTCATTTTTTGTTGAGTTATAGCCACACAATGGAAACCGCTCATGTTAAAGTTTGCGTGGGCTATTGATCAACTTTGGTGAAAACAATTGTGGATTACATTATAGTAGTCCATTTTGTACACGTATTTTCTATCACCTTTCTTGAACCTTCATTTTTTATTTATTTATAGCTGCATTTAGGAAACCGCTCGAGTTTGAGTTTTCGTGAGCCATAGATCAACTTTGGTGGCTACGCTTGTGCATTATACTGTAGCTGTGCATTTTATACACGTATATTCTATTGCCTTTCAAAAAATTTGGTGACTACAATTATGGATTACAATATAGTTGTGCATTCTATATGCTTACTTTCTATAGTATTTTAAGAACCTTTATTTTTCATTGAGTTATAGGCGCATTTAGGAAAACGCTCGCGTTTGAGTTTTCATTGGCCATCGATCAACTTTGGTGACTACGATGGTGGATTGTACTATAGTTGTGCATTCTACATTCATATTTTTAATCACCTTTCACAAACCTTCATTTTTTGTTGTGCCGCATTTAGGAAAATCCTCGGTTTGAGTTTTCATGGGTTATTGATTAACTTTAGTGACTATTATTTTATATTACACTATAGTTGTCCATTCTATCTGCATATTTTCTATCGCCTTTCCTGTACCTTCATTTTTTGTTGAGTTATAGCCTCACTTAGGAAACCGCTCGTGTTTAAGTATTTGTGGGCCATCGATCAACTTTTGTTACTACGATTGTGGATTGCACTGTCTTTGTCCATTTTGTATGTATATTTTCTATCACCTTTCAAGACACTTTATTTTTTGTTAAGTTATAGCCACATTTATGAAACCACTTGAGTTTGACTTTTCGTGGGCCCCCAATCAACTTTGCAAACTACGATATTGGATTACAATGTAGTTGTGCACTTGATACGTCTATTTTCTATTGCATTTCATGAACCTTCATTTTTTGTTGAGTTATAGCCGCATTTAGGAAACCGCTTGTGTTTCAGTTTTTGTTGGCCATCAATCAACTTTGCTGACTACGATTATGTATTACATTGTACTTATTCATTCTATAGACATATTTTCTATTGCCTTTCATGAACCTTTTTTATTTGCATTTACGAAACTACTCATGTTTGAGTTTTTGAGGGCCATCGATCAAATTTGGTGACTACGATTGTGGATTGCACTATAGTTGTCCATTTTGTACACGTATTTTCTATTGTCTTTCACGAACCTTCATTTTTTGTAGAGTTATAGCCACATTGAGGAAGTAAATATGACTATAACTCAACAAAAATTAAATGTTTGTGAAAAGCGATTAAAAATATGTATACATAATGCACAACTATAGTACAATCCACAATCATAGTCACCAAAGTTGTTGAATGTCCCACGAAAACTCAAACTCGAGTAGTTTCCTAAATGCAGTTATAACTCAATGAAAAATGAGGGTTCACGAAAGACAATAGAAAATATATGTATACAGAATGGACAACTACAGTGCAATCTACAATAGTAGTCACCAAAGTTGATTGATGGTTCATGAAAACTGAAACACGAGTAGTTTCCTAAGTGCGGCTATAACTCAACGGAATAACCGCGCAACTATCATAGAAAATACATGTATAGAGTGCAGAACTATAGTGTAATAAAAATACATCGATGGTCCACGGAAATTCAAACAAGAGCATTTTCTGAAATGTGACTATAACTCAACAAAAAATGGAGGTTTGTGAAAGGAAATTAAACATGTGTATAAAATACACGACTATAGTACAATCCAAAATCATAGTCATCGAAGTTGATTGATGTCCCACAAAAAACTCAAATACAAGCAGTTTCCTAAATACGGCTATATCTCGACAAAAAATGAAGGTTCACAAAAGGCGATAGAAAATATGCGTACAAAATGGACAACTACATTGCAGTCCACAATCGTTGTCACCAAAGTTGATCGATGGCCCACAAAAACTCAAACACATCGTAACTGAAGCTATAACTCAACGAAAAATGAAGGTTCGCTGAAGGTGATAGAATATACATGTATAGAATGCACAACTACAGTGTAATCCACAATTGTAGTCAGCAAAGTTGATCGAAGGCCATGAAAACTCACACTTTTCCTAAATTATAATTCAACAAAAAATTGAAGTTTGTGAAAGCAGATTAAAAATATCTGTACAAAATGCACAACTATAGTAAATCCACAATCGCAGTCACAATGTCCATCGATGGCCCACAAAAACTTAAACTCGAGTGGTTTCTTAAATGCAGCTATAACTCAAAAAAAAATGAAGGTTTGCAAAAGGCAATAGAAAATACGTCTCTAGAATGGAAAACTAAAGTGATATCCACAATCGTAGTCACAAAAGCTGATCGACGTCCCACGAAAACTCAAACATGAGCAGTTTCCTAAGTGTGGCTATAATTCAATAAAAAATGAGGGTTCGCAAAAGGTGATAGAAAATACATGTATAGAATGCACAATTATAGTTTAATCCACAATTGTAGTCACCAAAGTTGATCGATGGCCCATGAAAACTCAAACACGAGCATTTTCCTAAATTATATGTCAACAAAAAATGCAGGTTTTTGAAAGGCACTTAAAAATATGCATCTAAAATGCACAACTACAGTACAATCCACAATCGTAGTCACTAAAGTTCATCGATGGCCCACAAAAATCTCAAACTCAAGTGGTTTTTTAAATGCTGCTATAACTCAGCAAAAAATGAAGTCTTGCGAAAGGCATTAGAAAATACGCGTACGTAATGCACAAGTACAGTGCAATCCACAATCGTAGTCACAAAAGTTGATTGATGGCACACAAAAGGTTATATAAGCGTGGCTATAACTCAACAAAAAATGAATGTTCATGAAAGGTGATGGGAAATACATGTATAAAATGCAAAACTACATTGTAATCCACAATCGTAGTCACTAAAGTTGATCGATGACCCACAAAAACTCAAACACGAGCATCTTCATAAATGCGGCTATAACTCAACAAAAATTTAAGGGTTGTGAAGGGCGATTAAAATATGTGTGCAAAATGCACAACTACAGTACAATCCATAATGACCCACAAAAACTCAAACACGAGCGGTTTCCTAAGTACAAGTATAACTCAATAAAAAATGAAGGTTCGCGAAAGGCGATAGAAAATAAGCCTTCAGAATGGACAACTACAATACAATCCACAATTGTAGTCACCAAAGTTGATCGACAGCCCACAAAAACTCAAACTCGGGCATTTCCTAAATGCAGCTATAACTGTGAAAAAAATGAAGGTATGTGAAAAGCGATAGAAAATACATGTACATTGTGGACGACTAAGTGCAATCCAAAATCGTAGTCTGGTGTTGATCGATGGCCCAGGAAAACTCAAACACGAGCATTTTACTAACTGCGGCTTCATTTTTTGATGAGATATAGCTTCATCAAATTGTGGGCCATTGCTCAAATTTGGTGAATACAATTGTGGATTGTACTGTAGTTATGCATTTTGTATGCATATTTTTATCACTTTTTAGAAACCTTCATTTTTTGTTGAGATATAACTGTATTTAGGAAACTGCTTGTATTTCAATTTTTTATCGGCCATTGATCAACTTTGTTGACTACGATTGTGGATTGCACTGTAGTTGTCTAATATGTATGCATATTTTCTAACGCCTTTCGCGAACCTCCATTTTTTTGTTAAGATATAGCCGCATTTAGGAAAGCACTCGTGCTTGAGTTTTTGTGGGCCATCAATCAACTTTGGTGACTACGATTGTGGATTACACTATACTTGTGCATTTTGTATGCGTATTTTCTATCGCCTTTCGTGAACCTTCTTTTTTTTGTGAGTTATAGCCGCATTAAGGAAAAAGATTGTGTCTTTAGTTTTTATCGGGCCATCGATCAAATTTGGTGACTACGATTGTGTATTACACTGTAGTTGTGCATTCTATATGCGTATTTTCTATCATCTTTCACAAACCTTCATTTTTTGTTGAGTTATAGCCGCACTAAGGAAATCGCTCGTGTTTGAGTTTTCATGGGCCATCGATCAACTTTGGTGATTACAATTGTGGATTACACTATAGATGTCCATTTGGTATAAATATTTTCTATCGCCTTTCATGAACCTTGATTTTTGTGTATTTATAGCCACATTTAAGAAACCACTTGAGTTTTCTTTTTAATTTTCTATCGATCAACTTTGGTGACTACGCTTATGGATTACACTATAGCTGTGCATTCTATACACATTTTCTATCGCCTTTCACAAACCTTCATTTTTTTGAGTTATAGCTGCATTTATGAAACTGCTCATATTTGAGTTTTCGTTGGCCATCGATCAAGATTGGTGACTATGATTGTGGATTGCATTGTAGTTGTCCATTCTGTATTCGTATTTTCTATCACCTTTCGTGAAGCTTCAGTTTTCTTGAGTTATAGCCATATTTAGGAAACCATTCATGTTTGAGTTTTTGTGGGCCATTGAGCAACTTTTGTGACTATGATTGTGGATTGCAGTATAGTTGTGCATTATGAACGCTAATTTTCTGTTGCCTTTTTGTTAAACTTCATTTTTTGTTGAGTTATAGCTGCAATTAGTAAACCGCTCGTGTTTGAGTTTTTGTGTGCCATTGATCAACTTTGCTGACTAGGATTATGGATTACACTATTATTGTGCATTCTATATGTTTATTTTCTATCACCTTTCGCGAACCTTTATTTTCTATCGCCTTTTTGTTAACCTTCATTTTTTGTTGAGTTATAGCCCCATTTAGGAAACCGCTCGTGTTTGAGTTTTTGTGTGCCATCGATCAACTTTGCTGACTACGATTATGGATTACACTACTGTTGTGCATTCTATACGCTTATTTTCGATAGCCACAATTAGGAAATAGATCGTGTTTGAGTTCTTGAGGTCCATCGATCAACTTTGGTGACTACGATTGTGGATTACACTGTAGTTGTCCATTTTGTATGTGAATTTTCAATCGCCTTTCGCGAACCTTCATTTTTTGTTGAATTATAGCCTCATTTAAGAAACCACTTGTGTTTGACTTTTTGTTGGCCATCAATCAACTTTGGTGACTACGATTCTGGATTACACTGTAGTTGTGCATTCAATACATGTATTTTACATCACCCTTTAAGAACCTTCATCTTTTGTTAAGTTATAGCTGCGTTTAGGAAACTACTCATGTTTGAGTTTTTGTAGGCCATCAATCAACTTTTGTCACTACGATTATGGTTTGTACTCCATTTCTGCATTTTGTACGCATATTTTAGTAGCCTTTCACGAAAATTCATTTTTCATAGAGTTATAGCCGCATTTAGGAAAACGCTCATGTTTGAGTTTTCATGGGCCATTGATCAACTTTAGTGACTATGATTGTGGATTACACTGTAGTTGTCCATTCTATATGCGTATTATCTATCACCTTTCGCGAACCTTCATTTTTCATTGAGTTATAGCCACACATAGTTGTCCATTATGTACATATATTTTCTATCTTCTTTCACAACACTTTATTTTTGTTGTTGAGTTATGGCCACATTTAGGAAACCGCTTGAGTTTGAGTTTTCGCTGGCCATCAATCAACTTATGAGATGATGATTGTGGATTACACTGTAGTTGTGCATTCTATACACTTATTTTCTATCGCCTTTCGTGAACTTTCATTTTTTGTTGAGTTATAGCCGTATTTAGGAAACCCCTTGTGATTGAGTTTTTGAGGGCCATCTATCAACTTTGGTTACTATGATTGTGGATTGCACTATAGTTGTGCATTATGAAGGCTAGTTTTCTATTGCATTTCACAAAACTTAATTTTTTGTTGAGTTATATCCACATTTAGGAAACCACTCGTGTTTGAGTTTTCTTTGGCCATTACACTGTATTACACTGTAGTTGTCCATTGTATATGCGTATTTTCTAGTTAACTTTGTTGCCTACGATTGTGTATTATACTGTAGTTGTCCATTGTATATGCGTATTTTCTATTGCCTTTTGTGAACCTTCATTTTTTTATTGAGGTATAGCCGCATTTAGCAAACTGCTCTTGTGTGAGTTTGTATCGGGCACTAATCAACTTTGCTGACTATGATTGTGGATTATTGTACTATAGTTGTGCATTATGTACGCATATTTTTAAATGCCTTTCACGAAACTCCATTTTTTGTTGAGTTTTAGATACATTTAGGAAAAGTCTCATGTTCGAGTTTCAATGGGCCATCGATAAACTTTGGTGACTACGATTGTGGATTGAACTATAGTTGTGCATTTTATAGATGTATTTTCTTTCGCCTTTCTTGAACCTTCATTTTTCATTGAGTTATAGTTGCACTTAGAAAAATGCTTGTATTTGAATTTTCGTGGGCCATTGATAAACTTTGGTGACTACGATTTTGGAATAAACTGTAGCTGTGCATTTTATACGCGTATATTCTATCACCTTTCCCGAACCTTCATTTTTTGTTGAGTTATAGCTGCACTTAGGAAACCGATCTTGTTTGAGTTTTCATGGGCCATCGATCAACTTTGGTGACTATGATTCTGGATTGCACTGTAGTTGTCCATTTTGTACGCCTATTTTCTATCGCCTTTCACGAACCTTCATATTTTCCTAAATGTGACTATAACTCAACAAAAAATGAAGGTTCCTCAAAGGTAATTAAAAATATGCGTACAAAATGCACAACTATGCTACAATCCAGAATTGTACTCACGAAAGTTAATTGATGGCCCACAAAAACTTAAATATGAGCATTTTCTTGAATACGCTATAACTCAACAAATAAGGAAGATTCACAAAAGGTGATAGAAAATACGCATATAGAATGGTCAACTACAGTACAATCCACAATTGTTGTCACCAAAGTTAATTGATGGCCCACAAAAACTCAAACACGAGCGGTTTCCTAAGTGAAGCTATAACTCAAAAAAAAATTAAGGTTCACAAAAGATGATTGAAAATACACGTATAAAGTGCACAACTACTGTGTAATCCACAATTGTAGTCACCAAAGTTGATCGATAACACGAAAACTCAAACACGAGCATTTTCCTAAATTATAACTCAAAAAAAATGAAGGTTCATTAAAGATGATTTAAAATATGCGTACAAAATGCACAACTATAGTACAATCCACAATTGCAGTCACCAAAGTTGATTGATGGCCCACAAAAACTCAGACATGAGTAGTTTCCTAAATGCGGCTATAAATCAATAAAAAATGAATGCTCGTGAAAGGCGATAGAAAATACACATATAGAATGCACAACTACAGTGTAATCCACAAGTGTAGTTACCAAATTTGATCGATGGCCCATGAAAACTCAAACTCAAGCGGTTTCCTAAATGCGGCTATAACTCAAGAAAAAATGAAGGTTCGTGAAAGGTGATAGAAAATTTGCGTATAGAATAGAAAACTACAGTACAATCCATAATCATAGTCAACAAAGTTATCAATGCCGCACGAAAGCTCAAACACGAGCAGTTTGCTAAGTGCAACTATAACTCACCAAAAATGAAGGTTCATGAAAGGCAATAGAAAATACATGTATAGAATGCACAACTACAGTGTAATCCACAATCGTAGTCACCAAAGTTGATTGATGGCCCACAAAAACTCAAACACGAGCGTTTTACTAAGTTGGCCTTAACTCAACATTTTTTTTTGGGAAAAATTGAAAATATGGGTTTTTATACGTCTACTGCTTCTACCTTTCAAAAAAATCTATCATTTTCAAGAACAACTTATTTAAAAAAAAAAAAGATGATCTGGGAACATGCTCGCATCTATAAAACCCATATTATCGATTTTCTCAAAAAATATATTTTCGTAGATTCTATTTTTTAGGGGTTCTTGCATGTTGATGAAAAATTAGTTTTTTTAAAAAAAGACAATATCTCAAAACGACATTGTCTAGAAAACCCATTTCTCAGATTTTTCATAAAACTGATTCAAAAAAATTTCCTTTATTTCCTCTACTACTACTTCCCAAAAAAGTCTATGTTTTTCAAGAACAACTACTTTTTTAAAAAAATGGATGTTTACGGTCTCTTGAGCAGACAAGCACCTATAAAACCCATATTTTGATTTTTCCAAAGAAAATTGTTTCGTAGATTCCGTTTTTGAGGAGTTTTTGCATGTTGGTGAAAAATTAGTTTTTGAAAATAAAATGATCTAGATCAACTCAGAATGATATTCTCTATAAAACACATTTCTCAGATTTTTCATAAAAAGATTCAAAAAAAATTCCTTTGTTGTTACCTCTACTGCTTCTACTTTTCAAAAAAATCTGTCTTTTTCCAAAACAACTTATTTCCTCCAAAAATGGATGATCTGGGTCTCTTTGGCACAAGAGCACCTAAAAAAAACCATGTTTTGATTTTTTGAAAAATAATTGTTTTGTAGATTCTACTTTTGAGTGGTTCTTGTATGTTGGTGAAATATTAGTTTTTCAAAAAGAAGACAATCTGGGTTACACATAATGACATTGTCAACAAAACCCATTTATCCCATTTTTCATAAAAAGATTCAAATTTTTTTCCTATGTTACCTCTTCTAGTTCTACTTTTCAAAAAAACCTATCTTTTCCAAAAAATTATTTTAAGAAAAACCGAACAATCACACGAACACCTATAAATATGATATTTTCAATTTTCCAATTTTTTTTTTCGTAGATTCTATTTTTTAGGGGTTCTTGCATGTTAGTGAAAAAATAGTGTTTTGAAAAAAGGACGATCTGGGTCCACTCAGAACGACATTCTCTAAAAAACCCATTTGTCAAATTTTACATAAAAAGAATCAAAAAATTTGTCTATGTTATCTCTACTGCTTCTACTTTGAAAAAAATTCTATCTTTTTGAAAAACAAATATTGTTTTCAAAAAATGGATGATCTGGGTCTTTTTAGCACATGGGCCCCCACAAAACCCATATTTTTTATTTTCCCAAAAAAAAATTGTTTCCTAGATTCTATTTTTGAGGGGTTCTTACAAGTTGGTGAAAAATTAGTTTTTCAAAAAAAGGAGAATATGGGTCTTCTCATAACGAAATTCTCTACAAAACCCATTTCTCATATTTTTCATAGAAATATTCAAAAAATTTGCCTCTGTTACATCTATTGTTTCTACTTTTCAAAAAAATCTATCTTTTTCAAGAACAACTTATTTTTTTAAAAAATGAATAATCAGGGTCTCTCTTCATCACATGAACAACTATAAAACCCGTATTTTGATTTTCCCAAAAAATATTGTTTCGTAGATTCTATTTTTGAAGGGGTCTTGCATGTTGATGAAAAATTAGTTTTTCGAAAAAAGGATGATCTAGGTCTACTCAAAACAACATTCTCTACAAAACTCATTTCTCAGATTTTTCACAAAAATATTCAAAAAATTTGCCTCTATTACCTCTACTTCTTCTTTTCAAACAAATATTTTCTTCAAGAACAACTCATTTTCTTAAAAAATGGATGATCTGGATCTCTTGAGCACATGAGCACCTATAGAACTCATATTTCGATTTTCCCAAAAAACATTGTTTCGTGGATTCTATTTTTGAGGAGTTCTTGGATGTTGGTGAAAAATTAGCTTTTCGAAAAATTACGATATGGGTCTAATAATAATAACATTCTCTACAAAACCCATTTCTTAGATTTTTCATAAAAAGATTGATTTTTTTTTCCTATGTTACCTCAACTACTTCTACTTTTGAAAAAAATTAATCTTTTTCAACAACTTATTTTTTCAAAAAATGGACGATTTGGAACTTTTACCACATGAGCGCTTATAAAACCCATATTGTTTATTTTCCCAAAAATAAATTGTATCGTAGATTATATTTTTTAGGGGTTCTTGCATGTTGGTGAATAATTAGTTTTTCGAAAAAATGACGATATGGGTCTACTCAGAATGACATTCTCTACAAAACCCATTTCTCGGATTTTTCATAAAAAGATTCAAAAAATTTGCCTCTACTACCTCTATTGCTTCTACTTTTCAAAAATCTATGTTTTTCAAGAACAACTTATTTGTTCAAACAATGGACAATCTGGGTCTCTTTAGCACACGAGCACCTATAAAACCCATATTTTCAATTTCTCCAAAAAAAAAAATGGTTCATAGATTCTATTTTTCTGGGTTTCTTACATGTTGATGAAAATATGTGTATAAAATGCACAACTACAGTGTAATCCACAATCCTATTCACCAAAGTTTATCGATGGCCCACAAAAAGTAAAACACAAACGGTTTCCTAAATACAGCTATAAATAAACAAAAAATGAAGATTTGCGAAGGGTGATAGAAAATACGCGTATAGAATCAACAACTCCAAAGTTTATCGATAGCCCATGAAAACTACTTCTACTTTTCAAAAAAGTTTATCTTTTTCACGAACAACTAATTTTTATAAAAAAAATGGACGATTAGGGTCTCTTGAGCAAGCGAGTACCTATAAAACTCATATGTCGATTTTCCAAAAAAAATAAAAAATCGTAGATTCTATTTTTGAGGAGTTTTTGCATTTTGGTGAAAGATTAGTTTTTCAAAAAATGGACGATCTATATCTACCCAAAACGACATTTTCTAAAATATCCATTTCACAAATTTTTCATAAAAAGATTTTTAAAAATTGCCTTTGTTACCTCTACTACTTCTACTTTAAAAAAATATATATCTTTTTCAAGAACACCTTATTTCTTCAAAAAACGGATGATCTAGGTCTCTTTAGCACAGAGCACCTATAAAACCTGTATTTTCAATTTTCCAAAGAAAATTGTTTCATAGATTTTATTTTTGAGGGGTTCTTGCATGTTGCTGAAAATTTAGTTTTTCGAAAAGAGGACGATTTGAGTCTACTCAAAACGACATTCTGTACAAAACCCATTTCTCATATATTTCATAAAAAGATTCAAAAAAATTACCTTAAGACCTCTACTTCTACTTCTTAAAAAAATCTATCTTTTTCAAAAATAACTTATTTTTTCACAAAACTGACGATCTGGGTCACTTTAGCACATGAGCATTTATAAAACCCTTAATTTTGATTTTCCCCAAAAAAATTGTTTTGTAGATTCTATTTTTGTGGGGTTCTTGCATGCTGCTGAAAATTAATTTTTAGAAAAAATAATGATCTGGTTCTACTCAAAACGACATTCTCTACAAAACCCATTTCTCAGATTTTTCATAAAACAATTCAAAAAATTTGCTTTTGTTACCTCTACTGCTTCTACTTCTAAAAGAAATCTATCATTTTCAAAAACAACTTATGTTTTCAAAAAATGGATGATCTGGGTCTAGCATACGAGCACCTATAAAACCCATATTTTGATTTCCCAAAAAAAAAATATTCATGGATTCAATTTGACAGGTTCTTGCATTTTGGAAAAAAATTAATTTTTAGGAAAAATGATGATCTAGGTCTACTTAGAACGATATTCTCTAATAAACCCATTTCTTAAAATTTTCATAAAAAGATTCAATTTTTTTTCCTTTGTTACCTCTACTAACTCTCCATAATCATAGACACCAAAGTTGATCGATGCCCCACAAAAACTCAAACACGAGTAGTTTACTAAATGTGGCTATAACTCAACAAAAAATAAAGGTTCACGAAAGGCGATGGAGAATTAGCGTTCATAATGCACAACTACAGTGCAATCAACAATCATAGTCACAAAGTTGATCGATGGCCGATGAAAACTCAAACACGAGCGGTTTCCTAAATGCGGCAAAAAGTGAAGGTTCACCAAAGGCGATAGAAAATACGCATACAGAATGGAAAGCTACAGTGCAATCCGCAATCGTAGTCACCAAAGTTGATGAATAGCCAACAAAAACTCAAACACGAGCGTTTCCCTAAATGCGGCTATAACTAAAAAAAAAATGAAGTTTTGCAAAAGGCAATAGAAAATACGGATATAGAACGCACAAATATAATTTAATCCACAAGTGTTGTCACGAAAGTTGATCAAGGGCGCACGAAAACTCAAACACGAGCGTTTTCCTAAATTCGGCTATAAGTGAACAAGAAATGAAGGTTTGAGAAAGGTGATAGAAAATAGCCGTACATAATGGAAAACTATGGTGCACTCCAAAATCGTAGTCACCAAAGTGGATTGGTTGCCAAAGAAAACTAAAACACGATCAATTTCCTAAATGGGGCTATAACTCAACGAAAAAATGAAGGTTTCGAAAAGGCGATAGAAAATACTTGTACAGATTGGAAAACTACAATGCAATCCACAATCTTAGTCACCAAGTTGATCAATGGTCCTTGAAAATTGAAATACGAGCGCTTAACTAAATACGGCTATAACTCAACAAAAAATGAATGTTTGTGAAAAACAATTAAAAATATCCATACATAATGCACAACTATAGTACAATCTACAATCATAGTCCCCCAAAGTTGATCGATGGCCCACGAAAACTCAAAATCGATCAGAATCCTAAATGCGGCTATAACTCAACAAAAAAAGAAGTTTCATGAAAGGCGATTAAAAATATGCATACAAAATGAACAACTATAGTACAATCCACAATCATTGTCACCAAAGTAGATTGATGGCCTAGAAAAACTCAAACATGAGCGGTTTCCTAAATGCAGCTATAACTCAAAAAAAAAAAGGTTATTTAAAATCAATAGAAAATATCCATATAGAATGCAAAAGTACAGTGTAATGCACAAGTGTAGTCACCAAAATTGATTGATGGCCAACGACAACTCAAACACGAGCGTTTTCCTAAATGCGGCTATTAACTCAGCTAAAAAGTAAGGTTCAAAAAAGGCAATTAAAAAATTGCATACACAATGCACAATTACAGTCACCAAAGTTGATTCATGGCCCACAAAAACTCAAAAAAGAGTGGTTTCCTAAATGCAGCAATAACTCAACAAAAAATGAAGGTTCACGAAAGGTTATAAAAAAATTGCATATCGAATGCACAACTACAGTGTATTCCACAAGTTTAGTCAACAAAGTTGATTGATGGCCCACAAAAACTCAAACATGAGCTATTTGCCAAATGCAGCTATAAGTCAACAAAAATTAAAGGTTCGCAAAAGGCAATAGAAAATAAGCGTTCACAATGCACAACTACAGTGCAATCCACAATCGTAGTCTCCAAAGTGGATCAATGGCCAATGAAAGCTGAAACACGAGTGGTTTCCTAAGTGCGGCTATAACTCAACAAAAAAAGAAGGTTCACAAAACGGGATAAAAAATATGCATATAGAATGCACAACTACAATGTAATCAACAATTGTAGTCACCAAAGTTGATCGACGGCCCACAAAATCTCAAACACAAGCAATTCGCTAAATGCGGCTATAACTTAACAAAAAATGAAAATTCGATGGCCCACAAAAACTCAAACATGAGTGGTTTCCCAAATGCAGCTATAACTAAAGAAAAAAATGGACATTTGTAAAAGGCGATAGAAAATACGCATATAGAATGCACAACTATAGTAGTAACCAAGGTCGATCGATGGCCCAGAAAAACTCAAAATCGAGCGGTCTCTTAAATGCGGCTATAACTCAAAAAAAAATGAAGGTTCCCGAAAGGTGATAGAAAATGCGCATACATAGCACAACTACAATGTAATCCACAATCATAGTAATGACAGTTGATCGATGGCACACGAAAAGTCAAACACAAGCGTTTTCATAGATACGGCCATATCTCATTATAGATATGCATATATAATGAACAACTATACTGCAATCAACAATTGTAGTCACCAAAGTTGATCGATTGCCCACAAAAACTCAAACACGAGCGGCTTCCTAAACGCGGCTATACGTGAACGAAAAATGAAGGTTCGCAAAATGGGATAGAAAATAGGTGAACAGTATTCACAACTACAATGCAATCCACAATCATAGTCACCAAAGTTTATCAATGGCCCACGGAAAGTAAAACACAAACAGTTTCCTAAATATGACTATAAATAAACAAAAAATGTAGATTCGTGAAAGGCGATAGAAAATACACGTACAAAATTGGCAACTATAGTGCAATCCAAATTCGTAGTCAACAAAGTTGATTGATGCCCCACGAAAACTCAAACATGCACAACTACAGTGCAATCCACAATCATAGTCACTAGAGTTGATCGATGGCCCACAAAAACACAAACATGATCAGTTTCTTAAATGGCCTATAAAACAATGATAAATGAAGGTTCGTAAAAGGCGATAGAAAATACCTGTACAAATACGAGTGGTTTCCTAAATAGGGCTATAACTCAACAAAAAATGAATGTTTGTGAAAAACAATTAAAAATATATGCACAAGTACAGTACAATCCACAATCATAGTCCCTAAAGTTGATCGATGGCCCATGAAAACTGAAACTTGGATGGTTTCCTAAATGCACATACAAGTCAACAAAAAAAGAATGTTCACGAAAGACAATAGAAAATACACGTACAAAATGGACAACCATAGTGCAATCAACAATCATAGTCACCAAATTTGATCGATGGCCCACAAAAACTCAAACATGAGCGGTTTCCTAAATGCGGCTTTAACTCAACAAAAAATTAAGGTTCACGAAAGGTGATTAAAAATAAGTGTATAGAATACACAACTATATAGTACAATCCACAATCATAGTGTTGAGTTGATCGATTCCACAAAAAAAATCAAACAGAAGCGGTTTCCTAAATGTAGCTATAACTCAAACAAAAAAAAATGAAGGTTCCTGAAAGGCAATAGAAAATACATGTATATAATGCACAAGTAAAGTGTAATTGAAAAGCGTAATCACCAAAGTTGATCGATGGTCCATCAAAACTCAAACACTAGCGTTTTTCAAAATGCGGCTATTAACTCAACTACAGTGTATTCCACAAGTGTAAACAAAATTTATTGATGACCCACAAAACTCAAACATGAGCAGTTTTGTATATGCGGCTATAACTCAACAAAACATGAAGGTTTCATGAAAGTTGATACAAAATACGCGTACATAATACACAACTATAGTGCAATCCATAATCATAGTCACCAAAGTTAATCGATGGCATACAAAAACTCAAACACGAGCGGTTTCCTAAATGCAACTATAACTCAAACAGAAAATAGGGTGATAGAAAATACGTGTATAGAATGCTCAACTATAGTGTATTCCACAATCATGGTCACCAAATTTGATTGATGGCCCAGAAAAACTCAAAAAGGAGCGGTTTCCTAAATGCTGCTAACTAAAGAAAAAATAAGGTGATAGAAAATACGTGTATAGAATGCACAACTACAGTGTATTCCACAAGTGTAGTCAACAAAGTTGATTAATGGCCCACAGAAATTCAAACATGAGCACTTTCTAAAATGCGGCTATAACTTAGCAAAAAATGAAGGGTTAACGAAAGTCGATAGAAAATACGTGTACAAAGTGGACAACTACAGTGCAATCCACAATCGTAGTCACCAAAGTTGATTGATGGCCCACGAAAACTCAAACACAAGCGGTTTCCTAAATGCGGGTATAACTAAACAAAAAATGAAGGTTCACTAAAAGCAATAGAAAATACGCGTATAGAAAGGACAACCATAGTGCAATCCACAATCGTCTTCACCAAAGTTGATCGATGGCCCACAAAATCTCAAACACGGGAGTCTTCCTAAATGCGGCTAGAACTCAACAAAAAATTAAGGTTCACAAAATGCGATAGAAAATACGCGTACAAAATGGACAACTACAGTGCAATCCAAAATCATAGTCACCAGAGTTGATCAATGGCCCTTGAAAACTCCAACATGAGCGGTTTCGTAAGTGCAGCTATAACTCAATGACAAACGAAGGTTCGCGAAAGCAACAAAAAAAGGTCTGTGAAAGGCGATTAAAAATATGCATACAAAATGAACAACTACGGCTATAACTCAACAAAAAATGAAGGTTCACGAAAGGTGATACAAAATAAATGTTCACAATGCTCAACTATAGTGCAATCCACAATCGTAGTCACCAAAGTTGATCCATCCCTATGAAAAATCAAATATGAGCGGTTTCCTAAGTGCGTCTATAGGTCAGAAAAATGCACGATCATAGTGTAATCCACAACTGTAGTCACCAAAGTTTATCGATGGCCCATGAAAACTCAAATACGAGCGTTTTAAAAAATGCAGGTATAACTCAAAAAAAAAAAAGTTTGTGAAAGGTGATCAAAAATTTGCGTACATAATGCACAACTACAAAACAATCCACAATCGTTGTCACCAAAGTTGATTGATGGCCCATTAAAACTCAAACTTGGGCATTTTTTTAAATGCGGCTATAACTCAACAAAAAATGAAGGTTCGTGAAAGCCGATAGAAAATTAGTATTCATAATACACAACTCAAATCCAATCCAAAATCGTAGTCACCAAAGTTGATCGATGGCCCAAAAAAACTCAAACTTGAGCGTTTTCTAAATGCGACTATAATTTAATAATAAATGAAGGCTGGTGACAGGCGATAGAAAATACGTGGATGAATGCACAACTACTATACAATCCACAATCGTAGTCACCAAAGTCGATCAATGGCCAACAAAAACTCAAACATGAGCGTTTTCTTAAATGTGGCTATAATTCAGCAAAAAATGAAGGTTTGTGAAAGACGGTTAATAATATGCGTACAGAATGCACCACTACACTACAATCTAGAATGATAGTCACCAAAGTTGATCGATGGCACAAAAAAACTAAAACGTGAGCGGTTAGCTAAATGCGGCTATAACTTAACAAAAACTGAAGGTTTACGAAAGGTGATAGAAAATAAGCATACATAATGGACAACTACAGTGCAATCCATAATCACGGTGAATAAAGTTGATCGATGGCCAACGAAAGCTTAAACATGAGTGGTCTCCTAAATGCGGCTATAACTCAACGAGAAATTAAAGTTCGCGAAAGGCAATAGAAAATACGTGTACAAAATAGACAACTATAGTGCAATCCACAAGTGTAGTCATGAAAGTTGATTGATAGCCCAGAAAAACTCAAACAATCAAATGAATGCACAACTATAGTGTAATCCACAAGCGTAGTCACCAAAGTTGATCGATGGCCCATGAAAACTCAAATTCCAGTGGTTTCCTAAATGCGGCTATAACTCAACAAAAAAGAAGGTTCACGAAAGGATATAGAAAATACGTATACAAAATGGAAAACTTTGGTACAATCCACAATCGTAGTCACCAAAGTTGATCGATGGCCCACAAAAATTGAAAACCGAGCAGTTTCCTAAGTGTAGCTATAACTCAACGAACAATGAAGGTTCATGAAAGGCGATAAAAAGTACACATATAGAATGAAAAAATACAGTGTAATCCATAATCGTAATCACCAAAGTTGATCGATGGCCCACGAAAACTTAAACATGAGCAGCTTCCTAAATTTGGCTATAACTCAACAAAGAATGAAGGTTAGCAAAAAGGGATAGAAAATACGCCCATAAAATTCACAACTATAGTGTAGTGCACAATCGTAGTCACCAAAGTTGGTCGACTGCCAATGAAAAATCAAACACGAGTAATTTCCTGAATGCAGGTATAACTCAACAAAAAATGAAGGTTCATGAAATGTGATTAAAAATATGCAAACATAAATAACAACTATAGTACAATCCACTATCGTTGTCAACAAAGTTGATGGATACCCCACCAAAACTCAAACATGACCAGTTTCCTAAATGCAAAATATGCGTACATAATGAACAACTATAGTGCAATCCCTAACTGTAGTCACCAAAGTTGATCGATGGTCCATAAAAACTCAAACACGAGCGGTTTCCTAAATGCGTCCATAGAAAATACGTGTACAAAAAGGACAACTACAGTGCAATCCACAATCGTAGTCACCAGAGTTGATTGATGGCCCAAGAAAACTCAAACATGAGTGGTTTCCTAGGTGCAGACTCAACAAAAAATGAAGCTTCTCAAAAGGTGATAGAAAATATGCATATAGAATGCACAACTACTCTGTAATCCACAAGTGTAGTCACAAAATTTGATCGATGGCCCATGAAAATTCAAACTTGAGCGATTTCCTAAATGCGGCTATAACTCAACAAAAAATGAAGGTTTACGAAAGGCGATAGAAAATATGCATACAAAATGGACAACTAAAGGGAAATTGACAATCGTAGTCACCAAAGAAGATCGATGGCCCATGAAAACTCAAACATGAGTAGTTTCCTAAGTGCGGCTATAACTCAACGAAAAATGAAGGTTCTCGAAAGGTGATAGAAAATGTGCGTATAGAATGCACAACTAAAGTGTTACCTCTATTGTGTCCGCTTTCCAAAAAAATCTATCTTTTTCAAGAACAACTTATTTTTTCTAAAATCGGACCTCTATTGTTACCTCTATTGCTTCTATTGTCAAAAAATTCTATCTTTTACAAGAACAACTTATTTTTTCAAAAAATGGCTGATCTAGGTCTCTATAGCACACAAGAACTTATAAAACGTATATTTTTTATTTTCCCCAAAAAAATTGTTTTGTAGATTCTTATTTTGTGGGGTTCTTGCATGTTGGTGAAAAGTATTTTTTTGAAAAAAGGATGATCTAGGTTTACTCAGAATGACATTCTCTACAAAACCCATGTCTCAGGTATTTCATAAAAAGATTGAAAAAAATTGCTTCTGTTACCTCTACTACTTCTACTTCTTAAAAAAATCTATATTTTTCAAAAACAACTTATTTTTTCAAAAGATGGTTGCTTTGGGTCTCTATAGCATACAAGCCCCTATAAAACCCATATTTTGATTTTCCAAAAAAAAAAATTGTTTTGTAGATTCTATTTTTGAGGGGGTTTTTACATGTTGGTGAAAAATTAGTTTTTCAAAAAAAAGATGATCTGGGTCCTACATAGAACAATATTCTCTACAAAAGGCATTTCACAAATTTTGCATAAAAAGATTCAAAATTTTTTCCTTTGTTACATCAACTGCTTCTACTTTTAAAAAAAATCTATCTTTTTCAAAGACAACTTATTTTGTCAAAAAATCTACCATTAGGGTCTCTTGAGTACACGAGAACTAATAAAACCCATATTTCGATTTTCCCAAAAAATATTGTTTGGTAGATTCTATTTTTGAGGGGTTCTTGCATGTTGGTGAAAAATTAGTTTTTCGTAAAAAAATTTATCTAGATTTACTCAAAATAACATTCTCTACAAAACCCATTTCTCAGATTTTTCATAAAAAGATTCAAAAAATTTGCTTCTGCTACCTCTACTACTTCTACTTTTCAAAAAAATCTATCTTTTTCAAGAAATACTTATTTTTTTTAAAAACAGACAATTAAAATCTCTTCAACACATGAGCACCTATAAAACCCATATTTTTTACTTTACCAAAATAAATTGTTTCGTATATTCTATTTTTGAGGGGTTATTGCATTTTGTTGAAAAATTAGTTTTTCAAAAAAAGGATGAACTGGGTATACTCAAAACGACATTCTTTACAAAACCCATCTCTCAAATTTTTCATAAAAGATTAAAAAAATTTCCTTCCACAACTTCTACTTTTCAAAAAAGTCAATCTTCTCTAAGAACAACTTATTTTTTCAAAAGCTGGATGTTCTAGGTCTCTTCAAGACACGAGTACCTATAACTCAACGAAAAATGAAGGTTCACTAGAGGTGATAGAAAATACGCATATAGAATGCACAACTACAGTGTAATCCACAAACGTAGTCACCAAAGTTGATCGATGGTCCACGAAAACTCAAACACGAGCGTTTTTCCTAAATGAGGCTATAACTCAAATAAAAAAGAAGGTTCCTATAAGGCGATTAAAAATATGCGTACAAAATGCACCACTACAGTACAATCCACAATCATAGTCATCAAAGTTGATCGATGGCTCAAGAAAACTCAAACACGCACGGTTTCCTAAATGAGGATATAACTCAACAAAAAATGAAGGTTCATGGAAGCTGATAGAAAATACGTGTATAGAATGCACAACTACATTGTAATCCACAAGTGTAGTCTTGATCGATGGCCCAAGAAAAAACAAACTCGAGCGGTTTCCTAAATGAGAATATAACTCAACAAAAATTGAAGGTTCACGAAAGGCGATAGAAAATACACATACATAATGGACATCTACAGTGCAATCCACAATCATAGTCACCAAAGTTGATTAATGGCACACGAAAACTCAAATACGAGCAGTTTGCTAAATACGGCTATAACTCAATGAAAAATGAAGGTTCGTGAAAGGCAATAGATTTTACAGATGATCTAAAACTCTTCAACACATGAGCACCTATAAAACTCATTTGTTTTATTTTCCCAAAAAAAAAATGTTTCGTAGATTCTATTTTTGAGGGGTTCTTGTATGTTGGTGAAAAATTACTTTTTTGAAAAAAGGACGATCTAGGCTACTCAAAACAAAATTCTCTACAAAACCCATTTCTCAAATTTTTCATAAAAAGATTCAAAAAAATTGCCTCTATTACCTCTACTACTTCTACTTTTCAAAAATATCTATCTTTTTCAAAAACAACTTATTTTTTCAAAGAACGAAAAAATTAGGGTCTCTTTAGTGCACGAGTATCTATAAAACCCATATTTTTTATTTTCCCCAAAAAAAAAAATTCGTAGATTCTATATTTTGAGGGGTTCTTGCATGTTGGTGAAAAATAAATATTTCGAAAAAAGGACGATGTAGGTTTTTTCAAAACGACATTCTCTACAAAACCCATTTCTCAAAATTTTCATTAAAAAATTCAAAAAATTTGCCTCTATTACTTTTCAAAATAAAACTATCTTTTTTATGAACTTATTTTTAAAAAAAACGGACAATTTGGGTTTCTTTAGCACACGAGCACCTATAAAACCATACTTTGATTTTTCCAAAAAATATTGTTTCATAGATTCTATTTTTTAGGGGTTTTTGCATGTTCAAAAATTAGTTTTTCGAAAAAGGGACGATTTGGATTTACTCAGAATCTACGAAACAGTTGTTTTTTGGGAAAATTGAAATACGGGTTTTATAGGTGCTCACGTGCTCAAGAGACCTTGATTGTCCATTTTTTGAAAAAGATAGATTTTTTTGAACGGTAGAAGCAATAGAGGTAACAAAGGCAAATTTTTTTAATCTTTTTATGAAAAATCTGAGAAAATGGGTTTTTTACAGAATGTCGTTCTGAGAAGATCCATATCCTCATTTTTTTGAAAAACTAATTTGTCACCAACATGCAAGAACCCATCAAACATACAATTTACAAAACAATATTTTTTGGGAAAATTGAAAATACGGGTTTTATAGGTGCCCATGTGCTAAAAAGACCCAGATCGTCCATTTCTTTAAAATTTTATTGGTTTTTCAAAAAAATGATTTTTTTGAAAAGTAGAAGTAGTAGAGACAAAGACAAATTTTTTGAACCCTTTTTATGAAAATAATGGCAAATGGGTTTTGTAGAGAATGTCGTTCTGAGTAGACCTAGATCGTCCTTTTTTTGAAAAACTAATTTTCCTCCAACATGCAAGAACCCCTCAAAATAAGATCTACGATTTTTTTTTTTTGGAAAATTGAAAATATTGGTTTTATAGATGTTGGTGAAAAATTAGCTTATCAAATAGAGCGTCATGATATGGGTGTAGTCATAATAACATTTTCTACATAACCCATTTCTCAGATTTTTCAAAAAATGATTTAAAATTTTTTCCTCTTTCTACTTTTCAAAAAAATCAATCCTTTTCAAGAACAAATTATTTTTTCAAAAACCGGACGATCTAGTTCATTCAGCACATGAGCACCTATAAAACCTATATTTTTTTAGTTTCCCAAAAATAAATTGTATCATCGATTCTATTTTTTAGGGGTTCTTGCATGTTGGTGAAAAATTAGTTTAAAAAAAAAAAAGATGATCTAGGTTTACTCAGAACGACATTCTCTACAAAACCCATTTCTCAGATTTTTCAAAATTTAGATTCCAAAAATTTGCCTCTATTACCTCTACTATTTCTACTTTCCAAAAATATCAATCTTTCTCAAGAACAACTTATTTTTTCAAAAAACGGACGATCTTGATCTGTTGAACACACGAGCACTCACATATAAAACCCATTTTTCAGATTTTTCATAAAAAGATTCAAAAAATTTGCATCTGTTACATCTACTGCTTCTAATTAAAAAAAAAAAAAAAAAAACTATCTTTTTCAAAAACAAATCATTTCAAAAAATAGAAGATCTAGGTCTCTTTAGCACACGAGCATCTATGAAACCCATATTTTTGATTTTCCCAAAAAAAATTGTTTCATAGATTCTATTTTTGAGGTGTAGAGCATGTTGGTGAAAAATTAGTTTTTCAAAAAAAGGACGATCTACGTCTACTCATACTGACATTCTCTACAAAATCCATTTCTCATATTTTTCATAAAAAGATGCAAAATAATTTCCTCTATTTCGTCTTCTGTTTCCACTTTTCAAAAAATCTATATTTTCCAAAACAAATAATTTCAAAATAGAGACAATCTAGGTCTCTTTAGTAAACGATCTGCTTCCATATTTTTAATTTTCCCAAAATAAAAAGTTTCGCAGATTCTATTTTTTTGAGGGGTTTTTGCATGTTGGTGAAAAACTAGTTTTTCAAAAACAAGACAATCAGGATTTACTCGGAATGACATTCTCTACAAAACCCATTTCTCATATTTTTTATAAAAAGTTTCAAAAAATTTACCTGCTTCTATTTTTCAAAAAAATCTATCTTTTTCAAGAACAACTTATTTTTTCAAAAAACGGACAATCTGAATCTCTTTACCACATGAGCACCTATAAAATATTTTTCAATTTTCCCAAAAAAAAATATTTCATAGATTCTATTTTTGAGGGGTTGCATGTTGGTGAAAAATTAGTTTAAAAAATAAAAATGATATGGTTCTACTCAAAACAACATCTAGAAAAAACCCATTTCTCAGATTTTTTAGAAAAAGATTAAAATTTTTTGTTTATATTACCTCTATTGCTTCTACTTTTCAAAAAATCTATTGTTTTGAAGAACAACTTATTTTTTCAAAAAACGAATGATCTGGGTCTCTTTAGCACACGAGCACCTATAAAACCCATATTTCTGATTTTCCCAAAAAAATTGTTTCGTAGATTCTATTTTTAAGGGGTTCCTTCATGTTCATGAAAATACGTGTATAGAATGCCTACAGTGTAATCCATAATCGTAGTCACCAAAATTTATCGAAGGCCCACAAAAACTCAAACACAAGTGGTTTCATAACTATGGCTATAACACAACAAAAAATGAGGGTTCACGAAAGGCAATAGAAAATACGCCTATAGAATGTAGAACTACAGTGTAATCCACTTATGGGCCACGAAAACTTAAAATAGAGCACTTTTACTAAATGGGGTATAACTCAAAAAAAAATGAAGGCTTGCAAAAGGAGATAGAAAATAAACGTACAAAATAGGCAATTACAATGAATCCACAATCGTTGTCACCAAAGTTAATCAACGGCCCACGAAAACTAAAACATGAGCGGTTTCTTAAATGTGACTTTAACTCAACAAAAAGTGAAGATTCAAAAAAGACAATAGAAAATACGTGTACAAAATGGACAACTACAATGCAATCCACAATCGTAGTCACCAAAGTTGATCGATGGTCCACGAGAACTCACAAGCAGTTTCCTAAATGGGGCTATAAGTCAATGAAAAATAAAGGTTCATGAAACGCGATAGAAATAACATGTACAGATTGGACAACTATAGCACAATCCACAATTGTAGGCACCAAAGTTGATTGATTGCCCACGAAAAGTCAAACGCGAGCGATTTCCTAAGTGCAGCTATAACTGAACAAAAAATGAACGTTCGCCGAAGGCTATAGAAAATACACGTATAGAATACACAACTACAGTGTAATCCACAATCGTAGTCACCAAAGTTGATTGATGGCCCACGAAAACTAAAACATGAACGTTTTCTAAAATGTGGCTATAAATCAATAGAAAATTAAGGTTTGTGAAAGGCAATTAAAAGTATGCATACAGAATGTACAACTATGGTACAATCCACTATCGCAGTCATGAAAATTGTTCGATGGCCAAAAAATCTCAAACATGAGCGGTTTTCTAAATGTAGCTATAACTCAAAGAAAAATGAAGGTTCACAAAAGGATATAGAAAATAGACGTACAAAATGCACAACTACACTATAATCCACAAGGGTTCACCAAAGTTGATTGATGGCCCAGAAAAACTCAAACACGAGCGATTTCCTAAATACAACCATTACTCAACAAAAAATGAAGGTTTGCGAAAGGCGATAGAAAATTAGCATTCATAATGGACAACTATAATGCAATCCATAGTTCTAGTCACCAAAGTTGATCGATGGCCCATGAAAACTCAAACACGAGCGATTTCTTAAATTACCCTATAACTCAACAAAAAATAAAGGTTCATGAAAGGTGATAGAAAATAAGTGTAGAAAATGGACATTACAGTGCAATCGACAATTGTAGTCACCAAAGTTGATCGATGGCCCAAAAAAACTCAAATACGAGCAATCTCTCAAATGTGGCTATAACTCAACAAAAAATGAAGGTTCAATAAAGCCAATAGAAAATACGAGTACATAATTGACAATTACAGTGCAATCCAAAATTGTTGTCACCAAAGTTGATCGATGGCCCACGAAAGCTCAAACAAGTGCGGTTCCTGAAATGCAACTATAACTCGACAAAAAATAAAGGTTTGTGAAAGGCAATAGAAAATGTGTACAGAATGGACAACTATAGTGCAATCCATAATCAAAGTCACCAAAGTTGATCGATGGCCCATAAAAACTCAAACATGAGCTATCTCTTAAGTGTGGTTATAAATCAACAAAAAATTAAGGTTCATGAATGGGGATGCAAAATACATGTATAGAATGCACAACTACAATGTAATCCACAATCGTAGTCACCAAAGTTGAACGATGGCCCATGAAAACTCAAACACGAGCGTTTTCATAAAAGCGGCTATAACTCAAAAAAAATGAAGCTTCATGAAAGGCAATTAAAAACATGCTTACAAAATGCACAACTATAGTACGATCCACAATCGTACTCACCAAAGTTAATTGATGGCAAAAAAAAACTCAAACATGAGCAGTTTTTGAAATGCGGCTATAACTCAACAAAAAATGAAGGATCGCGAAAGGCGATACATAATACATGTATAGAATGCACAACTACAATGTAATCCACAATTGTAGTCACCAAAGTTGAATAATGGCCCACGAAAACTCAAACTCAAGAGTTTTCCTAAATGTGTCTATAACTCAACAAAAAATGAAGGTTCACAAAAGGTGATAGAAAATACAAGTATAGAATGCACAACTACATTGTCATCCACAAGTGTAGTCACCAAAGTTGATTGATGGCCCTCGAAAACTCAAACTCAAGTGGTTTCCTAAATGCGGCTATAACTCAACAAAAAATGAAGGTTCGCAAAAGGTGATAGAAAATAGGCATATAGAATGCACAACAAAGTGTAATCCACAATCGTAATCACCAAAGTTTATCGAACTCTACTACTTCTACTTTTCAAAAAAGTCTATCTTTTTCAAAAGCAACTTATTTTGTCAAAAAAATGGACAATTAGGGTCTCTTAAGCACACGAGCACCTATAAAACTCATATTTTGATTTTCCCAAAAAAAATTGTTTGATGAATTCTATTTTTGAGTGGGTCTTGCATGTTGGTGAAAAATTACTTTTTCGAAAATAGGACAATCTGGATTTATTCATAATGAAATTCTCTACAAAACCCATTTCTCAAATTTTCATAAAAAGATTCTAAAAATTTGCCTCTATTACGTCTACTGCTTCTACTTTTCAAAAAAATCTATCTTTTTTCAACAACTACTTATTTTTTCAAAAAACAGATGATCTAAATCTCTTCAGCACTCGTCTATAAAACCCATATATTTTATTTTTCCCAAAAAATATTGTTTCGTAGATTCTATTTTTGAGGGGTTCTTGTATGTTGGTGAAAATTATTTTATCAAAAATAGGACGGTCTAGGTCTATTCAAAAAGACATTTTCTATAAAACCCATTTCTCAGATTTTTGTAAAAAGATTATAAAAAATTGCCTCTATTACCTCTACTTCTACTTTTCAAAAATATCCATTTTTTTTAAGAAACAACTTATTTTTTCAAAGAACGGAAGATCTGGGTCTCTTTAGCACACGAGTACCTATAAAACCCATATTTTTTTATTTTCCTAAAAAAAATTGTTTTGTAGATTCTATTTTTGAGGGGTTCTTGCATGTTGGTGAAAAATAAGTTTTTCAAAAAAAGGATGATCTGGGCATATTTAGAATGACATTCTCTACAAAACCCATTTCTCATTTTTTTCATAAAAAATTTGAAAAAAATTGTCTGTAATGCTTCTATGCTTCTACTTTTTAAAAAAAAAACTATCTTTTGCAAAAAACTTGTTTTTCAAAAAAATGGATGATCTGGGTCTCTTTAGCTCTCGAGCACCTATAAAACCCATATTTTCAATTTCCCCAAATAAAATTGTTTCGTAGCTTTGATTTTTAGAGATTCTTGCATGTTGGTGAAAAATTAGTTTTTCGAAAAAATGACGATCTGGGTTTACTCAAAATGACATTCTCTACAAAACCCATTTCTTAGATTTTTCATAAAAGGTTCAAAAAAATTACCTTTGTTACCTCTATTGCTTCTATTTTTAAAAGAAAACTATGTTTTTCAAAAATAACATATTTTTTCAAAAAACAGACGATTTGGGTCTCTTACCACACGAGCACTAATCAAAACCATATCTCGATTTAAAAAAATAAAAACCGTTTCATAGATTCTATTTTTGAGGAGGTTTTGAGTGTTGTTGAAATATTAGTTTTTTGACAAAATGACGATTCGGGTCCACTCAGAATCACATTGTCTACAAAAACCATTTATCCCATTTTTCATAAAAAGATTCAAAAAATATTCCCAAAAATAAAATGTATCGTAGATTATATTTTTTAGGGGTTCTTGCATGTTGGTGAATAATTAGTTTTTCAAAAAAAGGACGATTTGGGTATACTCAAAACGACATTCTTTAAAAAAAAAATTGCCTCGATTACCTCTACTGCTTCTACTTTTCAAAAATTCTATGTTTTTCAAGAACAACTTATTATTTCAAAAAACAGACAATCTGGGTCTTTTAGCACCTATAAAACTCATAGTTTCGATTGTCCCAAAAAAAATTCTTTTGTAGATTCTATTTTTGAGGGGTTCTTGCATGTTGCAGAAAATACATGTATAGAATGCACACCTACATTCTAATCCACGATCCTAGTCACCAAAGTTTATCGATGGCCCACAAAAACTCAAACACAAGCAGTTTCATAAAAGTGGTTATAACTTAACAAGAAATAAAAGTTCGCGAAAGGTGATAGAAAATACCTCTATAGAATGCACAACTACAGTGTAATCCACAAGTGCAGTCACCAAAGTTGATCTATGGCCCACAAAAACACAAAATCGACTGGTTTCCTAAATAGGGCTATAACTCAACAAAAAATGAAGTTTCGCGAAATGCGATTGGAAATAAATGTACAGAATGGCTATTACAGTGCAATCCACAATCGTAGTCACCATAGTTGATCAATGGCCCACGAAAACTTAAACATGAGCGGCTTCCTAAATGCGACTATAACTCAACTAAAAATGAAGGTTTACTAAAGGTTGTAGAAAATACGTGTACAAAATGGACAACTATAGTGAAATCTACATTCGTTGTCACCAAAGTTGATCGTTGGCCCACGAAAACTCAAACATGAGTAGTTTTCCTAAGTGTGGCTATAACTCAATGAAAATGAAGGTTCCCGAAACGTGATAGAAACTATGCGTATAGAACGCACAAATACAATGTAATCCCCAATCGTAGTCACCAAATTTGATCGATGGCCCATGAAAACTCAAACACGAGCATTTTCTGAAATGCGACTATAACTCAACAAAAAATGAAGGTTTGTGAAAGGCGATTAAAAATATGTGTACAAAATGCCCAACTAGAGCACAATCCACAATCATAGTCACCAAAGTTTATTGATGGACCACAAAAACTCAAACATGAGTGGTTTCCTAAATGCGGCTATAACTAAAAAAAATAAACATTTGTGAAAGGCGATAGAAAATACTCATATAGAATGCACAACTATAGTGTAATTCATAAGCGTAGTCACCAAAGCTGATTGCTGGCCCACAAAAACTCAAACACGAGCGGTTTCCTAAATGCAGCTATAACTAACCAAAAAATGAAGGTTCATGAAAGACATTTAAAAATATGCATATATAATGCACAATTACATTACAATCCACAATCATAGTAACCAAAGTAGATTGATGTCCCACAAAAATCTCAAACATGAGTGATTTCCTAAATGCGGCTATAATTCAACAAAAAAAGGAGGTTCGCAAAAGGCGATAGATAGAAAATAGACATATAGAAAGCACAACTATAGTGTAATGAACAGTCGTAGTCACATAAGTTGATTGATGGCCCATGAAAACACAAACACAAGCGGTTTCTTAAATGTTATTGTAACTTAATAAAAAATGAAGGTTCACAAAAGCGATAGAAAATAAGCATACATAATGGACAACTACACTGCATAGAAGGGGATAGAAAATACGCATACAAAATTCATAAATATAGTGTAATACACAATTGTAGTCACCAAATTTGATCGATGGCCCACGAAAACTCAAACACGAGCGGTTTCCTGAATGCCGCTATAACTCAATAGAAAACGAAGGTGCACCAAAGATGATAGAAAGTACGCGTACAAAAATGAACTAGTAGAGGGTAGCACACAATCGTCGTCACCAGAGTTGATCAATGGCCCATGAAAACTTAAACACGAGCGATTTCCTAAATGCGTCTATAATGACCCACAAAAACTCAAAGACGAGCCCACATGTGTAGTCCAAAAAGTTCATCGACGGCCCACAAAACTCAAACTCAAGTGGTTTCCTAAATACGACTATAACTCAACAAGAAATGAAAGTTCACGAAAGGAGATAGAAAATACGCGTAAAGAATAGGCAACTACAGTGCAATCCACAATCGTAGTAACCAAAGTTAACCAATGGCCAATGAAATTTCGAACACGAGTAGATTACTAGGTGAGGCTATAGCTCAACGAAAAATAAAGTTTCGCCAAAGATGATAAAAAATACGAGTATAGAATGCACAACTAGAGTGTAATCCATAAACGGAGTCACCAAGGTTGATTGATGGCCAAAGAAAATTGAAACACGAGCGTTTTGTGAAATGCGGTATAATTCAATAAAAAATGAAGCTTGATGAAAAATGATTAAAAGTATGCATAGAATGCTCAACTACAGTACAGTCCAAAATCGTAGTCACCAAAGTTGATTAATCGCCCATAGAAACTCAAACATAAGTGGTTTCCTAAATTCGGCTATAACACGACAATAAATGAAGGATTGTGAAAGGTGATAGAAATAAATCATATACAATTCACAACTATAGTGTAATCAACAAGCGTAGTCACCAAAGTTGATCAATGGCTCACAAAAACTCAAACATAAGCGATTTGCTAAATACAGCTATAATTCAACAAAAAATGAAGGTTCGTGAAAGGAGATTAGAAAATTAGAATTCATAATGCACAACTACAATGCAATCCACAATGATAGAAAATATGTGTACAGAATGGACAACTATAATGCAATCCGCATTCGTAGTCACCAAAGTTGATCGATGGCCCACGAAAACTCAAACACGAGCGGTTTCCTAATTGCAGCTATAACTCAACAAAAAATGAAGGTTTGGGAAAGGGGATAGAAAATATGCATATAAAATGCACGACTACAGTGTAATACACAATCATAGTCACCAAATTTGATCGATGGTCCATGAAAACTCAAACACGAGCTTTTTAATCAATGTGGCTATAACTTAACAAAAAATTAAGATTCATAGAAGGTGATTAAAACATGTGTATAGTATGCACAACTACAATGTAATCCACAATTGTAGTCACCAAAGTTGATCGATTACCAAAAAACTCAAACATGAGCGGTTTCCTAAATGCGGCTATACCTTAACAAAAAATGATGGTTGACGAAAGGTGATAGAAAATATGTGTATAGAATGAACAACTACAGTGTAATTCGCAATCGTAGTCACGAAAATTGATCGATGGCCATTGAAAACTCAAACACGAGCCGTTCCTAAACATGGCTAGAAGTCAACAAAATATGAAGTTTTGTGAAATGTGAGAAAACTGGCATTCATAATGCACAACTACATTGCAATTCACAATTGTAGTCACCATAGTTGATCGATGGCCCATAAAAACTCAATCACGAGGGGTTTCTTAAATATGGCTATAACTCAACAAAAAATGAAGGTTCATGAAAGCCATAACTACAGTGTAATCCACAATCGTAGTCTACAAAGTTGATCGACGGTCCACGAAAACGCTCATGTTTGAGTTTTCATGGGCCATCAATCAACTTTGGTGACTATGATTGTGGATTACACTATAGTTGTGCATTCTATAAAAGTATTTTCGTTTGCCTTTCGCAAACCTTCATTTTTTGTAAAGTTATAGCCGTATTTAGGAAACTGCTCATATTTGAGTTTTCGTGGGCCATCAATAAACTTTGGTGAGTACGATTGTGGATTGTACTATAGTTGTGCATTATGAACACTAATTTTCTATTGCCTTTCGTGAACCTTCATTTTTTGTTGAGTTATAGCCACATTTAGGAAACCGCTTGTGTTTGAGTTTTTGTGGGCCATTGATCAACATTGGTCATTATGCTTGTGGATTACACTGTAGTTGTGCATTCTATACGCGTATTTTTTATTTTCTTTCGTAAATCTTCATTTTTTTTCAATTATAGCCACATTTATGAAATTGCTTGTGTTTGAGTTTTCGTGGGCCATCAATCAACTTTGGTTACTACTATTGTGGATTGTCCTAGAGTTGTGCATTATTTACGCATATTTTTAATTGCCTTTTATGAACCTTCATTTTTTGTTGATTCATAGCCGAATTTAGGAAAACGTTTGTGTTTGAGTTTTCGTGGGCCATCGATCAACTTTGGTGATTAAAATTGTGGATTGCACTGTAGTTGTCCATTCTCTATCTGTATTTGCTATCGTGTTTTGTGAACCTTCACTTTTTTGGGGGTATAGCTACATTTAGGAAACCACTTGTATTTTAGTTTTCGTGGGCCATTGATCAACTTTGCTAACTACGATTGTAGATTACACTGTGGTTGTCCATTTTGTATGCGTATTTTCTATCGCCTTTCATGAACCTTCTTTTTTTTCTTGAGTTATAGCGACATTTAGGAAACTACTCGTGTTTGAGTTTTCGTGGGCCATATATCAACTTCAGTGACTAGGATTGTGGATTGCACTATAGTTGTGCATTATGAATCTAATTTTCTATCACCTTTCACGAACTTTCATTTTTTGTTGAGTTATAGTTACGCTTAGGAAACTGCTCGTGTTTGAGTTTTTGTTGGGCATCAAACAATTTTGGGGACTACACTTGTCGATAAAACTGTAGTTGTGCATTCTATAAGTATATTTTCGATTGGCTTTCGCGAACCTTCAATTTTCTCTGAGTTATAGCTGCATTTAGGAAACCGCTCGTGTTTGAATTTTCGTGGGCCATCGATCAACTTTGGTGACTACCATTGTGGATTACGTTTTACTAGTGCATTGTATACGCTATTTCCTATTGCATTTCGCCAACCTTCATTTTATGTTGAGTTATATCCGCACTTAGTAAACTGCTCGTGTTTGAGTTTTCCAGGGCCATTGATCAACTTTGGAGAATACGATTGTAGATTTCATTATAGTTCTCCATTCTATAGCTGCATTTAGGAAACCACTAGTGTTTGAGCTTTCATGGGCCATCGATCAACTTTGGTGACTACGCTTCTCGATTTCACTATAGTTGTGCATTCTATACACATATTTTCTTTGGCTTTTCGCAAACCTTCATTTTTTGTTAATTTATACTACGATTGTGGATTGCACTTTAGTTCTGCATTATGAACGCTAATTTTCTATCGCCTTTTGTGAACCTTCATTTTTTGTTGAGTTATAGCCACATTTAGGAAACCACTCATGTTTGAGTTTTTGTGGGTCATCGATCAACTTTGGTGACTACGATTGTGCATTACACTATAGTTGTGCATTCTATGCATGTCTTTTCTATTGCCTTGTGTGAACCTTCATTTTTTCATTGAGTTATAGCCTCACTTAGCAAATCGTTATTGTTTGAGTTTTCGTGGGCCATTGATGAAGTTTGGTGATTATAATTAGGCATTACAATGTACTTGTCCGTTTTGTACGCGTATTTTCTATCGCCTTTCGTGAACCTTCATTTTTTGTTGAGTTAAAGCCGCATTTAGGAAACTACTCGTGTTTGAGTTTTCATGGGCCATCTATCAACTTTCGTGACTATGATTGTGTATTGCATTGTAGTTGTGCATTATGAATGCTAATATTCTATTGCATTTCGTGAACTTTGGTGACTACACTTGTGGATTACATTGTAGTTGTGCATTCTATAGACATATTTTCCATCGCCTTTCATAAACCTTCATTTTTTGTTTAGTTAACAACTCATGTTTGAGTTTTTGTGTGACATCGATCAACTTTGGTGACTACGATTGTGAATTGTATTGTAGTTGTGCATTTTGTATGCATATTTTTAATTACCTTTCACGAACCTTCATTCTTTATTGAGTTATCACTGTCTTTAGGAAAACGGTCGTCTTTGAGTTTTCGTGGCCCATCGATTAGGTTTGTTGACTATGATTGTGGATTGCACCATGGTTGTCCATTTTGTACGCTACGATTGTTGATTACAGTTTATATGTGGATTCTATACATGTATTTTCTATTGCCTTTAGCAAACCGCTCATATTTGAGTTTTCGTGGGCCATCGATCATCTTTGCTGACTACGATTGTCGATTGCACTTTAGTTGTGCATTCCGTATGTATATTTTCTATTGCCTTTCGTGAACCTTCATTTTTTCTTGAGTTATAGCGACATTTAGGAAACTACTCGTGTTTGAGTTTTTGTGGGCCATCTAACAACTTTGGTGACTACGATTGTCAATTGCACTGTAGTTGTCCATTATGTATACATATTTTCTATCTCCTTTTTAACCTTTATTTTTTGTTGAGTAATAGCCACATTTAGTAAACCTCTCATATTTGAGTTTTCATGGGCCATTAATCAACTTTGTAACTATAATTGTGGATTACACTGTGGTTGTGCATTTTATACTCGTATTTTCTATCGCCTTTTGCGAACCTTTATTTTTTCGTTGTGTTCTAGCCGCACTTAGAAAACCACTCATGTTTGAGTTTTAATCGGCCATTAATCAACTTTGGTGACTATGCTTGTGTATTAAATTGTAGTTGTGCATTCTATACGTGTATTTTCTTTCGCTTGTCGCGAACCTTTATTTTTCTTGAGTTATACCCGCATTTAGGAAACCACTCATGTTTGGGTTTTTGAGTGCAATCAAATAACTTTGCTGACTAGGATTGCGGATTGTACTTTAGTTGTTTTGCACGTATATTTTTTTAATCACCCTTCACGATCCTTCATATTTTGTTGAGTTATAGCCGCATTGATGTAAACGCTCATGTTTTAGTTTTCATTGGCCATCGATCAACTTTGGTGACTACGATTGTCAATTACACTATAGTTGTGCATTTTTTAAGTGTATTTTCTATCAGTTTTTGCAAACGTTCCTTTTTCACAGAGTTATAGCCGCACTTAGCAAACATCTCGTGTTTTAGTTTTCATGGGCCATTCATCAACTTTGGTGACTACGATTGTGGATTGCACCATAGTTGTCCATTTTTTACGACTATTTTCTATCAGCTTTCGTGAACCTTGATTTTTTGTTGGTAATAGCCACATTTAGGAAACCGCTCGACTTTGAGTTTTTGTGGGCCATCGGTCAAGTTCGGTGACCACAATTCTAGATTACACTATACTTGTGCATTATTTACACATATTTTCTATCACCGTTCAAGAAATTTAATTTTTTGTTGAGTTATAGCCACATTAAGGAAATCGCTTGATTTTGAGTTTTCATGGGACAACGATCAACTTTGGTGACTATGCTTGTGGATTACACTATAGTTGTGCATTCTACATGCATATTTTCTATTGGCTTTTGCAAACCTTCATTTCTTGTTGAGTTATAGCCGCATTTAGGAAACCCCTCAAGTTTAAATTTTTGTGGGCCATCGATCAACTTTGGTGACTATGATTGTGGATTCTACTATGGCTATGCATTCTGCACACATATTTTTAATCACCTTTCACAAACCTTCTTTTTTTGTTTAGTTATAGCCGCATTTAGCAAAACACTCATGTTTGCATTTTCTTGGGCCATTGATTAACCTTGGTGACTACGATTGTGGATTGCACTTCAGTTTTCAATTCTGTACATGTATTTTGTATCACTTTTCGCGAACTTTCATTTTTTGTTGAGTTATAGCCGCATTTAGGAAACCACTCGCCTTTGAGCTTTTGTGGGTCGTTGATCAACTTTAATGACTATGATTATGCATTGCACTGTAGTTGTGCATTTTCAACACTTATTTTCTATCACCTTTCATGAACCTTCATTTTATGTTGAGTTATAGCCACATTTGGGAAACCGCTCATGTTTGAGTTTTTTTTGTGCATCAATCAACTTTAGCGACTACGATTGTGTATTGTACTATAGTTGTTCATTTTGTATGCATATTTTTAATCGCCTTTAACGAAGCTTCATTTTTTGTTGAGTTATAGCCGCATTTAGGAAAATGCTTGTGTATCAGTTTTTTTGGCCCATCGATCAACTTTGGTGACTACGATTGTGGATTGCACTGTAGTTTTCCATTTTGTACACGTATTTTCTATTGCCTTTCACAATCCTTCATTTTTTTCTTTAGTTATAGCCATAATTAGTAAACCACTCAAGTTTATGTTTCTGTGGATGAGCGATCAACTTTGGTGACTATAATTGTGGATTTTACTATAGTTGTGCACTATGTACGCATATTTTTAATTGCGTTTAAGAAACCCTCATTTTTTGTTGAGATAATTCTAGCCATATTTAGGAAACCACTCATATTTGTGTTTTTCATGGGCCATCGATCAACTTTGGTGACTACGATTGTGGATTGTAGTAGTTGTCGAATCTCTATGCATATTTTCTATAGCCTTTCACGAACCTTCATTTTTCATTTGAGTTATAGCCACATTTAGGAAACCACTTGTGTTTGAGTTTTCATGGACCATCAATCAAGTTTGTTGACTACAATTGTGGATTACACTTTACTTGTCTATTCTACACTTGTATTTTTTATTGCCTTTCACGAATTTTTATTTTTTGTTGAGTTATAGCTGCATTTATGAAAATGCTCGTGTTTGAGTTTTCTTGGGCCATCAATCAACTTTGGTGACTACACTAGTGGATTACACTATAGTTGTGTATTATAGATGCGTATTTTCTATCGCCTTTCATGAACCTTCATTTTTTGTAGAGTCAGTCGCATTTAAGAAACTGCTCTTGTTTGAGTTTTTGTGGGCCATCAATCAACCTTGGTGATTACAATTGTGGATTGTACTGTAGTTGTGCATTTTGTATTTATATTTTCATCACCTTTCATGAACCTTCATTTTGTGTTGAGTTATAGCCGCCTTTAGGAAAATGCTCGTGTTTTAATTTTCTATCACCTTTCGCTAACCTTCATTTTTTGTTGAGTGATAGTTGCATTTAGGAAACCACTCATGTTCGAGTTTTTTTGGCCATCAATCAGCTTTGGTGACTATGATTGTGGATTGTACTATAGTTGTCCATTCTCTACGATTATTTTCAATCCCCTTTCATGAACCTACATTTTCTTTTTTAGTTATAGTCGCATTTAGGAAACCTCTCGTGTTTGAGATTTCTTGGGCCATCAATCAACTTTGGTGACTATGATTGTGGATTACACTTATTTTCTATATGCGTACTTTCTATCACCTTTCGCAAACCTTCATTTTTCATTCAGTTATAGGTACATTTAGTAAACCACTTGTGTTTAAGTTTTCATGGGCCCTCGATCAACTTTTATGACTACGATTTTGGATTACACTTTAGTTGTTCATTCTATACACGTAGTTTCAATCGCCTTTCACGAACACTCATTTTTTGTTGAATTATAGCCACATTTAGAAAAACTCTCATGTCTGAGTTTTTGTGGGCCATCAATCAACTTTGGTGACTATGACTGTGGATTTTACTAAAGGTGTCCATTCTGTAAGTATATTCTTTATTGTCTTTCACAAACCTTCATTTTTTTTTGAGTTATATCCACATTTAGGAAAACGCTCGATGGCCTACGAAAACTCAAATATGAGCAGTTTCCGAAAGACGGCTATAACTCAATAAAAAATGAAGGTCTGTGAAAGTGGTTAAAAATATGGGTACAAAATGCACAACTATAGTACAATCCACCATTGTCATCACCAAAGCTAATCCATTTCCCACGAAAACTCAAACTCAAGCGGTTTCTTAAATGCGGTTAGAACTCAACAGAAAAAGAAGGTTCGCGAAAGGTGATAGAAAATATGTGTATAGAATGGAGAACTACAATGCAATCAACAATCATAGTCACGAAAGTTGCTCGATTGCCCACGAAAACTCAAACACGAGGTGTTTTCTTAGTGGCGATATAACTCAATGAAAAAATAAAGGTTTACGAAAGGCAATATAAAATACACATACAAAATGCACAATTATAGTGTAATCCACAATTGTAGTCACCAAAGTTGATAGATGGCCTACGAAAACTCAAACATGAGTGTTTTCCTAAATGTGGCTATAACTCAACAAAAAATGAAGGATTGTGAAACGTGATTAAAAATTTGTGTAAAAAATGCAAAACTATAGTACAATCCACAATTGTAGTCAACAATGTTTATTCATTGCCCACAAAAACTCAAACATGAGCGGTTTTCTAAATGCGTCTATAACTCAACAAAAAATGAAGGTTTGTGAAAGATGATAGAAAATACAAGTATAGAATGCACAGCTAAAGTATAATGCACAAGCGTAGTCACCAAATTTGATCGATGGGCCACAAAAACACAAACATGAGCAGTTTCCTAAATGCGGCTATAACTAGACAAAAAATGAAGGTTCACGAAAGGCGATGGAAAATAGGTGTTTAGAATGCACAACTAAAGTGTAGTCCACAAGCGTAGTCACGAAAGTTGATTGATAGCCCACGAAAACTCAAACACGAGTGGTTTCATAAGTGTGGTTATAACTCAATGGAAAATGAAGGTTCACAAAAAGCGATAGAAAATAAGCATATAGAATACACAAGTACAGTGTAATCCACAATCGTAGTCACCAAAGTTGATCGATGGCTGATGAAAACTCAAACGCGAGCGATTTCCTGAATGCAGCGATAACTCAAAAAAAATCAGGGTTCATGAAAGGCAATTAAAATATGCAGACAAAATCGCAACTACAATACAATCCACAATCATAATTATCTAAAGTTGATGGATGGCCAATAAAAACTCAACAAAAAATGAAAGTTCATGAAAAGCTGTTAAAAATATGGGTACAAAATGCACAACTATAGTACTATCCACAATCGTAGTCACCAAAGTTGATGGATGGCCCACAAAAACTCAAACTCGAGCAGTTTTTAAATGCAGCTATACCTTAACAAAAAATGAAGGTTCACGAAAAGTGATAGAAATATGTGTACATAATGGAAAACTACAATGCAATCCACAATCGTAGTCACCAAAGTTGGTCAATGGCCCACGAAAATTCAAACACGAGCATCAATCAATCAACATTGGTGACTACGATTGTGGATTACACTGTAGTTGTCCATTCTATACACGTATTTTCTATCGCCTTTCACGAACGTTCATTTTTTGTTCAGTTATAGCCGCATTTAGGAAACCGTTCATGTTTGAGCTTTTTTGTGGGCCATCAATCAACTTTGGTGACTACGATTGGGGATTGCACTATAGTTGTGCATTTTGTATGCATATTTTTAATCACCTTTTATGAAACCTGACTTTTTGTTGAGATATAGCCGCATTTACGAAAACACGTGTTTGAGCTTTTGTCCAGCATCGATCAATTTCAGTGACTACAATTGTGGATTACACTGTAGTTGTGCATTTTGTACACATATTTTCTATTGCCTTTTGTGAAGCTTTATAATTTTTTGAGTTATAGCTGCATTTAGGAAACCACTCGAGTTTGAGTTTTCGTGGGTCATCGATCAACTTTGGCGACTATAATTGTGGATTGTACTATAGTTGTGCATTCTGTACACATATTTTTAACTGCTTTTAAGAAATCTTTATTTCTTCTTGAGTTATAGCCATGTTTAGGAAATTGCTCGTATTTCAGTTTTTTGTGGTTCATCGATCAACTTTGATGACTAATTATGGATTGCACTGTAGTTGTCCAATTTGTACATGTATTTTCTATGGCCTTTTACGAATCTTCACTTTTCATTAAGTTGTAGTTAGGAAATTGCTCGTGTTTGAATTTTCGTAGGCCATCAATCAACTTTGGTGACTACGCTTGTGGATTACAATATAGGTGTCCATTCTATACACGTATTTTCACCAATATGCAAGAACACCTCAAAAATAGAATCTACAAAACAAATTTTTTTGGAAAAACAAAAAATATGGCTCTTATAGGAGCTCATATGGTAAAGAGACCCAAATTGTCTATTTTTTGAAAAAATAAATTATTCTTGAAAAGCATAGATTTTTTAAAAAGTAGAAGCAGTAGAGGTAACGAATTTCATTCTTTTTATGAAAAATCCAAATAATGGGTTTTGTAGAGAATGTTGTTATGAGTAGACCCAAATTATCCTCTTTTCAAAAAATTAATTATTCACCAACTGGCAAGAACCCCTAAAAAATATAATCTATAATACAATTTATTTTTGGGAAAGTAAAAAGTATGGGTTTTATAGGTGCACATGTGCTGAAAGACCCATATCATCTTTTTTTCAAAAAGCTAATTTTTCACCAACATGCAAGAACCCCTCAAAAATACAATCCACGAAACAATAATTTTTGGAAAATTTGAAATATGAGCTTTATATGTGCTTATGTGCTCAAGAGACCCAAATCATCTGTTTTTTGAAGAAATAAGTTTTTGAAAAGGATAGATTTGTTTGATAAGTAGAAACAGTAAAGGTAACATAGGAATTTTTTTTGAATTTTTTTATGAAAAATATGATCAATGGATTTTGTAGACAATGTCAGTTTGAGTAGACCCAAATTGCCCTTTTTCGAAAAACTAATATTTCACCAACATGCAAGAACCCCTAAAAAATAAAATCTACGAAAGAATTTTTTTTGGAAAAATCGAAAATATGGGTTTTATAGGTACTTGTGTGCTAAAGAGACCCAGATCATCCGTTTTTTTTTAAAAGATAGATGTTTTTGAAAAGTAGATGTAGTAGAGGTAACATAGGACTATTTTTTCAATTTTTTATGAAAAATGGCATAAATGGGTTTTGTAGACAATTTCAATCTGAGTAGACCCAGATCGTCGTTTTTTCAAAAAATTAATATTTCAACAACATGCAAGAACCCCTCAAAAATAGAATCTACGAAACAATTTTTTTTGAAAAATCAAAATATCGTTTTGATAGGTGCCCGTGTGCTAAAGAAACCCAAATCGTCCATTTTTTGAAAAAATAAGTTATTTTTGAAAAAGATAGTTTCTTTTTAAAAGTAGAAGCAGCAGAGGTAAAAATTTTGAACCTTTTTATGAAAAATTTAAGAAATGGGTTTTGTAGAGAATGTCGTTCTAAGTAGACCCAGATCGTCATTATTTTGAAAAACTAATTTTTCACCAACATGCAAGAACCTCTCAAAAATTGAATTTACGAAACAATTTCAATTGGGGAAATCGAAAATGTTGGTTGACTAGGTGCTCGAGAGCTAAAGAGACCTAGATCTTCCATTCTTTAAAAAAATAAGTTGATTTTTAAAAAGATAGATATTTTTGAAAAGTAGTAGAGGTAACAGAGCCAAATTTTTTAAACTTTTTTATGAAAAATGTGAGAAATGGGTTTTGTAGAGAATGTCGTTATGAGTACACCCATATCGTCCTTTTTTTGAAAAACTATTTTTTCACCAACATACAAGAACCCCTCAAAAATATAATCTACGAAACAATTTTTTTGGGAAAAATAAAAAATATGGGTTTGATAGGTGCTCATGTGCTAAAGAGATTTAGATCATCTGTTTTTTGAAAAAATAAGTAGTTCTTGAAAAAGTAGAAGTAGTAGAGGTAATAGAGGAAAAAAAATTTAATGTTTTTATGAAAAATCTGATAAATGAGTTTTGTAGAGAATGTCATTCTGAGTAAATCCAGATCGTTCTTTTTTCAAAAAACTAATTTTTCACCAACATGCAAGAACCCCTCAAAATAGAATTGACCAAACAATTTTTTTTGGAAAAATCGAAATATCGGTTTTATAGGTGCTTGTGTGCAAAAGAGAACCTAATCATCCATTTTTTGACTAAATAAGTTGTTCTTGAAAAAGATAGACTTTTTTGAAATGTAGTAGTAGAGGTAACAAAGACTGATTTTTGAATCTTTTTATGGAAAATCTGATAAATGGGTTTTGTAGAGAATGTCATTTTGAGTAAATCCAGATCGTTCTTTTTTTGAAAAACTAATTTTTCACCAACATGCAAGAACCCCTCAAAAATAGAATTGACCAAACAATTTTTTTTGGAAAAATCAAAAAATCGGTTTTATAGGTGCTTGTGTGCAAAAGAGAACCTAATCATCCATTTTTTGACTAAATAAGTTGTTCTTGAAAAAGATAGACTTTTTTGAAATGTAGTAGTAGAGGTAACAAAGACTAATTTTTGAATCTTTTTATGAAAAATCTGATAAATGAGTTTTGTAGAGAATGTCATTCTGAGTAAATCCAGATCGTTCTTTTTTCGAAAAACTAATTTTTCACCAACATGCAAGAACCCCTCAAAAATAGATTTGACCAAACAATTTTTTTTGGAAAAATCGAAAAATCGGTTTTATAGGTGCTTGTGTGCAAAAGAGAACCTAATCATCCATTTTTTGACTAAATAAGTTGTTCTTGAAAAAGATAGACTTTTTTGAAATGTAGTAGTAGAGGTAACAAAGACTAGTTTTTGAATTTTTTTATGAAAAATCTAAGAAATGGGTTTTGTAGAGAATGTCATTCTGAGTAAATCTAGATCATTCTTTTTTTGAAAAACCAATTTTTCACCAACATGCAAGAACCCCTCAAAAATAGAATTGACCAAACAATTTTTTTTGGAAAAATTGAAATATCGGTTTTATAGGTGCTTGTGTGCAAAAGAGAACCTAATCATCCATTTTTTGACTAAATAAGTTGTTCTTGAAAAAGAGACTTTTTTGAAATGTAGTAGTAGAGGTAACAAAGAGTGATTTTTGAATCTTTTTATGAAAAATCTGAGAAATGTGTTTTGTAGAGAATTTCATTCTGAGTAGACCCAGATCGTCCTTTTTTCTAAAAACTTATTTCTCGCCAACTTGCAAGAACCCCTCAAAAATAGAATCTATGAAACATTTTTTTTTGGAAAAGTCCAAAATATTGGTTTTATAGGTGCTCATGTGCTGAAGAGAACCAAATCGACTATAGTGTAATCCACAAACATAGTCAGCAAACTTGACCAATGTCCCACAAAAACTCAAACATGAGCGGTTTCCTAAGTGCTGCTATAATTAAAAAAAAATGAAGGTTTACAAAAGGCGACAAAAAATACGCGTATAAAATGCACAACCATAGTGTAATCCAAAATTGTAGTCACCAAAGTTGATCAATGGCCCACGAAAACTCAAACACGAGCGGTTTCCTAAGTGCAGCTTTAACTTAATGAAAAATAAAGGTTCGGAAAAGGCGATAGAAAATACGCATATAGAATGCAATACTATAGTGTAATGTGTAGTACCCCTCCATTTTGCTTATGTTTTCTGTTAGCATGTTTTCACTTTGATAGACCTTGGTACTTTGTTTTGGATATTTTGATCGCTGACGTTAGAGCGATGGTGGATTTATTTTGTGATATGATGATACATTGTGTGGTGGTGATTATTTCTATCATGCTTTATGTTAGCATAGATGTTTACTTCTGATGTTATTGCTATCTATATGCTTATGGTAGATTAGTTGTTATTTATTTTGTCAGTTTGATGTGAGGTGTATTGGTGTGGAGAACGAAGTTGCATCACTCGCTTGCGAATGCCCTGTGTGTTTGAATCATGGATTATATATATGTATGCTATTTTTTTGATTGCAGGATTGCAAGTACATGGCACCGACTCCACCTAGTTACTCAGGTCTGAGCGTGTCAAGACTCAATGGAAATGTTGATTGGGAGGTAGTAACAAGGTTCTTCCTAGTCTAGTCTTAAACCCTGTCGTCAGTGTAAGTCTGGTGTATTTGATTGTCTCATATGTGCCTGATTGGATTAATTGTTTTGAAAGGAAAATTTTGTTAATTTAATGATAGATCAATGTTCTTTTAATTTAATGTTTATTTAAAATCAATTTTAAATGTTGAAAATAAAACTTTACATTTTATTTAATTAATTAATTAGTTTATTTGGTTAAGTAATTTAATCATTGAGGTTAAAATTATTTAATTAAATTAAAGTTACTTTAATTGTGAGAATAGATTAAATTTAAATTAATTGTTTTGTGGGAAATGGAATTTTAATTATTAAATAAATAATAAAATAAAGAAAGGGAAATTGTATTTTGAAATTTGAATTCTTGAATTCTTTAATATGCATGGAATTCTTGATAAGGAAGAATGAAAGATTCATCCGTAAGTTGGTTGGAAGATATTTTCTTCTTGACATATGTGTTAGTTAAATTAATTGCTTCTTGTTGAGGATTCTCTTGGAAGATATTATGGGAATTGGGAAGAAACAAGAAATCACTTCACGGGAAATGAAAAGAACAGGGTTTTGTTTTAAAAAAAATGATTTTGAGAAAAAATTGTGATTTCCTTTGTGATTTGCTGTATATTTCTGGAAGAAGTTCTCCAGTTTAGTATTTGCATATTCTGGGATTTGGTGTTCTAGAAGGGCTTTGAAGTTGCAAATGACAGGAAAAACTTCTCTTCAACAGCCAAGTTCTTCAAGTTACAGGAAAACAGGTATTCTTCTATTAAATTAATTTGTTTTTCATTTGAAGGATTGCTTGTGAAAGAATTAGTTTTGTGCAAATTTGCTAAATTGTGAATTTAAAAGATTGCCAGAGGAAACTATTGTGTTTGTGACCTTTGTATTCTTCTCGGTGAATTTTGTGAAAATGGTTTTGTAGAAATTCGTTATTTCTCTGTGAATTTTATGAAACAAGATATTATAGAGAAATCAAATAGCAACACAAAGATTTGTTTTATCAATGGTGATTCCATAGAGGAAATTGACGAGATCTTGTAGGATTTTATTTTAAAGTCGTCTGTTAAATCCACTGATAAAATTTGGGGGGTTTTGAAAAGAAAACCTCTGTAGTTGAAACTACTATTTTGGAAATAAATTGTACAAATATGTATGTTCTTATATATATATATATATATATATATATATATATATATATATATATATATATATATATATATATATATTGATACAAATATATACACACATACCAGTTATTTATTAGGTAAAGGTTTCGATATTTTATTTTATTTTCCTTTTTTTTTAAATGATCTGAAACGCGGACCAAAAATGGAGATTTTTGAAATTTTTTGATTTAAATTGAAAAATATTAAAATAAAATAGGGTTAAATTTTTTTTTGGGGGCTGTAGGCTTTCCCCACAGCCGCCCCACACAGGGCGACGACTATGGAGACAGCCGGCGCTGCCCTCACAGGCAGCGATGACTGCCAACATAGCCGTTACCCCATGTAGGGTAGGCTGTGTATAATAGTCTGTATGACTGTTGAATAGTCCAAAAGTTTATGTTTGTTTATATGCATCATTTAATAAAGCTTTGATTCCCTCACGAAACTCGAAATACAGGTGTGCGCAAATTTTGAAAGTTGTTTTAATTTTGTTTTAAATATATATATATATGTGTGTGTGTGTGTGTGTGTGTGTGTGTGTGTGTAAAATTAAATATATACTTTATTGATTATTGAGGAAATAATTTTAGTATTATAATGTAAATTTTCTCTAGAATAAAATATATGTGAAGTTAGAGATTAGTTAGTTTTCAAATATATAGGGAGAAAATTTGGAATTTATATTTATATGAAATTGTGAAGGTCAAGATTAGATTATTTGAAACAATTATTTTTATTATTTGAGGGAAGAATTATAAACATCTTGTCTGATTTTGTACTTTATGAAATGGATGCGATGGATTTAGTAAATCCTAATGTTAGATTCCTATTGTATTGATTTGCCTAAATTTTGTTTCCTTTTTATTGGGCAAAATTGGGAATGTGTTAAAAGTACAAGTCTTCTAGAAAAGTTTGTTTTAAGGTGGGGGTTGTTATTTGTTTTTATGCCATCCTTGAGTTAACTAGAGTTGTGCACTTGATAAAATGCGTAGTTTTGACACGTGATTTTATAAACAAGAGGTGTTTATAGTTGTGATATTTTGGTTAATTGATTTGGATATATGTGCACCTTATTTACCTTAGATAGAGAACTTAGATTCTTTTTGTTATTTTTTGGGGAGTGGCTCTGTGTGAGGGCCGGCACACAAAGTGGTGACTAGGTAACTCATGTAGAGTTAGTAAGTCAGTGAAAACTAAAACAAAACATTAGTTAGTTTAAAATCTTTAATAGATTAATAAGCCTCGCTTATAGACTGAAGGGCTAGTTCAGTCTTGACAATAAGTCGAGAAGGCCTGGAATGACAAATCGGTATCTTGATTATTTTAAAGGATATTTGATTCTGCAATAGTTTGTATGTGGGGCCGGGTTTCATAAGAGGTTTCCAGGGTAACCCTAGTTGGGGGCCGAAACCTAGGAAGAAACACTAGGGTAACCTTTGCAACATTGTGATGACACTCCATGTCATGCCTAAAATATTCGACAAGAAAATTCACAATTTTTTTGTTTTTTAAAAGAAGGCTATTAATTAGACTAATTAACACTCTAAGTGTTTGAGATGTAGGATGTATCTATGGTACACACAACACACCCTTGGGTTAGTCATTCCTTTGTGTATCTTTATAGGTAAAATATTCTTGAGCTCCTCTTCTAGGATAATATACCAAAGTTAATTTTCACCAACTCAAATCTATGGTTTACGATTACATTAACCCCTTCTATCAAGATTTACTCTTTCCATAGTTAATAAAGTAACTTAATTTATGAAACATGTTTAGCAAGCAATTAAGTTTCCCAAAACCTTAATCATAATAAACTATAATTGCTCCGTAAAATTACACTTATAAATATTAAATTCTTCTAAAGACATAAAATAATTTTTCCAAATCAATTTCATTACTAATACAATATTTTATTAACTAATCAATCATACTCTTTATCCCAAATTATATAGCATCCTAAAATGTTCAAATTTAATAAATATACATTGATATTGTACATCTACATATGTATTAATGAAAAAACAATTTTAATTATTAATTTATTTTATTTTATTTTATTTTATTTTCTAAAGAATATTTAACTATATAAAACATTAATTTCAAACTTCAAATTCTCCTAAAGACATAAAACATTAACTTCAAATTTCAAATAAAATACTAATTTTAACTTTTAATAAATGAATATAATTTAAACTACCTAATATAACTTCTTGAACCTATTCTAAATATCTTATCTTTTAGCTTTTACATACATTAAAGCCACATAGCCCCCTATATGGATTTTATTTATCTTTCAACTTTTTCTTGTTAGAATTTTATGGTTTTACTTTCTTTGTTTTTTTTTTTAGAATTCCTCACATAAAGAAACTCTTGGCTAAACATGTTATCTTATTTTGCACATAAATTAAGGAGGACAAAGGTAGTTTTTTTATTAATATCTTATTATGATTAAAACCCATGTATCGCCATTTAAAATTAGCCGTTTATGAACTCTCTCTATTTCATAGTTCATGCATTCTTATTATTAATATGGTGAGTGTCTTTTCTATTAATTTTCAGCCATATTTGAAAACGGAGTAGTCAAAGATGAAACGCCAAATTTCATGATGCCTATTACAATGTAATCACATTTAGTGTTAATACAGGGCTGTCAACATTACACGCAACTATAACTGTAATTCTTGCTCTAAAGAATATTAATTACTATTAGTTGGTGTTACTTTTATCTGCCATGCATAACTTCCAATGTTGAAGTCGGCATTTGACTGCATTTCAAGGGTGCTAGGATAACATACATAACAAATGTATCCACGGTAGATGGCTGCAATAGTTAGGTGGATAGCTAAGAACTTGTCATGCAAGGGGAGGCCTCCAAGAAATAACGTTGGCCCCTCGTTATTTTAGTAGGTAAATACAATGGAAGAAAGTTGTTTTCAACATAAATTAACTTCTCATGGTTGACCCATGTTTCCCAACCAATAATAAATATCTCTATTGTCGCTTATTGCATTCTCTAGTGGATGGTTAAATTTATCGGTGAATTAAGGGTTGGACGATATCATTACTAGTAGTATTTAAAGTGAGTGGTTAAGAAAGAAATTTCCTTAGAATTTTCACCACATTAGAACAGATTGAGCATTTTGTTTTGGGAGCTTCAAATCTTTAATTAATAGATGATTATCACTTAATGTTAGCGGATTTGAGATGATCAAGCCTGTCGACTTGCAACTCACATTGAGTTAACTGTTAATTAGTCTATACACATTTAGCTGCAGTTATTAATCAATTGAGTTCCAGAATATGATTTGGAATTTTGAAGCAACCAAAATGTCCTATGCCAAAAGTCACCATACTTGTAACCAGTATCTAGCTAGGAGGAAGAATATAGCAACTCTACGTTTGATCTACTCGGATCATTTTCAACATCAATATGAACTTTCTTTTCCATCTAAATCCATGAGAGATTCAGAATATTTAGAAGATCTGATTACCCCATTCCATCGATTTTCCAACCCAAAATTTACTACTGAGCAATAAAGAGTAAGGCAGTGGCTGTTGCGTACAATGCAAAACTTGCTCTTGCATTAATTTCTTCTGATTCAACTACCATTACAGATTATTACTATTATCACTTATTACAGTCTAGGGAAAGGGTCGAGGTGATATTGACAGATCATGATGTAGGCGCTAGTCTTATTGTAGAAGCGGTGGCTTGAAACAAGGTCATCCTCGTAACTTGTATGCTAGCACATCCTCTATCTCCAACTCTTAGACAAATCAATGCAGTGATCTTTTCTATATTTAATGAGGTGACATATCTTCCATATTGAATGAGCTGACATCTCTTCCATATTTAATGAGCTGACAAAGCGGCCCATTCTTTGAAAAAGATTAAAGACACACCTAAAGCCGGGGGGGCGCGTGGTCGATGAGACAAGGGAAGCAGAGGACGTTCCAAGGGATAAGCATCGACTTTCGTGAAAATTGCTTCATGCAAACTTTGAAATAGCAATATGAATCATTTTAATCATTTAATGGAGGTCACAAAGTCTCTATTTATTTCTTTTTTATATAACCATTTTTGTTGTTCCCTCAGATCAAGGTTGCAGTTATTTAATTCTGAGACGATGCGAGCTGCTAAGGAGGAGTGGAATTTCAAAACTATGGAAAGAATTTTATTTTTTTTAGCATTATTCTATTACCAGCAATGGTGCTAAGGGTTTTGTTTCCATAGTAATGGAACGATGACTGTGAGATGGCAAATCCATTCAAAATGGTGTTAATTAATGCATTGATTATCCGGCCTTCGTAAAATTGCACAATGACTTCACTATTTACCTATTTCACTAGGGTGTATTCTAAGAGTTTGACTACAAAACTGTTCATGGACGTATTGCAAAGGGAGTATTTTGTATGGCTAATAGTGTTGCATTGTGGTCAATAGAAAGGTTTTTTCTTTGTTCTAGTTTTTGTTCAGCTTTCTTACCAGATAGAAAAATATCTCTCGATTATAACATTCTGGTTATCATTTAGTATGCTATTCACAGGTGGTTTCTTCTTTTATTGTGGTTCTTCATGCACATTTGACAAAGTCTTACTCATTGCGTAGTTCATTCCCATAGAACATTTTATAATATCCTTTTATTTTATTTTATTTATTTCTAATGCAAGAAATTTACTGAATCAACAGCCTATAAGGTGGAATCTTATCTAGTTAAATATTTGTGCAACCAGAAAATCCCCATGCAGATTTCATGCACTAATCTCAATCCTCAATTTGCAATGTTGTCTTAGAACCAGCTTATAAAGTATCAGATTTCAAATGAATTTCAAAATTATGTACAAACATTGTAAATGCACAAATATTGTAAAGTTTCTAAACCAATTTGTATATGGGCTTCAAACAGAATTTCAAAATTATGTACAAACACTATAAAGTTTCTAAACCAATTTGTAGATGGAATTCAAACAGAATTTCAATGAATAACTCTTCCTTTCTAATAATATATTTGAGAAAACAAAGAATAACACAAAAATGAAGTAGGTTTGCTCTCCACCCTACCATAATGGCATCATGGAGCCTCATGGGCTCTAGCCATACCCCCGAGCAAGAAATTTTTCAACCCCAACGTGATGAATGGGGTCTTCTCAAACTCTTACAAAAAGGATGAAAATAACTCAACATTCATATTACATGCATACAAACTCTCCACTCACCATGTTCAACAAAGATCCACACAACCATATTACCCTCTTGCAATGAATAAACAAGGGAAGATGGGAGTAGCAAAACTTATCTCTTTCTTTAGGTGGGGAGATTAAACTCTCTTATCCTTCTTTCCTCTCCAATTTAAGCCATCCTAGTCATTCTCTACTCTGAGGGAGGACTCCTTTTCCCATCCTTTCTTCTATCTTAACTTGAGTTCTCCAAAAGGAGAAGTGGGAAATGCCCAAATATTCCATCTTCTTGAGATATATAGGGATCCCCAAACCTACACTCTTTCCCACAAGTGCTCACACATTTGTGAGTCTTGTGCCAATTCCAAGAACTTTTGGGGAGTAGAAAGTTGAGAGTGACAAGTCACTCTTCCCAAGCCCCAACACTTTTTTTTTTGAATTTGTCACATTCATGAATGTGGACTTTTGAGGGGTCTTTTCACACTCCAAGAACAAGTTCACATGTGTCAAAAAGGTTCCAAACCTATAGGTATAGGTCCTAGGGGTATATTCTTGTTCAAAAACCAAGGAAATTGATTCAGCAATCCCTTTTTAAAACCCACACAGAAATCCTTAAGAATTTTGTTCTTAACCAAGGGTTCCAACCCCAACCAAACTCACATCACATGTCCTACAATTGGATTCTACTCAATCACCTAGCCAATAATGAAACCTCAAACCCTTTTAAGTCAAATAGGGCTACACTTATAACTTCCCAAAGATGTATTTGACTTGATTCCAACATTTATCTATCCTCCTATTTGCATATTTGATTCCTGGACATTACCAAGGTCAGCATGATTAGATCATATATCTCTTCATATTATTAGCTAATCCAATTCACATAATTTTCACTCATGAACTATTTACTCATTAATACATCAAATGAACCTAATGATTCAATTTTCATTATAATGAAAGGAAATACACACTTACTCCAATACAAGAATATAGTCAATGAAATAGTCACTCCATCATTTTGTTTACCACCTTAGTAATTCATTTTAAACTCCTATAACATTAATGATGAACCATTTACCAAAATTTAATATGTCAAATAACGCAGCACTTTCAAATTAAATCCAACAATTCACATGCCCATCTATTTAAATGAAGGTTAATGCCCATGAATCCTGGAAAGATTTTTATCATTCACTTCATCATAATCATCATCTAACTACTTGTTCGATTGAAATAAAATGGGGGATATGAAATGGGGTCTTACATTCATGGTAGCATAAACAAGAATATTATCAAATAATCACACTATTTGTCATCCATAATACATCTTACCATCTATTTAGGATCAAATAAAAAATATTAGGGCTTTACTAATCACATGCAAGGTGGGGCCATACACTCCACCTAAAATAACAGTGTCCTTGTGAACTTAGTATATTTGATTAACCTAATTCTAGAAGCAATGTAACCAATAAGTTAAGTTTGAACTTGTATAATTTGTCCATTGTTTTACTTATGTCTAGGGTTTGTAGGTTATGTCTAGGGAACCTTATTACTATCTCCTAGCATGGGGGGTGGAGCTACGGGTACCACATGGTTGGGTGGAATGTGCACCTTACTCCGTTGGGTCCCCAGATTCTTGATCGTGGCAATGAGTGCTTCATGGATGCAGAGCTCTTATGTGGATATATGTGTACTTCCTTATTTGTAACAATGGAAAACTGTATTTGTAAAACACTCCTCAATTGTTAATGAGGAGAATATTTGTAACTTGTAATTGTAACTATTATTTGATCTATCTCATTTGGAAAATGAGTATTGTAATGTCATTGCAAATACAATGTAATGAAAGTTTCTTATTTGTACTTTATAGCTTTAATGATGTAATTCAAATGTTATTCAATGTATGTTTCTAAGTTAATGTGAGATAAATATATGCAATGTTAAATACTATTGTCGTTTATGGGAATTTTCAAATAGTGTGTCGTCGCGTTACTTAGGAAATGTTTGCAATTAATTAAGTAAACGAATACACTTAAAAAAAATTTATTACACTTTCGTAGTCAATGCATCATTCCTTAGGTTACAATACGGGGCATTACATAATGCACAATAGTAGTCACCAAAGTTGACCGATGTCCCACAAAAACTCAAACATGAGCATTTTCCTAAATGCGACTATAACTCAACAAAAAATGAAGGATTTTGAAAGGTGGTAGAAAATACAGGTATAGAATGCACAACTACAGTGTAATCCACAAGCGTAGTCACCAAAGTTGATTGATGGCCCAAAAAAACTACAACACGAGCGATTTCCTAAATGCGGCTATAACTCAATAAAAAATGAAGGTTCGTGAAAAGCGATAGAAAATATGCATATAGAATGCACAACTACAATGTAATTTACAAACGTAGTAACCAAAGTTGATCGATGGCCCACAAAAAGTCAAACACGAGCATCTTCCTAAATGGGGCTATAACTAAACAAAAAATAAATGTTCGCAAAAGCCAATAGAAAATACACAGAGAAAATGGACAACTACAGTGCAATCCACAATCGTAGTCACCGAAGTTGATCGATTTCCCACAAAATCTAAAAATAGAGCGTTTTCCTAAATGCGGCTATCACTCAGCGATAAATGAAGGTTAGCGAAAGGTGATAGAAAATACGTGTATAGAATGGTCAACTACTATGCAATCCACAATCATAGTCACCAATGTTGATCGATGGCCCATGAAAACTCAAACACGAGCGGTTTCCTAAGTTTGGCTATAACTCAATTAAAAATGAAGGTCCGCAAAAGGGGATAGAAAATATGCGTATAGAATGCACAACTATAGTGTAGTCCACAATCGTAGTCACCAAATTTGATCGATGGCCCACGAAAATTCAAACATTATCGTTTTCATAAATGCGGCTATAACTCAACAAAAAATGAAGGTTTGCAAAAGGCAATAGAAAATAAGCGTATAGAATGCACAACAACAGTGTAATCCACAAGAGTTGTCACCAAAGTTGATTGATTGATACTTGTGTTTGAATTTTCCTAAAGTTGAGCATCTATGAAATAATTTTATTTGGGAAAATTGAAAATATGGGTTTTATAGGTGCTTGAGAGCTAAACAGACCTAGATCATCTATTTTTAAAAAAAATAAGTTGTTCTTGCAAAAGATAGTTTTTTTTTAAAAGTAGACGTAATAGAGGCAAATTTTTTTAATCTTTTTATGAAAAATCTGAGAAATGGGTTTTGTACAAAGTGTCGTTCTAAATAGACCCAGATAATTATTTTTTTTTAAATCCTATTTTTCAGCAACATGCAAGAACCCCTTAAATATAGAATCTACGAAACAATTATTTTTGGAAAAATAAAAAAGTATGGGTTTTATAGTTACTCATGTACTAAAGAGACCCAAATCTTCCGTTCTTTGAAAAAATAAGTTGTTCTTGAAAAAAATTATATTTTTGAAAAGTAGAAGCAGTAGAGGTAACAAGGAAATATTTTGAATCTTTTTATGAAAAATCTGAGAAATGGGTTTTGTAGAGAATGTCATTCTGACTAAATCCAGATCATCCTTTTTTGAAATCCTAATTTTTCACCAACATGCATAGACTCCTCAAAATTAGAATCTACGATTTTTTTTTTTGGGGGAAAATCAAAATATGGGTTTTATAGGTGCTCGTGTGCTCAAAAGACTCTAATCATCCATTTTATGAAAATAATAGTTTATTCATGAAAAAATAGAGGTAAGAGAGTCAAATGTTTTGAATCTTTTTATGAAATATTTGAGAAATGGGTTTTGTAGAGAATGTCATTCTAAGTAGACCCAAATCGTTCTCTTTTCGAAAAACTTATTTTTCACCAACTTGCAAGAACCCCTCAAAAATAGAATTTACGAAACAATTTTTTTGGGAAAATCAAAGATATTGGTTTTATAGGTGCTCATGTGCTAAAGACACCCAAATCATCCATTTTTTGAAAAACAAAGTTTTTCTTGAATTTTTTTTCAAAACTAGAAGTAGTAGATGTAATAGAAGAAATTTTTTTGAATATTTTATATAAAAAATCTTAGAAATGGGTTTTGTAGAGAATGTCATTCTGAGTAGGCCTCTTGCAGTAGAAAATGTTGTTCTGAGTAGACTTAGATCGTCCTTTTTTCAAAAAAATAATTTTTCACCAACATGCAAGAGCCTTTGAAAAATTGAATCTACGAAACAATTTTATTTGGGAAAATAAAAAAATATGGGTTTTATATGTGCTCGAGAGCTAAAAAGACTCAAATCGCTCTTTTTAAAAAAAAATTATTTTTTTCACCAACATGCAACAACCCCTCAAATATAGAATTTACGAAACAATTTCTTTTGGAAAATCGAAAATATAGGTTTTATAGGTGCTCTTGTGCTAAGGAGACCCAGATCGTCCATTTTTTGAAGAAATAAGTTGTTTTGAAAAAGATAGATTTTTTTGAAAAGTACAAGCAGTAGAGGTAACAAAGGGAATTTTTTTGAATCTTTTTATGGAAAATCGAATTATGTGTTTTATAGGTGCTCGTATCCATTTCTTGAAAAAAATAGTTGTTTTTGAAAAAGATAGACTTTTTCTAAAAGTAGTAGTCTAGTAATAGAGGCAAATTTTCTTGAATCTTTTTATGAAATATTTAAGAAATGGGTTTATTAGAGAATGTTGTTCTAATTAGAAGCAGTAGAGGTAACAGAGGAAAATTTTTTGAATCTTATTATGAAAATCTAAGAAATGTGTTTTGTAGAAAATATCATATTGAGTAGACCCAGATCGTCCTTTTTTTGAACAACTTATTTTCCACCAATGTGCAAGAACCCCTCAAAAATAGAATCTATGAAACATTTTTTTTTGGGTATATCAAAAATATCGGATTTATAGGTGCTTGTGTGCTGAAGAGACCCAAATCATTGGTTTTTTGAAAAAAGAGTTTTTGTTGAATAAGATTTTTTTTTGAAAAGTAGACGCTCTAGACGTTATAGAGGCTCATGTTGTAAAAAGACCCAATATTTTTCATCAACATGCAAGAACCTCTCAAACATAGAATCTACAAAACAATATTTTTTGAGAAAATAAAAAAATATGGCTTTTATAGATGCTCATGTTGTAAAAAGACGCAGATCATCCATTTTTTTGAAAAAATAAGTTGTTTTTGAAAAAGATAGAATTTTTTGAAAAGTAGAAGCATTAGAGGTAACAAAGCCAAATTTTTTGAATCTTTCTATGAAAAATCCTATACACGTGTATAAAACCCATATTTTGATTTTCCCAAAAAAAAATTGTTTAGTTAAGGCCCCATGTATAAAATGCTCATGTTTGAGTTTTCTTGGGTCATCGATCAACTTTGGTGACTACAATTGTGGATTACACTGTAGTTGAGCATTCTACACGCATATTTTCAATCGCCTTTCGTGAATCTTCATTTTTCGTTGAGTTATAGTTGGACTTAGGAAATTGTTCGTGTTTGAGTTGTTGTGTGCCATTGATCAACTTTGGTGACTACGATTGTGGATTACACTATAGTTGTTCATTTTGTACACATATTTTCTATTGCCTTTCACAAAGCTTTTGTTTTAGTTGAGTTATAGCCGCATTTAGGTAATTGCTCAAGTTTGAATTTTTGTGGGCCATCAATCAACTTTGTTGACTACGATTGTGGATTGCTCTGTAGTTGTGCATTCTATATGTATAGTTTCTATCACCTTTCACGAACCTTCATTTTTTGTTGAGTTATAACCGCACTTAGGAAACTGCTCATATTTGAGTTTTCGTGGGCCATCGATCAAGTTTGGAGGCTATGATTGTTGATTGCATTGTATTTATCCAATCTGTATGTGTGTTTTCTATCACATTTTGCAAACCTTCATTTTTCGTTGAGTTATAGCTGTATTTAGGAAATCGATTATATTTGAGTTTTCGTGGGCCATGAATCAACCTTAGTGACTACGATTGTGCATTACACTATAGTTGTGCATTCATTGCACTGTTTGACTTATCATGGGCCATTGATCAATTTTGGTGAGAATGCTTGTGGATTGCACTGTAGTTGTCCATTATGTACACGTATTTTCTATCCCCTTTCACGAACTTTAATTTTTTGTTGAGTTATAGCCACATTTAGGAGACCGCTCATGTTTAAGTTTTTGTGGGCCATCGATCAACTTTGTTCACCACGATTATGGATTGCACTGTAGTTGTCCATTATGTATAATTATTTTCTAGCGCATTTCGCGAGTCTTCATTTTTTGTTGAGTTCTAGCTGCATTTAGGAAACCACTCATGTTTGAGGCTTCATGGGCCATCGTTTAAATTTAGTGACTACGCTTGTGGATTACACTATGGTTTTGCATTCTATACGCGTATTTTCTATACTATAGTTGTCCATTTTATACGCATATTTTTAATCATCTTTCACGAACCTTTATTTTTCGTTGAGTTATAGCCGCATTTAGGGAACAGCTCATGTTTGAATTTTTGTCGGCCATCGATCAACTTTGGTGACTACAATTGTGGATTACACTGTAGTTGTGCATTCTATACGCATATTTTCTATCACCTTCCGCGAACCTTCATTATTAGTTGAGTTATAGTTGCACTTAGGAAACCGCTCATGTTTGAGTTTTCAAGGGCCATCAACCAAATTTGGTGCCTACGATTGTGGATTGAACTCTAGTTGTCCATTTTGTACACCTATTTTCTGTCGCCTTTCATGAAATTGCTCGTGTTTGAGATTTGATGGGATTTTCATCAACTTTGGTGACTACGATTATGGATTGCACTGTAGTTGTCCATTTTGTATGTCTATTTTCCATCGCCTTTTGCGAACCTTCATTTTTCGTTGAGTTATAGCTGTATTTAGGAAACCGCTCGAGTTTGAGTTTTCATGGGTCATCAATCAACTTTGGTGACTACGCTCATGGATTACACTGTACTTGTACATTATATACACGTATTTTCTATCGCCTTTCGTGAAACTTCATTGATTGTTGATTTATAGCCACATTTAGCAAAACTGCTCATGTTTGAGTTTTTGTGGGCCATCGATCAACTTTGGTGACTATGATTGTGGATTGTACTATGGTTGTGCATTTTGTATGCATATTTTTAAACGCCTTTCATGAGCCTTCAATTTTTGTTGAGTTATAGCCGCATTTAGGTAAACGCTCATGTTTAAATTTTTGTTGGGCATCCATCAACATTGGTGACTACGACTATGAATTACACTGTAGTTGTGCATTCTATATGCGTATTTTCTATCACCTTTCACGAAGTATCAATTTTTATTGTGTTATAGCTGCAATTAGCAAATTGCTCAAGTTTAAGTTTTTGTGAGCCATCAATCAGCTTTGGTGACTATGATTGTTGATTACACTATAGTTATGCATTCTATAGAAGTATTCTCTCTCACGTTTCATGAACATGTCCTTTTTGCACATAATGGACAACTACAGTACGATCCACAATTGTAGTCACCAAAGTCGATCAGTGGCCGATGAAAACTCAAACTCAAGCGGTTTCCTAAATATGGCTATAACTCAACAAAACATGAAGGTTCACAAAAGGCGACAGAAATAGATGTAAAAAATGGACAACTATAGTGCAATCCACAATCGTAGACACCAAAGTTGATTGATGGCCAATGAAAACTCAAACACGAGTGGTTTCCTAAATGCAACTATAACTCAACTAATAATGAAGGTTCGTGGAAGGTGATAGAAAATATGTGTATAGAATGCACAACTACAATGTAATCCACAATTGTAGTCACCAAAGCTGATCGATGGCCAAAAAAAACTCAAACATGAGCGTTTTCTGAAATTAGGCTATAACTCAACAAAAAATGAAGGTTGATGAAAGATGATTAAAAATATTCATATAAAATGTACAACTACAGTATAAAAAATACGCGTATAGAATGCAAACCCACAGTGTAATCCACAAGCGTAGTCAGTAAAGTTAAACGATGGCCCACGAAACCTCAAACATGAGTAGTTTCCTAAATGCAGCTAGAAAACAACAAAAAATGAAATCTCGCGAAAGGCGATAGAAAATAAGCATACATAATGGAAAAGTAGAGAGCAATCCATAATTGTGGTGAACAAAGTTGATTGATGACCCACAAAAACTTAAACACGAGCGGTCTCCTAAATGTGGCTATAAGTCAAACAAAAAAATGAAAGTTTGTGAAAGGGGATAGAAAATAAGTGTACATGATGGACAACTACAATGTAATCCACAAGCATTGTCACCAAAGTTGATCAATGGCCCATGATAAGTCAAACAATGTAATGAATTCACAACTATAGTGTAATGTACAATCGTAGTCACCAAGGTTGATTAATGGAACACGAAAAGTCAAACACGAGCATTTTTTCCTAAATGCAGCTATAACTCAACAAAAAATGAAGGTTCACGAAAGGCAATAGAAAATATGTGTATACAATGCACAACTACACTGTAATCCACAATCATATTCACCAAAGTTGATTGGTGGCCCACAAAAACTCAAACACGAGCGTTTCCCTAATTGCGGCTATAAATAAACAAAAAATGAAGCTTCATGAGAGGTGATAGACAATATACGTACAAAATGCACAACTAAAGTACAATCCACAATTGTAGTCACCAAAGTTTATAGATGGCCCACAAAAATTCAAACATGAGTGGTTTCCTAAATGTGGCTATAACTCAAAGAAAAATGAAGGTTCACGAAAGGAGATCGAAAATAAGCGTATAGAATGCAAAAACTATAGTGTAATCCACAATCGTAGTCACCAAGGTTGATTGATGGCCACGATAACTCAAACATGAATGTTTTCCTAAATGCGGCTATAACTCAACAAAAAATCAACGTTCATGAAAGGGGATTAAAAATAAGTGTACAAAATGCACAACTATAGTACAATAAACAATCATATTCACCAAAGTTAATTGATTAGCCAAAAAAACTCAGACATGAGCGGTTTCTTAAATGTGGCTATAATTTTGTAATCCACAAGCGTATTCACCATAGTCGATTGATGGCCTATGAAAACTCAAACATGAGAGGTTTTGTAAATGCACCTATAACTCAACAAAAAATGAAGGTTCGCAAAAAGCAATAGAAAATACGTATACAAAATGGACAAATACAATGCAATTCACAATCGTAATCACCAAAGTTGATCGATGCCCCACGAAAACTCAAGCACGAGCGTTTCCTAAGTGCGGCTATAACTCAACAAAAAATGAAGGTTTGTGAAAGGAGATAGAAAATACATGTACAGAATGGACAAACACAGTGCAATTAACAAAGTCACCAAAGTTGATCGATGGCCCACGAAAAGTCAAATAGGAAAGGTTTCCTAAATGCGGTATAACTCAATGAAAAAAGAAGGTTCACGAAAGGCAATAGACAATACGTGTATAGAATGCACAACTACATTGTAATCCACAATCGTAGTTACCAAAGTTTATTGATGGCCCACGAAAACACAAACACGAGTCTTTTCCTAAATGCTGCTATAACTCAACAAAAATTGAAGGTTCCTGAAAGGTGAGTAAAAATATGCGTACATAATGTACAACTATAGAATAAACCACAATCGTAGTCACCAAAGTTGATCAATGGCCCAAAACAACTCAAAGATGAGCGGTTTTCTAAATGTGGTTATAACTCAACAAAAAATGAAGGTTTGCGAAAGGCAATCGAAAATACGTATATAGAATGCACAACTATGGTGTAATCTACAAGCGTATTTACCAATGGACAAATACAGTGCAATGCACAAACATAGTCACCAAAGTTGGTCAATGGCCTAGGAAAACTCAAACACGAGCGGTTTCCTAAATGCTGCTACAAGTCAACGAGAAAAGAAGATTTGCGAAACGCGATAGAAAATACACATAGAGATTGGACAATTACGGTGTAATCTACAATCCTAGTTACCAAAGTTGATCGATGGCCCATGAAAACTCAAACACGAGCTATTTCCTAAACGCAGCTATAACTCAACGAAAAATGAATGTTCACAAAATGCTATAACTCAACAAAAAAAAGAAGGTTCACGAAATGCCAGCGAAAATACACGTATAGAATGCACAACTACAGTGTAATCCACAATCTTAGTCACCAAAGTTGATCGACGACCCACGAAAACACAAACATGAGTGATTTTGAAATGTAGTTATAACTACAGTCTAATCCACAATTGTAGACACCAAAGTTGATCGATGGCTCACAAAAACTCAAACATCAGTGGTTTGCTAATTGTGGCTATAACTCAACAAAAAATGAACATTCGCTAAAGGCGATAGAAAATATGCATATAGAATGCAAAACTATAGTGCAATCCACAAGCGTAGTCACCAAAGTTGATTGATGGCCCACGAAAACTCAAACTCGAGCGGTTTCCTAAATGCGTCTTTAACTCAACAAAAAATCAAGGTTCACGAAAGGCAATAGAAAATACACGTACAAAATGGAAAACTATAGTGCAATCCACAATTGTAGTAACCAAAGTTGATTGATGGTCCACAAAAACTAAAATATGTGGGGTTTCCTAAATGCAGCTATAACTCAAGACAAAAATGAAGAATCGCGAAAGGTGATAGAAAATACATGTATGGAATACACAAATACAGTGTAATCTAGAAGTGTAGTCACCAAAGTTGATCGATGTCCCACAAAAACATAAAAATGAGTGGTTTTCTAAATTCGGCTATAACTCTACAAAAAATGAAGGTTCACCAAAGGTGATAGAAAATTAGCGTTCATAATGCACAACTACAATGCAATCCACAATTGTTCAATGGCCCACGAAAACTCAAACACGAGCGGTTTCCTAATGCGGCTATAACTAAACAAAAAAAGAAAAGGTTCCTGAAAGGTGATAGAAAATACGTGTAAAAAATGGACAACTATTGTGCAATCCGCAATTGTAGTCACCAAAGTTGATTGATCATCAACAAAAAGTCAAAAAAAGTGTTTTCCTAAATGCGGCTATAAGTCGACAAAAAATGAAGGTTAATGAAAGGTAATAGAAAATACGTGTATAGAATGCACAACTACAGTGTAATCCACAAGCGTTGTAACCAAAGTTGCTGAATGGCCCACAAAAACTCAAACACAAGCAGTTTCCTAATTGTGGTTAGAACTCAACCAGAAACGTATGTGTACAAAATGGACAACTATAGTGCAATCCACAATTGTAGTCACCAAAGTTGATCGATGTCCCATGAAAAGTCAGACACAAGTGGTTTCCTAAATGCGGCTATAACTCAACAAAAACTGAAGGTTTGTGAGAGGTGATAGAAAATACGTGTACAAATTGGACAACTATAGTGCAATCGACAATCGTATTCACAAAAGTTGATTGATGGCCTTCGAAAACGCAAATACGAATGGTTTCCTAAATACCGCTATAACTCAACAAAAAAATGAATGTTTGTAAAAATGAATAAAAATATGAGTGCAAAATGGACAACTACAGTACAATCCACAATGATAGTCACCAAAGTTGATCGATGGTTCACGGAAACTCAAACACGAGCAATTTCCTAAGTTGGCTATAACTCAACAAAAAATGAAGGTTCGTAAAAGGCGATAGAAAATACACATATAGAATGCACAACTACAGTATAATCGACAAGCGTAGTCACCCAATTTGATCATTGGTCCATGAAAACTCAAACTTGATCGATTTCCTAAAAACGGCTATAACTCAACAAAAAATGAAGGTTTGTGAAAGGCGATAGAAAATATGCATATAGAATGGACAACTACAGTACAATCCACAATCGTAGTCACCAAAGTTGATGAATGGCCCACGAAAACTCAAACACAAGAAGTTTCCTAAGTGTGCCTATAACTAAATGAAAAATGAAGGTTTGCGTAAAGCGATAGAAAATGCATGTATAGAATGCACAACTACAGTGTAATCCACAATCCTAGTCACCAAAGTTGATGGATGGCCCACTAAAACTTAAACACAAGTGTTTTACTAAGTGGGGCTATAACTCAACATATTTTTCTGGAAAAATAAAAAAATATGGTTCTTATACACACGCATATAGGATTTTCCATAGAAAGATTCAAAAGAGTTGCCTCTGTTACGTCTATTGCTTCTGCTTTTAAAAAAATTCCATCTTTTTCAAGATCAAGTTATTTTTAAAAAAAACGGATGAGAGGTCTCTTTACAACATGACCAACTATAAAACCCATATTTTCTATTTTCCAAAACAATATTGTTTTGTAGATTCTATTTTTTAGGGGTTCTTGCATGTTGGTGAAAAATTAGTTTTTCAAAAAAAACACAATCTGGATCTACTTAGAACGACATTCTCTACAAAACACATTTCTTAGATTTTTCATAAAAAGATTCAAAAAATTTCCCTCTATACCTCTATTGCTTCTACTTTTCAAAAAAAATCTATATTTTTCAAAAACAACTTATTTCTTAAAAAAACAAACGATCATAGTCTCTTTAGCACATGAGCACCTATGAAACTTATATTTCTGATTTTCCAAAAAACATTGTTTCGTAGATTCTATTTTTGAGGGATTCTTGCATGTCGGTGAAAAATTAGTTAAAAAAAGGATGATCTGGGTCTACTCAAAACGACATTTTCTACAAAACCCATTTCTCTGAAATTTCATAAAAAGATTCAAAAAAATTGCCTCAATTATCTCTACTACTTCTACTGCTCAAAAAAATCTATCTTTTTCAAAAACAGATGATCTGGGTCTCTTTAGCACACGAGCACCTATAAAAACCATATTTTTATTTTTCCAAAAAAAATTGTTTCGTAGATTCTATTTTTGAGGGGTTCTTGCATGTTGTTGAAAAATTAGTTTTTCGAAAAAATGACGATCTGGGACTACTCAGAAGGAAATTCTCTACAAAACCCATCTCTTAGATTTTTCAAAAAAATTGCCTTTGTTACCTCCATAGCTTCTACTTTTCAAAAAAATCTATCTTTTTCAAGTATAGCTTATTTTTTCAAAAACCAGACGATCTCGGTCTCTTGAGAAAATTGGTGAAAAATTAATTTTAAAAAAAAAAGACGATTTGGGTCGTCTACTGAGAACAGCATTCTCTACAAAAGCCATGTGTCAAATTGTTCATAAACAGATTCAAAAAATTTGTCTTTTTGAAGACGAAATATATTTTTGAAAACATGGATGATCTGGGTCTTTGTAGCACACGTGCACCTATAAAATCCATATTTTCAATTTACCAAAAAAAATATTTTCCTAGATTTTATTTTTGGGGAGTTTTTGCATGATAGTGAAAAATTAGTTTTTCAAAAAGAGGACAATCTCTATCTACTCAGAACGACATTCTCTACAAAACCCATTTCTTAGATTTTTCATAAAAAGATTCAAAAAATTTGCCTCTGTTACCTCTACTGCTTCTACTTTTCAAAAAAATCTATCCTTTTGAAAAACAACTTATTTCTTAAAAAACTTGACGATCTTGGTCTCTTTAGCACATGAGCACCTATAAAACCTCTATTTTCGATTTTCCAAAAAAAATTGTTTCATAGATTCTATTTTTGAGGGGTTTTTGCATGTTGGTGAAAAATTAGTTTTTGAAGAAAGGATGATTTACTTCTACTCAAAATGACATTTTCTACAAAACCCATTTCTCCAAGATTTCATAAAAAGATTCAAAAAAATTGCCTTTGTTACGTCTACTATTTCTACTTCTGAAAAAAATCTATCTTTCTCAAAAACCGGACGATCTGGGTCTCTTGAGCACACAACTACCTATAAAACCTATATTTTTGATTTTCCAATAAAAAGTATTTCGTAGATTCTATTTTTGAGGAGTTTTTGCATGTTAGTGAAAAATTAGTTTTTTGAAAAAAGGACGATCTAGGTCATCTACTGAAATACAACATTCTCTACAAAGCCCATTTGTTGGATTTTTTATAAAAAGATTCAAAAAAAAATTCTTTTTGAAGAACAAATAATTTTTTGAAAACATGGACGTTCTGGTTCTTTGTAGCATGATCTGGGTCTAGTCAGAATGATATTCTGTACAAAACTCGTTTCTCAAATTTTTCACAAAAAAATTCAAAAAATTTGCCTTTGTTACCTCTATTGCTTGTACTTTTCAAAAAAATCTCTTTTTCAACAACTTGTTTTTTCAAAAAATGAACGATCTGGGTTTTTCTTGAGCACACAAGCACCTACAAAACCCATATTTTGATTTTCCCAAAAAAAATTGTTTCGAAGATTCTATTTTTTAGGGTTTCTTGCATGTTGGTGAAAAATTAGTTTTTTGAAAAAAAGACAATCTGCGTCTAATTTGAATAACATTCTCTACAAAACCCATTTCTCAAAATTTTCAAAAAAAGATTCAAAAAATTTGCCTCTGTTACCTCTACTACTACTTTTCAAAAAAAATCTATATTTTTTCAAAAACAACTTATTTTTTCAAAAAACAGACGATCTAGGTGTATTGAGCACACAAGCACCTATAAAACCCATATTTTTGATTTTCCCAAAAACAATGTTTCTTAGATTCTATTTTTGAACAGTTCTTGCATGTTGGTGAAAAAATTATTTTTCAAAAAAAGGACAATCTAGGTCTACTCAGAACGACATTCTTTACAAAACCCATTTCTCATATTTTTCATAAAAAGATTCAAAGAAATTGCCCCTATTACCTCTACTGCTTCTACTTTTCAAAAAAATTATCTTTTTCAACAACTTTTTTTTTCAAAAAAAGGATGATCAGGGTCTCTTGAGCACACGAGCACCTATAAAACTCGTATTTCGATTTTCCCAAAAAAAAATTGTCTCGTAGATTCTATTTTTGAGGGGTTCTTGCATGTTAATGAAAAATAAGTTTTTCGACAAAAAAAAAGTTTGTGTAGTCAGAATGACATTATCTAAAAAAGTCATTTCTCAGATTTTTCACAAAAAGATTCAAAAAAATTTCCTCTATTATCTCCACTGCTTCTACTTTTCAAAAAAATCTATTTTTCAAAAACAACGTATTTTTTTTAAAAATAGACGATCTAGGTTTTCTTGAGCACACGAGCACCTATAAAACTGATATTTCGATTTTCCAAAAAACAAAATTCCTGGATTCTATTTTTTGAGAAGTACTTGCACGCTTGTGAAAAATTAGCTTTTCGAAAAAAGGACGATATGGGTCTACTCATAATAACATTCTCTACAAAACCCATTTATCAAATTTTTCATAAAAATATATATTTTTTTAAAAAGTAAATCTTTTTCAAAAACAAATTATTTTTTGAAAAAACAGATGATCTAGGTCATTCAACACATGAGCACCTATAAAACCCATATCTTTTTATTTTCCCAAAAATAAATTATATCGTAGATTCTATTTTTGAGGGGTTCTTGCATGTTGGTGAAAAATTAGTTTTTCAAAAACAGGACAAGCTGGGTTTACTCAGAATGACATTCTCTACAAAACTCATTTCTTAGATTTTTCATAAAAAGATTCAAAAAATTTGCCTCTATTACCTCTACTACTTCTACATTTCAAAAAAAATCTTTTTTTCAAGAAATACTTATTTTTCCAAATAACAGACGATCTGGTAAAGCACACGAGCACCTACAAAACCCATATTTTGATTTTCCCAAAAAAAATTGTTTCGTAGATTCTATTTTTGAGGGGTTCTTGCACGTTGGTGAAAAATTAGCTTTACAAAAATAGAACAATCTACGTCTAATCAGAATAACATTCTCTACAAAACCCATTTCTCAGATATTTCAAAAAACGATTCAAAAATTTTGCCTCTATTACCTCTACTACTTCTACTTTTCAGAAAAATCTATCTTTTTCAAAAATAACTTATTTTTTCAAAAAATAGACAATCTTCGTCTATTGAACACACGAGCACTCACGTATGAAACCCATATTTGTGATTTTCCCAAAAAAAATGTTTCGTAGATTATATTTTTGAAGGGTTCTTGCATGTTGGTGAAAATTTAGTTTTTCGAAACAAGGATGATCTGGGTCTACTCAGACTAACATTCTCTACAAAACCCATTTCTAAGATTTTTTATAAAAAGATGCAAAAAATTTGCCTCTGTTTACCTCTACTGCTTCCACTTTTCAAAAAATCTATCTTTTTCAAAAACAAATAATTTCAAAATACAAACGATTTGGGTCTCTTTAGCACACGAGCACCTATAAAACCTATATTTTCAATTTTCCCTAAAAATAAGTTTTGTAGATTGTATTTTTAGGGGTTCTTATATGTTGGTGAAATATTAGTTTTTCAAAAATAGGACGAATTAGATTTACTTAGAATGACATTCTTTACAAAGCACATTTATCGTATTTTTCATAAAAAGATTCAAAAAAAATGTCTATATCACCTCTATTACTTCTACTTTAAAAAAAAAAAACTATCCTTTTGAAGAACAACTTATTCTTTCAAGAAACGAACGATCTGGGTCTCTTTAGCACACGAGCACCTATAAAACCCATATTTTCAATTTCCCCAAAAAATATTGTTTCATAGATTCTATTTTTGAGGGGTTCTTACATGTTGGTGAAAATACGTTTATAGAATACACACCTATAGTGTAACCCACAATCATAGTCACAAAAGTTTATGGATGGCCCACAAAAACACAAACACGAGCGATTTCATAAATGCAGCTATAACTCAACAAAAAATGAACGTTCACAAAAGGCGATAGAAAATATGCCTATAGAATGCACAACTATACCGTAATCCACAAGCTTAGTTAGCAAAGTTGATCTATGGCCCATGAGAAACTCAAAATTGAGTGGTTTGCTAAATAGGGCTATAACTAAACAAAAAATGAAGGTTCTTGAAAGGAGATAGAAAATACACGTAAAGAATGGGCAATTATAGTGCAATCCACAATCGTTAAAACCAATGTTGATCGATGGCCCATGAAAACTCAAACATGAGCGGTTTCCTAAATGCGACTATAACTCAACAAAAAATGAAGGGTCACAACAAGCGATAGAAAATACATGTACAAAATAAACAACTATAGTGCAATCCACATTTGTAGTCACCAAAATTGATTAATGGTCCACGAAAACTCAAATACGAGCAGTTTTCTAAATGCGGCTATAACTCGACAAAAATGAAGGTTCATGAAAGGCGATAAAAAATACACATATAGATTGCACAAGTACAATGTAATCTACAAGCGTAGTCCCCAGAGTTGATCAATGGCCCATGAAAACTCAAATACTAGCAGTTTCCTCAATGCGGCTATAACTCAAGAAAAAATGAAGGTTCACGAAAGGCGATAGAAAATACACATACATAATGGGCAACTACAGTGCAATCCACAATCGTAGTCACCAAAGTTGATCGATGGCTGATAAAAACTCAAACATGAGTGGTTTCCTAATTGAAGCTATAACTCAAAAATAAATGAAGGTTCGCGAAGGGCAATAGAAAATACACGTATCTAGAATGCACAAGATTGACTGGATTACATTTCTTTGCTAAGACTGCTAACTATTCTAGATGAATACTAAGGGGAATCCCTCATCCTTTGACGATTGAGAGAGGTTTTCACTCAAAGACCTGGATATTATTCTTAAATTCTCACTTTTACGACTAAGGGATTAATGCATAAGGGTATCACTATATATATATAAGTTTAGTCATCAAAAATAGTTGATACCAGGATAGGGACGTGGTCCTCATTCATACATTGGATTATTCTGGTGACTATGGTTTTAGGCTATTAATCTGACCAAGGTGAAAACATCATAAAAACTCAAAACAATATTAAGGCAAGAATTTCCTTTCCTAGAAGATCAAAGTGTAAAAAATTATTAAAAACTATGAACATAGTCAGAAGAGCAAATAGTTCTTGGGAAAGAATACATGCAAAGAAATGATGTTAATGCAAATATGCTTTAAAGTCCAATTGTCAAATCACAACAAAAAATCCATAATCAGAATAAATTACAATTTCATAGGTGGAATAGTTTAAAAAATAAATAGATAGAGCACAACTCAGATTTTCAAGTCACATACACCCAACTCGTTTAACTTCAATCATTCAAAAATCTAGTGGAATTTCATGAAATTGTGCTGCTAGCTGTCAGTCTCCAAGAGATAAAATGGTTGAAACATAGGCTCTGATGCTTGCTTCAATGTTGTCAAATCTTGTATCCACAGTCAAATGGACTGGATTTGTCACTTCCCTTGCATAGAAATCCTGAATCAAGGCACTGCTACCACTTACTCCAGAACCTGTAGAATACTTGCACAATTCCAAGTAAATCGTCTTGAGAAAATACACATATAGCTTAAGATAAACAGGTTGCAACCATTTGTAAGGACATCATTCCCAAACTCTTTGATATTTTCTTTCAAATCTCAAAAAATTGAATCATCAAATAAGCAAATAAAGCCAAACTCCATCATTGCTCAGATACCTCAAGGCAAACTTTGTGCTCATTTACAAAATTTAACAGAAGCAAAACTCCATTCATATTCATATTCGAAATGCAAAATATCATTCGGTTCCATTTACTAAATGACATATTCGTAGCCTCCTTAGCAGTAAATAGGATAAACATTATTAACATAATAGATTATTTTCTTGTCATTTGAACTAGTGTTGTTATATATGTAAGAAGCAATTCTATTCATCTTTCGCATGTTCACCAAAATAATTGTTAATTAATAATTTAATATCAAAAAATAAAAAAACATATACAATAAATTGCCATAGTTAGAGAAAATTAAAAAGTGTGAGAGAATTACCATCAAACAATAACTTCTTTTGGATTCACTCGCTGATGCAACTCATACATATTACAATGGTAATCAATATCCACTACAACCTGTGGGCCCAAAAAATGTTGTTAGTGAAAGGTTCGCAAAAGGCAATAGAAAATACATGTATAGAATGCACAACTATAGCGTAATCCACAATCGCAGTCATGAAAGTTGATCGATGGCCCACGAAAACTCATACACGAGCATTTTCCTAAATGCGGCTATAACTCAACAAAAAATGAAGGTTCGTGAAAGGCGATTAAAAATATGCATACATAATGAACAACTATAGTACAATACACAATCGCAGTCACCGAAGTTGATTAATGGCCCAAAAAAACTCAAACATGAGTGGTTTCCCAAATGTGGCTATAACTCAAAAAAAAATGAAGGTTCGCGAAAGGTGATACAACGTTCACGATGCACAACTACAGTGCAATCCACAATCGTAGTCACCAAAGTTGATCGATGGGCCAAGAAAACTCAAACATAAGTTGTTTCCTAAATGCGGCTATGACTCAAAGAAAAATGAAGGTTCGCGAAAGGCGATAGAAAATACATGTATAGAATGCACGACCATACGACCATAGTGTAATCCACAATTGTAGTCACCAAATCTTATCGATGGCCCACGAAAACTCAAGTACGAGCGTTTTACTAAATGCGGCTATAACATAACAAAAAAAAATGTTTGTGAAAGCCGATAAAAAATATGCGTACATTATGCACAACTACTGAACAATCCACAATCATTGGCACAAAATTTGATTGATGGCCCACAAAAATTCAAACATGAGTGGTTTCCTAAATGCAGCTAACTCAACAAAAAAAGAAGGTTCACGAAAAATGATAGAAAATACGTGTGTAGAATGCACAACTATAGTGTAATCCAACATCCTGGTCACCAAAGTTGATCAATGGCCCACGAAAACTCAAACTCGAATGGTTTCCTAAATGCGGCTATAACTCAACAAAAGAAGAAGGTTCGCGAAAGGTGATAGAAAATACGATTATAGAATGCACAACTACAATGAAATCCACAATCGTGGTTAATAATGTCGATCAATTGCCCACGAATACTCAACCATGAGCGGTGTCCTAAATGCAGCTTTCATTGGGTTATAATTGTATTTAGGAAATCGATCGTGTTTGAGTTTTTCATGGGCCATCGAACAACTCTACTGACTATGATTGTGGATTGCACTATACTTTTTCAATCTATACGCATATTTTCTATCGCCTTTCGCGAACCTTCATTTTTCGTTGAGTTATAGCCACTTTTAGGAAACCGCTCATGTTTGAGTTTTCGTGGGCCATCAATCAAGATTGGTGACTACACTGGTGGATTGCACTATAGTTTTGCATTCTATAAACGTATTTTCTATTACCTTTCACGAACATTCATTTTTTGTTGATTTATAGCCGCAATTAGGAAACTGCTCATATTTGAGTTTTCGTGGCCTATCAATCATCTCGGTGACTATGATTTTGGATTGCATTGTAATTGTCCAATCTATACGCATATTTTCTATTGCTTTTCGCAGACCTACATTTTTCATTGAGTTATAGCCGAATTTAGGAAATTGCTCGTGTTTTAGTTTCAGTAGGCCATTGACCAACTTTTGTGACTACGATTGTGGATTGCACTATAGTTATCCATTTTGTATGTGTATTTTCTATTGCCTTTCGCGAACCTTCATTTTTTATTGAGTTATAGCTGCATTTAGGAAACCACTCGTGTTTGACTTTTCATGAGCCATCGATCAACTTTGGTGACTATGATTGTGGATTGCACTGTGGTTGTCAATTTTATATGCATATTTTCTATCCACTTTCGTGTACCTTCATTTTTCATTGAGTTATAGCCACATTTAGGAAACCGCTCGTGTTTTAGTTTTCAAAGTCTATCAATCAACTTTGGTGACTACGATTGTGGATGGCACTGTAGTTGTCCATTATGTATGCGCATTTTCTATCACCTTTCACAAACCTTAATTTTCATTTAGCTATAGCTGCATTAAGGAAACCACTCGTGTTTGAGTTTTTGTGCGCCATCGATCAACTTTGGTGACTACAATTATGGATCGCACTGCAGTTCTCCATTCTGTATGCATATTTTCTATCGCCTTTTGTGAACCTTATTTTTTGTTGAGGCTGCATTTAGGAAATCGCTCATATTTGAGTATTTGTGGGCCATCGATCAACTTCCGTGACTACACTTATGGATTACACTGTAGTTTTGCATTCTATACGCGTATTTTCTATTGCCTTTTGCGAACCTTCATTTATTGGTTAGTTAAATCTGCATTTAGGAAACCACTTATGTGTTGAATTATATTGGGCCATCAATCAACTTTGGTGACTACGATTATTGATTGTACTGTAGTTTCACATTTTATACACATATTTTTAATCACCGTTCACGAACCTTCATTTTTTGTTGAGTGATAGGTTGATTTCCTAAATGCGGCTATAAATAAACAAAAAATGAAGATTCACGAAAGGGGATAAAAAATACACATATAGAATGCACAACTACAATGTAATCCACAATCGTAATCACCAAAGTTGATCAATGGCCTAAAATAACTCAAACACAAGCCTTTTTATAAATGCGGCTATAACTCAACAAAAAATGAAGGTTCAGGAGAGGCAATACAAAATACGTGTATAGAATGAACAACTAAAGTGTAATCCAAAATTGTAGTCACTAAAGTTGATCGATGGCCCATGAAAACTCAAAGACAAGCTGTTTACTAAATGCAGCTATAACTCAATGAAAAATGAAGGTTTGCAAAAGGCGATAGAAAATATGCGTATAGAAAATAAGTGTAATTCACAATTGCAGTCACCAAAGTTGATTGATGGCCCATGAAATCTCAAACACGAGCGGTTTCCCAAATGTGGCTATAACTCAACAAAAAATGAAGGTTTGTCAAAGGCGATAGAAAATATGCATAGAGAATGGACAACTACAGTACAGTCCACAATCGTAGTCACCAAAGTTGATCGATGGCCAAAAAAACATCAAACATGAGCGGTTTCCTAAATACAGCTATAACTCAACAAAAAAAAAGGTTAGCAAAAGGAAATATAAAATTGAAACACGAGCGTTTTCCTAAATGTGGCTATAACTCAACACAAAATGAAGGTTCATGAAAGACGATTAAAAATATGCTTGCAAAATGCACAACTATAGTACAGTCAACAATTGTAGTCACCAAAGTTGATCGTTGGCCCACGAAAGCTCAAACACGTGCAGTTCTCTAAGTGCAGCTATAAATAAATAGAAAATTAAGGTTCGCGAAAGGCGAGTACATGTATAGAATGAACAGCTACAGTGCAATCCACAATCGTAGTCACCAAAGTTGATTGATCCGCCCACGAAAACTCAAACACGAGCAGTTTCCTAAGTGCATCTATAACTCAACGAAAAAATGAAGGTTCTCGTAAGACGATAGAAAATACGTATATAGAATGCATAGCTACAGTGTTATCCACAAGCATAGTAGCCAAAATTAATCATTGGCTCTTGAAAACTCAAACACGACCGTTTTCCTAAATGCAACTAGAACTCAACAAAAAATGAAGGTTCATGAAAGGCGATTAAAAATATGGGTACAAATTGTATAACTATAGTACAATGCACAATCATAGTCACCAAAGTTGATTGATGCCACACATAGACTCAAACACTAGCAGTTTCCTAAATGTGGCTATAACTCAACAAAAAATAAAGTTTCGTGAAAGGCGATAGCAAATAGAAGTATAAAATGCAAAACTATAGAGTAATCCATAAGCGTATTCACCAAAATTGATTGGTGGCCCACAAAAATTCAAACTCTTTCATTTTTCTAAATGCGGCTATAACTCACCAAAAAATAAGGTTCATGAAAAGCGATTAAAAATATTCTTACAAAATGCACAACTTTAGTACAATCCACAATCATAGTCACCAAAGTTGATTAAAGGCCCAGAAAAACTCAAACTCGAGCGGTTTACTAAATGTGCCTACAACTCAACAAAAAATGAGCGTTCACGAAAGGCAATAGAAAATACATGTATAAAATGCACAACTACAGTTTAATACACAATCGTAGTCACCAAAGTTGATCGATGGCCCACGAAAATTTAAACACGAGAGTTTTCCTAAATGCGGCTATAACTCAATAAAAAATGAAGGTTAGTGAAAGCCAATTAAACTTATGCGTACAAAATGCACAACTAAAGTACAATCCACAATCGAAGTCACCAAAATTGATCGATAGCCAAAAAAAATTCAAACATGAGCGGTTCCCTAAATGCAACTATAACTCAACAAGAAATGAAGTTTAGCTAAAGGTGATAGAAAATACAAGTATAGAATGCACAACTATAGTGTAATCCAAAAGCGTAGTCACCAAGGTTGATCAATGGCCCACAAAAACTCAACCATGAGTGGTTTCCTAAGTGCGGCTATAACTCAACAAAAAATGAAGGTTCATGAAAGGGGATTAAAAATATGTATATAGAATGCAGCACTACGTTACAATCCACAATCATGGTCACCAAAGTTGATCGATGGCCAAAAAAAACTCAAACATCAGCGGTTTCCTAAATATGGCTATAACTCAACAAGATATAAAGGTTCACAAAAGGCGATGGAAAATACGCGTTCAAAATGGACAACTACAATGCAATCCACAATCGTAGTCACCAACGTAGATTGATGGCCATGAAAATTGAAAAATGAGTGGTATCTTAAGTGCGGCTATAGGTCAACGAAAAATGAAGGTTCATGAAAGGTGATGGTCCAGGAAAAACTCAAACTCGAGCGGTTTGCTAAATGCAACTATAACTCAACAAAAAAAGAAGGTTCACAAAAGGCGATAGAAAATACATGTACATAATGGACAACCACAGTGCAATCCATAATTAGAGTTACCAATGTTCACGAAAGGCGATAGAAAATACGTTTATAGAATAAACAACTATAGTGTAATCTACAATCGTAGTCACCAAAGTTGATCAATGGCCCCATAAAACTCGAATACGAGCGGTTTCCTAAATATGGCTAAAACAGAACAAAAAATTAAGGTTCACAAAAGGGGATAGAAAATATGCATACATAGTGGACAAATACAGTGCAATCCACAATCGTAGTCACCAAAGTTGATCGATAACACACGAAAACTCAAACAAGAGCGTTTTCCTAAATTATAACTCAACAAAAAATGAAGGTTTGTGAAAGGTGATTAAAAATATGTATACAGAATGCACAACTATAGTACAATCCACAATCGCAGTCACCAAAGTTGATCGATGGCCCACAAAAACACAAACTCGAGTGTTTTCTTAAATACAGCAATAACTCAACAAAAAATGAAGGTTCGTGGAAGGCGATTAAGAATAAGTGTACAAAATGCACAACTATAGTACAATCTAAAATCGTAGTCTTGAAGGTTGATTGATGGCCCAACAAAACTCAAACATGAGTGATTTCTTAAATGCAGCCATAACTCAACACAAAATGAACATTCGCGAAAAGTGATAGAAAATACGTGTATAGAATACGCAACTTAAGTGTAATCCACAATCATAGAGACCAAAATTAATCGATGGCCCAAAAACACCCAAACATGAGTGTTTTCCTAAATGTAGCCATAACTTAACAAAAAATGAACATTCATGAAAGCAAATAGGAAATACGGATATAAAATGCACAACTACAGTGTAATCCAAATCTGTTGTCACCAAAGCTGATCGATGGCTCACGAAAACTCAAACTCGAATGGTTTCCTAATTACGGCTATAACTCAACAAAAAATGAAGGTTGGCGAAAGGCGATAGAAAATACGCGTATAGAATGCACAACCATAGTGTAATCCACAATCGTAGTCTCTAAAGTTGATCAATGGCCCACTAAAACTGAAATTCGACCGGTTTCCTAAATGCGGATATAACTCAAAAAGAAATGAAGGTTTACGAAAGGCGATAGAAAATACACGTACAAAATAGACAAGTACACTGCAATCCATAATCGTAGTCACCAAAGTTGATCGATGGCCCACAAAAAGTCAAACACGAGCGGTTTCCTAAGTGCAGCTATAACTCAACGGAAAATGAAGGTTCGCGTAAGGCGATAGAAAATACACGTAGAGAATGCACAACTACAGTGTAATCCACAAGCGTAGTAACCAATTTGATCAATGGCCCATGAAAAACTCAAACTTGAGCGGTTTCCTAAATGCGGCTATAACTCAACAAAACATGAAGGATCTTGGAAGGCGATCGAAAATACACTTACAAAATGAACTATACTACAATCAACAATCGTAGTCACCAAAGTTGATCGGTGGCCAACAAAAACTCAAAGATGAGCAGTTTACTAACTGCATCTATAACTCAATGAAAAATGAGGGTTTGTGAAAGGTGATAGAAAATATGCGTATAGAATGCACAACTAAAGTGTAATCTACAATCGTAGTTACCAAAGTTAATTGATGGCCTACGAAAACTCAAACACGAGCATTTTTCTAAATAGTGCTATAAATAAACAAAAAATGATAACTATGATTGTGGATTACAGTATAGTTGTGCATTCTATAAGTGAATTTTCTATCGCCTTTTGCGAACCTTCATTTTTTGTAGATGGGCACATTTGGAAAACTGCTAATGTTTGTATTTCTGTAGGCCATTGATCAGCTTTGGTGACTATGATTGTGGATTGCACTATAGTTGTCCATTATGTATGTGTATTTTCTATCGCCTTTTTTAAACCTTCATTTTTTCTTGAGTGATAGCCACATATAGGAAACCGCTCATGTTTCAGTTTTCTTAAAGCATCAATCAACTTTGGTGACTACAATTCTAGTTGTCCAATCTCTATGCGTATTTTCTATCGCCTGTCGTGAACCTTCATTTTTCGTTGAGTTATAGCCACGTTTAGGAAACTGCTCGTGTTTCAGTTTTCATGGGCCATCGATCAACTTTGGTTACTATGATTGTGGATTACACCATAATTGTCCAATCTCTATGCATATTTCCTATCGCCTTTCATGAACCTTCATATTTCGTTGACTTATAGCCACATTTAGGAAGCCGCTCATGTTTGAGTTTTCCTTGGCCATTGATCAACTTTGGTGACTACGATTGTGGATTGCACTATAGTTGTCAATTATGTACACATATTTTCTATTGCCTTTCGTGAACCCTCATTTTTTGTTTAGTTATAGCCGCATTCAGAGAACTGCTCGTGTTTGATATTTGTGGGCCATCGATGAACTTTGGTAATACGCTTATGGATTACACCATAGTTTTGTATTCTATATGCGTATTTTATATTTCCTTTCGAGAACCTTAATTTTTCGTTGAGTTATAACCTCATTCAGGAAACTGCTCAAGTTTGAGTTGTTTCGGACCATCGATCAACTTTGGTGACTACAATTGTGGATTATGTACTATAGTTGTGCATTATGTACGCATATTTTTAATCACCTTTCACGAACCTTCATTTTTTATTGAGTTATAGCCGCATTTAATAAAACACTCATGTTTGTGTTTTCGTGGGCCATCAATCAACTTTGGTGACTACGATTGTCAATTACAATGTAGTTGTACATTTTATATGCATATTGTCTATCGCCTTTCACGAACCCTCATTTTTCGTTCAGTTATAGCTGCACTTAGGAAACTGTTCGTGTTTGAGTTTTCATGGGCCATTGGTCAACTTTGGTCGCTAGGATTTTGGATTGCACTATAGTTGTTCCTTCTGTACGCATATTCTCTATCACCTTTCGCGAATATTCATGTTTTGTTGAGTTATAGCCATAGTTAGGAAACTGCTCATGTTTCAGTTTTCGTGGGCCATCGATCAACTTTGGTGACTGTGATCATATTGCACTGTAGTTGTCCATTTTATACACGTATTTTCTATCTACTTTCATGAACCTTCATTTTTAAGTTGAGTTATAGCAGCATTTAGGAAACCGGTCATGTTTCAGTTTTTGTGGGCCATCGATCAACTTTGGTGACTACAATTGTGGATTATACTTTAGTTGTGCATTTTATATGCATATTTTTTATCGCCTTTTATGAACCCTCATTTTTTGTTTGGTCATAGCTGCATTTAGGTAACCGCTCACTTTTTAGTTTTCGTGGGCCATCGATCAACTTTGGTGACTATGATTGTGGATTACTTTGTAGTTGTCCTTTTTGTACGCATATTTTTTATCGCCTTTCATGAACCTTCATTTTTTATTGAGTTATAGCCACATTTAGGAAACCGCTGGAATTTGAGTTTTCGTGGGCCATTGATCAACTTTGGTGACTACGCTTGTGGATTATACACTATAGTTATGTATTCATTACATTGTTTGATTTTTTGTGGGCCATCGATCAACTTTGGTGACTACACTTGTGGATTGCACTGTAGTTGTATATTATTTACACTTATTTTCTATCGCCTTTCGCAAACTTTCATTTCTTGTTGAGTTGTGGCCACATTTAGGAGACCGCTCTTGTTTAAGTACCAGCTTTATTCAACGCGATTATGGTTTGCACTGTAGTTGTCCATTCTGTATGCTTATTTTCTATCGCCTTTCATGAACCTTCATTTTTTGTTGAGTTATAGGTGCATTTAGGGAACCGCTCATGTTTGAGGTTTGGTAGGCCATCGATAAACTTTTAGTGACTACACTTGTGGATTACACTGTGGTTGCACATTCTATACGTGTATTTTCTATTACTTTTCACAATCCTTCATTTTTTGTTGTGTTATAGCCGTATTTAGGAAATCACTCGTATTTGAGTTTTCATGGGCCATCAATCAACTTTTGTGACCACAATTGTGGATTGCAGTGTAGAATTCCAATCTGTACACGTATTTTCTATCGCCTTTCACGAACCTTCATTTTTCGTTGAGTTATAGCCGCATTTAGGTAACAACTCATGTTTGAGTTATTTTGGGCCATCAATTAACTTTGGAGACTATCATTGTGGATTGTACTGTAGTTGTGCATTTTGTATGCATATTATTAATCGTATTTCACAAACCTTCATTTTTTGTTGAGTTATAGCCGCAATTAAGAAAACGCTCATGTTTGAGTTTTGTCGGCATTTAATCAATTTTGGTGAATACAATTGTGGATTACACTGTAGTTGTGCATTCTATACACTTATTTTCTATCACCTTCCGCGAACCTTCATTATTAGTTAAGTTTAGTTGCAGTTAGGAAACTGCTCGTGTTTTAGTTTTTTGTGGGCCATCGATCGACTTTGGTGACTACGATTTTGGATTGCATTATAGTTGTACATTATGGAATACACTGTAATAGTCCATTCTATATGCCTATTTTCTATCAGCTTTCAGTAACTTACATTTTTTGTTAAGTTATAGCTGCATTTAGGAAACTGCTCCTTTTTGAGTTTTTGTGGGCCATCAATCAACTTTTGTGACTATGACTGTGGATTACACTATGGTTGTCCATTTTGTACATGTATTTTCTATCATCTTTTGTGAACTTTTTTTTTTTTTGACTTATAGCTGCATTTAGGAAACCGCTCGAGTTGTAGTTTTCATGGGCCATCGATCAACTTTGGGGACTATGGTTGTGGATTGTACTGCAGTTGTGCATTATGTATGCATATTTTTAATTGCTTTTCACAAACATTCATTTTATGTTGAGTTATAGCCGTATTTAGGAAACCACTCGTATTTGAGTTTTTGAGGACCATCGATCAACTTTGGTGAGTACGATTGTGCATTGCACTATAGTTTTCCAATTTGTACAGGTATTTTCTATCGCATTATGCGAACCTTCAGTTTTTCGTTGAGTTATAGGCCCATTTAGGAAACTGATCGTGTTTGTGTTTTCGTGGGCCATCGATCAACTTTGGTGAGTATAATTATGGATTGCACTATGGTTTTTCATTCTGTACACGTATTTTCTATCGCCTTTCACAAACCTTCATTTCTAGTTGACTTACAGCTGCATTTAGCAAACCAACCATGTTTGAGTTTTCGTTGGCCATTGATCAACTTTGGTGACAACACTTGTGGATTACATTGTAGTTGTGTATTCTATACGTGTATTTTCTACCGCCTTTCGAAAACCTTCATTTTTCTATCAACTTTAGTGACTATGATTGTGGATTGCACTGTACTTGTTGAATATGTACGCATGTTTTCTATCACATTTTGCGAACCTTCATTTTTCGATGAGTTATAGGCGCATTTAGGAAACTACTCGTGTTTGAGTTTTCATTGGCCATTGATAAACTTTGGTGACTACGATTGTGGATTACTCTATACTTGTCCATTCTGTACGCATATTTTCTATCGCCTTTCACTAACCTTCATTTTTAATTTAGTTATAGCTGCATTTAGGAAACCGCTCTTGTTTGTGTTTTTGTGGGCCATCAATAAGCTTTGGTGACTACGATTGTGGATTGTAATGTAGTTGTCTAATCTATAAGCATATTTTCTATCGCCTTTTGTGAACCTTCATTTTTTCTACTTATAGACGAATTTAGGAAACTGCCCGAGTTTGAATTTTCATGGGCCATTGATCAACATTGGTGACTACGATTGTGGATTACACTGTAGTTCTCCATTCTATACACGTATTTTCTATCACCTTTCATAAACTTTCATTTTTTGTTTAGTTATAGCCGCATTTAGGAAATCGTTCATGTTTGATATTTTTTGTCAGACATCAATCAACTTTGGTGACTACGATTGGGGATTGCAATAAAGTTGTGCATTTTGTACACAGTTTTTAATTGCCTTTGACGAAACTTGACTTTTTGTTAAGATATAGCCACATTTACGAAAACGCTCCTGTTTGAGATTTCTTGCGCCATCGATCAACTTTTATGACTACGATTCTGTATTACATTATAGTTGTACATTCTATACACGTATTTTCTATCACCTTTCGTGAAGCTGTATTTTTTTTGAGTTATAGTCGCGTTTAGGAAACTGCTCGAGTTTGAATTTTTGTGGGTCATCGATCAACTTTGGTGACTACAATTGTGGATTGTACTGTAGTTGTGCATTCTATGTGCATATTTTTAACTGGTTTTTAGAAACCTTTATTTTTCTTGAGTTATAGCCGTATTTAGGAAACCACTTGTATTTAAGGTTTGCATGGTTCATTGTTCAAATTGATGAGTACGATTGTGGATGGCACTGTAGTTGTCCAATCTGTACAGATATTTTCTATCGACTTTCACGAACCTTTCTTTTCCTTTTAGTTATAGCTGAATTTAGGAAAATGCTCGTGTTTGAGTTTTCGTGTGCCATCGATGAACTTTGGTGACTACAACTATGTATTACACTGTAGTTGTGCATTCTATACACACATATTCTATCACCCTTCACAAACATTCATTTTTTGTTGAGTTATAGCTGCACTTAGGAAACCAATCGTGTTTGAGTTTTAATGGGCTATCCATCAACTTTGGTGAAAAAAATTGTGGATTACACTGTAGTTGTCCATTTCGTACGTGTATTTTCTATCTTCTTTCACGAACTTTCATTTTTGTTGATTTATAGCTGTATTTAGGAAACCACTTGAGTTTGAGTTTTCATGGGCCATCAATCGACTTTGGTGACTACACTTGTAGATTACACTCTAGATGGGCATTCTATACGTGTATTTTCTATTTCCTTTCGCAAACCTTCATTTTTTGTTAAGTTATAGTTGCATTTAGGAAACTGCGAATGTTTGAGTTTTTGTGGGCCATTAATCAACTTTGGTGACTACAATTATGGATTGTACTGTAGTTGTGCATATTATATACAAATTTTAATCGCCTTTCGTGAACCTTCATGTTTTTTTTTGTGTTATAGCTGCATTTAGGAAAACCCTCGTGTGTGAGTTTTCGTGGGTCATCGTTCAACTTTGTGTTTACGATTGTGGATTGCACTGTAGTTTCCTTAGTTGATCAAGCTATAGCTCAATGAAAAATGAAGACTCGTGAAAGGTGATAGAAAATACGTGTATAGAATGGACAACTACAGTGCAATCCACAATCGTATTCACCAAAGTTCAACAATGGCCCACGAATACTTGAACACAAGCGGTTTCCTAAATGCTGCTATAACTCAATGAAAAATGAAGGTTCACAAAAGCGGCTAGAAAATACGGGTATAGAATTCACAACTATAGTGCAATCCATAATCGTAGTCACCAAAGTTGATCGATGGCGCAAGAAAACACAAACATGAGCGGTCTCGTAAATGCGGCTATAACTTAACAAAAAATGAAAGGTACATGAAAGTCGATAAAAAATACGCATATAGAATCCACAACTATAGTGTAATCCAAAATTGTAGTCAAAAAATTTGATTGATGGCCCACAAAATCTCAAACATGAGCGGTTTCCTAAATACAGGTATAACTCAACAAAAAATGAAGGTTCGCGAAAGGTGATAGAAAATATGTGTATAGACTGCACAACTATAGTGTAATCCACAATCATAGTCTTTGGTTCATCAACGGCCAATGGACACTCAAACATGAGCATTTTCCTAGCGGCTATAACTAAACAAAAAATGAAGGTTCCCGAAAGGGAATTAAAAATATGCATACAAAATGGACAACTATAGTACAATCCACAATCGTAGTAACCAAAGGTGATCAATGGCCAACAAAAACTCAAACATGAGCAGTTTAATAAGTGCGGCTATAGAAAATATGCATACAGAATGGACAAGCACAGTGCAATCCAAAATTGTAGTCACCAAAGTTGATTGATGGGCCACGAAAACTCAAACATGAGTAGTTTACTAAATTTGGCTATAACTCAATGAGAAATAAAGGCTCTCGAAAGGTGACAGAAAATACTGTATAGAAAAGACAACTACAGTGCAATCCACAATCGTAGTCACCAAAGTTGATCGATGGCTTATGACAACTCAAATATGAGCAATTTCCTAAATACGGCTGTAATTCAATGAAAAATGAAGTCTCGCGAAAGGCAATATACAATACGCAAATAGAATGGAAAACTACAATTCCATCCACAATCATTGACACCAAAGTTAATCGTAGTCACCAAAGTTGATTTTGGAATGTACTATAGTTGTGCACTCTGTACGCATATTTTTAATCGCCTTTCACAAACCTTCATTTTTTGTTGATTTATAGCTGCATTTAGGAAAACGCTCGTGTTTGAGTTTTCATGGGCCATCGATCAACTTTGGTGACTACGATTGTGCATTGTACAACAGTTGTGCATTCTATACGCATATTTTTTTCGCCTTTCAAGAACGTTCATTTTTAGTTTATTTATAGCCACATTTAGGAAAACACTCATTCTTGAGTTTTTGTTGGACATCGATCAACTTTGGTGACTACGAGAGTGGATTACAATGTATTTGTGCATTCTATATGTGTATTTTCTATCACCTTTCATGAACCTTCATTTTTCGTTGAATTATAGCTGCACTTAGGAAATCACTTGTGTTTCAGTTTTCGTTGGCCATCGATTAACTTTGGTGACTACGATTATAGATTACACTATAGTTGTCCATTCTATACTTGTATTTTCTATCACCTTTCCTGTACCTTCAATTTTTGTTGAGTTATAGCCGCATTTAGGAAACAATTTACGTTTAAGTTTTCGTGGGCCATCAATCAACTTTGGTGACTATGATTGTGAATGCAATAGAAAATTAGCATTTAAAATGCACAACTATAATGCAATCAACAATCGTAGTGGCTATATAACTAAATGAAAAATGAAGTTTCCTGAAAGGCGATAAAAAATATGTGTATAGAATGCACAACTACAGTGTAATGAACAATCATAGTAAACAAAGTTGATCAATGGCCCACCAAAACTCAAACATGAGCAGTTTCTTGGATGCGGTTATAATTGAACAAAAAATGAAGTTTCGTGAAAGGCGATAAGAAATATGCATATAGAAGGCACAACTACAATGTAATCCACAATCGTAGTCACCAAATTTGGTCAATAGACCATGAAAACTCAAACATGAGTAGTTTCATAAATGCTGCTATAGCTTAACAAAAAATGAAGGTTCGCGAAAGGGATAGAAAATGATGGCCCACGAACACTCAAATATGAGCAGTTTCTTAAATACGTCTATAACTCAACAAAAAATGAAGGTTTGTGAAAAGCAATTATAAATATGTGTACAAAATGCATAACTCAAACACTAGCGGTTTCCTAAGTGCGGCTATAACTAATTGAAAACTGAAGGTTCGCGAAAGGCGTTAGAAAATACATGTATAGAATGAACAACTAAAGTGTAATCTAAAATTGAAGTCACCAAAGTTGATCGATGGCCCATGAAAACTCAAACACAAGCAGTTTCCTAACTGCGGCACTAACTAAACAAAATTGAAGGCTCATGAAAGGTGATAGAAAATACGCATATAGAATGCACAACTACAGTGTAATCCACAATCGTAGTCACCAAAGTTGATCGATAGTCCACAAAAAATTAAACACGAGCATTTTCCTAAATGTGGCTATAACTCAACAAAAAATTAAGTTTCGTGAAAGGCGATTAAAAAAAAGCCTACAGAATGCATAACTATAGTAATATCCACAATTGTAGTCACCAAAGTTGATTAATAGCCTTCAAAGACTCAAACATGAATGGTTTCCTAAATGCGGCTATAACTCAACAAAAAATGAAGTTTCACGAAAGGTGATAGAATCATGTATAGAATGAAGAAGTACAGTGTAATCCACAATCATAATCACCAAAGTTGATTGATGCCCCATGAAAACTCAAATCTGTGAGGTTTCCTAAATGCAGCTATAACTCAAAAAAAATGAAGGTTCATGAAAGGCGATAGAAAATTAGCATTCATAATATACAACTCTTCATATTTTTAATTGCCTTTCACCACTCTTCATTTTTTGTTGAGTTATAGCTACATTTAGGAAAACGCTCGTGTTTGAGTTTTCGTGGGTCATTGATCAAATTTGGTGACTAAGATATTGGATTACACTATAGTTGTGCATTTTATATGCATATTTCCTATCACCTCGGGACCCCTCATTTTTCATTCAGTTATAGCCACACTTAAGAAACCCCTTGTGTACCAATTTTTGTGGGCCATCGATCAACTTTAGTGACTACGATTGTGGATTCCATTGTACTTGTCCGATTTTGTACACGTATTTTCTAACGCTTTTTGCTAACCTTTATTTTTTGTTGAGCTATAGCCGCATTTAGGAAACTATTCGAGTTTGAGTTTTCGTCGGCCATCGATCAACTTTGGTGACTATGCTTGTGGATTACACTGTAGATGTGCATTCTATATGCGAATTTTCTATCGCCTGTTACAAACCTTTATTTTTTGTTGAGTTGTAGCCACATTAGGGTAACTGCTCGTGTTTGAATTTTTGTGGGCCTTCGATCAACTTTGGTGACTACAATTGTGGATTGTACTATAGTTGTGTATTTTGTACACACATTATTAATCGCCTTTCACGAACCTTCATTTTTTGTTCAGTTATAGCCGCATTTAGGAAATTGCTTATGTTTGAATTTATGTGGGCCTTCAATCAACTTTTGTGACTACGCTTGTGGATTACATTGTAGTTAGGCATTCTATACGCGTATTTTCTATCGCCTTTCGTGAACCTTCATTTTTTGTTGACTTATAGTCACATTTAGGATACCACTCATGTTAGAGTTTTTGTGGGCCATCAATCAACTTTGGTTTCTACGATTGTGGATTATACTATAGTTGTGCATTCTCTATGCATATTTTTCATCTTCTTCCACAAGCCTTCATTTTTTATTGAGTTATAGCCTCATTTAGAAAAACACTCATGTTTTAGTTTTCGATGACAATTGATCAACTTTGATGACTACGATTGTAGATTACAATGTAGTTGTGTATTTTGTACATGCATTTTCTATCACCTTTTGCGAACCTTCATTTTTTTTTGGGTTATAGCCGTATTTAGGAAACCAACCAAGTTTGAGTTTTTGTGGGCCATCGATCAACTTTGGTGACTACGATTGTGTATTGTTATATATTTGTACATTCTATATGCATATTTTTAATTGTTTTTCACAAACGTTTATTTTTTGTTGAGTTATAGCTACATTCAGGAAAGCTATCGTATTTGAGTTTTTGTGGGCCATTGATCAAATTTGGTGACTATGATTGTGGATTACACTGTAGTTGTGTGCATTCTATACACATATCTTCTATCATCTTTTGTGAACCTTCATTTTTTGTTGAGTTATAGCCGCATTTAGGAAGCTAATCATGGTTGAATTTTCATGGGCCGTCAATCAACTTTGGTGACTACAATTGTGGATTGTCGTGTAGTTGTGCATTCTGCACAAATATTTTTAATCACCTTTCAAGCCTTTCAATTTTTGTTGTGTTATAGTTGCATTTAGGAAAATATTCATATTTGAGTTTTTGTGGGCCATCGATCAACTTTGGTCTCTACGATTGTAGATTACACTTTAGTTGTGCATTATATATCCACATTTTATATTGCCCTTCGCAAAACTTCATTGAGTGTGGAATGCACTGCAGTGATCCATTTTGTACTCATATTTTCTAAATGCAGCTAAAAGTCAACAAAAAAAGAAGTTTCACGAAAGACGATAGAAAATACATGTACAAAATGGACAACCACAGTGCAATCAACAATCGTAGTCACCAAAGGTGATTAATGGCCCACAAAAACTCAAACATGAGCGGTTTCCTAAATGCAGCTATAACTCAACAATAAATGAAGGTTCATGAAAGGTGATTAAAAATAAGTGTACAGAATGCACAACTATAGTACAATCCACAATCATAGTGACCAAAGTTCCTCTATTCCACAAAAAAACTCAAAAAAAAAAAAAGAAGGTTCGTGAAAGGTAATAGAAAATACGTGTATAGAATGCACAACTATAGTGTAATCGACAAGTGTAGTCACCAAAGTTGATCGATGGTCCATGAAAGCTCAAACACTACCGTTTTCCTAAATGCGGTTATTAACTCAACCAAAATTGAATGTTCATGAAAGGCGATTAAAAAATTGCATACGGAATGCACAACTACAATACAATCCACAATCATAGTCACAAAAGTTGTTCGATGGCCCACAAAAACTCAAAAAGGAGTGGTTTTCCTTAATGCAGATATAACTCTATAAAAAGTGAATGTTCATAAAAGCTGATAGAAAATACGCATATAGAATGGACAACTATAGTGTATTCCACAAGTGTAGTCAACAAAATTGATTCATGACCCACAAAAACTCAAACACGAGGGTTTTCTATATGTGGCTATAACTCAACAAAAAATGAAGGTTTCACAAAAGTCGATAGAAAATATGCGTACATAATGGACAACTACAATGCAATCCACAATCATAGTCACCAAAGTTAATCGATGGCCCATGAAAACTCAAACACGAGCGGTTTTCTAAATAGGGCTATAACTCAAACATGAGCAGTTTCCTAGATAGGGCTATAACTCAACAAAAAATGAAGGTTCATAAAAGGTGATTAAAAATATGCGAAATAAAAAACACAACTATAGTACAATCCACAATCGTAGTCACCAAAGTTGATCGATGGCCCAAAAAAACTCAAACATGAGCGATTTCCCTAAATGCGGCTATAACTCAAACATAAAATAAGGTGATAGAAAATATGTGTATAGAATGCACAACTACAGTGTATTCCACAATCCTAGTCACCAAAGTTGATTGATGGCCCACAAAAACTCAAAAAGGAGCAGTTTCCTAAATGTAGCTATAACTCAACAAAAAATAAGGTAATAGAAAATACGCGTATAGAATGCACAACTACAATGAATTCCACAAGTGTAGTCAACAAAGCTGATTAATCCCAAAAAAATTCAAACACGAGCGATTTCAACTTTGGTGACTACGATAGTGGATTACACTGTAATTGTTCATTTTATACACGTATTTTATATCACCTTTCACGAAGTTTCATTTTTTGTTGAGTTATAGCCGCTTTTATGAAAACACTCGTGTTTGAGATTTCGTGGACCATCAATCAACTTTGGTGACTACAATTGTACTGTAGTTGTGCATTCTATACACATATTTTCTATCGTGTTTCGCGAACATTCATTTTTTGTTGAGTTATACCCACATTTAGGAAACCGCTGAGTTTGAGTTTTCGTGCGCCATCGATAAACTTTGGAGAGTATGATTGTGGATTCCATTGTAGTGCATTATGAATGCTAATTTTCTATGGCCTTTCGTGAACCTTCATTTTTTGTTGAGTTATAGCCGCATTTAGGAAATTGCTGTGTTTCAGTTTTTGTGGGCGATCGATCAATTTTAGTGACTACAATTGTGCATTGTATTTTAGTTGTGCATTATGTATGCATAATTTTAATCGTCTTTAACGATCCTTCATTTTCTGTTGAGTTATAGCCGCGTTTAGGAAACTACTTATGTTTGAGTTTTCGTCGGCTATCAATCAACTTTGGTGACTACGATTGTGGATTGCACTGTAGTTGTCCATTCTATACGTGTATTTTCTATCGCCATCATGAACCTTCATTTTTTGTTGAGTTATAGCCGTATTTAGAAAAACCAATGTTTGAGTTTTTGTGGGCCATTAATCAACTTTGTTGAATACAATTGTGGATTGTACTGTAGTTATGCATTTTGTACGCAGATTTTTAATCATCTTTCACAAAGCTTCATTACTTTGAGTTATAGCCTCATTCGGGAAAACGCTCACGTTTGAGTTTTTTATGGGCCATCGATCAACTTTGGTGACTACGATTGTGGATTACACTATAGTTGTGCCTTTTATACACGTATTTTCCTTCACCTTTTGCGAACCTTCATTTATTTTTGAGTTATAGCTGCAATTAGTAAATCACTCGCGTTTGAGTTGTCGTGGACCATCGATCAACTTTTGTGACTACAATTGTGAATTACACTGTAGTTGTCAATTCTGTACGTGTATTTTCTATTAACTTTTGTGAACCTTCATTTTTTATTAAGTTTGAGTTTTCATGGGCCATCGATCAACTTTGGTGATTATTTATGTGGATTATAGTGTAGTTGTGCAATGTATACGTGTATTTTCTATTGCCTTTCATAAACCTTCATTTTTTGTTGAGTTATTGCCACATTTACGAAACCGCTTGTGTTTGTGTTTGTGTTTTCATGTACCATCAATCAACTTTGGTGACTAGAAATGTGGATTGCACTGTATTTGTCCATTCTGTATGCGGATTTTCTATCGCCTTTTGTGAATCTTCATTTTTTGTTGAGTTATAGTCGCATTTGGGAAAGCACTCATGTTTGAGTTTTTGTGGGCCATCGATCAACTTTGGTGACTACGATTGTGGATTGCACTGTAGTTGCCCATTATGTATGTGTATTTTCTATCACTTTTCGAGAACCTTCATATTTTGTTGAGTTATACCCCAGTTAACAAACCACTCATTTTGGAGTAGTAGAAGCAAATTTTTTCAATTTTTTTGTGAGAAATCTGAGAAATGAGTTTTGTAGAGAATTTAGTTCTGAGTAGACCTAGATCATCCTATTTTTGAAAAACTAATTTTTCACCAAAATGCAAGAACCCCTCAAAAATAGAATCTATGAAACATTTTTTTTTAGGAAAATTGAAATACAGGTTTGATATGTGCTCATATGCTAAAGAGACTCAGATTGTCCATTTTTTGAAAAAAAAAAGTCATTCTTGAAAAAGATAGTTTTTTTTAAAAGTAGAAGTAGAGGCATTTTTTTTTTAATCATTTTATGAAAAATCTGAGAAATGGGTTTTGTAGAGAATGTCGTTATGAGTAGACCAAGATCGTCCTTTTTTTAAAAAATACATTTTCACCAACATACAAAAACCCCTCAAAAATAGAATCTACGAAAAGATTTTTTTTGGGAAAATAAAAAATATGGGTTTTTATAGGTGCTCATGTGTTGAATAGATTTAGATCGTCTACTTTTTGAAAAAATAAGTATTTCTTGAAAAAGATAGATTCTTTTGAATCGAAGTAGTGGAAGTAACAACGGTAAATTTTTTTATTCATTTTATGAAAAATCTGAGAATTGGGTTTTGTAGAGAATGTTGTTCTATGTACACCCAAATTGTTCCGTTTTCAAAAAAACTAATTTTTCACCAACATAACCCCTCAGAAATATAATCCAAAAATTTTTTTTTTTTAGAAAATTGAAATATGGGCTTTATAGGTGCTTGTATGCTAAAGAGACCCAGATCATTTGTTTTTTGAAAAAATAAGTTGTTTTTGAAAAAGATAGATTATTTTGAGAAGTAGAAGCATTAGAGGTATCAGAAGCAAATTTTTTGAATCCTTTTATGAAAAATCTGAAAAATGGGTTTTGTAGAGAATGTCATTCTGAGTAGACCAGGTCATCTGTTTTTTAGAAAACTAATTTTTACCAACATTCAAGAACCCTAAAAATAGAATCTACAAAACAATTTTTTTGGGGAAAAAAAAAAAATATGAGTTTTATAAGTGCTCGTGTGCTAAAGAGACCTAGATAATCTGGTTTTTGAAAAAATAAATTGTTTTTGAAAAAGATAGATTTTTTTGACAAGTAGAAGCAGTAGAGGTAATAGAGGCAAAATTTTTCTATCTTTTTATGAGTAGACCCATATCATTCTTTTTTCAAAAAACTAAGTTTTCATCAACATGCAAAATCCCCTAAAAAATAGAATGTTAAACAATATTTTTTGGGAAAATAAAAAATATGGGTTTTATAGATGCTCATGTTGTAAAGAGACTACGATTGTGGATTACACTGCAGTTGTTTATTCTATACTCACTATGATTGTGGATTACATTGTAGTTCTTTATTCTATAAACGTAATTTTTATCGCCTTTCGCGACTTTCATTTATTTTGAATTATAGTTTCATTTAGGAAACCGCTCATGTTTGAATTTTTGTGGGCCATCAATAAAGTTTGGTGACTACGATTCTGGATTGTACTATAGTTATGCATTCTATACACATATTTTTAATTGCCTTTCATGAACCTTCATTTTTTGTTGAGTTATAGTTGCATTTAAGAAAATGCTCGTGTTTGAGTTTTCGTGGGCCA
>VDFB02000016.1:9382273-9476023 GCA_007258455.2 Sequoia sempervirens | reverse complement strand
AATGGCCCTCAAAAACTTAAACATGAGTGGTTTCCTAACTGTGGCTATAGCTAAACAAAAAATGAAGGGTCGCGAAAGCCAATAGAAAATATGAGTGTAGAATGCACAAGTATAGTGTAATCCACAAGCGTAGTCATCAAAGTTGATTGTTGTCCCACAAAAACTCAAACTCAAGAGGTTACGTAAATGCGGCTATAACTCAACAAAAAATTAAAGTTCTCAAAAGGCTATAAAAAATACGCATATAGAATGCACAACTACAGTATAATACAAAAGCGTAGTCACCAAACTTGATCGATAGCTCACAAAATCTCAAAGTCGAGCGGTTTCCTAAATGTGGCTATAACTCAACAAAAAATGAAGGTTTATGAAAGGAGATAGAAAATACTCATACAAAATGGACAACTACAATGCAATCCATACTTGTAGTCACCAAAGTTGATCGATGGCCCATGAAAACTGAAACACAAGCAGTTTCCTACGTGTAGTTATAACTCAATGAAAAATAGAGGTTCGCTAAAACCGATAGAAAATACATGTAAACAATGCAAAACTACAGTGTAATCCACAATCGTAGTCACTAGAGTTGATCGATGGCCCACAAAAATTTAAACACGAGTGTTTACGTAAATGCGGCTATAACTCAACAAAATATGAAGGAACCTGAAGGCTGATTAAAAATATGCGTATAGAATGCACAAATACATTGTAATCCACAAGCGTAGTCACCAAAGTTGAGCGATGGCCCACGTTCCAAAGTGCGGCTATAACTCAATGAAAAATGAATTTTCATGAAAGGCGATAGAAAATACACTTATAGAATGCACAACCATATTGTAATCCACAATTGTAGTCACCAAAGTTGATCGATGGCCCACAACAACTCAAATATGAGCATTTTACTAAATGCGGCTATAACTCAATAAAAAATAAAGGTTCATCAAAGGCATTTAAAAATATGTGTACAGAATGCACAATCCACAATCGTAGGCACCAAAGTTGATTAATGGCCCACAAAAACTCAAACATCAGTGGTTTCCTCAATGCAGTAACTCAACAAAAATGGAAGGTTCACGAAAGGCGATTAAAAATAAAGTCTAATCTACTATCGTAGTCACCAAAGTTGATCGATGGCCCACGAAAACTAAATTACGAACATTTTCCTAAATGCGGCTATAACTGAACAAAAAATGAATGTTCACAGAAAGCGATAAAAGACACATGTAGAAAATGGACAACTACAGTCCAATCCACAATCGTAGTAACCAATGTTAATCAATGGCCCACGAAAACTCCAACCTTAGCGGTTTCCTACGTAGTAACCAATGTTAATCAATGGCCCACGAAAACTCAAACCTTAGCGGTTTCCTAAATGTGGCTATTTATAGACAAAAAATGAAGGTTCATGAAAGGCGATAGAAAATACGTGTACAAAATGGACAACTACTGTGCAATCCACAATCATAGTCCCCAAAGTTGATTGATGGCGCACGAAAACTCAAATACGAGCGGTTTCCTAAGTGCGGCTATAACTCGATGAAAAATGAACGTCCGCGAAAGGGGATAGAAAGTATGTGTATAGAATGCACAACGACATTATAATCCACAATCGTAGTCACCAAAGTTGATCAATGGCCCACGAAAACTCAAAAATGAGCGTTTTCCTAAATGCGGCTATAACACAACAAAAAATGAAGGTTCGCGAAAGGCAATAGAAAATACGAGTATAGAATGCACAACTACAGTGTAATCCACAAGTGTTGTCACCAAAGTTGACAAATGGCCCACAAAATCTCAAACATGTCTGGTTTCCTAATTGAGGCTATAACTCAAGAAAAATGAAGGTTTGCAAAAGGCAATAGAAAATACGTGTATAGAATGCACAACTACACTGTAATCAACAAGCGTAGTGACCAAACTTGATCGCTGGCCCATGAAAACTCAAACTCGAGTGTTTTCCTAAAGGCAATAGAAAATACAAATATAGAATGCACGACTACAATGCAATCCAAAATCGTAGTCACCAAAGTTGATCAATGGCCCATGAAAGTTCAAACACAAGCGGTTTCATAAGTGTAGCGATAACTCAATGAAACATGAAATTTCGTAGAAGGCGATAGTAAATATGCATATAGAATTCACAAATACAATGTAATCCACAATCGTAGTCACCAAAGTTGATTGATGGCCCACAAAAAACTCATACATGAGCATTTTCCTAAATGTGGCTATAACTCAACAAAAAATCAAAGTTCGTGAAAGCTAATTAGAAATATGAATACAAAATGGACAACTACATTACAATACATAGTCATAGTCACCAAAGTTTATCGATGGCCCAGAAAAACTCAAACATAAGTAGTTTCCCAAATGTCGCTATAACTCAACCAAAAATGAAGGTTTGCAAAATGCGATAGAAAATAAGCAATCACAATACACAGCTACAGTGCAATCCAAAATTGTAGTCACCAAAGTTGATCGATGGCCCTCAAAAACTTAAACATGAGCGGTTTCCTAAATGCGGCTATAACTCAAAAAAAATGAAGGTTCGCAAAAGTGGATAGAAAATACGAGTATAAAATGCACAACTATAGTGTAATCCACAAGTGTTGTCACCAAAGTTGATCGATGGCCCACAAAATGTCAAACATGAGCAATTTGACAAATGCGGCTATAACTTAACAAAAAATGAAAGTTTGTGAAAGGCAATAGAAAATTAGCGTTCATAATGCACACTACAGTGCAATTTACAATTGTAGTCACCAAAGTTGATTGATGGCCCACGAAAACTCCAACATAAACGGTTTCCTAAATGTACCATAACTCAACAAAAAATGAACGTTTGTGGAAGGCGATACAAAATATGCATACATAATGAACAACTACTATGTAATCCACAATTTTATTCCCCAAACTTGATCGATGGGCCACGAAAACTAGAACAAGAGCGGGTTCCTAAATGTAGTTATTACTCAACAAAAAATGCAGGTTCAAAAAAGGAGATAGAAATTACACATAGAAAATGGACAACTACAACGCAATCCACAATCGTAGACACCAAAGTTGATCGATAGCCCACGAAAACTCAAACACGAGCGTTTCCTAAATGCGGCTATAACTCAACAAAAAATGAAGGTTCGCGAAAGGCGATAGAAATTACGCATATAAAATGCACAACTCTAGTACAATCTACAATCATAGTCATCAAAGTTGATCGATGGCCCACGAAAACTCAAACACGAGTGGTTTTTTAAGTGGGGCTATAACTCGTGTTTGAGTTTTAGTGGGTCATCGTTGAACTTTGGTGAGTACGATTGTGGATTACATTGTAGTTGTGCATTCTATACATGTATTTTCACCATGTTCACTAACATGTAAGAATGCCTCAAAAATAGAATCTACGAATCAATTTTGTTTGGGAAAATTGAAAATATGGGTTTTATAGGTGCTCATGGGCTAAAGAGACGTAGATTGTCTGTTTTTTGAAAAAAATGAGTTGTTCTTGAAAAAGATTGATTTTTTTGAAAAGTAGTAGTAGAGGTAACAGACGAAATTTTTATAAAACCTTTTATGAAAAATCTGTGAAATGGGTTTTTTAGAGAATGTCATTCTGATTGTCCGTTTTTTGAAAAAATATGTTGTTCTTGAAAGATAGATTTGTTTGAAAATTAGGAGTAGAAGTAACAGAGGGAATTTTTTTGAATCTTTCTATGAAAAATCTAAGAAATGGGCTTTTGTAGATAATTTCATTTTGAAAAGACCCAGATTGTCCTCTTTTCCAAAAACTAATTTTTCACCAATCTGCAAAAACCCGTCAAAAATAGAAATCTAGGAGACAATTTTTTTGGGAAAATTGAAAATATGGGTTTTATAGGTGCCCCTGTGCTAAAAAGACCCAGATCGTCTGTTTTTTGAAAAAAAAATTGTTTTTCAAAAAGATAGATTTTTATAGGTGCTCCTCTGCTAAAGAAACCTAGATCATCCGTTTTCTGAAAAAGTAATTTATTATTGAAAAAGATAGTTTTTTTTTTTAAGTAGAAGCAGTAGAAGTAACAGAGGTAAATTTTTTGAATCTTTTTATGAAAAATCTAAGAAAATGAGTTTTGTAGAGAATGTCATTCTGAGTAGACCCAGATCGACCTTTTTTTGAAAAATCTAATTTTTCACCAACATGCAAGAACCCTTCAAAAATCGAATCTACAAAATAATTTTATTTGGGAAAATTGAAAATATGGGTTTTATAGGTGCTCGAGAGCTAAAGAGACCCAGATCATCCATTTTTTTTAAAAAAAAGTTGTTCTTGAAAAGGCTTTGAAAAGTAGAAGTAGTAGAGGTAGCAAAGGAAATTTTTTTGAATCATTTTATGAAATATCTAAGAAATGGGTTTTGTAGAGAATGTCCTTAGTAAATTTAGATAATCTGTTTTTTGAAAAATTAATTTATCACCAACATGCAAAAACTCCGCAAAAATAGAATTTACGAAACAATTTTTTTCGGGGAAAATTGAAATATAGGTTTTATAGGTGCTCGTGTGCTCAAGATACCCTAATCATCCATTTTCTGAAAAAAATAGTTGTTCTTGAAAAAGATAGACTTTTTTGAAAAGTGCTAGTAGAGGTAACAGAGGCAATCTTTTTTTAATCTTATTATGAAAAATCGAAGAAATGGGTTTTGTAGAAAATGTCATTCTGAGTAGACCCAGATCGTCCTTTTTCTGAAAAACTTTATTTCACCAACTTGCATGAACCCCTCAAAAATAGAATCTAGGAAAGAATTTTTTCTGGGTAAATCAAAAATATCGGTTTTATAGGTGCTCGTGTGCTGAAGAGACCCAAATTGTCTATTTTTTTTAAAAATAAGTTTTTCTTGAATAACATAGATTTTTTTGAAAAGTAGAAGCTGTAGAGGTAATAGAGGCAAATTTTTTTAATCTGTTTTATGAAAAATCTAAGAAATGGGTTTTATAGATACTAATTTTTCGTGAACATGCAAGAACCTCTAAAAAAAAGAATCTACAAAACAATCTTTTTTGGGAAAATTTAAAATATGGGTTTTATAGATACTCATGTTGTATAGAGACCCAAATCGTCCATGTTTTAGTTTTCGTGCTCCATTGATCAACTTTGGTGACTACGATTGTGGATTGCACTGTAATTGTGCATGTTGTAAACATATTTTCTATTGCCTTTCGCGAACCTTCATTTTTTGTTGAGCTATAGCTGCATTTAGGAAACTGCTGGAGTTTGAGTTTTCATGGGTGATTTGATCAAATTCCCTAGTTATGCTCGTGGATTACACTATAGTTGTGCATTCTATATGTGTATTTTCTATCGCCTTTCGAGAACCTTAATTTTTTTTTGAGTTATAGCCGCATTTAGGAAACTACTCATGATTGAGTTTTTGTGAGCCATCGATCGACTTTGATGACTGCGACTGTGGATTGTACTATAGTTGTGCATTTTGTATGAATATTTTTAATGACCTTTCATGAACCCTCATTTTTTGTTCAGTTATAATTTAGGAAAACACTCGTGTTTGAGTTTTTGTGGCCTATTGATCAGCTTTGGTGACTATGATTGTGGATTAGACTATAGTTGTGCACTCTATACATGTAATTTCTATCGCCTTTCGCGAACCTTCATTTTTCATTGAGTTATAGCTTCACTTAGGAAACTGCTCATGTTTGAGTTTTTGTGGGGCATCGACAACTTTGGTGACTACGATTGTGGATTGCACTGTAGTTGTCCATTTTGTACACGTATTTTCTATCACCTTTTTTCAACCTTCATTTTTTCTTAAATTACAGCTGTATTTAGGAAACTGCTCTTATTTTAGTTTTTGTGGGCCATCAATCAACTTTGGTGACTACGATTTTGCATTATACTATAGTTGTGCATTTTGTACGCATATGTTTAATTGTCTTTCATGAACCTTCATTTTTTGTTGAGTTATATTTGCATTTAGGAAAACGCTCATTTTTGAGTTTTAGTGGACAATCAATCAACTTTGGTGACTACGATTATGTATTACACTGTAGTTGTGCACTCCATACATGTATTTTCTATCGCCTTTTGTGAACCTTCATTTTCTGTTGAATTATAGCCGCACTTGCGAAACCTCTTGTGTTTGAGTTTTCTTGGATGATGCATTGATCAACTTTGCTAACTACGATTGTAGATTGCACTGTAGTTGTCCATTTTGTACGTCTATCGCCTTTTGCAAACATTCATTTTTCGTTCAGTTATAGGTCCATTTTGGAAACTGCTCGAGTTTGAGTTTTTGTGGGCCATCTATCAACTTTGGTGACTATAATTGTGGATTGTACAATAGTTGTGCATTATGTATCCATATTTTTAATCATTTTTCAATCATAGTCACCAAAGTTGATATACGGGCCATGAAAATTCAAAAACGAGCGGTTTCCTAAATGTAGCTATAACTCAACAAAATATGAACGCTCGCGAAAGGCGATAGAAATTATGTGTGGAGAATGCTTCTATAGTGTAATCCACAAGAATAGTCACCAAAGTTGATCGATGGCCCAGGGAAACTCAAACTCAAGCAATTTCCTAAATGCACCTATAACTGAACAAAATATGAATGTTTGCAAAAAGCAATAGAAAGTACACGTACAAAATGGACAACTAGAGTGCAATCTGTAATCGGAGTCACCAAAGTTGATCAATGCAGTGTTCACGAAAACTCAAACATGAGCAGTTTCGAATGTGTGGCTATAATTAAACGAAAAATCAAGGTTCGCAAAACGTGACAGAAAATACGTGTATGGAATGCACAACTATAGTGTAATTCACAATCGTAATCACCAAAGTTGATGGACTATCCATGAAAACTCAAAAGCATAGTACCAAAGTCGATCGATGGCCCACAAAAACTCAAACACGAGAGTTTTCGTAAATGCGACTAAAATTCAAGGAAAAATAAAATTTTGTGAAAGGTGATTAAAAATATGCGTACAAAATGCACAACTATAGTACAATCCACAATCGTAGTCACCAAGGTTGATTGATGGCCCACAGAAACTAAAAAATGAGCAGTTTCCTAAATACGGCTATCCCTCAACAACAAATGAATGTTCACAAAAGGTGATAGAATATAGTTGTATGGAATGAACAACTATAGTGTAATTCACAATCGTAGTCAGCAAAGTTGATTAATGGCCAACAAATATTCAAAAATGAGTGGTTTCCTAAATGTGACTATAACTCAAGAAAAGATGGAGGTTCATGAAATGTGATAGAAAACTAGCATTCATAATGCACAACTATGTTGCAATCCTCAATCGCAGTCACCAAAGTTGATCGATGGCCCACAAAAATTCAATCAAGAGGGGTTGCCTAAATATGTCTATAACTCAACAAAAAATAAATATTCACAAAAGGTGATTGAAAATGTGTATAGAATGCACAACTATAGTGTAATCCAAAATCGTAGTCTCCAAAGTTGGTCAACAACCCATGAAAACTCAAACTCGAGTGGTTTCCTAAATGTGGCTATAACTCAACAAAAAATAAAGTGTCGTGACAGGCAATAGTAAATACACGTACAAAATGGACAACTACAATCCAATCCACAATCGTAGTCACCAAAGTTGATCGATGCCCCACGAAAACTCAAACACAGGCGATTTCCTAAGTGCGGCTATAACTGAATGAAATATGAAGGTTCGCAAAAGGCAATAGAAAATACACTTATAGAATGGACAACTACAGTGTAATCCACAATAATAGTCACTAAATTTGATCAATGGCGCACAAAAACTCAAACACGAGCATTTTCTTAAATGCGGCTATAACTAAAAAAAATTGAAGGTCCGTGAAAGGCGATTAAAAATATGCATGCAGAATGCGCAACTACAATACAATCCACAATCGTAGTCACCAAAGTTGATCGATGGCCAACGAAAAACTTAGACACAAGCGTTTTCCTAAATGTGGCTATAACTCAATAAAAAATGAAGGTTCCCTGAAAGGCGATGGAAAGTAAGTGTATAGAATGCGTAACTAGAGTGTAATCCCTAATCATAGTCGACAAAGTTGATCGATGGTCAACAACAACTCAAACACGAGCGGTTTCCTAAATGCAGCTATAACTCAACAAAAAATCAAGGTTCATGAACGGCAATAGAGAATTACCGCTCATAATGCATAACTACAGTGCAATCCACAATCATATTCAAAAAGTTGATCTACAGCCGATGAAAACACAAACATGAGCAGTTTCCTACATGCGGGTATAGCTCAACAAAAAATGAAGGTTCACGATAGGTGATTGAAAATACGTGTATAGAATGGACAAATATAGTGTAATCCACAAGCATAGTGACCAAATTTGATCAATGGCCCACGAAAACTCAAATTCGAGTGGTTTCCCAAATGCGGCTATAAATGAACAAAAAATGAAGGTTCGCGAAAGGCGATAGAATATACCCGTACAAAATAGACAACTATAGTGTAATCCAAAAAAAATTTCACCAAAGTTGATCAATAGCCCACGAAAACTCAAACACGAGTGGTTTCCTATGTGCAGCTATAACTCAAAAAAATGAATGTTCATGAAAGGTGATAGAAAATACACGTATAAAATGAACAACTAAAGTGTCATACATTATCGTAGTCACCAGGCATGTTCGATGGCCCACGAAAACTAAAACACAAGTGTTTTCCTATATGAGGCTATAACTCAACAAAAAATGAAGGTTCATGAAAGGTGATAGAAAATATGTATAATGAATGGAGAGCTACAGTGTAATCCACAATCATAATCACCACTTTGATCAACGGCCTACGAAAACTCAAACACAAGTGGTTTCCTAAATGCCACTATAACTTAATAAAAAATGAAGTTTCACAAAAGGCGATAGAAAATACAAGTACAGACTCGACAACTAAAGTGCAATCTACAATCTTAGTCACCAAAGTTAATCGATGGCCCACGAAAACTCAAACATAAGCGATTTCCTAATTGTGGCTATAACTCAACGAAAAATGAACGTTCGAGAAAGGTGAAAGAAAATACCCGTATAGAATGCACAACTACAGTGTAATCCACAATCATAATCACCAAAGTTGATCGATGGCGTACGAAAACTTAAACACGAGCGTTTCCATAAATGTGGCTATAACTCAACAAAAAATGAAGTTTCATGAAAGGCGATTAAAAATATGCATACAAAATGCACAACTACAGTACAATCCACAATCGTAGTCACCAAAATTGATTTATGCCCCAAAAAAACTCAAACACGAGGAGTTTCATGAGTGCAACTATAACTCAACAAAAATTGAAGGTACGTGAAAGGTGATAGAAAAATGCATATAGAATGCACAATTATAGTGTAATCCACAATCATAGTCACCAAAGTTTATCGAAGGCCCATGAAAACTCAAAAATTGAGCGTTTTCCTAAATGCGGCTATAACTCAACAAAAAATCAAGGTTTGTGAAAGGCGATACAAAATATGGATACATAATGGACAAGTACAGTGTAATCCACAATGATAGTTACCAAAGTTGATTGATGGCCCACAAAAACTCAATCACGAGCGGTTTCCTAAATGCGGCTATAACTCAACAAAAAAGTAATGTTCGTGAAATGCTATAGAAAATAAACAAAGATTTGACAACTAAAGTGCAATCCACAATAGTAGTCACCAAAGTTTATCATTTATGGACCACGAAAAACTCAAATATGAGCGGTTTCCTAAATACGGCTATAACTCAACAATAAATGAAGCTTTTTTAAGCGGTTAAAAACATGTGTAGAAAATGCACAACTACGGTACAATCCACAATTGTTGTCACCAAAGTTGATTGATTGCCCACGAAAACATAAACTTGAGCGGTTTCCTAAATGTGACTATAACTCAAGAAAAAATGAAGGTGCATGAAAGGCAATAGAAAATATGTGTAAAAAATGGAAAACTACAATGCAATCCACAATCATAGTCACCAAAGTTGGTTGATGGCCCCCGAAAACTCAAACACGAGCGATTTCCTAAGTACGGCTCTAACTCAATGAAAAATGAAGGTTCACTAAAAGTGATAGAAAATACGCATATAGAATGCACAACTACAGTACAATTCACAACGGTAGTCACGAAAGTTGATCGATTGACCACGAAAACTCAAACTCAAGTTGTTTGCTAAATGCGGCTATCACTCAAGAAAAAAAATGAAGGTTCACAAAAGGTGATCGAAAATACATATACAGAATGAACAACTACAGCGCAATCCATAATCTTAGTCACAAAAGTACATTGATGGCCCACGAAAAATCAAACACGAGCGGTTTGCTAGGTATGGCTATAACTCAATGAATACTGAAGGTTCACGAAAGGTGATAGAAAATACACATATAGAATGCACATCTACAATGTAATCAACAATTGTAGTCACTAAAGTTGATTGATGGTCCCCGAAATATCAAACATGAGGATTTTCCTAAATGTGGCTATAAATAAAAAAAATAAAGTTTCGTAAGAGGCAATAAAAACAATGAGTACAAAATGCACAACTGATCTGTATAGGATCTAGACTAGATTGCAGTATTTAAATGCTTAACTTTTACAATGCTTTTACAATGATTATTCCAAGTTAATTAAATCAAAATTAACTTATGGAAATAACAAAATGAAAGTAATAACAAGGTGATTATAACAGAAAGGAAGGAAAGGAGAGAAAGAAAGAGAGAGAAGAAGATAAGTGCAAACAGTTGATAACGGAGTTCGTCATGAAAGTGACTACGTCTCCGGGTCCACTCCAATAGAGAGACCGATCCGAGTAAATCCAAAATCAATTACAAAAGCACCACCATTCTCTAAGCACTTCGGCATCATAACAGTGCTCTGACGTGCAAGAATGACTTGAAAACTCTCCAACAAGACCTCTCTTTCGTCACCCCAGCATCAAGACTTCAACCTGAAAAAAACTTGAATAATCACTCTAACCTCGCACCCCTTTAAATACAAAAAATTGGATCAAATTGGTTACTAACCAATTGATTTACAAAATATTTCCAAATCCACCTTATCTCCCATTTTTACATTTTCAAACACCAAATACTTGAAAAATCCTTATAAATCTCCCATAAATACATAAAAATCAATTTAAAAATAACCCCCAGTATCTATAAAATAAATTTAAGCCCCTTAATTTTCAACTCCCGGGCTTATTTTGTTTGGGAAGGGTTTTGGTTAATCCTTAAAAAGGATTCTTGTTTGTTTTATTAATTTAAAATTAGGAGTTTGTTTTAAAAGCATAGGTATTCGGTTTTTGATACTAAGTTAAATAAAACCGATGCTAAATATAACTTAAAGCCAGCGAATGGCTTAGCGGTGGATATAGATTTTAGTTGGCTGGCGGTCCCGGGTTCCACTCCCGGCCGCTGGCTTTTAAAAAGCCATCCGACAATTTTTAAATAACAAAACCAACTGCTGTTAATACATAGTTAGAGCCACGGATTTGGTGCAACGGCTAACACACTATGTTTAGTTCGCACAGGTCAGAGGTTCAAAACTCCCCAACGCCTTTCAACAAACCAAACAACTTTTCAACCAACGCGGATAGAGATGGAAGAGAGCGCCACATGTCGCACCAAGAGGGTGCCACGTGGCAGAATCTGACTGGCCAATAGCACTGACGTGGACGACAACTCAGCACTGACTCGGATGACGTGTCTGCCAGTTAGGATGATGACGTGGCATGCTGACTAGACCTGCTGACTGGGCGTACGGACTGCCACGTGTCACTCTGTGATTGGTCCGTACGATGTTTATGTGGAAGCCACGTGTCAGATTCTGATTCGACCACTTCACAGTCCGTACAGTGCGGAATGCTGACGTCAGCATCCATATGGTCCACCTCAAAAAGTCAACTGCAACTTTGACCGCTGATAAGTTGAGCATACGATGTCGGATTTCGATGAAACGAACGCCGTCGGAATCATCTCGACGAGCTCTTCGACTTGATGCTGCTTTTGTTTATTTATGAAACAATCATTTTTTCGCTTCCTGGATGCCTCTAATCCCAGTTTGACCCAAGGTTTGATTGGCCATAACTCGTGCAAACGGACTCCTTTTCACTCCGTTCGAGCTGCGTTGGAATCAGGACGCCGAGCTCTTCCTGACGGTGCTGATTCTAGAGAAAAATAAGACACTTCAATTTTCACTGAAAAATGTCCACCGGATCAACAACTATAGTACAATCAACAATTGTAGTCACCAAAGTTGATTGATCGCCCAAAAAAATTGAAACATGAACGGTTTCCTAAAGATTCGTGAAAGGTGATAGAAAATATGTGTATAGAATGAACAACTACAGTGTAATCCACTATCATAGTCACGAAAGTTGATAGATGCCCCATGAAAAATCAAACATGAGTGGTTCCCTAAATTTGGCTAAACTCAATAAAAAATGAACGTCCGTGAAAGCCAAATAAAAATATGTCAAAGAAATGGACAACTATAGTACAATCCACAATCATAGTCACCAAAGTTGATTGATGGCACACGAAAACTCAAACACAAGGTTTCCTAAATGCGGCTATAACTTAAGAAAAAAATTAAGATTTCGCGAAAGCGAATAGAAAATACGCAATAGAATTGACAACTATATTATAATGTAAAATAGTGGTCACCAAAATTGATCGACGACCCACGAAAACTAAAACACGAGTGGTTTCATAAATGCGGTTATAACTCAATAAAAAATGAAGGATCGTGAAAGGCAATTAAAAATATCCATACAAAATGCATAATTACTGTACAATCCACTATTGTTGTCAACATAGTTGAATGATGGCCCACAAAAAGTCAAACATGAGTGGTTTCCTAAATGCAGCTATAACTCAACAAAAAATGAAGCTTCATGAAAAGTGATAGAAAAAATGTGTGTAGAATGCACAACTACAGTGTAATTCAAAATCATAGTCACCAAAATTGATCAATGGCCTGCAAAAACTCAAACACGAGCAGTTTCCTAAATGCAGCTATAACTCAACAAAAAATGAGTGTTCATGAAAACCCAAACATGAGCAGTTTCATAAGTGCGGCTATAACTCAACAAAAAAATGAAGGTTCACAAAAGGTGATAGAAAATACACGTATAGAATCCAAAAACACAGTGTAATCCACAATCGTAGTCACCAAAGCTGATCAATGGCCCAAAAAAACTCAAACACGATTGGCTACCTAAGTGCGGCTATAACTCAACGAAAAATGAAGGTTCACGAAAAGTGATAGAAAATACGTGTATAGAATTAACAATTATAGTGTAATCCACAATTGTAGTCACCAAAGTTGATTGATGGCCCACGAAAACTCAAACACGAACAGTTTACTAAATTCGGCTATTAGTCAACAAAAAATGAAGATTCACAAAAGGAGATAGAAAATACGCATAAAAAATGGACAACTATAATGCAATCTACAATCATAGACACCAAAGTTTATTGATGACCCACGAAAACTCAAATACGAGCGGTTTCCTAAATGCGGCTATAACTCACAAAAAAATAAAGGTTTACGAAAGGAGATAGAAAATACACGTATAAAATGTACATCTACATTTTAATTCACAAGCATAGTCACCAAAGTTGATCGATGGCTCATGAAAAATCAAACTCAAAAATACGTGTATAGAATGAAAAACTACAGTGTAATCCACAATAATAGTCACCAAAGTTCATCGATGGCCCACGAAAACTCAAACATGAGCGTTTTCCTAAATGTGGCTATATAACTCAACATAAAATGAATGTTCATGAAAGACGATTAAAAATATGTGTAGAAAATAACCAACTATAGTACAATCCAAAATCGTACTCACCAAATTTGATTGATGCCCTAAAACAACTCAAACATGAGCGGTTTCCTAAATGCTGCTATAAAACTCAACAGAAAATTAAGGTTTGCAAAACACGATAGAAAATATGTGTATAGAACACAAAACTATAGTGTAATCCACAATCGTAGTTGTCAAAGTTGATTGATGGCCTATGAAAACTCGAACACGAGTAGTTTCCTAAATGCGGCTATCAGTCAAATAAAAATTAAGGTTCACTAAAGGCGATAAAAAATATGCATACATAATGGACAAGTAGACTGCAAGCCACAATCGTAGTCACCAAAGTTTTTTGATGGTCCACAAAAACTCAATGAGAAATGACGGTTCGGTATAGGTGATCGAAAATACGCATACAGATTGGACTACATTGCAATCCACAATCATAGCCCATGAAAACTCAAATACGAGCAGTTTCCTAAATACAGCTATAACTAAACAAAAAATGAAGGTTTGTGAAAAGCGATTAAAAATATGCATATAGAATGCACAACTATAGTTAAATCCACAATCGTAGTCACCAAAGTCAATTGATGGCCGACAAAAACTCAAACTCGAGTGGTTTACAAAATGTGCCTATAAGTCAACAAAAAAAGAAGGTTCGCAAAATGCGATATAAAATATATGTATAGAATGCACTACTACAGTGTAATCCACAATCATAGTCACCAAAGTTGATCGATGTCCCACAAAAACTCAAACACGAGCGGTTTTTTAGATGTGGATATAACTCAACAAAAAATAAAGGTGTGCGAAAGGTGATAGAAACTACTTGTATAGAATGCACAACTATACTGTAATCCACAAGCGTAGTAACCAAAGTTGATCGATGGCCCATGATAACTCAAACTCGAACGGTTTCCGAAAAGCGACTAGAAAATAAGCATACAAGACTAATCACTACAGTGCGGTTTCCTAACTGCTGCTATAACTCAATGAAAAATGAAGGTTCGCGAAAGGCGATAGAATGGACAACTACAACGTAATTCACAAGCATAGTCACCAAAGTTAATCGATGGCCCATAAAAACCCAAACATGAACAGTTTCCTGAATTCGGCTATAACACAACAAAAAAATGAAGGTTCTTAAATTGATAAATGGCCCATAAAAACTCAAAGTCGAGTACTTTCCTAAATGTGGCTATAACTGAATAAAAAATGAAAGTTCGTGAAAGGGAATTGAAAACACGCATACAAAATGGACAAGTACAGTGCAATCCACAATGGTAGTCACCAAAGTTGATCGATGGACCATGCAAACTCAAACATGAGCGATTTCCTAATTGCGGCTATAACTCAACCAAAAAATGAAGGTTCCTAGAAGGCGATATAAAATATGCATATAGAATGCACTCGAACAGTGTAATCCACAATCTTAGTCAGCAAAGTTGATTGATGGCCCACGAAAACTCAAACATGAACGATTTCCTAAATGTGGCTATAACTCAACAAAAAATGAACGGTGATGAAAGGCGATTAAAAATATGCGTACCAAATGCACAACTATAGTGCAATACACAATCATAGTCACCAAAGTTGATCGATGGCCAACGAAAACTCAAACACGAGCAGTTTCCAAAATGTGGCTATAACTCAAATAATAATGAAGTTTCACAAAAGGCAATAGAAAATACCTGTACAAAATGGACAACTATAGTGTAATCCACAATCGTAATCACCAAAGTTGATCGATGGCCCACAAAAACTCAAACATGAGTGGTTTGCTAAATGCGTCTATAACTCATCAAAAAATGAAGGTCTGCCATAGGTAATAGAAAATATGTGCATAGAATGCACAACTACAGTGTAATCGACAAGCATAGTGACCAAAGTTGATTGATGGCCAACAAAAACTCAAACATGAGCAGTTTCCTAAATGCAGCTATAACTCAACAAAAAATGAAGGTTTTTGAAAGGCGATAGAAAATACATGTATAGAATGCACAACTATAGTGTAATCCACAAGCATAGTCAACAAAGTTGATTGATGGCCCACAAAAACTCAAACACGATCGGTTTCCTAAATACGGCTATAACTCAACATAAGATGAAGTTTCATGAAAGGCAATAGAAAATACGCATACAAAATACACAACTACAGTCAATCCACAATCGTAGTCACCAAATTTCATTGATAGCCCACAAAATCTTATAAAAAAGGGAAGGTTCATGAAAGGCAATAGAAAATACCTGTATACAATGCACAACTATAGTGTAATCCACAAGCCTAGTGACCAAAGTTGATTGATGGCCCACGAAAAGTGAAACTCGAATGGTTTCCTAAATGTAGCTATAACTCAATGAAGAAATAAAGGTTTGCGAAAGGTGATAGAGAATACACTTATAGAATGCACAACTATAGTGTAATCCATAATTGTAGCTACAAAAGTTGATCGATGGCCCATAAAAACTAAAATACGAGCGGTTTCCTAAGTGCGGCTATTAGTCAATGGAAAATGAAGGTTTGCGGAAGGTGATAGAAAATACGCTTATAGAATGCATAACTACAGTGCAGTCCACAATCATAGTCATCAAAGTTAATCAATGCCTACCAAAACTCAGACACGAGCATTTTTCTAAATACGGCTATAACTCAACAAAAATTCAAGGTTCGTGAACAACAATTAAAAATATGCGTACTAAATGCATAACTACAGTACAATCTACAATCGCAGTCACCAAAGTTGATTGATGGCCCACAAAAACTAAAAAATGAGCAGTTTCGTAAATGCTGCTATAACTTAAGAAAAAATGAAGGTTCCCAAAAGGTGATAGAAAATACACATATATAATGCACAACTACAATGTAATCCACAAGCATAGTCACAAAAAATGAAGGTTCACAAAAGGCGATAGAAAATACATGTACAAAATTGACAACTACAGTGCTATTCAAAATCATAGTCACCAAAGTTGATCAATGGCCCATGAAAACTCAAACATGAGCGGTTTCCTAAATGCAGCCATAACTCAACAAAAAATGAACATTCGCAAAAACCAATAGAAAATACTTGTATAGAATACACAATTGAAGTGTAATCCACAATCATAGACACACAAGTTGATCAATGGCCCACAAACACTCAAACACTAGTGGTTTCCTAAATGTGGCCATACCTGAACAAAAAAAGAACATTAGTGAAAAGGCAATAAAAAATATGCATATAGAATGCACAACTACAGTGTAATCCAAAAGAGTTGTCACCAAAGTTGATCGATGGCCCATGAAAATTCAAACTCAAGCGGTTTCCTAAATTCGACTATAACTAAAAAAAAATGAAGGTTCGCAAAAGGCGATAGAAAATTAAAGGTTTGTGACATGCGTGTAAAAAATAGACAAATATAGTGCATTCCACAATTGTAGTCACCAAAGCTGATTGATGGCCCACGAAAACTCAAACACGACCGGTTTCCTCAGTGCATTTATAACTCAATGAAAAAGAAGGTTCGCGTAAGGCGATATAAAATACGCGAATAGAATGCACAGCTACAGTCTAATCCACAAGCGTAGTAACCAAAGTTGATTGATGGACCACGAAAACTCAAAATTGAGCAGTTTCTTAAATGTGGCTATAACTTAACAAAAAATGAAGGTTCGTGAAAGGCAATAAAAAATACACGTACATAATGGATAACTATAGTGCAATCAAGAATCGTAGTCACCAAAGCTGATCGGTGGGAAAAAAAATCAGAGGTGAGAGTGGTTTGCTAAGTGCAGCTATAACTCAACGAAAAATGAAGGTTCATGAAAGGCAATAGAAAATACATGTATAGAATGCACAACTAAAGTGTAATCCACAATCATAGTTACCTAAGCTAATTTATGGCCCACGAAAACTCAAACACAAGTGTTTTCCTAAATATAACTATAACTCAACAAAAAATGAAAGGTTCGTGAAAGGCAATTACAAATATGCACCCAAAATGTACAACTACAATTCAATCCACTATCACAGTCACCAAAGTTGATCGCAACCCACAAAAACTCAAACACGAGTGGTTTCCTAAATGCGGCTATAATTCAAAAAAAAAAAAAGTTCGTTAAAGGTGATAAAAAATACACATAATGGAGAACTATAGTGCAATCCACAATCGTACTCACCAAAGTTGATCAATGGCCCACGAAAACTCAAAAACGAGTGGTTTCCTAATCTCAGGTATAACTCAACCAAAAACGAAGCTTGTCGAAAAGTGATAGAAAATAAGCCTATAGAATGCACAACTACAGTGTAATCCACAATCGTAGTTACCAAAGTTGTTCGATGGCCCACGAAAACTCAATCATGATCATTTTCCTAAATACGACTATAACTCAACAAAAATTGAAGGTTCATGAAAGGCGATAAAAAATGTGTACAGAATGCACAATTGTAGTCACCAAAGTTGATGTATGGCCCACGAAAACTCAAACACGAGAGTTTTCCTAGATGCGGCTATAACTCAACAAAAAATAAAGGTTCATAAAATTTGATTAAAAATATGTGTACAGAATGCACAACTAGAGTACAATCCACAACCGAAGTCACCAAAGTTGATCGATGGCCACAAAAACTTAACATGAGTGGTTTTTGTAAAGACAGCTATAACTCAACAAAACATGAAGTTTCACGAAAGGGGATAGAAAATATGTCTATGGAAAACCCATGTACAGTGTATTCAACAAGCGTAAGTTGATCGATGGCCACAAAAACTTAAACATGAGCAGTTTTTCTAAAGACAGCTATAACTCAACAAAACATGAAGTTTCCTGAAAGGGGATAGAAAATACGCCTATGGAATACCCAAGTATAGTGTATTTGACAAGCGTAGTCACCAAAGTTTATCAATGGCGCACTAAAATTCAAACATGAGCGGTTTCCAAAATGCGGCTATAACTCAACAAAAAATAAAGGTTCGCGATAAGCGATAGAAATTACACGTACCAAATGGACAACTATACTGCAATCCACAATTGTAGTCACCAAAGTTCATCGATGGCCTACAAAAACTCAAATATGAGTGGTTTCGTAAATGCAGCTATAACTCAACAAAAAATAAAGGTTCGCGAAAGATGATTAAAAATATTTGTACGAAATGCATAACTATAGTGTAAACTACAAGCGTAGTCAGCAAAGTTGATTGAAAGCCCATGAAAACTCAAATAGGAGCAGTGTCCTACATGTGACTATAACTCAACAAAAAATTAAGGTTCACAAAAGGCGATAGAAAATACATATACAGATTGGAGGACTACAGTGTAATCCACAATCGTAGTCACCAAAGTTGATCGATGGTTCACGAAAAATCAAACACAAGCGGTTTCCTAAGTGTGGCTATAACTCAGCAAAAAATGAAGGTTCACGAAAGGTGATAGAAAATATGCATACATAATTGAAAACTACAGTGCAATCCACCATCATAGTCACAAAAGTTGATCGATGGGCCAAGAAAACTCAAACACAAGCGTTTTCCTAATGCGACTATAACTCAACAAAAAATGAAGGTTCATGAAAGGAAAATGGAAATATGCATACAAAATACACAACTATAGTACATTCCAAAATCGTAATCACCAAAGATGATTGATAGCCCAAAAAAACTCAAATACGAGCAGTTTCCTAAATAAGGCTATAACTCACCAAAAAATGAAAGTTAACCAAAGACGATAGAAAATATGCGTACAAAATGGACGACTACAGTGCAATCGGAAATCGTAGTGACCAAAGTTGATCGATGGCGCACAAAAACTCAAACACGAGTGGTTTACTAATTGAAGCTATAACTTAATGAAAAATGAAGGTTTGAGAAAGGTGATAGAAAATATGCATATAGAATGAAAAGCTAAAGTATAATCCACAATCATAGTCACCAAAGTTGATTGATAGCCCACGAAAACTCAAACATGAGCATTTTCCCAAATTCTATCTCAACAAAAAACTGAAGGTTCGTGAAAGCTGATTAAAAATATGCTTACAAAATGCACAACTATAGTCCAATCTAGAATCGCGGCAAACAAAGTTGATTGATGGCCCAAAAAAAATTAAACATGAGCAATTTCCTAAATGTGTCTATCACTCAACAAAAAATGAAGGTTCACGAAATGTGATAGAAAATACACATATCGAATGCACAACTACAGTGTAATCCACAAGTGTACTGACCAAATTTGATTGATGGCCCACGAAAACTCAAACTCAAGTGGTTTAATAAATGTGGCTGTAACTCAACAAAAAATGAAGGTTCGCGAAAGACGATAGAAAATATGCGTACATAATGCACAACTACAGTGCAATCTAGAATCGTAGTCACCAAATTTGATCAATGGCGCACGAAAACTAAAACACAAGCATTTTCCTAAGTGCAGCTAGAACTCAATTAAAAATGAAGGTTCACAAAACGCGATAGAAAATACGTGTATAGAATGCACATCTACATTGTAATCCACAATCATAGTCACCAAAGTTGATTGATGGCCGAAAATAACTCAAACACGAGCGTCTTATAAAGTTGGGCCTTAACTCAACAATTTTTTTTGGGAAAATTTAAAATATGTTTTTTATACACGTGTATAGGATTTTTCATATAAAGATTTAAAAAAATTGCCTCTAATACTACTATTGCTTTTGGTTTTTTTAAAAATCTATATTTTTCAAGAACAACTTTTTTTTTTTTTAAAACAGATGATTTGGGTCTCTTTAAAACATGAGCATCTATAAAACCCATTTTTTTAATTTTCCACAAGAATACTGTTTCGTAGATTCTATTTTTGGGGGATTTTTTAATTGTTGATGAAAAAATAGTTTTTCAAAAAAAGGACGATTTGAGTCTACTCAGAATGACATTCTCTACAAAACCCATCTCTTAGATATTTCATAAACAGATTCAAAAAAATTGCCTTTGTTACATATATTGCTTCTACTTTTTTAAAAAATCCACTTCTACTTTTTAAAAAAATCTATGTTTTTCAAGAACAACTTATTTTTTTTAAAAACGGATCATCTGGGTCTTTTTACCTCTTGAGCACGTATAAAATGAACATTTTCAATTTTCCCAAATAAAATTGTTTCGCAGATTTGATTTTTGAGGGGTTCTTGTATGTTGGTGAAAACTTAGGTTTTCAAAAAAAAGACAATCCAGGTTTCCTCAGAACGACATTCTCTACAAAACCCATTTCCTTTCCAATTTCAATTTTCTTGGGCCATCAATCAACTTTGGTGACTACGCTTGTGGATTACACTGTAGTTGTGCGTTATACATGCATATTTTTAATCGCCTTTCATGAACCTTCATTTTTTGTTGAGTTATAGCCGCATTTAGGAAACCGCTTGTGTTTGAGTTTTCATGGGCCATCGATCAAGTTTTTGACTACGATTGTGGAGTGCACTTTAGTTGTGCATTATGAATGCCTATTCTCTTTTGCCTTTCGTGAACCTTCATTTTTTGTTTAGTTATAGCCGCGTTTAGGAAACCTCTCATGTTTGAGTTTTTATGGGCCATCAATCAACGTTGGTGACTACGATTATGGATTACACTATAGTTCATTCTAAATGGTTATTTTCTGTCGCCTTTCGCAAACCTTCATTTTTCATCGAGTTATAGCCACATATAGGAAAACGCTTGCGTTTGAGTTTTCATTTGCCATCGATCAACTTTGGTGACTACGATTGTGGATTGTACTATAGTTGTGCATTCTGCATGATTATTTTTAACCGCCTTTCATCAACCTTCCTTTTTTGTTGAGTTATTGCCACATTTAGGAAAACACTTGTCTTTGAGTTTTCGTGGGCCATCAATCAACTTCAGTGGCTATTATTGTGGAGTAGATTATAGTTGTCCGTTCTATACGCATATTTTCTATCGCCTTCCGTGAACCTTCATTTTTCGTTGAGTTATAGCCACACTTACGAAACCACTTGTGTTTGAGTTTTTGTGGGCCATTGATCAACTTTGGTGACTACGATTCTAGATTGCACTATACTTGTACATTGTGTACATCTATTTTCTATTGCCTTTCAAGACACTTTATTTTTTGTAGAGTTATAGCCACATTTAGGAAACTACTCGAGTTTCTGCTTTCGTGGGCCGTCGATCAAATTTGGAGACTACGATTGTGGATTACACTGTAGTTGTCCATTCTATACACGTATTTTCAATCACCTTTCATGAACCTTAATTTTTTTTCAGTTATAGCTGTACTTAGGAAATCCCTCGTGATTGAGTTTTTGTGGGACATCAATCAACTTTGGAGACTAAGATGTTGGATTGCAATGTAGTTTTTCATTATCAATGCTAGTTTTCTATCACATTTCACGAACCTGCATTTACTTTTCAGTTATAACCGCATTTAGGAAACCGCTCGTGTTTCAGTTTTTTTTAGCCATTGATCAACTTTGGTGACTACGATTGTATATTACACTTTATTTGTTCATTCTACAAACTTATTTTCTATCACCTTTCGTGAACCTTCATTCTTTTTCGAGGTATAGCGCCATTTAGGAAACTCCTCATGTTTGAGTTTCTATGGGCCACCAATCAACTTTGGTGACTACGATTGTAGATTTTACTATAATTGTGTATTATGTATGCATAGTTTTAATCACTTTTCATGATTTTTTATTTTTTTTTAGTTTTAGCTGCATTTAGGAAAACTATCGTGAATGAGTTTTCATGGGCCATCGATCAACTTTGGTGACTACGCTTCTAGATTACACTGTAGTTATTCATTCTATACACGTATTTTCTATCCATACGAATATTTTTAATCGCCTTTCACGAACCTTTCAATTTTTGTTGAGTTATAGCTGCATTTAGCAAAATGCTTGTATTTGAGTTTTCCTGGGCCATCAATCAATTTTGGTCACTACAATTGTGGATTACACTATAGTTATGCATTCTATATGCGTATTTTATATCGCCTTTAGAAAATACGCATATAGAATGCACAACTACAGTGTAATCTTGAAGAATGTCACCAAAGTTTATCGACAACCCACGAAAACTCATTCATGATAGTTTTCCTAAATGCAGCTAAAACTAAAAAAAAATGAAGTTTCATGAAAAGTGATTAAAAATATGCGTACAAAATACACAACTATAGTACAATCCACAATCATAGTCACCAAAGTTAATTGATGGCCCATACAAACTCAAACATGAGCAATTTCCTAAATGCCGCTATACCTCAACATAGAATGAAGGTTCACAAAAGGTGATAGAAAATAAGTGTATAGAATGAACAAAAACAGTGTAATATACAATCATAATCACAAAAGTTAATCGATGGCTAACAAAAACTCAAACACGATCGGTTTAATAAAAGTGGCTATAACTCAAATGTAGATGAAGGTTCGTGAAATGTGATAGAAAACTAGCACCCATAATGCAAAACTAGATTGCAATCCACAATCGTAGTCTCCAAAGTTGATCGATGGCCCACAAAAACTCAATCACGAGGGATTTCCTATATAATGCTATAACTGAACAAAAAATGAAGGTTCACGAAAGGCGATTGAAAATACCTGTATAGAATGCACAACTACAGTGTAATGCACAATCGTCGTGTCCAAAGTTGGTTGATGGCCCATGAAAACACAAACTCAAGCGGTTTCCTAAATGTGGCTATAACTCAACAAAAAATAAGGTGTCTTGAAATTTGGTAGAAAATACATGTACGCAATGGACAACTACAGTGCAATCCACAATCGTAGTCACCAAAGTTAATCGATGGCCAACGAAAACTCCAACATGAGCGATTTCCTAAATGCGGCTATAACTCATCAAAAAATGAAGTTTCTTGAAAGGTGATTAAAAATATGCATATAGAATACAAACCTACAGTAGAATCCACAATTGTAGTCACTAAAGTTGATCGATGGCCCACGAAAACCTAAACATGAGTGGTTTCCTAAGTGCCGCGATAACTCAATGAAAAATGAAGGTACTGTTCATAATGCGCAACTACTGTATAATCCACAAGTGTAGTCACCAATGTTGATCGATGAAACATGAGTGGTTTCCTAAATGTAGCCATAACTCAACAAAAATAAAGGTTCGCGAAAGGCGTTAGAAAATACGGGTACATAATGGACAACAATAGTGACATCCACAATCGTAGTCCCCAGAGTTGATTGATGGCCCACAAAAACTCAAACATGAACAGTTTCCTAATTGCGGCTATAACTCAATAAAAAATGAAGGTTCCCAAAAGGCAATAGAAAATACGAGCGGTTTCATAAGTGCAGCTGTAACTCAACAAAAAATCAAGTTTTAAAAAAGGCAATAGAAAATATGCATATAGAATGCACAACTATAGTGTAATCTACAATCGTAGTCACGAAAGTTGATGAATGGCCTAGGAAAACTCAAACACTAGAGATTTCCTAAATGTGGCTATAACTCAACAAAAATTGAAGGTTCGTAAAAGGAGATTAAAAAATATGTGTACATAATGCACAACTACAGTACAATCCACAATCATAGTCACAAAAGTTGATTGATTGCCCACAAAACCCCAAACATGAGCAGTTTCCTAAATGCAGCAATAGCTCAACAAAAATAAATGTTTGCAAAAGGTGTTAGAAAATACGCGTACATAATGGAAAACTATAGTGCAATCCACAATCATAGTCACTAGAGTTGATTGATGGCCCACAAAAACTCAAACATGAGCGGTTTCCTAAATGCGGGTATAACTCAATAAAAACTGAAGGTTCCCAAGAGGTAGTAGAAAATACACGTACATAATGGACAACTAGAGTGCAATCCACAATCATAGTCACCAAAGTTGATAGATGACCCATGAAAACTTAAACTCGAGCGGTTTCCTAAGTGTGGCTATAACTAAAAAAAAAATCAAGGTTCACAAAAGGTGATAGAAAATATGCATATAGAATGCAAAACTACAATGTAATCCACAATCATAATCACCAAAGTTGATCAATGGCCCAGGAAAACTCAAACACGAGAGATTTCCTAAATGCTGCTATAACTCAACAAAAAATGAAGGTTTGTAAAAGGAGATTAAAAATATGTGTACATAATGCACAACTATAGTACAATCCACAATCGTAGTCACCAAACTCAATTGATTACCCACAAAACCTCAAACATGAGCAGTTTCCTAAATGCAGGTATAACTCAACAAAAAATGAAAGTTCACAAAAGGCGATAGAAAATACGTGTATAGAATGCAAAACTCTAGTTTAACCCACAAGCGTAGTCACTAAAGTTGATTGATGGCGCAAAAAAACTCAAATATGGGGTTTCCTAAAGGTGGTTATAATTTAACAAAAAATGAAGGTTCACAAAAGGCAATAGAAGAGACATGTATAGAATACACAACTACAGTTTAATCAACAAAAAATCAAGGTTTGTTAAAAGCAATTAAAAATATGTGTAAAAAATCCACAACTAAATTACAATCCACAATCATAGTCAACAAATATTGATAGATGGCCCACAAAAACTAAATCACTTGCGGTTTCCTAAATGCGGCAATAACTCAACAAAAAATGAATTTTTATGAAAGGTGATAGAAAATACACGTATAGAATGCACAACTACAGTGTAATCCACAAGCGTAGTCACCAAAGTTGATCGATGACCCATTAAACCTCAAACTCGAGTGGTTTCCGAAATGCGGCTATAACTCAACAAAAAATGAAGGTTTGAAAGGTGATAGAAAATACTTCTAGAGAATGGATAGCTATAGTGTAATCCACAACCGTAGTCACCAAAGTTGATCATTGGCCCACAAAAACTCAAACATGAGCAGTTTCCTAAATGCGGCTATAACTGAAGAAAAAAAAAAGGTAGCGAAAGGCGATAGAAATACGCGTACAGAATGGACAACTACAGTGCAATCCACAAGCGTAGTGACCAAAGTTGATCGATGGTCCACAAAAAATCAAACATGAGCAATTTCCTTAATGCAGCTATAACTCAAGAAAAAATGAAGGTTCTCGTAAGGCGAAAGAAAATATGCGTATAGAATGCAAAACTACAGTGTAATCCACAAGCGTAGTCAACAAAGTTGATCGATGGCCCACGAAAACTCAAACTCTAGCGGTATCCTAAATGCGGCTATAACTACACAAAAGGAGAAGTTTCATGAAAGGCAATAGAAACTACGCATACAAAATGGACAACTACAGTGCAATCCACAATCTTAGTCACCACAATTGATTGAGACCACAAAAACTCACACACGAGCAGTTTCCTAAGTGTGGCTATAAATCAACGAAAAATGAAGGTTCATGAAAGGAAATAGAAAATAACCTTATAGAATGGACAACTATAGTGTAATCTACAAGCCTAGTCACCAAAGTTGATTGATGGGCCACAAAAACTTAAACTCGAGCAATTTCCCAAATGCGGCTATAACACAACAAAAAATGAAGGTTCACCAAAGGTGATAGAGAATACGCTTATAGAATGCACAAGTACAATGTAATCCACAATTGTAGTCACGAAAGTTATTTGATGGCCCATGAAAACTACAACATGAGCGGTTTCCTAAGTGTGGCTATTAGTCAACGAAAAAATGAAGGTTTGCAAAAGGTGATAGAAAATACACTTATAGAATGCACAATTCAGTGTAATCCACAATTGTAGTCACGAAAGATGATCGATTTCATAAAAGCAGTAGTAACTCAGTAAAAAAAGAAAGGTTCGCGAAAGTTAATAGAAAATACAATTATAGAATTCACAACAATAGTGTAATCCACAATTGTAGTCACCAAAGTTGATCGATACCCACCAAAAATCAGACACGAGCATTTTCCTAAATGCGGCTATAACTCAAAAAAACCTAAAGGTTCATGAACGACGATTAAAAATAAGCGTATAGAATGCATAACTATAATACAATCCACAATAGTAGTCACCAAAGTAGATAGATGACCCATGAAAACTCAAAAATGAGCAGTTTCGTAAATGCTACTATAACTCAACAAAAATTGAAGTTTTGTGAAAGGCGATGGAAAATACGTGTATAGAATGCACAACTACAGTGTAATCCACAAGCGTAGTGACCAAAGTTGATCGATGGCCCACGAAAACTCAAACTCACGCGGTTTCCTAAATATGGCTATAACAAAACAAAAAATGAAGGTTTGAGAAAGGCGATAGAAAATACATGTATAGGATGGACAACTATAGTGCAATTTAGAATCGTAGTTACCAAAGTTGATCGATGGCCCACGAAAACTTAAACACGAGCGGTTTCCTAAGTGTAGCTATGGAATGCACAACTACAATGTAATCCACAATTGTAGTCACCAAAGCTTATAGATGACCCATGAAAACTCAAACACGAATGTTTTCCTAAATGCTTAACTCAACAAAAAATGAAGGTTCATGAAAGGGGATTTAAAATATACGTACATAATGCACAACTACAGTACAATCCAATATCGTAGTCACCAAAGTTGATTGATGGCCCAAAAAAACTTAAACATGAGCGGTTTCCTAAATGCAGCCATAACTCAACAAAACATGAAGTTTTGCGAAAGGTGATAGAAAATACGCGTATAGTATATACAACTCCAGTGTAATCCACAAGTGCGACTAAAAACCAAAGTTGATCGATGGCCCACGAAAATTCAAACATGTGCATTTTCCTAAATGCGACTATAACTCAACAAAAAATGAAGGTTTGTGAAAGGCAATCAAAAATATGTGTACAGAATGCACAACTATAGTACATTCTAGAATGATAGCCCACAAAAACTCAAATATGAGCGGTTTCCTAAATATTGCTATTAAATAATGAAGGATCGTGAAAGGCAATTAAAAATATGCATCCAAAATGCACAACTACAGTAAAATCCACAATCATAGTCACCAAAATTTATCAATGGCCCAAAACAATTCAAACATGAGCAATTTCCTATATGCGACTGTAACTCAAAAAAAAGAAAAGATTTGCGAAAGGCAATAGAAAATATGCATATAGAATGCACAACTATAGTGTAATCCACAAGCGTAGTCACCAAAGTTGAATGATGGCCCATGAAAACTGAAACACACTTGGTTTTCCAAATATGGCTATAACTCAACCAAAAATCAAGGTTCGCAAAAGGCGATAGAAAATACGCGTATAGAATGCACAACTATAGTGTAATCCACAATCGTAGTCACCAAAGTTGATTGACGGCCCAAACTCAAACACGAGTGTTTTCCTAAATTCACATATAACTCAACAGAAAATCAAGGTTCGTAAAAGGTGATTAAAAATATGCGTAGAAAATGCATAACAACAGTACACTCCACAATCGTAGTCAGCGATAGAAAATAGGCGTACATAATGCACAACTACAGTGCAATCCACAATAGTAGTCATCGAAGTTTATTGATGGCCCATGAAAACTCAAACACGAGTGGTTTATTAAATGTAGCTATATAACTCAATAAAAAATGAAGGTTCACAAAAGGTGATAGAAAATACGTATATATAATGTAAAACCATAGTGTAAACCACAAGTGTACTCACCAAAGTTGATCAATGGCCCACGAAAACTCAATCTCGAGTAGTCTCCTAAATGTGGCTATAACTCAACAAAAAATAAGGTTCCTGTAAGGCTATAGAAAATATATGTACATAATGGACAATGATAGTGCAATCCCCAATCGTAGTCACTTAAGTTGATCGATGGCCCACATAAACTCAAACACGAGCGATTTCCTAAATGCAGCTATAACTCAACCAAAAATAAAGATTCGTAAAAGGCGATAGAAAAAAAGCGTATAGAATGCACAACTACAGTGTACATAAATGGCCCACGAAAACTCAAACTCGAGCAGTATCCAAAATGCAGCTATAACTCAATAAAAAATGAAGTTTCATAAAATGCATTAGAATATACGCATACATAATGGACAAGCAAAAAATGAAGATTCACGAAATACGATAGACAATACACCTATAGAATGCAAAACTATAGTGTAATCCACAAGTGCAGTATCCAAAGTTGATCAATGGCCAACGAAAACTTGTGAATTACACTGTAATTATCCATTCTATCGCATTTCCAGAACCTTCATTTTTCATTGAGTTATAGTTGCGCTTAAGAAACCATTCGTGTTTAATTTTTTCTGGGCCATCGATCATCTTTGGTGAGTACGATTGCGGATTGCACTACAGTGATTAATTTTGTATGCTTATTTTCTAGCCGGATATCGGAAAGCGCTCGAGTTTGAGTTATCATGGGCCATCGATCAACTTTGGGGACTACGATTGTGGATTGTTGTAGTAGTGCATTCTATACATATATTTTATATCACCTTTTGCGAACCTTCATTCTTTGTTGACTTATAGGCACATTTTGTAAACCGCTCGAGTTTGAGTTTTGTCGGCCATGAATCGACTTTGGTGACTACGATTGTGGATTGCACTACAGTTGTCCATTCTACACATGTATTTTCTATCGTCGTTCGCGAACCTTCATTTTTCATTGAGCTATAGCCACATTTAGGAATCCACTCATGTTCGAGTTTTCATGGGCCATTGATCAACTTTGTTGACTACAATTGCAGATTCTATAATTGTCCATTTTGTACACATATTTTCTATCGCCTTTTGTGAACCCTCATTCTTTGTTGAGTTATAGCCGTATTTAGGAAACTACTTGTGTTTGAGTTTTTGCAGGCCATTGATCAACTTTGGTGACTATGCTTTTGAATTACACTGTATTCTACACACATATTTTCTATCGCTTTTCATGAAGCTTCATTTTTTGTTGAGTTATAGGTGCATTTAGGAAACCACTCGTGTTTTAATTTTCATGGACCATCTATCAATTTTGGTGACTACTATTTTACATTATACTATAGTTGTGAATTCTATCGGCGTATTTTCTATTCGCTTTCGCTAAATCTTAATTTTTTCTTGAGTTATAGCCGCATTTAGGAAACAACTTGTGTTTGATTTTTCGCGTGTCATCAAGCAACTTTGGTGACTATGATTGTGGATTGTACTATAGTTGTGCATTTCGTAGGCATATATTTATTTTCCTTTCACGAACCTTCATTTTTTGTTGAGTTTAGCCACATTTAGGAAAATGCTCGTATTTGAGTTTTTCTGGGCTATCTATAAACTTTGGTGACTATGATTATGGATTGCACTATAGTTGTGCATTATGGATGTATATTTTTAATTTCCTTTTACGAACCTTCAATTTTTGTTGAGTTATGGCCGCATTCAGGAAACCACTCGAGTTTGAGTTTTCGTAGGTCATTGATCAACTTTTGTGACTACGCTTGGGGATTACACTGTAGTTGTGCATTTTGTGCATGTATTTTCCATCGCCTTTCACGAACCTTTAGTTTTTTTTGAGTTATAACCACATTTAGGAAACTGCTAATGCTTGAGTTTTTATGGGCCGTTAATCAACTTTGCTGACTACGATTTTGGATTGTACTCTAGTTGTGCATTTTGTACTCATATTCTTAATCGCCTTTCATGAACTTTCATTTTTTGTTGAGTTATAGCTGCGTTTAGTAAAATGCTCGTGTTTGAGTTTTTGTGGGCCATTGATCAACTTTGGTGATTGCGATTGTAGATTACATTGTAGTTGTGCATTCTATACGCTCCTTTTCTATTGCCTTTCATGAACCTTCATTTTTTATTGAGTTATAGCTACAATTAGGAAACCGCTCATGTTTGAGTTTTTGTGGGCCATCAATGAACTTTGGTGACTACGCTTGTGGATTGCACTATATTTGAGCATTCTATACACGCATATTCTATTACCTTTTGCGGACCTTCATTTCTTGTTGAGTTATAGGCACATTTAGGCAACTGTTTATGTTTGGTTTTTTTTGGGCCATTGATCAAATTTGGTGACTACGATTCTGGATTGTACTATAGTTTTCCACTTTTTACACATATTTTCTATCGCCTTTCATGAACCTCCATAAATGATCTTTGAGTTTGTCTGGGCCATAAATCAACTTTGGTGACTACGATTCAGGATTGTACTGTAGTTGTGCATTTTGTATGCATATTTTTAATCACCTTTCATGAAACTTCATTTTTTGTTGAGTTATAGCCGCATTTACGAAAACGCTCGTGTTTGAGTTTTCATGCGCCATTGATCAACTTTTGTGACTATGATTGTGGATTACACTGCAATTGTACATTCTATACACATTTTCTTTCACCTTTCGCGAACATTAATTTTTCGTTGAGTTATAGCCGCAGTGAGGAAATCGCTTATGATTGAGTTTTCATTGGCCATCAATCAACTTTGGTGACTACGATTGTGGATTGCATTGTAGTTGCCCAATCTGTACGAGTATTTTCTATCACCTTTCGCGAACCTTCATTTTTCATTAAGTTATAATCGTATGTAGGAAACCGCTTGTGTTTGAATTTTCGTAGGCTATTGATCAAATTGGTGATTATGAATGTGGATTACACTATAGTTCTCCATTCATTATGCGTATTTTCCTTTCGTGAACCTTCATTTTTTGTTGAGTTATAGCCTCATATAGGAAAACACTCGTGTTTGACTTTTCCTGGGCCATCGAACATTTTTGGTGACTACGATTATGTATTACACTGTAGTTTTGCATTCTATACGTGTATTTTCTATCACCCTTCACAAACATTCATTTTCTTTTTAGTTATAGCCGCACTTGCGAAACCGCTCATGTTAGAGTTTTCGAGGGCTATTGATCAACTTTTGTGAAAATACTATAACTGAACAAAAAATGAAAGTTCGCGAAAGGCAATAGAAAATACGCATACAAGATGGACAACTACAGTGCAATCCACAATGGCAGTCACCAAAGTTGATCGATGGCCCATGAAAAATCAAACACGAGCAGATTCCTAATTGCCGCTATAACTCACACACGAGGAGTTTCCTAAGTGCGGCTATAACTCAATGAAAAATGAAGGTTCATGAAAGGTAATAGAAAATACCTATATACAATGCACAACTATAGTGTAATCCACAAGCGTAGTCACCAAAGTTGATTGATGGCCCACGAAAACTAAAACTCGAGCAGTTTCCTAAATGCAGCTATAACTCAATGAAAATAAAGGTTCACAAAAGGTGATAGAGAATAAACTTATAATGCACAAGTACAGTGTAATCCACAATCGTAGCTACGAAAGTTGATCGATGGCCCATGAAAACTAAAATACAATAGTCAATGAAAAATGAAGGTTTTCAGAAGGTGATAGAAATATGCTTATAAAATGCTCAACTACAGTGTAATCCACAATCATAGTCATCAAAGTTAATCAATGCCCACCAAAACTTAGACATGAGCATTTTTCTAAATGCGGCTATAATTTATCAAAAATTCAAGGTTCGTGAATGACGATTAAAAATATGCGTACTGAGTGCATAACTACAATACAATCCACAATCATAGTCACCAAAGTTGATTGATGGCCCACAAAAACTAAAAAATGAGCGTTTTCGTAAATGCTGCTATAACTTAACAAAAAAGGAAGGTTCGCGAAAGGTGATAGAAAATACGGGTATATAATGCACAACTACAATGTAATCCACAAGCGTAGTCACCAAAGTTGATTGATAGCCCATGAAAACTCAAACTCACATGGTTTCCTAAATACAGCTATAACTCAACAAAAAATGAAGGTTCACAAAAGGTGATAGAAAATACACGTACAAAATGGACAACTACAGTGCGATCCAAAATCATAGTCACCAAAGTTGATCAATGGCCCATGAAAACTCAAACATGAGCAGTTTCCTAAATGCACCTGTAACTCAACAAAAAATGAACATTCGCAAACACTAGTGGTTTCCTAAATGCAGCCATACCTCAACAAAAAAAGAATATTAGTGAAAAGGCAATAGAAAATATGCATATAGAATGCACAACTACAGTGTAATCCAAAAGAGTTGTCACCAAAGTTGATCGATGGCCCATGAAAATTCAAACTCAAGTGGTTTCCTAAATGCGGGTATAACTTAAAAAAAAATGGAGGTTCAAAAACATGCGTATAGAATGCACAACTATAGTGTAATCCACAATCGTAGTCACACAAGTTGATCAATGGCCCACTAAAACTCAAACTTGAGCGGTTTCCTAAATGCTACTATAACTAAAAAAAATGAAGGTTTGCCAAATACGCATAAAAAATAGACAACTATAGTGCATTCCACAATCGTAATCACCAAAGTTGATTGATGGCCCACAAAAACTCAAACACAACCAGTTTCCTAAGTGCGGTTATAACTCAACGAAAAAAGAAGGTTCGTGTAAGGCGATAGAAAATACGCATATAGAATGCACAGCTACAGTGTAATCCACAAGCGTAGTAATCGATGGACCACGAAAAGTCAAACTGAGCGGTTTCTTAAATGCGGCTATAACTTAACAAAAAATGAAGGTTCATGAAAGGCGATAAAAAATACACATACATAGGATTTTTTATACAAATATTCAGAAAATTTGCCTATATTACCACTACTGCTTTTACTTTTAAAAAAGATCTATCTTTTTCAAAAACAACTTATTTTTTTATAAAACGCATGATCTGGGTCTTTTTATAACATGAGCATCTATAAAACTCATTTTTTCAATTTTCCACAAAAATACTGTTTCGTAGATTCTATTTTTGAGGGGTTTTTACATGTTGATGAAAAAATAGCTTTTTGAAAAAAGGACGATCTGAGTCTACTCAGAACAACATTCTCTACAAAACCCATTACTTAGTTATTTCATAAAAAGATTTAAAATAATTTGCCTTCGTTACCCTACTGCTTCTACTTTAAAAAAAAAATGTTTTTGAAAAACAACTTATTTTTCTAAAAAACGGATCACCTAGGTCTTTTTAGCTCTCGAGCACGTATAAAACCAATATTTTTGATTTTCGCAAATAAAATTGTTTCGTAGATTCGATTTTTGAGGGGTTCTTGCATGTTGGTTAAAAATTATGTTTTCAAAAAAATGACAATCCGTGTTTCCTCAGAATGACATTCTCTACAAAACCCATTTCCTTTCGAGTTTCAGTTTTCATAGGCCATCAATCAACTTTGGTGACTATGCTTGTGGATTGCACTATAGTTGTGCATTATGTATGCGTATTTTCTATCGCCTTTCACAAACCTTCATTTTTGTTGAGTTATAGCCGCATTTTGGAAACTACTAATGTTTGAGTTTTTGTGGGCCATCAATCAACTTTGGTGACTACGATTGTTGATTGTACTGTAGTTGTGCATTCTATATGCATATTTTTAATCGCCTTTCATGAACCTTCATTTTTTGTTGAGTTATAGCCGCATTTAGGAAACCGCTTGTCGCATTTTGGAAACTACTAATGTTTGAGTTTTTGTGGGCCATCAATCAACTTTGGTGACTACGATTGTTGATTGTATTGTAGTTGTGCATTCTATATGCATATTTTTAATCGCCTTTCATGAACCTTCATTTTTTGTTGAGTTATAGCGGCATTTAGGAAACCGCTTGTGTTTGAGTTTTCGTGGGCCATCGATCAAGTTTTTGACTACGATTGTGGATTGCACTTTAGTTGTGCATTATGAATGCCTATTCTCTATTTCCTTTCGTGAACCTTCATTTTTTGTTTAGTTATAGCCGCATTTAGGAAACCTCTCATGTTTGAGTTTTTGTGGGTCATGGATCAATGTTGGTGACTACGATTATGGATTACACTATAGTTGTCCATTCTATATGCTTATTTTCTATCGCCTTTCGCAAACCTTCATTTTTCATTGAGTTATAGCTGCATTTAGGAAAATGTTCGCATTTGAGTTTTCTTTTTCCGTCAATCAACTTTGGTGACTATGATTGTGGATTGTACTATAGTTGTGCATTCTGCATGCATAATTTTAAGTGCCTTTGATCAACCTCCTTTTCTTGTTGAGTTATTGGCACATTTAGGAAAACACTTGTCTTTGAGTTTTCATGGGCCATTAATGAACTTTAGTGGCTATGATTGTGGAGTACACTATAGTTGTCTACTTTATTGCCTTTTGTGAACCTTCATTTTTCGTTGAGTTATAGCCGCATTTACGAAACTGCTTGTGTTTGAGTTTTTGTGGGCCATTAATCAACTTTGGAGACTACGATTCTGGATTGCACTGTACTTGTCCATTGTGTACATGTATTTTCTATTGCCTTTCAAGACACTTTATTTTTTGTAGAGTTATAGCCACATTTAGGAAACTGCTTGAGTTTGTGTTTTCGTGGGCAATCGATCAACTTTGGAGACTACGATTGTGGATTACACTGTAGTTGTCCATTCTATACATGTATTTTCAATCGACTTTTGTGAACCTTCATTTTTTGTTCAGTTATAGTTGTACTTAGGAAATCCCTTGTGATTGAGTTTTTGTGGGACATCGATCAACTTTGAAGACTAAGAATGTGGATTGCAATGTAGTTTTGCATTATGAATGCTAGTTTTCTATCACATTTCACGAACCTTCATTTATTTTTCAGTTATAGCTGCATTTAGGAAATCGCTCGTGCTTGATTTTTTGTTAACCATCGATCAACTTTGGTGACTACTATTGTATATTACACTATTGTTTTTCATTCTATACACTTATTTTCTATCACCTTTCATGAACCTTCATTCTTTTTTGAGGTATAGCGGCATTTAGGAAACTGCTCATGTTTGAGTTTCTGTGGACCACCAATCGACTTTGGTGACTACAATTGTACATTGTACTATAATTGTGTATTATGTACGCATATTTTTAATCACTTTTCATGAAAATTCATTTTTCTTTTAGTTTTAGCTATATTTAAGAAAACTATCGTGTATGAGTTTTCGTGGGCCATCGATCAACTTTGGTGACTACGCTTCTAGATTACATTGTAGTTGTGCATTCTATAGATGTATTTTCTATCCATATCAATATTTTAATCGCCTTTCACGAACCTTTCAATTTTTGTTGAGTTATAGCTGCATTTAGCAAAATGTTCGTATTTGAGTTTTCCTGGGCCATCAATCAAATTTGGTCACTACGATTGTGGATGACACTGTAGTTGTGGATTCTATACGCATATTCTATATTTCCTTTAGAAAATACGCGTATAGAATGCACAACTACAGTGTAATCTAAAAGAATGTCACCAAAGTTGATCAAGGGCCCACGAAAACTCATTCACAATAGTTTTCCTAAATACAACTAAAACTTAAAAAAAATGAAGTTTCATGAAAGGTTATTAAAAATATGCATACAAAATACACAACTATAGTTATACAATCCACAATCGTAGTCACCAAAGTTGATTGATTTTCCACAGAAACTCAAACATGGTCCAGTTTCCTAAATGTGGCTATACCTCAACAAAGAATGAAGGTCCACAAAAGGTGATAGAAAATAAATGTATAGAATGAACAAATATAGTGTAATATACAATCGTAGTCACCAAAGTTCATCGATGGCTAAAAAAAACTAAAACACGAGCTATTTCCTAAATGCGGCTATAACTCAAAAGTAGATGAAGGCTCATGAAATGTGATAGAAAACTAGCATTCATAATGCAAAACTACATTGCAATCCACAATCGTAGTCTCCAAAGTTGATCGATGGCCCACAAAAACTCAATCACGAGGGATTTCCCAAATAATGCTATAACTGAACAAAAAATGAAGTTTCACGAAAGGCGATTAAAAATACCTGTATAGAATGCACAACTACAATGTAATCCACAATTGTAGTCTCCAAAGTTGGTTGACGGCCCATGAAAACACAAACTCAAGTGTTTTCCTAAATGTGGCTATAACTCAACAAAAAATAAAGTGTTTTGAAAGCCGATAGAAAATACACATAGACAATGGACAACTAGAGTGCAATCCACAATCGTAGTGACCAAAGTTGATTGATGGCCCACGAAAACTCCAACATGAGATGTTTCCTAAATGCGGCTATAACTCAACAAAAAATGAAGGTTCCTAAAAGGCGATTTACAATATGTGTATAGAATACAATCTTACAGTACAATCCACAATCGTAGTCACCAAAGTTGATCGATGGCCCATGAAAACCTAAACATGAGTAGTTTCCTAAGTGCGGCGATAACTCAATGAAAAATGAGGGTCATTCATAATGCACAACCATAGTTCAATCCACAATTGTAGTCACCAAAATTGAACAATGGCCCACAAAAACTCAAACACGAGTGGTATCCTAAGTGGGCCTCTAACTCAACAAAAAATGAAGGTTCGTCAAAGACGATTAAAAATATGCATACAAAATGCACAACTACAGTACAATCCACTATCGTAGTCACCAAAGTTGATCGATAGCCCACAAAAACTCAAACATGAGAGGTTTCCTAAATGCGGCTATAACTGAATAAAAAATGAAGATTCACGAAAGGGGATAGAAAACACGAGTATAGAATGCACAACTACTCTATAATCCACAAGTGTAGTCACCAATGTTGATCGATGGCCCACGAAAACACAAACTTGAGTGGTTTCCTAAATGCAGCCATAAACTCTACAAAAATAAAGGTTCACAAAAGGCGTTAGAAAATACGGGTACATAATGGACAACTACAGTGAAATCCAAAATCGTAGTCCCCAGAGTTGATTAATGGCCCACAAAAACTCAAACTCATATGAGTGGTTCCTAAGTGCAGCTATAACTCAACAAAAAATGAAGGTTTGCAAAAGGTGATAGAAAATATGCATATAGAATGCACAACTACAGTGTAATCCACAATTGTAGTCACCAAAGTTGAACAGCGGCCTAGGAAAATTCAAAAACAAGAGATTTCCTAAATGCGGCTATAACTCAACAAAAATTGAAAGTTCGTAAAAGGAGATTAAAAATATTTGTACATTATGCACAACTACATTAAAATCCACAATCGTAGTCACCAAAGTCGATTGATCGCCCACAAAACCCCAAACATGAGCGGTTTCCTAAATGCAACAATAACTCAGAAAAAATAAAGGTTCACAAAAGGTGTTACAAAATACGCGTACATTATGGACAACTATAGAGCAATCCACAATCGTAGTCACCAGAGCTGATTGATGGCCCACAAAACCACAAACATGAGCAGTTTCCTAAATACAGGTATAACTCAATAAAAAAGGAAGGTTCTCGAAAGGCGATAGAGAATACATGTACATAATGGACAACTAGAGTGCAATCCACAATCATAGTCACCAAAGTTGATAGATGGCCCACAAAAACTCAAACTCGAGCGGTTTCGTAAGTGTGGCTATAACTCGACAAAAACTCAAGGTTTGCAAAAGGAGATAGAAAATATGCATATAGAATGCAAAACTACATTGTAATCCACAATCGTAATCACCAAAGTTGATCAATGGCCCACGAAAACTCAAACACAAGAGATTTCCTAAATGCTGCTATAACTAAACAAAAAATGAAGGTTTATAAAAGGAGATTAAAAATATGTGTACATAATGCACAACTACAATACAATCCACAATCGTAGTCACCAAACTTGATTGATTGCCCACAAAACCTCAAAGATGAGTAGTTTCCTAAATGCAGGTATAACTCAAGAAAAAATGAAGGTTCACAAAATGCGATAGAAAATATGTGTATAGAAATGCACAACTCCAATTTTACCCACAAGTGTAGTCACCAAAGTTGATTGATGGCGCAAAAAAACTCAAACATGGGGTTTCCTAAAGGTGGTTATAATTCAACAAAAAATGAAGGTTTGCAAAGACGCATATAGAATGCACAACTACAATGTAATCCACAATCATAGTCAGCAATGCCGATCAATGGCCTACAGAAACTCAAACACGAGCATTTTCCTAATTACAGTTATAACTCAACAAAAAATGAAGGTTTGTGAAAACCAATTAAAATATGCGTACAGAATGCACAACTAAATTACAATCCACAATCGTAGTCACCAATGTTGGTCGATGGCCCACAAAAACTAAATCACTTGCGATTTCATAAATGCGGGTATAACTCAACAAAAAATGAATGTTTGCGAAATGTGATAGAAAATACACATATAGAATGCACAACTACAGTGTAATCGACAAGCGTAGTCACCAAAGTTGATCGATGGCCCATTACACCTCAAACTCGAGCAATTTTTGAAATGCGGCTATAACTGAACAAAAAATCAAGGTTTACGAAAGGTGATAGAAAATACTACTAGAGAATGCACAGCTACAGTGCAATCCACAACCGTAGTCACCAAAGTTGATCAATGGCCCACAAAAACTCAAACATGAGTAGTTTCCTAAATGCGGCTATAAGTGAACAAAAAAGGAAGGTAGTGAAAGGCGATAGAATATATGCATATAGAATGGACAACTAGAGTGCAATCCACTTTCGTAGTGACCAAAGTTGATCGATGGTCCACAAAAACTCAAACATGAGCAATTTCCTTAATGCGGCTATAACTCGAGAAAAAATGAAGGTTCCCGTAAGGCGATAGAAAATATGCATATAGAATGCAAAACTATAGTGTAATCCACAAGCGTAGTCAACAAAGTTGATCGATGGGCCACAAAAACTCAAACTCGAGCGGTATCCTAAATAATGCTATAACTAAATAAAAGGTGAAGTTTCGCGTAAGGCAATAGAAAATACGCGTACAAAATGGACAACTACAGTTCAATGCACAATCTTAGTCACCACAGTTGATTGATGGACCACAAAAACTCACACACGAGCAGTTTCCTAGGTGTGGCTATAAATCAATGAAAATGAAGGTTCATGAAAGGCAATAGAAAATACGCTTATAAAATGGACAACTATGGTGCAATCTAGAAGCGTAGTCACCAAAGTTGATCGATGGGCCACAAAAACTCAAACTTGAGGAGTTTCCTAAATACGGCTATAACACAACGAAAAATGAAGGTTCGCGAAAGGTGATAGAGAATATGCCTATAGAATGCACAAGTATAGTGTAATCCACAATTGTAGTCACGAAAGTTGATCGACGGCCCATGAAAACTAAAACATGATCAGTTTCCTAAGTGTGGCTATTAGTCAACAAAAAAATGAAGGTTTGCGAAAGGTGATAGAAAATGCACTTATAGAATGGACAATTACAGTCTAATCCACAATTGTAGACACGAAAGATGATCGATGGCCCATGAAAAGTAAAACATGAGCGGGTTCGTAAAAGCAGCAGTAAGTCAACAAAAAAGAAGGTTCACAAAAGCTAATAGAAAATACAAGCATAGAATTCACAAAAATAGTGTAATCCACAATGATAGTCACCAAAGTTGATTAATGCCCACCAAAAATCAGACACGAGCGTTTTCCTAAATGCAGCTATAATTGAAAAAAAATTGAAGGTTCGTGAAAAAAGATTAAAAATATGCATATAGAATGCATAACTACAATACAATCCACAATAGTAGTCACCAAAGAAGATAGATGACCCATAAAAACTCAAAAATGAGCGGTTTCATAAATGCTACTATAACTCAACAAAAATTGAAATTTTCTGAAAGGCGATGTAAAATACGTGTATAGAATGCACAACTACAGTGTAATCCACAAGCATAGTCACCAAAATTGATCGATGGCCCACGAAAACTCAAAACTCGCGCGGTTTTCTAAATACGACTATAACACAACAAAAAATGAAGGTTCGAGAAAGGTGATAGAAAATACATTTATAGGATGGAAACTATAGTGCAATCCAGAATCATAGTTACCAAAGTTGATCGATGGCCCACGAAAACTAATACACGAGCGGTTTCCTAAGTGTAGCTATAACTCAACGAAAAATGAAGTTTCACGAAATGTGAGAAAATACGCATATGGAATGCACAACTACAGTGTAATCCACAATCGTAGTCACCAAAGCTAACTGATGGCCCACGAAAACTCAAACACGAATGTTTTCCTAAATGCTTTACTCAAAAAAATGAAGGTTTGTGAAAGGCGATTTAAAATATGCGTACAAACTGCACAACTACAATAGAATCCACAATCGTAGTCACCAAAGTTCATTGATGACCCAAAAAAACTTAAACATGAGCGGTTTTCTAAATGTGGCTATAACTCAACAAAACATGAAGTTTTGCGAAAGGTGATAGAAAATACGCGTATAGTATACACAACTACAGTGTAATCTAGAAGCGTGACTAAAAACGAAAGTTGATCGATGGCCAATGAAAATTCAAACATGAGCGTTTTCCTAAATGCGACTATAACACAACAAAAAATGAAGGTTTGTGAAAGGCAATTAAAAATATGTGTACAAAATGCATAACTATAGTACATTCCAGAATCATAGTCACCAAAGTTGATTGATAGCCCAAAAAAACTCAACTATGAGCGGTTTCCTAAATACAGCTATAACTAACAAAAAAATGAAGGTTCACAATCGTAGACAACAAAGTTGATTGATAGCCCACGAAAACTCAAACACGAGTGTTTTGATAAGTTTTAACTCAACAAAAGTGAAGGTTTGTGAAAGGTGATTAAAAATAAGCATACAAAATGCACAACTATGGTCGAATCCACAATTGTAGTCACCAAAGTTGACCGATGGCCCACAAAAAGTCAAACATGAGCAGTTTCCTAAATTCAGCTATAACTCAACAAAAAATGAAGGTTTGCGAAAGGCTATCAGAAAATAAACATATAGAATGTACAACTACAGTGTAATCCACAAGCGTAGTGACCAGATTTGATCGATGGCTCATGAAAACTCAAACTCTAGCGGTTTCCTAAATGCAGCTAAAACTCAATAAAAAATGAAGTTTTCACAAAAGGTGATAGAAAATATGTGTATATAATGCACAACTACAGTGCAATCCACAATCGTAGTCACCAAAATTGATCAATGGTGCATGAAAACTCAAATACGAACAGTTTTCTAAGTTTAGCTATATAACTCAACGAAAAATGAAGGTTCACGAAAGGCGATAAAAAATACACATACAAAATGCACAATTACAGTGTTATCCACAATTGTAGTCACCAAAGTTGATTGATGGCCCACGAAAACTCAAACAGGAGCATTTTACTAAATGAGGCCTTAACTAAACAATTTTTTTTGGGAAAATCGACAATGTGTTTTTTATACATGTCTATAAGATTTTTCATAGAAAGATTCAAAAAAATTGCCTTTCTTACCTCTACCTATTCTACTTTTCAAAAAACTCTATTTTTTTCGAAAACAACGTATTTTTTGAGAAAAACGGACGATCTGAGTCTCTTTACAACGTGAGCAACTATAAAACCCATATTTTAAATTTTTCCAAAAAATATTGTTTCGTAGATTCTATTTTTTAGGGGTTTTTGCATGTTAATGAAATAATAGTTTTTCGAAAAAAGGATGATATGGGTATACTTAGAACGACAATCATTACAAAACTCATTTCTCAAATTTTTCTTAAAACAGAGTCAAAATTTGCCGCTATTACCTCTACTACTACTTTTCAAAAATGTCTATATTTTTGAAAAAAATGGACGATTAGGGACTTTTGAGCAAACAAGCACCTATAAAACTCATCTTTTGATTTTCCCAAAAAAAATTGTTTCGTAGATTATATTTTTGAGGAGTTTTTGCATGTTGGTGAAAAATTAGTTTTCCAAAAAGAGGACAATCTGGATGTACTCAGAACAACATTCTCTATAAAACCCATTTCTCAAATTTTTCATAAAAAGATTCAAAAACTTTCCCTTTGTTACCTCCACTGCTTCTACTTTTAAAAAAAAATCTATCTTTTTCAAAAACAACTTATTTCTTCAAAAAATGGATGATATGGGTCTCTTTAGCACAAGAGCACCTATAAAACCTATATTTTCAATTTTCCAAAAAAAATTGTTTCATAGATTCTATTTTTGAGGGGTTTTTGCATGTTGTTGAAAAATTAGATTTTCGAAAAGAGGGCGGTTTGAGTCCACTCAGAATAACCTTCTCTAATAAACCAATTTCTCAGATATTTCATAAAAAGATTGAAAGAAATCGCGTCTATTACCTCTACTGCTCTACTTTTAAAAAGAAACTATCTTTTTGAAAAACAACTTCTTTTTCTAAAAAACGGATGATCTGGGTCTCTTTAGCTCTTGAGCACGTAAAAAACCCATTTTTTCAATTTTCCAAAATAAAATTGTTTCATAGATTCAATTTTTGAGGGGTTCTTGCATGTTGGTGAAAACTTAGGTTTTTGAAAAAAGGACAATCCGAGTTTACTCATAATGACATTCTCTAAAAAACCCATTTCTCAGATTTTTCATAAAAAAGATTCAAAAAATTTGCCTAAACCTCTACTCCTACTTTTAAAAAGTCTATCTTTTCCAAAAACAACTTAATTTTTTAAGAAACAGAAGATCTGGGACTCTTTAGCCCCTGAGTAGACTCATTTAGGAATATTCTCGTGTTTGAGTTTTCGTGGGCCATCAAGGAACTTTGGTGACTACGACTATGAATTTTACTGTAATAGTACATTTTGCACACATTTTTAATCGCCTTCCACGAATCTTTATTTCTTGTTGAGTTATAGCCACATTTAGGAAATTGCTCGTGTTTGGGTTTCATGGGCCATCAATCAACTTTAGTGTCTACGATTGAGGATTGCATTGTAGTTGTGAATTCTATACCTGTATTTTGCATCGCCTTTTGCGAACCTTTGTTTTTCGTTGACTTATAACCTAACTTAGGAAACTGCTCATGTTTGAGTTTAGATGGGCCATCGATCAACTTTGGTGACTTTGATTGTGGATTGCACTATAGTTGTCAATTATGTATGTGTATTTTATATTGCCTTTCGCAAACCTTCATTTTTTGTTGAGTTATAGATTTATTTAGGAAACCGCACTTGTTTGAGCTTTCTTTGACCATTGATCAACATTCGTGACTACAATTGTGGATTACACTGTAGTTGTGTATTCTATACGTGTAATTTCTATCGCCTTTATGAAACCTTCATTTTTCATTGAGTTATAGCTGCACTTAGGAAACCGCTAGTGTTTTAGTTTTCATGGGCAATCGATCAACTTCGGTGACTACGATTGTCGATTGTACTATAGTTTTCCAATTTGTACGTTTATTTTCTATCTCCTTTCACGATCCTTTATTTTTTCGTTGACTTATAGCCGCATTTAGGAAACTGATTATATTTCAATTTTTGTGGGCCATCGATCAACTTTGGTGGCCACAATTGTGGTTTGCACTGTAGTTGTCGATTCTATACATGTATTTTTTTTAACCTTTTGTGAATCTTCTCTTTTTATTGTCTTAAAGCCGCATTTAAGAAACTGATCTTATTTGAGTTTTTGTGGGCCATCAATCAACTTTGCTGAATACGATTGTGGAGTACACTTACTTATTCAACTTAGAAACATATTTTATAGTGCCTCTCGTGAAACTTCATTCTTTGTTGAGTTATAGCATTGTTTAGGAAACTGCTCATGTTTGAGTTTTTGTGGGCCATCAATCAACTTTGGTGAGTATGATTGTACTATAATTTTGCATATTCTGTGCATATTTTTAATCGCATTTCATGAACCTTCATTTTTTTTTAGTTATAACCCGCATTTAGGAAAATGCTCATGTTTGAGTTTTTATGAGCCATCAATCAACTTTGGTGACTATGACTATGGATTTCAATATAGTTGTCCATTCTATATGCATATTTTCTATCACCTTTAACGAATATTCATTTTTTGTTGAGTTATAGCCGCATTTAGGAAACCGCTCATGTTCAGGTTTTTTTGATCCATCGATAAACTTTGGTGACTACGCTTCTAGATTACATTGTTGTTGTGCATTCTATAAGCGTACTTTCTATCACTTTTCATGAACCTTCATTTTTTATTGAGTTCTAGCCGCATTTAGGAAACCACTCATGTTTGGGTTTTTGTGGGCCATCGATCAACTTTGGTGAATACGGTTGTGGATAGTATTGTAGCTGTGCATTTTGTACGCATATTTTTAATTGCCTTTCATGAACCTTATTTTTTTGTTGAGTTAGAACCGCATTTAAGAAAACACTCGTGATCGATGGCCCACGAAAACTCAAACATGAGTAGTTTCCTAAATGCGACTATAACTCAAAAAAAAATAAAAGTTTAGGAAAGTCGATAGAAAATACGCGTACAAAATGGAAAACTATAGTGCAATCCACATTCGTAGTCACCAAAGTTGATTGATGGTCCATGAAAATTCAAACACCAACGATTTTTTTTAAATGCAGCTATAACTCAACAAAAAAGAAGGTTCACGACAAGCAATAGAAACTACATGTATAGATTGTAAAACTACAGTGTAATCCATAAATGTAGTAACAAGGGTTGATCGTTTTCCCAAAAAAACTCAAACACGACCGGTTTCCTAAATGCGGCTATAACTTAGCAAAAAATTAAGGTTTGCAACAGGTGATAGAAAATACACGTACAAAATGGACAACTACAGTCCAATCCACAATCGTAGTAACCAAAGTTGATCGATGGGCCACGAAAATGAAAACAAGAGGGCTTTTCTAATTGAAGCTATAACTAAAAGATAAAAATGAAGGTTTTCGAAATGTGATAGAAAATACACGTATAGAATACACAACTACAGTGGAATCCACAATCGTAATCACCAAAGTTGATTGATGGCCCACAAAATTTCAAACATGAGCGGTTTCCTAAATGCGGCTATAACTCAACAAAAAATAAAGGTTCACGAAAGGGGATAGAAAATACGCATATAGAATGGACAACTACAGTGCAGTCCACAATCGTAGTGAAAAAAAGTTGATCGATGGCCTAGAAAAACTCAAACATGAGAGTTATCCTAAATGCGCCTATAACACAACAAAAAATGAAGGTTCATAAAAAATGATTGAAAGTATGCATAGAGAATGTACAACTATAGTACAATCCACAATCATAGTCACCAAGCCCAAAAAAACTCAAATATGAGCGATTTCGCAAATGTGGCTATAACTCTTTAAAGAATGAAGGTTCGTGAAAGGCGATAGAAAACACACATATAGAATGTACAACTAGTATAATCGAAAAGTGTAGTCGCCAAAGTTGGATCAATGGCCCACAAAAACTCAAACTCAAGCGTAATCGTTGTGCGTACATCATGCACAACTACAATACAGTCCACAATCGTAATCGCCAAAGTTGATAGATGGCTCAAAAAAACTCAGACATGAGTGGTTTCCTAAATGCGGCTATAACTCAACAAAAAATGAAGGTTCACAAAAGGTGATAGAAATTACACGTATAGAATGCACAACCACGATGTAATCAACAATCGTAGTCACCAAAGTTGATTGATGGCCTACGAAAACTCATAAACAGGGATTTTCCTAAATGTGGCTATAACTCAACAAAAAATGAAGGTTTGTGAAAGACAATTAAAAGTATGCATACATAATGAACAACTATAGTGCAATACAAAATCGTAGTCAGCAAAGTTGATTGATGGCCCAGAAAAGCTCAAACATGAGTGTTTTCCCAAATGCAGCTTAACTCAAAGAAAAAATGAAGGTTCGCAAAAGGCGATAGAAAGTAAAAGTGTTCACAATGCACAACTACAGTGCAATCCACAATTGTAGTCACCAAAGTTGATTGATGGCCGACGAAAACTAAAACACGAGCAGTTTCCTCAATGCGGCTATAACTCAACAAAAAATGAAGGTTCACGAAAAGCGATAGAAAATACGCTTACATAATGGACAACTACAATGCAGTCCTCAATCGTAGTGAGCAAAGTTGATTGATGGAATAGAAAAACTCAAACATGAACGTTTTCCTAAATGCGGCTTTAACTCAACGAAAAATGAAGATTTGTGAAAGGCGATTAAAAATATGCGATGAACCCCTCAAAAATAGAATCTATGAATCATTTTTTTTGGGAAAATAAAAAATATGAGTTTTATAGGTGCTCATGTGCTGAAGAGATTCAGATTGTCTATACGTGTATTTTCTATCGCCTTTCACAAACCTTCATTTTTCGTTCACTTATAGTCGTATTTAGGAAATTGCTCATATTTGTGTTTTGTGTGGGCCATCGATCAATTTTGTTGACTATGATTGTGGATTGCATTATAGATGTCCATTATGTATGCGTATTTTCTATCGCCTTTTGCGGACCTTCATTTTTTGTTGAGTTATACCTGGATTTAGGAATCCACTCGTGTTTGAGTTTTTGTGGGCCATCAATCAACTTTGGTGACTGTGATTGTGGATTACACAATAGTTGTGCATTCTATATGAGTATTTTCTATCGCCTTTCATGAACCTTCATTTTTTGTTTAATTTAGCTGCATTTGGGAAACTGCTCGAGTTTGCTTTTTACTAGGCCATCGAACAACTTTGGTGACTACGCTTGTGGATTACAATGTAGTTGTGGATTTTATACATGTATTTTCTATTGACTTTCGCGAAAATTCATTTTTTGTTGAGTTATATCCTCATTTAGGAAACCGCTCGTGTTTAAGTTTTTGTTTGCCATTGATAAACTTTGGAGACTACGATTGTGGATTACACTGTAGTTGTGCATTTTGTACGCATAATTTTAATCGCCTTTCACGAACCTTCATTTTTATTTGAGTTATAGTGCTACATTTAGGAAAACGTTTGTGGATTACACTGTAGTTATGCATTCTATATGTGTATTTTCTATCACCTTTTGTGATCCTTCGTTTTTTGTTGAATTATAGGTATTGTGTACTGAAGAGACGTAGAACATCCAACTTTTCAAAAAATAAGTTGTTCTTAGAGAAGATTGATTTTTTTGAAAAGTAGAAGCTATGGAAGGCAAATTCTTTTATGAAAAATCTGAGAGATGGGTTTTTTAAAGAATGTCGTTCTGAGTAGACCCGGATCATCTTTTTTTTGAAAAACTAATTTTTCAACAACATGCAAGAACCCCTAGAAAATAGAATCTATGAAACATTTTTTTTTTGGTAAAATAAAAAATATGGGTTTTATAGGCGCTCGTGTGCTGAAGAGATTTTGATCTCTTTTTTTTTTTTTAAATAAGTATTTCTTGAAAAAGATAGATTTTTTTTTAAAACTAGAAGCAGTAGAGGTAACCGAGGCAAATTTTTGAATCTTTTTATCAAAAATTTGACAAATGGGTTTTGTAGAGAATGTTATTCTGAGTAAATCTAGATCATCTTTTTTTTGAAAAATTAATTTTTCACCAACATGCAAGAACCCCACAAAAATAGAATCCACAAAACAATTTTTTTTTTGGAAAATCAAAATATGGGTTTTATAGGTGCTTGTATGCTATAGAGATCCAGATCGTCCATCTATTCAAAAAATAAGTTCTCTTTGAAAAAGATTTTTTTGAGAAGTAGAAGCAGTAGAGGTAAGAGAAGCAAATTTTTTCAATCTTTTTATGAAATATCTGAGACATGGGTTTTGTAGAGAATATCATTCTCAATAGACCTAGATCGTCCTTTTTTTGAAAAATTAATTTTCACCATCATGCAAGAACCCCACAAAAATAGAATCTACAAAACAACTTTTTGGGGGAAAATAAAAAATATAGGTTTTATAAGTTCTTGTGTGCTATAGAGACCCAGATCATCCGTTTTTTGAAAAAATAAGTTGTTCTTGAAAAAGATATAATTTTTTGACAAGTAGAAGCAGTAGAAATAGAGGCAAGTTTTTTGAATATTTTTATGAAAAATCTGAGAAATGGGTTTTGTAGCGAATGTCATTCTGAGTAAACCCAGATCATCCGTTTAAAAAAAAAAAGTTGTTTTTCAAAAAGACAAATCTTTTTGAAAAGCAAACACAATAGAGGTAACACTTTAGTTGTGCATTGTATTTTTTATCGCCTTTCGCGAACCTTTATTTTTCGTTGAGTTATAGCCGCACTTAGGAAATACTCGTGTTTGAGTTTTCGTGGGCCATCGATCAACTTTGGTGACTACGATTGTCAGTTGCACTTTAGTTGTCCATTTTGTACACATATTTTCTATCGCCTTTCACAAACCTTCATTTTTTGTGGAGTTATAGCTGCATTTAGGAAATCGCTCAAGTTTGAGTTTTCGTGGGCCATCGATCAAATTTTGTGACTATGCTTGTGGATTACATAGTAGTTGTGCATTCTATACACGTATTTTCTATCACCTTTCGAGAAGCTTCATTTTTCGTTCAGTCATAGCCGCACTTAGGAAACCACTGATGTTTGAGTTTTCTTGGGCCATCGATCAACTTTGGTGACTACGATAGTGGATTGCACTGTAGTTGTCCATTATGTACACATATTTTCTATAGCCAAATTTAGGAAACCGCTCGTGTTTGTGTTTTCGTGGACCATCGGTCAACTTTGGTGACAACAATTATGGATTGCACTGTAGTTGATCATTTGGGAAACTGGTCGTGTTTGAGTTTTTGTACAGCATCGATCAACTTTGTTGAAAATGATAGTAAATTGTACTGTGATTTATGTATGCATATTTTTAATCGCATTTCATGAACCTTCATTTTTTGTTGAGTTATAGCCGCATTCAAGAAACTACTCATGTTTGATTTTTTATGGGCGATCGACCAACTTTGGTGACTAAGATTGTGCACTGCACTGTAGTTGTTTATTTTATCGGCATATTTTCTGTCCCTTTACGCGAACCTTCATTCTTCATCGTTCGCTGAGTTGTAGCTGCACTTAGGAAACTGCTCGAATTTCAATTTTCGTGGGCCATTGATCAACTTTGGTGACTACGATTTTGGATTTCAGCATAGTTGTCCATTCTATACATGTATTTTCTATTGTCTTTTGCGAACCTTCATTTTTTTTGAGTTATAGCCGCATTTCGGAAACCGCTCGAATTTGAGTTTTCGTGGGCCATCAATCAACTTCGGTGACTACACTTGTGGATTACATTATAGTTGTGCATTCATTACAATTTTTTGAGTTTTCGTGGGCCATCGATCAACTTTGGTGACTACATTGCACTATAGTTGTCTATTGTGTACGTGTATTTTCTATCGCCTTCTGCAAACTTTTATTTCTCGCTGAGTTATAGCCGTATTTAGGAGACCGCTCGTGTTTAAGTTTTTTTCGGCCATCAATCAACTTTATTTACCGCCATTATAGATTGCACTTTAGTTGTCCATTCTGTATGCTTATTTTCTATCGCCTTTAGTAAACCTTCATTTTTTGTTGAGTTATAGCTGCATTTAGGAAATTGCTCATGTTTGAGGTTTGGTGGGCCATCGATTAACCTTAGTGACTACACTTGTGGATTACACTATGGTTGCGCATTTTATAGGCGTATTTTTTATTGCCTTTCGCAATCCTTCATTTTTTTTGTGTTATAGGCGCTTTTAGCAAACCGCTAATGTTTGGGTTTTTTTTGTGCCATCGATCAACTTTGGTGACTACGATTGTGGATTGTAACTTAATTGTGCATTATGTATGCATATTTTTAATCACTTTTCACAAACCTTCTTTTTTCTTGAGTTATAGCCATATTTTGGAAATCGCTCATATTTGAGTTTTCGTGGGTCAACAATCAACTTTTACGACTACAATATTGATTGCACTGTATTTTTCCAATCTGTACGCGTATTTTCTATCGCCTTTCACAAACCTTCAGTTTTCCTTGAGTTATAGCCGCATTTAGGTAACCGCTCATGTTTGAGTTTTTTTGGGCCATCGATTAACTTTGGTGACTATCATTGTGGATTGTACTGTAGTTGTGCATTATGTACGCATATTATTAATCATCTTTAACAAACCTTGAACTTTTGTTGAGTTATAGCCGCATTTAAGAAAATGCGCATGTTTGAGTTTTTGTCGGCCATTGATCAACTTTGGTGACTACAATTGTGGATTACATTGTAGTTGTGCATTTTATACACATATTTTCTATCACCTTCTGCAAACCTTCATTATTAGTTGAGTAATAGTTGCACTTAGAAAACCGCTTGTGTTTGAGTTTTTCATGGGCCATTGATCAACTTTGGTTACTACGATTGTGGATTGTATACTAGTTGTGCATTCTATACACGTATTTTCTCTCGCCTGTCACGAGCCTTCATTTATTATTGAATTATAGCCACATTTAAAAAAATGCTCAAGTTTGAGTTTTCTGGGCCATCAATCAACTTTGGTGAGTACGATTCTGGATTATATTGTAGTTGTGCATTATGAACGCTAATTTTCTATCGGCTTTCGTGAACCTTCATTTTTTGTTGCGTTATAGACGCATTTGGCTAACCATCCGAGTTTGAGTTTTAATGGGCCATCAATCAACTTTGGTGACAACAATTGTGGATTGTTCTATAGTTGTGTACTATGTACACAAATTTTTGATTGCCTTTCACAAACATTTATTTTTTGTTGAGTTATAGCCGCATTTTGTAAAACGCTCGTATTTGAGTTTTCGTGGGCCATCGATCAACTTTGGTGACTATGATTGTAGATTACACTGTAGTTGTTCATTTTATACACGTATTTTCTATTGCCTTTCGCAAACCTTCATTTGTCATTGAGTTATAGCTGCACCTACGAAACCACTCGTGTTTGAATTTTTGAGGGCAATTGATCAACTTTGGTGACTACGATTTTGGATTGCACTGTAGTTGTCCATTTTGTACGCGTATTTTCTATCGCATTTTGTGAACCTTAATTTTTTGTTGAGTTATAGCCATATTTAGGAAAACACTCGTGTTTGATATTTCATGGGCCATCGATCATCTTTGGTTACTATGCTTGTGTGTTACACTACAGTTGTGCATTATATACGCTTATTTTTTATTGCCTTTTGCGAACCTTCATTTTTTTCTGAGTTATAGCTGCATTTAGGAAACCGCTCATTTTTAAGTTTTTTTGGGCCATCTATCAACTTTGGTGACTACGATTGTGGATTTTACTGTAGTTGTTCGTGTTGGACTCATATTTTTAATTAGCTTTCAAAAATCTTTATTTTTTGTTGAGTTATAGCCGCATTTAGGAAACCTCTCGTGTTTGTGTTTTTCTGGGCCATCGTTCAACTTTGGTGAATAAGATTGTGGATTGCACTGTAGTTGTCTTTTCTGTACGCGTATTTTCTATTGGCTTTCATGAACCTTCATTTTTTGTTTAATTATAGCAGCATTTAGGAAACTACTCGTGTTTGAGTTTTCGTGGGCCATCAATCAACTTTGGTGACTACGATTGTCGATTGCATTGTAGTTGTCCACTTTGTGCGCGTATTTTCTATCAACTTTTGTGAAACCTTCATTTTTTGTTAAGTTATAGCCACATTTAGGAAAGCACTCATGTTTGAGTTTTTGTGGGCCATCAATTAACTGTGGTGACTACAATTGTGGATTGCACTGTAGTTGTCCACTTTGTAGACATATTTTCTATCGACTTTCATGAAGCCTTCATTTTTTTTAAAGTTATAGCCGCATTTAGGAAAGTGCTCATGTTTGAATTTTTGTGGGACATTAATCAACTTTGTTGACTACACTTATGGAATACACTGTAGTTGTGCATTCTCTACATGTACTTTATAGCCACATTTAGGAAACCGCTCATGTTTGAATTTTCGTGGGCCATTGATTAACTTTGGTGACTACGATTGTGGATTGCACAATAGTTATACATTCTGTACATGTATTTTCTATCAATTTTCGTGAAACCTTCATCTTTTGTTGAGTTATAGCCACATATACAAAACCGCTCGTGCTTGAGTTTTTGTGGGCCATCAATAGATTTTGTTGACTACACTTGTGGAATACACTGTAGTTGTTCATTCTATGTGCGTATTTTCTATCAACTATCACGAACCTTAATTTTTTCTTGAGTTATAGCTGCATTTAGGAAACTGCTCCTTTTTGAGTTTTTGTGGGCCATCAATCAACTTTTGTGACTATGATTGTGGATTGTATCGTAGTTGTGCATTTTGTATGCAATTTTTTAATTGCCTCTCTTTAACCTTCATTTTATGTTGAGTTAATGCCCGCATTTTGGAAACGCTAGTGTTTGAGTTTTCATGGACCATCGATCAACTTTGGTGACTACGCTTGTCGATTACACTATAGTTCTGTATTCTATACGCGTATTTTCTATTGCCTTTCGCGAACCTTCATTTTTTTTTGTTTGAGTTATAGCTGCATTTAGGAAATTTCTCATGTTTGAGTTTTTTTGTGGGCCATCGATCAACTTTGGTGACTATGATTGTTGATTACACTATGGTTGCCTATTTAGTACGTGTATTTTCTATTGTCTTTTCTGAACCTTCTTTTTTTGTTGACTTATAGCTTCATTTAGGAAACCGCTCGAGTTTCAATTTTCATGGGCAATCGATCAACTTTGGGGACTATGATTTTGGATTGTACTATACTTGTGCATTATGTATGCATATTTTTAATTGCTTTTCACAAACATTCATTTTTTGTTGAGTTCTAGCTGTATTTAGGAAACCACTCGTATTTCAGTTTTTGAGGGCCATCGATCAACTTTGATGACTACGATTATGGATTGCACTGTAGTTTTCCAATTTACACATGTATTTTCTATCGCCTTTTTCGAAGCTTCATTTATCATTGTGTTATAGGCCCATTTAGGAAACTTATCGTTTTTGTGTTTTCGTGGGCCATTGATCAACTTTGGTGACTATGATTGTGGATTGCAATATAGTTGTTGATTTTGTACACGTGTTTTCTATCGCCTTTAAAAAACCTTCATTTCTGGTTGACTTACAACCACATTTAGCAAACTTGTCATGTTTGAATTTTCGTCGGCCATTTATCAACTTTGGTGACAACACTTATGGATTACATTGTAGTTGTGTATTTTATACATGTATTTTCTGCCGCCTTTAACGAACCTTCATTTTTCTTTAAGTTATAGCTGCACTTAGCAAACTACGCATGTTTGAGTTTTCGTGGGCCATCGATCAACTTTACTGACTATGAATTTGGATTGCACTATAGTTGTCAATTTTGTACGTGTATTTTCTATCGCCTTTCCAAAACCTTCATTTTTTATTTGTTTATAACCACATTTAGGAAACCGTTCGTGTTTTACTTTTCGTGGGCCATCGATAAACTTTGGTGACTATGATATTGGATTGCACTGTAGTTATGAATACTATTCACGTATTTTCTATCCCATTTTGTGAACCTTCATTTTTCATTCACTTATATCCGCGTTTAGGAAACCGCTCATGTTTGAGTTTTCGTGGGCCGTCGATTAACTTTGGTGACTACAATTGTGGATTGCATTATAGTTGTTCATTATATATGCATATTTAGTATCGTCTTTCGTGTAGCTTCATTTTTTGTCGAGTTATAATCGCAATTAGGAAACACCTTGTCTGTGAATTTTTGTGGACCATCGATCAACTTTGCTAACAATAGTACTGGATTGTATTGTAGTTGTGCATTTTGTACACACATTTTTAATCACCTTTCGCAAACATTCATTTTTTGTTGAGTTATAGCCAGATTTAGGATTCTACTCTTGTTTGAGTTTTCGTGGGCCTTGCATCAACAAAATATGAGGGTTCGCGAAAGGCGATAGAAAATACATGTAGAGAATGCACAACTACAGTGCAATCCACAATCAAAGTCACCAAAGTTGATCGATGTCCCATAGAAAATCAAACAGTTAGGAAATCACTCGTAATTGAGTTTTCATTGGCCATCAATCATCTTTGGGGACTACGATTGTGGATTGCACTGTAGTTTTCCATTATGTATACATATTTTCTATTGCCTTTCGCGAGCCTTCATTTTTTCTTGCGTTATAGCTGCATTTAGTAAACCGCTCGAGTTCATGTTTTTGTGGGTGATCATTCAACTTTTGGTGACTACAATTGTGGATTGTACTGTATTTTTGCATTATGTATGCATATTTTTAACCGCTTTTCACAAACCTTCATTTTTTGTTTAGTTATAGCCATATTTAGGAAACTGCTCATATTTGAGATTTTGTGGGCCAATTGATAAGAAACCTCCAATGTTTGAGTTTTCATGGGCCATCAATAAAATTTGGTGACTACGATTGTGGATTGCAATGTAGTATTTCCTTCTATACACGTATTTTCTATCACCTTTCACGAACATTTATTTATCATTGAGTTATAGCTGCAATTAGTAAATCACTCGTGTTTGAGTTGCCGTGGGCCATCGATCAACTTTTGTGACTACGATTATGGATTACACTGTAGTTTTCTATTATGTACGTGTATTTTCTATCACCTTTTGTGAACCTTCATTTTTTTTCATTATAGACGAATTTAGGAAATCGGTCGAGTTTGAATTTTTGTGGGCCATCGTTCAACATTGGTGATTACGATTGTGGATTACATTGTAGTTCTCAATTCTATACACGTATATTTTATCACTTTTCATGAACCTTCATTCTTTGTTTAGTTATAACCACATTTAGGAAATCATTCATGTTTGACATTTTTGTGGGCCATCAATCAACTTTGGTGACTAGAATTGTGGATTGTACTATAGTTGTGCATTTTGTATGCATATTTTTAATCGTTTTTCACGAAACTTGATTTTTTTTTGAGATATAGCTGCATTTACGAAAATGCTTGTGTTTGAGTCTTCATGCGAATCGATCAACTTTCATGACTACGATTGTGGATTACATTGTAGTTGTGTATTTTCTACGCGTATTTTCTATCACCTTTCGTGAACCTTGATTTTTTATTGAGTTATAGCCAGATTTAGGAAACAGGTTGATTTTGAGTTTTTGTGGGCCATCGATCGACCTTGGTGACTACCCTTGTGGATTACACTGTAGTTGTTCATTCTATACGCATATTTTCTATCGCCTTTCGCAAACCTTCATTTTTTGTTGAGTTATAGTCGCATTTAGGAAACTGCAAATATTTGAGTTTTTATGGGGCATCGATCAACTTTGGTGTCTACGATTGTGGATTGTACTATAGTTGTGCATTTTATACGCAAATTTTAATCCCCTTTCATGAAATTCATTTTTTTTAGTAATAGCCGCGTTTAGGAAAATGCTCGCGTTTGAGTTTTCTTGGGTCATCAATCAGCATTGTAGTTTCCTAAGTTCATCAAGCTATAGCTCGATGAAAAAATAAAGGTTCATGAAAGGTGATAGAAAATACGTGTAAAGAATGGAGAATTACAGTGCAACCCACCATCGTATTCACCAAAGTTGATTGAAGGCCCACAAATACTTGAACACGAGCAGTTTCGTAAATGCTGCTATAACTCAATGAAAAATGAAGGTTCACAAAAGGGGCTAGAAAATATGGGTATATAATTCACAATAACAGTGCAATCCATTATCGTAGTCAAAAAAGTTGATTGATGGCACACGAAACTGCAAACATGAGAGGTCTTCTAAATGCAGCTATAACTCAACAAAAAATGAAGGTTCACGAAAGTCGATAAAAAATACTTGTATAGACTGCACAATTACAGTCTAATCCACAATCGTAGTCACCAAAGTTCATCGACGGCCCATAGACACTCAAACATGAGCATTTTTCTAGCAGCTATAAATTAAAAAAAAATGAAGTTTCCTAAAAGGCGATTAAAAATATGCGTACAAAATGAACAACTACAGTACAATCCACAATAGTCACCAAAGTTGATCAATGGCCCACAAAAACTCAAACATGAGAGGCTTCCTAAATGTGGCTATAACTCAACAAAAAATGAAGATTCGCAAAGGGCGATGGAAAATATCCATATAGAATGCACAATTATAGTATAATCTGCAAGTGTAGTCATGAAACTTGATCGATGGCCAACAAAAACTCAAACACAAGCGGTTTCATAAGTGCGGCTATAACTAAACAAAAAATGAAGGTTCGTGTAAGTCGATAGAAAATATGCATACAAAATGGACAACTATAGTAAAATCCAAAATTGTAGTCACCGAAGTTGATCAATGGCCCACGAAAACTCAAACACATGAGGTCTCTGAAATCTGGCTATAACTCAACGAGAAATGAAGGTTCGTGAAAGGTGATGGAAAATATTGTACAAAATGAACAACTATAGTGTAATCCACAGTTGTAGCCACCAAAGATGATCGATGGCCTATGACAACTCAAATATGAGCGGTTTCCTAAATACGGCTATAACTCAACGAAAAAATGAAGTCTCGTGAAAGGCAATAGAAAATATAGAATGGAAAACTACAGTGCCATCCACAGTCATAGTCACCAAAGTTGATTATGATTGTGGATTGTACTACAGTTGTGCATTCTATACACATAATTTTAATCGCCTTTCATGAACGTTCATTTTTTGTTGAATTATAACCACATTTAGAAAAACACTCATGTTTGAGTTTTCGTTGGACATCGATCAACTTTGGTGACTATGATTGTGGATTACAGTGTATTTATGCATTCAACTGTAGTTGCCCATTCTGTATGTGTATATTCTATCTCCTTTTGTGAACCTTCATATTTTGTTGAGTAATAACTGCATTTAGGAAACCGCTCATTTTTGAGTAATCAACTTTGGTGACTATGATTGTGAATTGTACTGTAGTTGCCCATTCTAAACACGTATTTTATATAGCCTTTCACAAACCTTCATCTTTTTATTGAGTTATACCCGCATTTAGGAAACTGCTTGTTTTTTAGTTTTCATGGGGCCATCGATCAACTTTGGTGACTACGATTGTGGATTGCACTGTAGTTTGAGTTTTCCTAGGCCATCAATCAACTTTGGTGACTACAATTGTGGGTTGCACTGTAGTTGTCCATTTTGTACGTGTATTTTCTATCGCTTTTCGTGAACCTTCATTTTTTTTTAAGTCATAGCTGCATTTAGGAAACCGCTCGTGTTTGAGTTTTCGTGGGCCATCAATCAAATTTGGAGATTATGATTGTGAATTGCATTGTAGTTGTGCATTGTGAATGCTTATTTTCTATCGCCTTTCGCAAACTGTTATTTTTTTTGAGTTATTGCTGCATTTAGGAAACCAGTCCTTTTTGAGTTTTTGTGGGCCATCAATCAACTTTGGTGACTATGAATGTAGATTGTACCATAGTTGTTCATTTTGTATGCAATTTTTTAATTGCCTCTTTTGAACCTTCATTTTTTGTTGAGTTAATAGCCGCATTTAGGAAAACGCTCATGTTTGAGTTTTCGTGGGCCATCGATCAACTTTGGTGACTACGCTTGTGCATTACACTATACTTGTGCATTGTATACATGTATTTTCTAATGATTTTCAGTAACCTTCATTTTTTTTTGTTTGAGTTATAGCCGCATTTAGGAAACTGCTCATGTTTGAGTTTTTTATGGCCATCGATCTACTTTGGTGACAACGATTGTGGATTGTACTATAGTTGTGCATTCTATATGCTTATTTTTAATTTCCTTCCATGAACCTTCAGTTTTTGTTGAGCATAGCCGCATTTAGAAAATTGCTTATGTTTTAGTTTTTGTGGGCCATCGATCAACTTTGGTGACTATGATTGTTGATTCCATTCTGTATGTGTATTTTCTATCGCCTTTCACAAACCTTCTTTTTTTGTTGAGTTATAACTGCATTTAGGAAACCGCTCAATTTTTTGTTTTCCTTGGCCATCAATGAACTTTGGGGACTATGATTGTGGATTGCACTGTGGTTGTCCATTCGTTATGTGTATTTTCTATCACCTTTCGCGAACCTTCTTTTTTTGTTGAGTTGTACATGCATTTAGGAAACCGATCGAGTTTGAGTTTTTGTGGGCCATCGATCAACTTTGGGGACTATGATTGTGGATTTGTACTATAGTTGTACATTATGTATGCATATTTTTAATTTGTTTTCATAAACATTCATTTTTTTGAGTTATAGCCATATTTAGGAAAACGCTTGTATTTGAATTTTGGAGGGCCATTGATCAACTTGATGACTACGATTGTTGATTGTATTGTAGTTTTCCAATTTGTACACGTATTTTATATCGCCTTTTTTGAACCATCATTTTTTGTCGATTTATAGCCGGTTGATCCCACAAAGCTGGTTTACAATTTTTGGGAGGAACTAATTTTTGCTGATATCACATAGTTTAAAAAAATATAATGATTTAAGCTTTAAAAGGTTCCATTCAAATAATTCCAATTGAAGAGGGTTTGGTCAAACTGCCTTAAATCAAACCCCTTTGGATAGAACCCCACTAGTTTTAAACCATACCTATAACAGAGTCTCCTTTACATCTATCAAAATGCTGATAAAAAACCACTTTTGATTTACCTTTTGGTGGATCAAATGAATTTATTTAAAATTTATTTTTTGTAAGTATATAGTCCTTATTATAAGCTTCCCAAAAAGTATAATTTTAAATAAATTTAATTTTATTAATATATTTATTTTTTATTTCTCGTGAATGTAGGTTTTTCACTGAAAATCAAGCTCTTTGTTCTACACATGCGGAAAAATAGCAGATTATTAAAAAAAAATTAAAAATATTAGTGCACTAGATATTGAAGTCCTTGATCCAATAAAGAAAAAATAATTGAATGTCGATACATACAAAAAAAGTTACGCGTTATAAGGTCGCATTATGTCTGAATTATAATTGGTTTGAATTTGAATCTTGATTAAAGAAAAAATATTCAATAGAAAACTATCTAACCAAGTGGAAGCACTAGATATTAGAGTTACGAATCTAAATTTGAAATAATTAGAATTTTATCATTCATAGAGAAAAAGTTATGCGTTATACGGTGAGCGTCACTTTTTAAAAATGTTGTTTTCTAGAAAAAACTAGTTTTGAGGGAGATGGAAAAAAAAGTGAAATCTAATTCCATAATTTTTCAAAAAAATATATTTAGAATCTATAGAAAATATTTAGTTTTCATCATCTTCAAATTCCTCATGGTTTAGTTGCTATAGGTGCCTGAAAGTGAAGATTTAGTTCAAATAAATTATTTCAGTGTCCAATTTGGCCAAAAATTGTAAACCACATTGTGGGATCACCCAACCCCATTTAGGAAACTAATCGTGTTTGAGTTTTCATGGGCAATCGATCAACTTTGATGACTATGATTGTGGATTGCACTATAGTTGTCCATTATGTACGTGTATTTTCTATTGCCTTTCATAAACCTTCATTTTTGGTTGACTTATAGCGGCATTTAGGAAACCACCCGAGTTTGAGTTTTCATGCGCCATTGATCAATTTTGGTGACAACACTTGTGGGTTACATTATAGTTGTGCATTCTATATGCATACTTTCTATCGCCTTTCATAAACCTTCATTTTTTTTTTAGTTATAGCCGCATTTAGGGAAATGCTCATGTTTGAGTTTTTTTTGGCCATCGATCAACTTTGGTGACTATGATTGTGGATTGTACTATAGTTGTACATTTGTATGCGTATTTTCTATCGCCATTCATGAACCTTCATTTTTTGTTTAGTTACAAACACATTTAGAAAACTGCTTGTGTTTGAGTTTTCGTCGGCTATTGATCAAATTTGTGAATATGATTATTGATTGCATTGTAGTTTTGCATTATGAACATTAATTCTCTTTCGCCTTTTGTGAACGTTCATTTTTGGTTGAATTATAGCTGCATTTAGGAAACCACTCGTGTCTGAGTTTTTGTGGCCATCGATCAACTTTGGTGTCTACAATTATGGATTACACTATAGCAGTGCATTCTATACGCTTATATTCCATCGCTTTTAGGAAAACGCTTGCGTTTGACTTTTCATTGGCCATCGATCAATTTTTTTGACTACGATTGTGGATTGTACTGTAGTTGTGTATTCTGCATGCATATTTTTAATCGACTTTCACAAACCTTCAAATTTTGTTGAGTTATAGCCGCATTTAGGAAAAGACTTGTGTTTGAGTTTTTGTGGGCCGTTGATCAACTTTAGTGACTATTATTTTGGATTACACTTTAGTTGTCGATTCTATACTCATATTTTCTTTTGCCTTTTGTGAACCTTTATTTTTCATTGAGTTACAGCCGCACTTAGGAAATTGCTTGAGTTTGAGTTTTTTTGGGTCATCGATCAAATTTGAGACTATGATTGTGGATTACACTTTAGTTGTGCATTCTATAGACATCTTTTCAATTGCCTGTTGTGAACCTTCATTTTTTTCTCGAATTATAGCCATATTTAGGAAACCCCTCGTGATTGAGTTTTTGTGGGCCATCGATCGACTTTGGTGACTACGATTGTGAATTGCAATGTACTTGTGCGTTATGAATGCTAGTTTACTATCGCATTTTGCGAACCTTCATTTTTTGTTGAGTTATAGCCACATTTAGGAAACCGTTGATGTTGGAGTTTTTGTTGGCCATCAATCAACTTTGGTGACTACACTTGTGGATTACACTATAGTTGTGCATTGTATACTCGTATTTTCTATCACCTTTCAGAAATGTTCATTTTTTGTTGAGTTATAGCCGCATTTAGGAAACCGCTCATAAATCAGTTTTCATTGGCCATAGATCAACTTTGGTGACTACGATTGAGGATTGCAATGTAGTTCTTCATTCAGTACATGTATTTTCTATTTCCTTTCAAAAACATTCATTTTTTGTTGAGTTATAGCTGCATTGAGGAAGTAAATATAGCTATAACTCAACAAAAAATAAATGCTTTTAAAAAGCGATGAAAAATATGCATAAGGAATGCACAACTATAGTACAATCCACAATCATAGTCACCAAAGTTGGTCGATGGCCCACGAAAACTCAAACTTGAGCAGTTTCCAAAATGCAGCTATAACTAAACGAAAAATGAAGGTTCACAAAAGGCATAGTAAATGGACAACTACACTGCAATCTACAATCGTAGTAAGAAAATTTGATCGATGGTTCACGGAAATTCAAAACTAGCAGTTTCCTAAGTGTGGCTATAACTCAACGGGCAATGAAAGTTTGCAAAAGGCGATAGAAAATATGTGTATAAAATGCACAACTATAGTGTAATCCACAATCGTAATCACCAAAGTTGATCGACTGTCCATGAAAACTTAAACACCAAAGCGTTTTCCTAAATGTGACTTTAACTCAACAAAAAAAGAAGGTTCATGAAAGGCGATAGAAAATACACATGTAGAATGCACAATTACAGTGTAATCCACAAGCATAGTCAACAAATTTGATCGAATCGCCCATGAAAAATCCAACTCAAGCAATGCATCTCAAATTCTTTCCTAAATGCGGTTATAACTCAAGAAAAAATGAAGGTTCGTGAAAGGCATTAGAAAATATGTGTAAAAAATGGAAAACTACAGTGCAATCCACAATCATAGTCACCAAAGTTGATCCACGGCCCATGAAAACTCAAAAACGAGCGGTTTCCTAAGTGCAGCTATAACTCAATGAAAACTGAAGGTTCATGAAATGTGATAGAAAATAGAAGTATACAATGCACAACTACAGTGTAATCCACAATCGTAGTCACCAAATTTGATCGATGGCCAACGAAAACTCAAACACGAGTAGTTTGCTAATTGTGGCTATAACTCAACAAAAAATGTATTTTCGTGAAAGACGATTAAAAATATGTGTACAAAATGCATAACTACAATACAATCCACTATCATTGTTAGCAAAGTTGATCGATGCCCCATGAAAACTAAAACATCAACGGTTTCCTAAATACGGCTATAACTCAACATAAAATGAAGCTTCGTGAAAGGTGATATAAAATATGCTTACATAATGAGCAACTCTATTGTAATCCACAAATGTAGTTGCCAAAGTTGACTGATGGTCTACGAAAACTCAAACACGAGTGGTTTCCTAAATGCAACTATAGCTCAACAAAAAATGAACATTCGCAAAAGGGGATAGAAACTACGCGAATAGATTTCAAAACTATAGTGAAATCTAATATCATAGTCATCAAAGTTTATTAAGGATCTACGAAAACTAAAACACAAACAGTTTCCTATATGTGGCTGTAACTCAACAAAAATTGAACGTTCGCAAAAGGTGATAGAAAATACGTGTGCAGAATGGACAACTATAGTGCAATCCACAATCGTAGTCAGCAAAGTTGATCAATGGACCAAGAAAACTCAAATACGAGTAGTTTCCTAACTGAAGCTATAACTCAACGAAAAATGAAGGATCACAAAAGGAGATAGAAAATACGCATATAGAATGCACAACTACAGTGTAATCCACAATCGTAGTCAACAAATTTGATCGATGGCTCTGAAAAACTCAAATATGAGCGGTTTCCTAAATACGGCTATAACTAAAAAGAAAATGAATATTTGTGAAAAGCTATTAAAAATGTGCGTACGAAATGAACAACTACAGTACAATGCAAAATCATTGTCACCATATTTGATCAACGACCCACGAAAACTCAAAATCAAATAGTTTCACAATTGCAACTATAACTCAACAAAAAAAGAAGGTTCGCGAGAGGCAATAGAAAATACGTGTACATAATGGACAACCATAGTGCGATCCAAATTCATAGTCACCAAAGTTGATCGATGGTTAACGAAAATGCAAACACGATCAGTTTCCTAAGTGCGGCTATAACTCAATGAATAATGAATGTTTGCGAAAGGAAATAGAAAATTCATTTTTAGAATGTACAACTATAGTGTAATCTAGAATCATAGTCACCAAAATTGAACGATGGCCCACGAAAACTCAAACACGAGCAGTTTCCTAAATGGGGCTATAACTCAACAAATGTTTTTGGGAAAATCAAAAAATCGGTTTTATACATGTGTATAGGAATTTTCATAGAAAGTTTCAAAAAATTTCGCTTGATTACTTCTACTGCGTGTCCGTTTAAAAAAACTATCTTTTTCAAGAACACCTTATTTTATAAAAAAACAAACGATATGGGTCTCTTTACAACATGAGCATCTATAAAACCCATATTTTTTTATTTTCGCAAAGAATATTGTTTCATAGATTCTATTTTTGAGGGGTTCTTGCATGATAATGAAAAATTAGTTTTTTGAAAAAAGTACGATATGGGTCTACTTAGAACAACATTCACTACAAAACCCGTTTCTCAGTTTTTTCATATCAAGATTCAAAAAATTTGCCTTTGTTACCTCTACTGCTTGTATGTTTCAAAAAATATATGTTTTTCAAGAAATACTGATTTTTTCAAAACACAGACGATCAAAATCTCTTCAGCACATGACCACCTATAAAACCCATATTTTTTTTATTTTTCTCAAAAAATTGTTTCGTAGATTCTATTTTTGAGGGGTTCTTGTATGTTGGTGAAAAGTTAGTTTTTCAATAAAAGGACGATCTGGGTCTACTCACGACATTCTCTACAAAACCAATTTCTCATACTTTTCATAAAAAGATTCAAAAAATTTGCCTCTGTTACCTATACTGCTTCTTGTTTAAAAAAAATATCTTTTTCAAAAACAACTTATTTTTATTCAAAAAAGGATGATTTGGGTCTACTCAAAACGACATTCTCTACAAAATGCATTTCTTAGATTTTTCATAAAAAGATTGAAAACATTTACCTCTGTTACCCCTACTGCTTCTACTTTTCAAAAAAGGCTATCTTTTTCAAAAATATTTTTTTTTTTCAAAAAAAGGGATGATCTAGGTCTCTATAGCACAAGAGCACCTACAAAAACCATATTTTAATTTTTCCAAAAAAAATTGTTTTGTAGATTCTATTTTCGAGGGTTTCTTGCATGTTGTTGAAATATTAGTTTTTTGAAAAAGGACGATCCATAGCTTCTACTTTTCAAAAATATCTATCTTTTTCAAAAACAAATAATTTCAAAATACAGGTGATCTGGGTATCTTTAGCACACGAGCACCTATAAAACCCATATTTTTTATTTTCACAAAAAATATTGTTTTGTAAATCCTATTTTTGAGGGGTTCTTGCTTATTGGTGAAAAATTAGTTTTTCAAAAAAAAGACAATCAAGATTTACTCAGAATGACATTTTCTACAAAACCCATTTCTCAGATTTTTCATAAAAAGATTCAAAAAAATTGCCTTTGATACCTAAACTGCTTCTACTTTTCAAAAAAATCTATCTTGTTCAAAATTAACTTATTTTTTCAAAAAAAGGATGATCTGAATCTCTTTAGCACACAAGCACCTATAAAATATTTTTGATTTTCCCAAAAAAAATTGTTTCATAGATTCTATTTTTGAGGGGTTCGTGCATGTTGGTGAAAAACTAGTTTTTCAGAAAAAAGATGATCTGGGTTTGTTCAGATTTTTCATAAAAAGATTAAAAAATTTATTCCTATTCCTCTACTGCTTCTACTTTTTAAAAAATCTATCTTTTTCAAGAAACGACCTATTTTTTCAAAAAACAAATGTTATGCATCTCTTTAGCACATGAGCGCCTATAAAACCCACATTTTTTATTTTCCCTAAAAACATTGTTTTGTAAATTCTATTTTTGAGGGGTTCTTTGATATTGGTGAAAATACGTGTATAGAATGCACACCTACAATGTAATCCACAATCATAGTCACTAAAGTTTATCGATGGCCCCCAAAAACTCGAAGACGAGCGGTTTCATAAATGCAGCTATAACTCAATAAAAGATGAAAGTTCGTGAAAGGTGATAGAAAATACACCTATATAGAATGCACAACTACATTGTAATCCATAAGTGTAGCTCCCAAAGTTGATATATGGCCCATCAAAACTCAAAATCAAGTGGTTTGGTAAATGGGGCTATAACTCAACAAAAAATGAAGGTTCGCGAAAGGCAATAGAAAATACACATACAGAATGGGCAATGACTGTGCAATCCACAATCGTTGTCACCAAATATGACCAATGGCCCATGAAAACTCAAACATGAGAGGTTTACTAAATGCGCGAAACTAAACAAAAAATGAAGGTTCACAAAATGTGATAGAAAATACACATATAGAATGGATAACTACAATGCAATCCACATTCGTAGTCACCAAAGTTGATTGATGGCCCACAAAAACTGAAAAATGAGTGGTTTCTTAAATGCGGCTAGAACTCAACAAAAAATGAAGGTTCGCGAAAGACAACAAACAATACGTGTATAGAATGCACAAGTACAGTGTAATCCAAAATTATAGTCACCAAAAGTTGATAGAAAAATAAAGGTTTGCGAAAGGCGATAGAAAATATGTGTACAAATTGGACAACTACAGTGCAATCCACAATCGTAGTCACCAAAGTTGATCGATGGCCCACGAAAACTCAAATATGAGCAGCTTACTAAATACGGCTATATCTCGACAAAAAATGAAGGTTTGTGAAAAGCTATTAAAAATATGCTTACTAAATATGGCTATAATCCACAATCATATTCACCAAAGTTGATCCATGGCCGACGAAAACTCAAACTTGAGGGATTTCATAAATGCGGCTATAACTCAACAAAAAATGAAGGTTCACGAAAAGCAATAGAAAACACGTGTAAAGAATGGAAAACTACAGTGCAATCCACAATCGTAGTCACCAAAGTTGATCAATGTCCCATGAAAACTCAAACACGAGCGGTTTCCTAAGTGTGGCTATTACTCAATGAAAATTGAAGGTTCAGGAAGGGTGATAGAAAATACATGTATACAATGCACAACTACAGTGTAATCCACAATCATAGTCACCAAAGTTGATTGATGGCCCACGAAAACTCAACCATGAGTGTTTTCCTAAATGAGGCTATCTACAATGTAATCCACAATCGTAGTCACCAAAGTTGATAAATGGCCCACAAAAACTTAAACATGAGTGTTTTGCTAAATGCAGCTATAACTGAACAATAAATAAAGGTTCGTGAAAGGCGAGTAAAAATATGTTTACAAACTGCACAACTACAGTATCAATAATCATAGTCACCAAAGTAGATCGATGGCCCATGAAAACTCAAACATGAGCGGTTTCTTAAGTGCGGCTATAGCTCAACGAAAAATGAAGGTTCACGAAATGCGGTAGAAAATACGTGTATAGAATGCACAACTATAGTGTAATCCACAATCGTAGTCACCAAAGTTGATTGATGGCCCATGAAAACTAAAACACGAGCGTTTTCCTAAATACGGCTATAGCTAAACAAAAAATGAAGGTTGGTGAAGAACGATTAAAATATGCATATAGAATGCACTAACTAAAATAAAATCCACAATCTTATTTGCTAAAGTTGATCAATGGCCCCCAAAAACTCAAACATGAGCGGTTTCGTAAATGCAGCTATAACTCAACAAAAAATGAAGGATCGTGAAAGGTGATATAAAATGCATGTATAGAATGAATAACTATTGTGTAATACATAAGCATAGTCACCAATGTTGATCGATGGCCCACATAAACTCAAACACGAGGGGTTTGCTAAATGCGGCTATGACTCAACAAAAAATGAAGGATTGCGAAAAGTGATAGAAGATTAGTGTTCATAATGCACAACTACAATGCAATCCACAATCGTAGTCACCAAAGTTGAATGATGGCCCACAAAAATTTTAACACAAGCGGTTTCCTAAATGCAGATATAACTCAACAAAAAATGAAGGTTCACAAAAGGGGATAGAAAATACACGTACAAAATGGACAACAACAGTGCAATCCAAAATCATAGTCACCAAAAATTATCGATAGCCCATGAAAACTCAAACACAAGAGTTTTCCTAAATGCATCTATAACTCTCCAAAAATTGAAGTTTCGTGAAAGGCGATTAAAACTATTCGTACAAAATGCACAACTATAGTACAATCCACAATCATAGTTACCAAAGTTGTTCGATGGCAATAGAAAATATGTGTATAGAATGGACAACTACAGTGTAATCCACAAGCATTGTCACGAAAGTTGATCAATGGCCCATGAAAACTCAAAGATGAGCAGTTTCCTAAATGCTGCTATAACTCAACCAGAAATGAAGGTTTGCGAAATACAATAGAAAATATGTGTACAGAATGGACAACTACAGTCCAATCCACAATCATACTCACCAAAGTTGAGCAATGTCCCACGCAAAACTCAAAGAGGAGCAGTTTCGTAAATGCAGCTATAGCTCAACAAAAAATGAAGGTTTGCGAAATGCGATAGAAAATAAATGTACACAATGGACAACTACAATGCAATCCATAATCTCAGTCACCAAGGTTGATTGATGGTTCACCAAAACTCAACCATGAGCGGTTTCTTAAGTGCAACTATAACTCAACGAAAAATGAAGAATTGCGAAAGGCGATAAAAAATACACATATAGAATGCACAACTATAGTGTAATCCACAATTGTAGTCACCAAAGTTGATCGATGGCCCACGAAAACTCAAACACGAGCATTTTCCTAAATGTGACAATAACTCAACAAAAAATGAAGGTTTTGTGAAAGGTAATTAAAAATATGTGTATAGAATGCACATCTATAGTACAATCCTGAATCGTAGTCACCAAAGTTGATTGATAGCCCACAAAAACTAAAACATGAGTGTTTTGCTAAATGCCGCTATAACTCAACAAAAAATGAAGTTTCGTGAAAGGTGATTAAAATTGTGCATACAGAATGCACAATTACAGTACAATCCACAATCATAGTCACCAAAACTAATCGATGGCCCAAAACAACTCAAACATTAGCCACTTGCCAAATACGGCTATAACTCAATAAAAAATGATGGTTCGTGAAAGTTAACAAAAAATACGCGTATAGAATGCACAACAACTATAGTGTAATCCAGAAGCATAGTCACCAAAGTTTATTGATGGCACACAAAAAATCAAACACGAGCGTATTTCTAAATGTGGCTATAACTCAACAGAAAACAAAGGTTCAAGAAAGGCAATAAAAAATACATGTACAAAATTGACAGCTACAGTGCAATCCACAATTGTAGTCACTAAAGATGATCGATGGCCCACGAAAACTCAAACACGACGGTTTCTTAAATGCAACTATAAATCAATGAAAGATAAAAGTTAGCGAAAGCTGATAGAAAATACGCGTACAAAATCAAGAATTACAGTGCAATCCACAATTGTACTCACCAAAGTTAATTGATGGCCCACGAAAACTCAAATATGAGCGGTTTCCTAAATACGGCTATAACTCAACAATAAATTCACGTTCATGAAAGGCGATAGAAAATACGCTTACAAAATGGACAAGTATAGTGCAATCCACAATTATAGTCACTAAGGTTCATTGAAAAAAGGACGATCTGGGTTGACTCAGAATGACATTCTCTACAAAAACCCATTTCTTAGATTTTTCATAAAAGGTTATAAAAATTTACCTCTGTTACCTCTACTACTTCTACTTTCAAAAGAAAACTATCTTTTTCAGGAATAACTTTTTTTTTTGAAAAAATGGACAATCTGGGTCTCTTAGCACACAAGCACCTATGAAAACCATATTTCGATTTTTCCAAAAAAAATTGTTTCGTAGATTCTATTTTTCAGGGGTTATTGAATGTTGTTGAAATATTATTTTTTTCAAAAAAGGATGATCTGGGTCTACTCAGAATGACATTGTCTACAAAACCCATTTCTTAGATTTTTCATAAAAGATTTTAAAAATTTTCCTATGTTCCGTCTACAACTTCTACTTTTCAAAAAAATCAATCTTTTTCAAAAACAACCTATTTTCTCAAAAAATGGACAATCTGGGTCTTTCAGCACATGAGCACCTATTAAACCCATATTTTTGACTTACCCAAAAAAAAAAATGTATCGTAGATTATAGTTTGAGGGGTTCTTGCATGTTGGTGAATAATTAGTTTTTCGAAAAAAGGATGATCTGGGTTTACTCAGAACGACATTCTGTACAAAACCCATTTCTCAGACTTTTCCTAAAAAGATTCAAAAAAAAATCCTCTATTACCTCTATTGTTTCTACTTTTCAAAAAATCTATGTTTTTCAAGAAAAACTTATTATTTCAAAAAACAAACAATCTGAGTCTCTTTAGCACACGAGCACCTATAAAAACCATATTTTTTACTTTCTCAAAAATAAAATATATCGTAGATTATATTTTTGAGGGGTTTTTATGTGTTGGTGAATAATTAGTTTTTTGAAAAAAGGACGATCTAGGTTTATGCAAAACGACATTCTCTAAAAAACCCATTTCTCAGATTTTTCATAAAAAGATTCAAAAAAATTGCCTCTATTACCTCTACTACTACTTTTCAAAAAATCTATGTTTTTCAAGAACAACTTATTATTTCAAAAAACAAACAATCTGGGTCTGTTTAGCACATGAAAACGAAAAACACGAGTGGTTTCCTAAATGTGGCTAACACACTCAATGAAAAATGAAGGTTCGGGAAAGGTGATAGAAGTTAACTGTACAAAATGGACAACTACAATGCAATCCACAATCGTAGTCACCAAAGTTGATCAATGGCCCATGAAAACTCAAACACGAGCGTTTTCCTAAATTCAGCTATAACTCAACAAAAAATGAAGGTTCGTGAAAGGCAATAAAAAATACATGTACAGAATGGACAACTACATTGCAATCCACAATTGTACTCACCAAAGTTGATCGATGGCCCATGAAAACTTAAATACAAGCGGTTTTCTAAATGCGGCTATAACTGAACGACAAATTAATGTTTGCAAAAGGGGATAGAACATACACGTATAGAATTCACAACTACAATGCAATGCAAAACCATAGTCACCAATGTTGATCAATGGCCCTCGAAAACTCAAACATGAGCGGTTTCCTAAATGCGGCTATAACTCAACAAAAAATGAAGGTTCATGAAAGGCAATAGAAGATGTACGTAGAGAATGCACAACTACAATGTAATCCACAATCTTAGTCACCAAAGCTTATTGATAGCCCTAGAAAATTCAAACACGAGCATTTTCCTAAAATGTCGCTATAAGTCAAAGAAAAATGAAGGTTCATGAAAGATGATTAAAAATATGCATACAGAATGCACAACTACAGTGCAATCCACAATTGTAGTCACCAATGTTGATCGACGGCCCACGAAAACTCAAACATGAGCGGTTTCCTAAACGCAGCTATAACTCAAACAAAAATTAAGGTTTGCGAAAGGCGATAGAATATACGTGTACTGAATGGAGAACTACAATGCAATCCACAATCGTAGTCACAAAAATTGATTGATGACCCTCGAAAACTTAAATACGAGCTATTTCTTGAATACGACTATAATTGAACAAAAAATGAAGGTTTTTGAAAAGCACTAAAATTTAAGTATATAGAATGGACAACTATAGTGCCATTCAATATCGTAGTCACCAAAGTTGATCGATAGCCTACGAGAACTCAAACACGAGCGGTTTTCTAAATGTGGCTATAACTCAATGAAAAATGAAGGTTGACAAAAGGGGATAAGAAATACGTGTATAGAATTCATAGCTATAGTGCAATCCAAAATCGTAGTCACAAAAGTTGATCGACAGCCCACGAAAACTGAAACACGTGTGGTTTTCTAAATGCAACTAGAACTCAACAAAAAATAAAGGATTGTGAAAGGCGATAGAAAATACATGTACAATATGGACAACTACATTTCAATCCACACACATAGTCACCAAAGTTGATCGATAGCCCATAAAAACTGAAATATGAGCAGTTTCTTAAATGCGGCTATAACTCAAGAAAAAATGAAGGTTGACGAAAAGCAATATAAAATGCGGCTATAACTCAACAAAATAAAAAGTTTCATGAAAGATGATTATAAATATGCGTACAAAATGCACAACTATAGTACAATCCACAATCGCAATCACCAAAGTTGATTGATGGACCACAAAAACTCAAAAATGAGTGGTTTCCTAAATGCAGCTATAACACAACAAATAATGAAGGTTCACGAAAGGTGATATAATATACGTGTACAAAATACAAAACTATATTGTAATCCATAATCGTAGTTACACAAGTTGATCGATGAGCCACAAAAACACACACACGAGCAGTTTCCTAAATGTGGCTATAACTCAACAAAAAATGTAGGTTCGCAAAAGGATATAGAAAATACTCTAGAAAATGAACAACTATAGTGCAATCCACAATCATAGTCATAAAAGTTGATCGAAGGCACACAAAAACTCAAACACGAGCGGTATCCTAGGTGTAGCTATAACTCAACAAAAAATGAAGGTTTGCAAAAAGCGATAGAAAATACACGTACAAAATGGACAACAACAGTACAATCCACAATCGTAGTCACAAAACTTGATTGATGGCCCACAAAAACTCAAACATGAGCAGTTTCCTAAATGCGGCTATAACTCAAGAAAAAATGTAGGTTTGTGAAAGCCAATAGAAAATACGGATACATAATGGTCAACTACAGTGCAATCCACAATCGTAGTCACCAAAGTTGATCGATCGCGCACTAAAAATCAAACATGTGGGGTTTTTTAAATGCAACTATAAGACAACGAAAAATGAAGGTTCTCGAAAGGCGATAGAAAATATGTGTACAGAAAGGACAAGTATAGTGCAATCCACAATTGTAGTCACCAAAATTGATAGATGGTCCGTGAAAACTCAAATATGACCAGTTTCCTAAATATAGCTATAACTAAATGAAAAATGAAGGTTTGTGGAATGCGATAGGAAATACACATATAGAATGGAGAACTATAGTTCCGTCCACAATCGTAGTCACCAAAGTTGATCGATGGCCCACAAAAACACAAACACGAGCGGTTTCCTAAATGCGCCTATAAGTCAACGAAAAATGAAGGTTCACAAAATTGGATAGAAAATACGCGTATAGAATTAAGAACTACAGTGCAATCCAAAATCGTAGTCACCAAAGTTGATCGACAACCCATGAAAACACAAACACGAGTGGTTTCCTAAATACGGATATAACTCAACAAAAAATCAAAGTTCGTGAAAGGCTATAGAAAATACAAGTACAGAATAGACAACTACATTGCAATCCACAATCGTAGTCATCAAAGTTGATCGATGGCCGATAAAAAAATGAACCTGAGAGGTTTCCTAAATGCGGCTATAACTAAACAAAAAATGAAGGTTCTCGAAATGCGTTAGAAAATATATGTATAGAATGGACAACTACAATGCAATCCACAATCGTAGTCACCAAATTTGATCAATGGCCCACGGAAACTCAACCACAAGCAATTTCGTAAGTGCAGCTATAACTCAGCAAAAAATGAAGGTTTGAAAAGGTGACATAAAATATGCGTATAGAATTCACAACTATAGTGTAATGCACAATCGTAGTCAGCAAAGTTGGTCGATGCCCCATGAAAAATCAAACACGAGCGGCTTCCTAAATGGGGCTATAACTCAACAAAAATTAAAGGTTTGCGAATGTCTATAGAAAATACCCGTACATAATGGACAACGATAGTGCAATCCACAATTGTAGTCACCAAAGTTGATCGATGACCCACGAAAACTCAAACAGTGCAATCCACAATTGATCGTAGTCACCAAAATTGATCAGTGGCCCACGAAAACTCAAACACGAGTGATTTCCTAAATGTGGTTATAACTCTGGAAAAAATGAAAGTTCGCAAAAGACGATAGGAAATATGCATACAGTATGCACAACGAAAGTGTAATCCAAAAGCGTAGTCTCCAAAGTTGATCGATGGCCCACAAAAACTCAAAGACGAGAGGTTTCCTGAATGCGGCTATCACTCTCAACAAAGAACGAAGGTTCACGAAAGATGATAGAAAGTATGTGTACAAAATGAACTAGTACAGTGCAGTCCACAATCGTAGTCACCAGAGTTTATCATTGGCCCACGACAACTCAAACATGAGTGGTTTCCTAAATGCGGCTATAACTCAATGAAAAATGAAGATTTGTGAAAGGCGATAGAAAATAAGGGTACAGAATGGAACACTATAGTGGAATCCACACTCGTAGTCACCAAAGTTGATCGATGGCCCAAGAAAACTCAAACACTCACGGTTTCCTAAATACGGCAATAATTGAATGAAAAATGAAGGTTCACAAAAGGTGATAGAAAATATGCTTATACAATGCACAAATAAAGTATAACTCATAAGCGTAGTGATCAAATGCCCTCAAAAAATCAAACACGAGTAGTTTCCTGAATGTAGCTATAATTCAAGAAAAAATGTAGGTACATGAAAGGCGATAGAAAGTACGTGTACATAAAGAACTACGATACTACAGTTGACAAGATTCGTAATTAACAAACTTGATCATTGGCCCACAAAGATCAAACACAAGAGGTTTCCTAAATGTGGCTATAACTCAACGAAAAATAAAGTTTCAAAAAAGGTGATAGAAAATACGCGTATAGAAATGCATAACTACAGTGTAATCCACAACCATAGTCATGAAAGCTCAAACACAAGTAGTTTCCAGAATGTAGCTATAACTCTACAAAAAACAAACGTTCACAAAAGGCGATAGAAAATACGCGTACAAAATGAACAACTACAATGCAATCCATAGTTGTAGTCACCAAAGTTGATCGACAGCCCATGAAACTCAAACACGAGAGGTTTCCTAAATATGGCTACACCTCAACGAAAAATAAAGGTTCGTGAAAGGTGAAAGAAAATACGCGTATAGAATACATAACTATAGTGTAATCCACAATCGTAGTCACCAAAGTTGAATGATGAACCAAAAAGCTCAAACACGACCGATTTCCTAAATGCGGCTATAACTCAATAAAAATATGAAGATTCATGAAAGGTGACAGAAAATACACGTACATATGGACAACTATAGTGCAATCCACAATCAAAGTTAATCGACGGCCCACGAAAACTCAACCACAAGCAATTTCCTAAGTGCAGCTATAACTAAACAAAAAATGAAGGTTCACGAAAGGTGATAGAAAATATGTTTATAGAATGCACATCTATAGTGTAATCCACTATTGTACTCACCAAAGTTGATCGATGCACCATGAAAACTCAAACATAGGCACTTTCCTAAAAATATAGGTACAACTAAACAAAAAATGAAAGTTCATGAAAGGCATCTAGAAATAATCATACAAAATGCACTACTACAATTCAATCCACAATCATAGTCACTAAAGTTAATCGATGGCCCAAGAAAACTCAATCTTAAGCATTTTCCTAAACGCAGCTATAACTCAACAAAAATGAACGTTCATGAAAGGAAAGAGAAAATACACATATAGAATGCACAACTACAGTGTAATCAACAAGCGTAGTCACCAAAGTTGATCGATGGCCCATGAAAACTCATACACAAGCATTTTGCTAAATGTGGCTATAACTCAACAAAACATAAGATTTTGTGAAAGGCGATAGAAAATACACTTACAGAATGGAAAACTACAGTGCAATCCACAACCGTAGTCACCAAAGTTGATCGATGGCAAACTCAAACTCAAACACGAGCGGTTTCCTAAGTGTGGCTATAAATCAATGAAAAATGAAGGTTCGCAAAAGGTGATAGAAAATGTGCACACAAAATGGTCAACTACAATGGAATCTACAATCGTAGTCACCAAAGTTGAACGATGGCCCATGAAAAGTCAAACACGAGCGTTTTCCTAAATGCGGCTATAACTCAACTAAAAAAGAAGGTTCATGAAAGGAAATTAAAAATATGCATATAGAATGCACAACTACAGGACAACCCACAATCGTAGTCACCAAAGTCGATCGATGTCGCACGAAAAAATCAAACATGAGCAGCTTCCTAAATATAGCTATAATTCAACAAAAAAAGGAGGTTCACAACAGGCGATAGAAAATAAACGTATAGAAAGCACAACTATAGTGTAATCAACAACCGTAGTCACCAAAGTGGATTGATGGCCCATGAAAATAGAAACACGAGCGGTTTCTTAAATGCAGCTATAACTCAATAAAAAATGAAGGTTTAGAAAAGGCGATAGAAAATATACATACATAATGGACAAGTACATTGCATCGAAGATGATAGAAAATACGCGTACAAAATGCACAACTATATTGTAATGCACAATCATAGTCACCAAAGTTGATCGATGGCCCACGAAAGGTCAAACATGAGCGGTTTCCTAAATGCCGTTATCACTCAACAAAAAATGAAGGTTCATGATAGACGATAGAAAGTATGCATATAGAATGAACTACTTGAGTGCAGTACACAATCATAGTCTCCAAAGTTGATCATTGGCCCACAAAAACTTAAACATGAGCAGTTTCCTAAATGCATCTATAACTCAATGAAAAATGAAGATTCACGAAAGGCGATAGAAATTACGCATATAGAATGGACAACTATAGTTCAATCCACAATCGTAGTCACCAAAGTTGATCGATGGCCAACAAAAACTTAGATACAATTGGTTTCCTAAATATGGTTATAACTTGACGAAAAAAAGAAGGTTCGCAAAAGGCGATAGAAAGTACGTGTATAGAATGGAAAACTATAGTGCAATCCACAATCATAGTCACAACAATTGTTCAATGGCCCACAAAAATGCAAACACGAGTAGTTTCGTAAATGCGGCAATAACTCAACAAAAAATGAAGGTTCACAAAAGGCAATAGAAAATACGCTTATAGAATGCACAAATAATTATAATCCACAAGCATAGTCACCAAAGTTGATCGAAGGCCTACAAAAACTCAAACACGAGCAATTTCCTGAATACAACTATAACTCAAGAAATAACGTAGGTTCACAAAAGGCGACAAAAAGTGTGTGTACAAAATGAACTACTACAGTGCAGTCCACACTCATAGTCACCAAACTTGATTGATGGCCCACGAAAACTCAAACACGAGCGGCTTTCTAAATGCGGATATAACTCAACGAAAAAATGAATGTTTGCAAAAGGTGATAGAAAATACGCGTACAAAATGGACAACTACAGTGCAATCCATAATCGTAGTGACCAAAGTTGATCAATGGCCAACGAAAAGTCAAATACGAGCGGTTTCTTAAATATGGCTATAACTTAATGACAAATGAAGGTTAGCCAAAGGCGATACAAAATACGCATATAGCATGGACAACTACAGTGAAATCCACAATCGTGGTCACCAAAATTGACCAATGGCCCATGAAAATGCAAATAGGAGCGGTATATTAAATGCGGTAATAACTCAAAAAAAAATGAAGGTTCGCGAAAAGTGATAGAAAATACATGTATAGAATACACATATATAGTGTAATCTACAAGCGTTTTCACCAAAGTTGATCAGCGTTTTCACCAAAGTTGATCAAAGGCCCATGAAAACTCAAACACTACAAGTTTTTAAAATGCAGTTATAACTCTACACCAAATGAAGGTTCGCAAAAGCCAATCGAAAATACGTCTACAGAACGGACAACTACAGTGTAATCCACAACTGTAGTCACCGAAGTCAATCGATGGCCCACGAAAACTCAAACACAAGCGGTTTTCTAAATGTAGATATAACTCAAGCAAAAATAAAGGTTCGTGAAAGGCGACAAAAAATACGCGTACAGAATGGACAACTACAATGCAATCTGTAATCGTAGTCACCAAGGTGGATTGATGGCCAATGAAAATTCAAACACGAGCGGTTTTCTAAATACGGCTATAACTCAACAAAAAAATGAAGGCTAGCAAAATTCGATAGAAAATAGGCATAAACAATGCACAACAATAGTGCAATCCACAATCGTAGTCACCAAATTTGACCGATGGCCCAACAAAACTCAAATACGAGTGGTTTCCTAAATGCGGCTATAACTCAATGAAAAATGAATGTTCATGAAAGGGGATAGAAAATACATTTATAGAATTCATAACTACAATGCAATCAACAATCGTAGTCACAAAATTTAATCGATGGCCCATGAAAACTCAAACACAAGCATTTTCCTAAATACGGCTATAAGTCAACAAAAAATGAAGATTTGTGAAACACGATTAGAAATATGAGTACAAAATTCACAACTACAGTACAATCCGCAAATGTAATACCAACGTTGACTGATGGCCCATAAAAACTCAAACATGAGTGATTTCCTAAATGTGGTTATTATTAAACAAAAAATGAAGGTTCGTGAAAGGCAATAGAAAACAAACGTATGGATTGTACAAGTATAATGTAATCCACAAGCGTAGTGACCAAAGTTGATCGATGGCCCATAAAAACTCAAATAAGAGGGGTTTCCAAAATGCGGCTATAACTCAACAAAAAATGAAGGTTTGTGAAATGTGATAGAAAACTAGTATTCATAATGCATGACTACAGTGCAATCCATAATCGTAGCCCCCAAAGTTGATTGATGGCCCATGAAAACTCAAACACGAGCGGTTTCCTAAATACGGCTATAACTCAACGAAAAATGAAGGTTCACGAAAGTCGATAGAGTAGGCATAAAGAATGGGCAACTACAATGCAATCCACAATCGTAGTCGCCAAATTTGATCGATGGCCCACAAATACTCAAACACGAGCGGTTTCCTAAATGCGGCTATAACTCAACGAAAAAATGAATGTTCACGAAAGGGGATAGAAAATACATGTATAGAATTCATAACTACAATGCAATCGACAATCGTAGTCATAAAATTTAATCGATGGCCCACAAGAACTTTGACAAGCGTTTTCCTAAATGCGGCTATAAGTCAACAAAAAATGAAGGTTTGTGAAACGCGATTAGAAATATGAGTACATAATGCACAACTATAGTACAATCCAGAAATGTAGTCACCAATGTTGACTGATGGCCCACAAAAACTCCAAAATGAGCGATTTCCTAAATGCGGCTATTATTAAACAAAAAATGAAGGTTCATGAAAGGCAATAGAAAATAAATGTATGGACTGTACAAGTACAATATAATTTGCAAGTGTAGTGAGCAAAGTTGATTGGTGGCCCACAAAAACTCAAATAAGAGTCATTTCCTAAATGTGGCTATACCTCAACAAAATGTGAAGGTTCACGAAAGACTATGGAAACTACATGTATAGAATAAACAACAATAGTGTACAATACACAATCATAGTCACCAAAGTTGATAGTTGTCCAACGAAAACTCAAACACGATAAGTTTCCTAAATGCGGCTATAACTCAACAAAAAATGAAGGTTCGTGAAATGCGATAGAAAACTAGTATTCACAATGCACAACTACAGTGCAATCCATAATCGTAGTCACCAAAGTTGATCGATGGCCCACAAAAATTTAATCACGAGGGGTTTCCCAAATACGGTTATAACTCAACAAAAAATGAAGGTTCACGAAAGGCAATAGAAAATACATGTATAGAATGCACAACTATAGTGTTATCCAGAATGAAGGTTCCTAAATACGGCTAGAACTCAACAAAAAATATTTTTTTCAAAAAAAGGACATCTGGGTCTATTTAGAGTGACATTCTCTACAAAACCCATATCTCAGATTTTTCATAAAAAGATTCAAAATTTTTGCCTCTGTTACCTATTTCAAGAACAACATATTTTAAAAAAAAATGGATGATTTGCGTCTCTTTAGCTCTCAAGCACCAATTAAACCCATATTTTCAAAAAATTAGTTTTTCAAAAATAGGATGATTTGGGTGTACTCAGAACGACATTCTCTATAAAACCCATTTCTTAGATTTTTTATTAAAAGGTTCAAAAAAATTACCTTTATTACCTCTACTACTTCTACTTTAAAAACAAAACTATCTTTTCAAGAATAACTTATTTTTTCAGAAAATGGACGATCTAGGTCTTTTCAGTATAGAAGCACCTATCAAAACCATATTTCGATTTTTCAAAAAAAAATGTTTCGTAGATTCTATTTTTGATGGGTTCTGCATGTTGTTGAAATATTAGTTATTCGAAAAAGCGATGATTTGGGTTTACTCAGAATGACATTGTCTACAAAACCCATTTATCCCACTTTTCATAAAAAGATTAAAAAAATAGTGCTATGCTACCTCTACTGCTTCTATTTTTAAAAATAATCTATCTTTTTGAAAAAATGGACAATTTGGTCTCTTTAGCACATGAGTACCTATAAAATCCATATTTTCTATTTTTCCAAAAAAAATTCTTTTGTAGATTCTTTTTTTAGGGGTTCTTGCATGTTAGTGAAATATTAGTTTTTTTGTAAAAAGGACAATCTGGGTCTAGTCATAATTACATTGTCTACAAAATCCATTTATCCCATTTTTCATAGAAAGATTCAAAAAAAAATTCTATGTTACCTCTACTACTACTTTTCAAAAAATCCTATCTTTTTCAAAATCCTATCTTTTTCAAAATCTTTTTTTTTTCAAAAAACAGACGATTTGGGTCTCTAGAGCACACGAGCACTTATACTTTTAAAAAAATCATTCTTTTTCAAAAATAACTTATTTTTTCAAAAAATGGATGATTTGAGTCTTTCAGCACATGTGCACCTATAAAGCCCATATTTTTGACTTTCCCAAAAAGAAATTGTATTATAGATTATATTTTTTAGGGGTTCTTGCATGCTGGTGAATAATTAGTTTTTTGAAAAAAGGACGATCTAGGTCTAGTTAAAACGACATTCTCTACAAAACCCATTTCCTAGATTTTTCATAAAAAGATTCAAACAATTTGCCTCCATTACGTCTAGTGCTTCTACTTTTCAAAAAATCTATGTTTTCCAAGAACAACTTATTTTTTTTAAAAAATAGACAATTTGGGTCTCTTTAGCACCCGAGCACCTATAAGACCCATATTTTTTATTTTCCCAAAAAAAATTGTTTTGTAGATTCTATTTTTAAGGGGTTCTTGCATGTTGGTGAAAATATGTGTATAGAATGGACAACAACAGTGTAATCGACAACAGTAGTCACCAAAGTTGATCGATGGCCCACAAAAACTCAAATATGAGCTTTTACCTAAATGTGGCTATAACTTAACAAAAAATGAAGGTCCGCGAAAGGCGCTAGAAAACACGCCTATAAAATGCACAACTTGCACAACTACAATGTAATCCACAAGCGTAACCAAAGTTTATCAATGACCCATGTAAACTCAAAATCAAGCGGTTTGCTAAATGGGGCTATAACTCAAAAAAGTATAAAGGTTCGCAAAAGGCGATAGAAAATACGCATACAAAATGGGCAACAGTAGTGCAATCCACAAGTGTAGTCACCAAAGTTGATTCAAACTCGAGCGGGTTTCCTAAATGCGGCCATAACTCAACAAAAAATGAAGTTTCACAACTGGTGATAGAAAATACGCGTATAGAATGGACAACTATATTGCAATCCACATTCATAGTGACCAAAGGTGATCGATGGCCCATGAAAACTCAAACACTAGTGGTTTCCTAAGTGCAGCTATAACTCAACGAAAAATGAAGGTTTGTGAAAGGCGATAGAAAATATGCATATAGAATGCACAACTACAGTGTAATCCACAAGCATAGTCACGAAAATTGATCGATTGCCAACAAAAATTCAAACTCAAGTGGGTTTCGTAAATATGGCTACAACTCAACAAAACTGAAGGTTCAGAAATATCGATAGAAAATACGCGTACATAATGGACAACTATAGTGCAATCCACACTTGTAGTGACCAAAGTTGATCGATGGCACCTGAAAACTCAAACATGAGTAGTTTCCTAACTATGGCTATAACTCAACAAAAAATGAAGATTTCTGAAAAGTGATAAAAACTGTGTGTATAGAATGCACAACTACAATGTAATCCACAAGCGTAGTCACCAAAGTTGATCGATCGCCCACGAAAACTCAATCTCGAGTATTTTCCTAAATGCGTCTATAACTCAACAAAAAATGGAGGTTTGGATAAGGTTATAAAGAATACACATCTACAAAATGGACAACTATAGTATAATCCACAATCATAGTCACCAAATTTGATCGATGGCCCACAAAAAATCAAACACGAGCGGTTTCCTATGTGCAGCTCTAACTCAACAAAAAATGAAGGCTCATGAAAGGCAATAGAAACTACGTGTATAGAATGCACAACTACAATGTAATCCACAATTGTAGTCACCAAAGTTAATCGATGGCCCACAAAAACCCAAACACGAGTGTTTTACTAATAACTCAACAAAAATTGAAGGTTCATGAAAGGCGATTAAAAATATACGTACAAAATACACAACTACAATATGGACAACTATAGTGCAATCCACAATCGTAGTGACCAAAGTTGAACTATGGCCCATGAAAACTAAAACACGAGCGGTTTCCTAAATGTGGCTATAACTCAACAAAAAATAAAGGTTCGTTCAAGGCAATATAAAACACGCGTATAGAGTGCACAACTATAGTGTAATCAACAATTGTGGTCACCAAAGTTGATAGAAAATGTGTATAGAGTGCACAAATACAATGTAATCCACAAGGGTAGTCACAAAAATTGATCGATGGAGGAAAACTCATACACTAGCATTTTCCTAAATGCGTCTATAGCTCAACAAAAAATGAAGGTTCGTGAAAGGCGATTAAAAATATGCATACAGACTGAACAACTACGGTACAATACACAAGCGTAGTCACCAAAGTAGATCGATGGCCCATAAAAACTTAAACATGAGCGGTTTCCTAAATGCGGCTATAACTCAACAAAAAATCAAGGTTTGTGAAAGCTAATAGAAAATACTTGTGTAGAATGCAAAAGAACAGTGTAATCCACAAGCGTAGTCACCAAAGTTGATCGTTGTACCATGAAAACTCAAACTCAAGTGTTTCCTAAATGCGGCTATAACTCAACAATAAATTAAATTTCTCGAAAGGTGATAGAAAATACGCATATAGAATGTACAACTATGGTGTAATCCAAAAGTGTAGTCACCAAACAAGATCAATGGCCCAAAAAAACTCAAAGTTGAGTGGTTTCCTAAATGTAGCTATAACTCATCAAAAATTAAAGGTTCAGGAAAGGCGATAGAAAATACTTGTACAAAATGTAGAACTACAGTGCAATCTACAATCGTAGTCACCAAAGTTGATCGATGGCACATGAAAACTCAAACACGAGTGTTTACATAATTGCGGCTATAACTCAATAGAATATGAAGGATTGTGAAGGGCAATTAAAAATATGTGTGCAGAACAACTAAAGTACAATCCACAATCGTAGTCACCAAAGTTGATTAATTGGCCACAAAAACTCAAAGATCAGTGGTTTCTTAAATGCGGGTATAACTCAACGAAAAATAAAGGTTCACGATGTGAGATAGAAAATATGCGTATAGAATTCACAACTACATTGTAATCCACAAGCTAGTCACCAAATTTGATCGATAGCCCACAAAAACTTAGACATGAGTGCTTTCCTAAATCCAGCTATAACTCAACAAAAACGGAAGGTTCGCGAAAGAGAATAAAAAATACGTGTATAGAATCCACAACTACAGTGTAATCCACAATCGTAGTGACCAAAGTTGGTCGATGGCCCAAAAAAACTCAAACACGAGTAGTTTTCTATATTCCGCTATAACTCAACAAAAAATGAAGGTTCACGAAAGGTGGTAGAAAATACGCATGTAGAATGTACAACTAAAGTGTAATCCAGAAGCCTAGTCACCAAAGTTGATCGATGGCCCACGAAAACTCAAACTCGAGCGATTTCCTAAATGCGGTTATAACTGACCAAAAGAAGAAGGTTCGCAAAATGCGATAGAAAATACACATACAAAATGGACAACTATAGTCGTAGTCACGAAAGTTTATCCATAGCCTACGAAAACTCAAACACGAGTGGTTTCCTAAGTGTAGGTATAACTCAATGAAAAGTAAAGGTTTGCGAAAGGTGATAGAAAATATGCATATAAAATGCAATACTTTAGTTTAATGCACAATAGTAGTCACCAAAGTTGACTGATAGCCCATGAAAACTCAATCACAAGAGTTTTCCTAAATGTCGCTATAACTTAACAAAAAATGAAAGTTCGTGAAAGGAAATGAAAAATATGCGTATCTAATGTGCAACTGTAGTACAATACATAGTCGTAGTCACCAAAATTGATCGATCACCCACAAAAACTCAAACATGAGCGGTTTCCAAATTATGGCTATAACTCAACAAAAAATGAAGGTTTTTGAAAGACGCTAAAAAATACATGTATAGAATGCACAAATACTGTGTAATCCACAAGCGTAGTCACCAAAGTTGATTGATGACCCACAAAAACTCTTACACAAGTAGTTTCCTAATTGCAGCTATAACTCAACAAAAAATGAAGGTTTGCGAAAGGTGATAGAAAATACACATATAGAATGCACAAGTACAGTGTAATCCATAAGTGTAGTCACCAAAGTTGAACGATGGCGCACGAAAGTGAAAAATGAGCATTTTCCTAAATGCAGCTATAACTGAACAAAAAATGAATATTTGCGAAAGGTGATACAAAATACACTTAGAAAATGGACAACTATAGTACAATCCACAAACATTGTCACTAAAGTAGATTGATATCCCACGAAAACTCAAACAAGAGCGGTTTCCTAAATTCGGCTATCACACAACGAAAAATGATGGTTAGCGAAAGGTGATAGAAAATATGTGAATAGAATGCACAACTACTATGTAATCCATAAGTGTAGTCATCATTTTTAATCGATGGCCCACGAAAACTCAAACCATAGTTGTTTCCTAAATGCAGCTATATCTAGACAAAAATTAAAGGTTCACTAAAGGCGATAGAAAATATGTGCACAAAATGGAGAACTACTATGCAATCCACATTCGTAGTCACCAAATTTTATCGATGGCATAGGAAAACTCAAACATGTTGGTTTCCTAAGTGCGGTATAACTGAACGAAAAATGAAGGTTCGTGAAAGGCAATAGAAAATACATGTATAGAATGCACAGCTATAGAGTAATCCACAATCGTGGTCACCAAAGTTGATTGATCGCCCATAAAAAGTCAAACACGAGCATTTTCCTAAATGCCACTTGAACTCAACAAAAAATGAAGGTTCATGAAAGGAGATTAAAAATATGTGTACAGAATGCACAACTACAACACAATCCACAATCGTAGTCACCAAAGTTGATTGTTGGCCCACAAAAACTCAAAGACGAGTAGTTTCCTAAATGCAGCTATAAGGAAAAAGTTAGTTTTCATAATGCACAACTAGAGTGCAATCCACAATCGTAGTGACCAAAATTGATCGAATGCCAAAAAAAACTCAAACATGAGCGGTTTCCTGAATATAGCTATACCTCAACAAAAAATGAAGGTTCACAAAAGGCAATAGAAAATACTTATATACAAAGGACAACTACAGTGTAATCCACAAGCGTAGGCACTGAAGATGATCAATGGCCCACGAAAACTCAAACATGAGCGGTTTCCTAAATGCATTTATAACTCAATAAGAAATGAACGTTCATGAAAGGTGATAGAAAATACGCATATAAAATGGACACCTATAGTGCAATCCAAAATTATAGTCACCAATATTGATCAATGACACACATAAACTTCAACTCAGCCAGTTTCCTAAATGTAGCTATAACTCAACAAAAAATGAAGATTCGCGAAAGGTGATAGAAAATACAACTATAGTGCAATCCACAATCGTAGTCATCAAAGTTGATCGATGGTCCACGAAAAATCAAACACGATCGACTTCCTAAGTACGGCTATAACTAACTAAAAAATGAAGGTTGAAGAAAGGTGATAGAAAATATGTGTATAGAATGCACAACTATAATGTAATCCACAATCGTAGTCACCAAAGTTGATAGATGGCCCACGAAAACTCAAACACGAGCGTTTTGCTAAATGCGGCTATAACTCAATACAAAATAAAGATTCATGAAAGGTGAGTAAAAATATTCGTATAAAATACACAACTAGAGTACAATCCACAATTGTAGTCACCAAAGTTCATTGATGGCCCATAGAAACTCAAACATGAGTGGTTTCCTAAATGCGGCTATAACTCAAAAAAAATGAAAGGTTCATGAAAGGTGATAGAAAACATGTCTATAGAATGCACAACTTCAATGTAATCCACAATCGTAGTCACCAAACTTGATCGATGGCCCACAAAATATCAAACATGAGCTGTTTCCTAAATGCGGCTATAACTAAAAAAAAATGAAGGTTTGTGAAAGGCGATAGAAAATACGCGTATAGAATCAAAAAATACAGTTTAATCCACAAGCGTAGTCACCAAATTTGATCGATGACCCATGAAAGCTCAAACTTGAACGGTTTCTTAAATGTGGCTATAACTCAACAAAAAATGAAGGTTCACAAAAGGTGATAGAAAATACAGGTACATAATGGACAACTACAGTGCAATCCAGAATCGTAGTCACCGAAGTTTATCGATGGGCCACGAAAACTCAAACATGAGCGGATTCCTAAGTGCAACTATAACTCAATCACAAATGAAGGTTCAGAAAATGTGAGAGAGAATACGTGTATACAATGCACAACTATAGTGTAATCCACAATTGTAGTCATCAAAGTTTATTCATGGCCCACAAAAACTCAAACACGAGCGTTTTCCTAAATGCGGATATAACTCAACAAAAAATAAAGGTTCGCGAAAGGCGATAGAAAATACACGCACAAAATTGACAACTTCAATGCAATCCAGAATTGTAGTCACCAAAGTTTATCAATGGCCCACAAAAACTCAAACATGAGCGGTTTCCTAAGTGCAACTATAACTCAATGAAAAATGAAGTTTTGTGAAACGCTAGAGAAAATACGTGTATAGAATGCATAACTAAAGTGTAATCCACAATCATAGTCATCAAAGTTGATTGATGGTCCACGAAAATTCAAACACGCGCGTTTTCCTAAATGCGGATATAACTCAACAAAAATGAAAGGTTCATGAAAGGCGATAGAAAAAATGTCTATAGAATGCACAATTACAATGTAATCCACAATCATAGTCACCAAAATTGATCGATAGCCCACAAAATCTCAATCATGAGTTGTTTCCTAAATGCGGCTATAACTAAAAAAAAATGAAGGTTCATGAAAGGCAATAGAAAATACGCATATAGAACACAGAAATACAGTTTAATCCACAAGTGTAGTCACCAAATTTGATCGATGGCCCACGAAAACTCAAACTCGAACGGTTTCCTAAGTGCAACTATAACTCAATGAAAAATGAAGGTTCACGAAATGCGAGCGAAAATACATGTACAAAATGCAAACTACAGTGTAATCCACAATCGTAGTCATCAAGGTTGACTGATGGCCCACAAAAACTCAAACACAAGCGGTTTGCTAAATGAATCTATAACTCAACAAAACATGAAGGTTTGCGAAAGGAGATAAAGAATTAGCATTCGTAATGCACACCTACAATGCAATCCACAATCGTAGTCACCAAAGTTGATCATGGCCTACTAAAACTCAAATACAAGCGATTTCCTAAATGCGGCAAAGTTGATTGATGACCCACGAAATTTCAAACATGAGCGTTTTCATAAGTGCAGCTATAACTCAATGAAAAATGAAGGTTTGTGAAAGGCGATAGAAAATATGCATACATAATGGACAACTATAGTGCAATCCATAATTGTAGTCACCAAAGTTTCAATTGATGGCCTATGAAAACTCAAACACAAGTGTTTTCCTAAATGCGACTATAACTCAACAAAAAATGAAGGTTCATGAAATGCAATTAAAAATATGTGTATAGAATGCACAATTATAGTACATTCCAGGATCATAGTCACCAAAGTTGATTGATAGCCCACAAAAACTCAAATACGAGCAGTTTCCTAAATACGACTATAACTAACAAAAAAATGAACGTTCACAAAAGGCGATAGAAAATACATGTACAAAATGGACAAATACAGTGCAATCCATAATCGTAATCAATAAAGTTGATCGATGGCCCACAAAAACTCAAACACGAGTGGTTTCTTAAGTGAAGCTATAACTTAACAAAAAATAAAGGTTTGTGAAAGGCGATAGAAAATACGCATATAGAATCCACAACTATAGTGTAATCCACAATCGTAGTCACCAAAGTTGATTGATAGCCCAAGAAAACTCAAACACGAGTGTTTTCATAAATTATAACTCAACAAAAAGTGAAGGGTGCTGAAAGGTGATTAAATAGAAGCATACAAAATGCACAACTATAGTACAATCCACAATCTTTGTCACCAAAGTTGATTGATGGCAAACAAAAAGTCAAATAGTAGTAGTTTCCTAAATGCAGCTATAACTCAACAAAAAATGAAGGTTTGCGAAAGGCTATCAGAAAATACACATATAGAATGCACAACTACACTCTTATCCACAAGTGTAGTGACCAAATTTGATCGATGGCCCATTAAAACAAAAACTCAAGCAGTTCCCTGAATGTTGCTATAACTCAACAAAAAATGAAATTCGCAAAAGGCGATAGAAAATATGCGTACATAATGCACAACTACAGTGCAATCCACAATCGTAGTAACCAATTTTGATCAATGGCTAATGAAGACTCAAACACGAGCAGTTTTCCAAGTGCAGCTATAACTCAATGAAAAATGAAGGTTCGTGAAAGGTGATAGAAAATACGCGTATAGAATGCACAACTATAGTGTAATCCACAATCATAGTCACCAAAGTTGATTGATTTCCCAAGAAATCTCAAACACGAGCATTTTACTAAATGGGGCCTTAACTCAACAATTTTCTTTTTGAAAAATCCAAAATATGTTTTTTATATACATATATAGGATTTTTCATTGAAAGATTCAAAAAATTTGCCTCTGTTATCTCTACTGCTTCTACTTTTGAAAAAACTCTATTTTTTTCAAAAGCAACTTATTTTTGAAAAAAACGGACGATCTAGGTCTCTTTACAACATGAGCATCTATAAAACCCATATTTTCACTTTTCCCAAAAAGTATTGTTTCGTAGATTCTATTTTTTAGGGGTTTTTGCATGTTGATGAAAAAATAGATTTTTGAAAAAATGATGATATGGGTATACTCATAACGACATTCTCTACAAAACCCATTTCTTAGATTTTTCATAAAACAGATTCAAAAAATTGCCTTTATTACCTCTATTGCTTCTACTTTTCAAAAAAATCTATTGTATTCAAGAAAAAAATATTTTTTCAAAAAACGAACGAATTGGGTGTCTTTTAGCACACGAGCACCTATAAAACCAATATTTTTTATTTTCCCAAATAAAATTGTTTCGTAGATCTTTCAATTTTCCAGGGGTTCTTGCATGTTGCTGAAAAATTAGGTTTTTGAAAAAAGGACAATCTGGCTCTACTCAGAACGACATTCTCTACAAAACCCATTTCTCACATTTTTCATAAAAAGATTCAAAAAAATCTATCTTTTTCAAAAAATACTTATTTTTTTTAAAAAATAGAAGATCTAAGTCTCTTCAGCACACGAACACTTATAAATCCCACATATTTTATTTTCTCAAAAAAATTTGTTTCGTAGATTTGATTTTCGAGGGGTTCTTATATGTTGGTGAAAAATTAGATTTTCACAAAAATGACGATTTGCGTCTACTTGGAACGACATTCTCTACAAAACCCATTTCTCAGATTTTTCATAAAAAGATTCAAACAATTTTCCTTTGTTACATCTACTACTTCTACTTTTAAAAAAAGTCTATCTTTTTCAAAAAACAAATGATCTAAATCTCTTCAGCACACGAGCACCTATAAAACCCATATTTTTTATTTTCCCCAAAAAAATTGTTTTGTATATTCTATTGAGCGGTTCTTGTATATTGGTGAAAAATTAGATTTTCGCAAAAAACGATGATGTGGGTCTACTCAGAACGACATTCTCTACAAAACCCATTTCTCAGATTTTTCATAAAAAGATTCAAACCATTTGCCTCTATTACCTCTACTCCTACTTTTCAAAAATATTTTTCAAAAACAACTTATTTTTTTAAAGAATGGAAGATCTGGGTTTCTTTAGCACCCTAGTAAAACCCATATTTTTTATTTTCCCAAAAAAAATTGTTTCATAGATTCTATTCTTAAGGGGTTCTTGCATGTTGGTGAAAAATAAGTTTTTTGAAAAAAGAATGATCTGGGTCTATTAAGAATGACATTCTCTAAAAAACACATTTCTCAGATTTTTCATAAAAAGATTCAAAAAATCTCCCTTTGTTACCCATACTACTACTTTTAAAAAAAAAACTATCTTTTTCAAAAAAAACTTACTTTTTCAAAAAATGGACAATTTAGGTCTCTTTAGCACATGAGCACCTATATAAACCATATTTCAATTTTTCCAAAAAAAATTGTTTCGTAGATTCTATTTTTGAGGGGTTCTTGCATGTTGGTGAAATATTAGTTTTTTGAAAGGACGATCTAGGTCTACTTAGAATGACATTGTCTACAAAACCGATTTATCCCATTTTTCATAAAAAGATTCAAATTTTTTCCCCATGTTACCTCTATTGCTTCTCTTTTCAAAAAAATCTATCTTTTTCAAGAACTCATTTTTCATAAAACAGACAATCTCGGTTTCTTTAGCACACGAACACCTATCAAACCAATACTTTCGATTTTAAAAAAAAATGTTTCCTCTACTGCTTCTACTTTTCACAAAAATCTATCTTTTTCAAGAAAAACTTATATTTTCAAAAAATGGACGATTTGGGTCTCTTCAGCACATGAGCACCTATAAAACTGATATTTTCGATTTTCCCCAAAAAAATTGTTTCGTAGATTCTATTTTTGAGGGATTCTTGCAAGTTGCTGAAAAATAAGTTTTTCGAAAAAATGATGATCTGAGTCTACTTAGAATGACATTCTCTACGAAACCCATTTCTCGGATTTTTCATAAAAAGATTCAAAATTTTTTCCTTTGTTACCTCTACTACTTCTACTTTTCAAAAAAGTCTATCTTTTTCAAGAACAACTAATTTTATGAAAAAATGGACGATTAGGGTTTCTTGAGAAGACGAGGACCTATAAATCCCATATTTGGATTTTCCCAAAAAAATAAAATTGTATTGTGCATTATATTTTTTAAGGGTTCTTGAATGTTAGTGAAAAATTAGTTTTTCGAAAAAAGGTGAATCTAGGACTACTCAGAACGACATTCTCTACAAAACTCATTTCTCAGATTTTTCATAAAAAGATTCAAAAAAATTTCCACTATTACCTCTACTGCTTCTACATTTCAAAAAAATCTCTTTTTGAAGAGCAACTTATTTTCTCAAACAACGAATGATCTAGTTCTCTAAAGCACACGAGCACCTACAAAACCCATATTTCGATTTTCCCATAAGAAATTGTTTTGTAGATTTTATTTTTGAGGGGTTCTTCCATGTTGGTGAGAAATTAGTTTTTCGGAAAAAGAACAATCTAGGTCTACTTAGAACAACATTCTCTACAAAACCAATTTTTTAGATTTTTCATAAAAACATTCAAAAAATATGCCCCTATTACATCTAATGCTTCATTTTTGAAAAAAATCTATCTTTTTCAAGAGCAAATAATTTGAAAAAACAGACGATGTAGGTCTTTAGCACACGAGCACCAATAAAACTGATATTTTTTATTTTCCCAAAAAAAATTGTTTCGTAGATTCTATTTTTAAGGGGTTTCGCATGTTGGTGAAAATTTAGTTTTTCAAAAAAAGGACGATCTGGGTTTACTCAGACTGACATTTTCTACAAAACCCATTTCTCAGATTTTTCATAAAAAAGTGCCAAAGAAATTCCTCTATTCTCTACTACTTCCACTTTTCAAAAAAATCTATCTTTTTCAAAAACAAATAATTTGAAAATATAAACGATCTGGGTCTCTTTAGCACACGATCACCTATAAAACCCATATTTTTGATTTTCCTAAATTTTTTGTTTTTTCGTAGATTCTATTTTTTAGGGGTTATTGCATGTTAGTGAAAAATAAGTTTTAAAAAAAAACGATTTGGATTTACTCAAAATGACATTCTCTACAAAACCCATTTCTCAGATTTTTCATAAAAATTTGCCCCTGTTACCTATACTGCTTCCACTTTTCAAAAAAATCTATGCTTTTCAATAACATATTTTTTCAAAAAATGGACGATCTGAATCTCTTTAGCACATGAGCACCTATAAAATATTTTTGATTTTCCGGAATTTTTTTTTTTTTTTGTAGATTCTATTTTTGAGGGGTTCTTGCATGTTGATGAAAAATTAGTTTTTTGAAAAAAGGACGATCTGGGTCTACTCAGAACGACATTCTCTACAAAACCCATTTTACGGATTTTCCATAAAAAGATTCAAAAAGCTTGCCTATAATTATATCTTCTTCTACTTTTCAAAAATTCTATTTTTTTCAAGAATAATTTCTTTTTTTTAAAAATGGATGATCCGGGTCTCTTTAGCACACGAGCACCTATAAAACCCATATTTTTTATTTTCTCAAAAAAAATCTCTTCATAGATTCTATTTTTGAGGAGTTCTTGCATACTAGTGAAAATACGTGGATAGGATGCACAACTATAGTGTAATCCACAATCATAGTCACCAAGTTTATTGATGGCCCACAAAAACTCAAACACAAGTGGTTTCGTAACTATAACTCAACAAAAAATGAAGGTTCACGAAATGCAATAGAAAATACACGTACAGAATGGGAAATTACAGTGTAATCCACAATCATAGTCACCAAAGTTGATCGATGGGCCACAAAAACTCAAACATGAGCGGTTTCCTAAATGCGACTATAACTAAAAAGAAAATGAAGGTTCACAAAAGGCGATAGAAAATACGTGTATAGAATGGACAACTATAGCGCAATCAACATTCATAGTCACCAAAGTTGCTTGATGGTCCACAAAAAATCAAACACGACGATCTCCTAAAGGTAGTTGTAACTCAACAAAAATGAAGGTTTGTGAAAGGTGATAGAAACTACACATGTAGATTGCACAACTATAGTGTCATCCACAAGCGTAATCACCAAAGTTGATCGATGGCCCACGAAAACTCAAACATGAGTGGTTTCCTAAATGCAGCTATAAATCAACAAAAAATGAAGGTTTGCAAAGGGCGATAGAAAATACACGTATAGAATGCACAACTACAGTGTAATCCACAATCATAATCACCAAAGTTGATCGATGGCCCATGAAAACTCAAAGACGAGTGTTTTCCTAAATGCGGCTATAACTCAATAAAAAATGAAGGTTCGTGAATGGCGATTAAAAAATTGTGTACAGAATGCACAACTATAGTACAATCCACAATCGTATTTACTAAAGTTGATTGATGGCCCACAAAAACTCAAACATGAGCGGTTTCCTAAATGTGGCTATAACTCAACAAAAAATGAAGATTTGCGAAAGGGGATAGAAAATACGCATATAGATTGGACATCTACAGTGTAATGCACAATCATAGTCACTTAAATTGATCGATGGCCCACAAAAACTCAAACACCAGTGTTTTCCTAAATGTGGCTATAACTCAACAAAAAATGAAGGTTCGTGAAAGGCGATTAAAAATATGCATAGAGAATGCTCAACTATAGTGCAATCCACAATCGTGGTCACCAAAGTTGATTGATGGCCCAAAAAAATTCAAACATGAGCGGTTTCCTACATGTAGCTATAACTCAATAAAAAATGAAGGTTCACAAAAGGCGATAGAAAATACGCGTATAGAATGCACAACTACAGTATAATCCACAAGCATAGTCACGAAAGATGGATTGATGGCTGACGTAAACTTAAACTCGAGCAATTTCCTAAATGCTGCTATAACTCAACAAAAAAATTAAGGTTCGTGAAAGGTGATAGAAAAGACACGTATAGAATGGACAATTACAGTGCAATCCACAATTGTAGAAACCAAAGTTGATCAATGTCCCGTGAAAAATCAAATACGCGAGGTGTCCTAAGTAAGAACTATAACTAAACGAAAAAATAAAGGTTTATGAAAGGCGATGGAAAATATGCAAAAAATGAAGGTTCATGAAAGGCGATTAAAAATATTCGTACATAATGCACAACTATAGTACAATCCACAATCACAGTCACCAAATTTGGTTGATGGCCAACAAAAATGCAAACATGAGTGGTTTCCTAAATTTGGCAATGACTCAACAAAAAATATAGGTTCATGAAAGGTGATGAAAAAAATGCGAATGAAATGCACAACTATATTACAATCCACAATTGTATTCACCAAAGTTGATCGATGACCCAAAAAACTCAAACATAAGTGGTTTCCTAAATGCGGCTATAAATCAAACAATAAAATGAATGTTCACGAAAGGCAATATAAAATAT
>VDFB02000016.1:9313288-9376791 GCA_007258455.2 Sequoia sempervirens | reverse complement strand
TATTTTTTCAAAAAAACGACTATCTAAATTTCTTTAGCACACAAGCACCTATAAAATATTTTCAATTTTCCCAAAAAAAATTGTTTCGTAGTTTCTATTTTTGAAGGGTTCTTGCATGTTGGTCAAAAATTAGTTTTTCGAAAAAAGGACGATTTGGGTCTACTCAGAATGACATTCTCTACAAAACCCATTGCTCAGATTATTCATAAAAAGATTAACAATATTTTCCTTTATTACCTCTATAGGTTCTACTTTTCAAAAAATCTATCTTTTTCAAGAACAACCTATTTTTTAAAAACTGAACGTTCTGGGTTTCTTTAGCAGACGAGCACCTATAAAACCCATATTTTTTTATTTTCCCAAAAACAAATGTTTCATAGATTCTTTTTTTGAGGGGTTCTTGCATTTTGGTGAAAATATGTGTATAGAATGCACATCTACAATGTAATCCACAATCGTAGTCACCAAAGTTAATTAATGGCCCACAAAAACTCAAACATGAGTGGTTTCCTAAATATAGCTATAACTAAACAAAAAAGAAGGTTCATGAAAGGTGATAGAAAATACACATATAGAATTCACAACTATAGTGTAATCCACAATCGTAGTCACCAAAATTGATCAATGGCCCAAAAAAACTCAAACACAATCAGTTTCCTATGTGTGGCTATAACTCAACGAAAAATGAAGGTTTGCGAAAGGCAACAAAAAATACGTGTATAGCTGCACTTAGGAAACCGCCTGTTTGAAAGTTTTGATCAATCCTTTGTGAGCATCAGAACTGACCACTGGTCCATTCGGTGATGTATTTCTATAGCCCACGCTAACTTTCATTTTCCGCCCGCTATAGCCGATTTAGAAACCTACCGAGATTGAGTTTTCACACGTAATCAACTTTGTGACTGGTGTTTGGTGGGATTACACTCTATAGTTTTCTGGCCCCATACACGTATTTTCTATCACCTTTTAAACTCTTCATTTTTGTTGAGTTATAGCCATAAAGTAGGGAAACCAGTTTCGCTTGAGTTTTCATGGGCCATCGATTAAGTTTGGTTACTAACTGTGGATTGTATTGTAGTTGTCCATTTTGTATGCATATTTTTACTTCATTTGTGAACCTTTCATTTTTACATTTAGGGAAAAGTCCCTACCGAAGTTTGGTTCTCGCGGGCCATCATCAACATTGGTGACTAATGCTTGTGGATTTGCATCATTGTTGCCCATCTGGTATGTGAATTTTTACTCTTCGTGAACCTTCATATTTTTTGAGTTATAGCCCCATTTAGAAAACTCATTGATTTTGAGTTTTACATCACATTATCAACTTTGGTTATGCTCTTGTGGATTACACTGAAGGTGCATTCTATGGTATATTTTCTATCAGCCTTTCTACTTAACCTTCCTTTTTGTTGAGTTATAGCTGCATTTAGAAAATGCTCGTGGTTTAAGTTCGTAAGCATCATCAACTTCTCGTGACCACGCTTTGTGGATTATGATCCAGAGTTGTCCATCTATATAATGATTTTCGCCAACATGCAAAACCCCTCAAAAATAGAATGTATGAAACAATTTTTTTGGTGAAATAAAAAATATGGGTCTTATAGGTGCTCGTGTGCTAAAGAGACCCAAATTGTCTATTTTTTGAAAAAAATAAGTTGTTTTGAAAAGCATAGATTTTTTTAAAGTAGAAGTAGTAGAGGTAATGAGGCATATTTTTTGAATCTTTTTATGGAAAATATGATAAATGGGTTTTGTAGAGAATGTCGCTCGAAAGAGGACCCAGATCATCCATTTTTAAAAAAAATAAGTTGTTTTTGAAAAGGATTGATTTTTTTGAAAAGTAGAAGTATAGAGGGAAAAAAAATTAAATCTTTTTATGAAAAATCTAATAAATGGGTTTTGTAGAGGATGTTATTATGATTAGACCCATATCGTCCTATTTTTCAAAAAGCTAAAATTTTCACCAACATGTAAGAACTCCTCAAAAATAGAATCCACGAAACAATATTTTTTGGGAAAATTGAAATATGGGTTTTATATGTGCTCGTGTGCTCAAGAGACCCAAGTCATCTGTTTTTTCAAAAAATAAGTTTTTGAAAAAGATAGATTTGTTTGAAAAGTAGAAGCAGTAGAGGTAACATAGGAAATTTTTTGGAATCTTTTTATGAAAAATGGGATAAATGGATTTTGTAGAAAATGTCATTCTGAATAGACCCAGATCGTCCTTTTTTCGAAAAACTAATATTTCACCAACATGCAAGAACCCCTAAAAAATAGAATCTATGAAGGATTTTTTTTAGGAAAAATAAAAAATATGGGTTTTATAGGTACTCGTGTGCTAAAGAGACCTAGATCGTCCATTTTTTGAAAAAAGATAGATGTTTTTGAAAAGTAGAAGCAGTAGAGGTAACATAGGACTATTTTTTCAATCTTTTTATGAAAAATGGGATAAATGGGTTTTGTAGACAATGCCATTTTGAGTAGACCCAAATCATTGTTTTTTCAAAAAAATAATATTTCAACAACATGCAAGATCCCCTCAAAAATAGAATCTATGAAACATTTTTTTTTTAAAAGTTGAAATATGGTTTTGATAGGTGCTCGTGTGCTAAAGAGACCCAGATCGTCCGTTTTTTGAAAAAATAAGTTATTCTTGAAAAAGATTTTTTTTTTAAAAAGTAGAAGCAGTAGAGATAACAGAGGTAAATTTTTTGAACCTTTTAATGAAAAATCTAAGAAATGGGTTATGTAGATAATGTCGTTCTAAGTAGACCCAAATCGTCCTTTTTTCAAAAAACTAATTTTTCACCAACATGCATGAACCTCTCAAAAATTGAATCTACGAAACAATTTTATTTGGGGAAATAAAGAATAGGTTCTCGAGAGCTCAAGAGACCCAGATTTTCCGTTCTTTGAAAAAATAAGTTGTTTTTTAAAAAGATAGATATTTTTGAAAAGTAGAAGTAGAGGTAACAGAGGCAATTTTTTTAAATCTTTTTATGAAAAATATGAGAAATGGGTTTTGTAGAGAATGTCATTTTGAATAGACCTAGATCGTCTTATTTTTGAAAAACTGATTTTTCACCAACATACAAGAACCCCTAAAAAATGGAATCTACGAAACAATTTTTTTTGGGAAAAATTAAAAATATGAGTTTTATAGGTGCTCGTGTGGTAAAAAGATTTAGATCATCTATTTTTTGAAAAAATAAGTAGTTCTTCAAAAAGATAGATTTTTTTCAAAAGTAGATACAGTAGAGGTAACAGAGGCAATTTTTTTTAATCTTTTTATGAAAATTTTGAGAAATGGGTTTTGCAGAGAATGTCATTCTAAGTAAATCTAGATCTTCTTTTTTTTGAAAAACTACTTTTTCACCAACATGCAAGAACCCTTCAAAAATAGAATCAACCAAACAATTTTTTCTTGGAAAATCGAAATATGGGTTTTATAGGTGCTTGTGTGCTCAAGAGACCTTAATCATCTATTTTTTGACAAAATAAGTTATTTTTGAAAAAGATAGACTTTTCTGAAAGAGGTAACAGAGGCAAAATTTTGAATGTTTTTATGAAAAATTGAAGAAATGGGTTTTGTAGAGAATGACATTCTGAGTAGACCTAGATCGTCCTTTTTTCAAAAACTTGCAAGAGCCCCTCAAAAATAGAATCTACAAATGCCTTTCATGAACCTTCATTTTTTGTTGAGTTATAGCCACATTTAGGAAACCGATCGTGTTGGAGTTTTCGTGGGCCATCAATCAAATTTGGTGACTACGATTGTGGATTGCACTGTAGATGTCTATTTTGTACGTGTATTTTCTATCACCTTTCACGAACCTTCATATTTTCCTAAATGCGACTATAACTCAACAAAAAATGAAGGTTCATTAAAAGAAATTAAAACTATGCATACAAAATGCACAACTATGGTACAATCCAGAATTGTAGTCACCAAAGTTAATTGATAGCCGAAAAAACTTAAATATGAGCATTTTCTGAAATACGGCTATAACTCAACAAAAAAGGAAGATTCACAAAGGGCGATAGAAAATATGTGTACATAATGGACAACTACAATGCAATACACAATTGATGTCACCAAAGTTGATTGATGGCCCACAAAAACTCAAACACTAGCGTTTTACTAAGTTGGCCTTAACTCAACAAATTTTTCTTGGGAAAATTGAAAATATGGGTTTTATACACGTGTATACGATTTTTTATAGAAAGATTGATTTTTTTTTCCTCTGTTACCTCTAATGCTTCTACTTTTCAAAAATCGATATCTGACATGAGACTTATAGTCCTGATTTTTTAGGGGTTCTTGCATGTTGATGAAAAATTAATTTTTGAAAAAATAGACGATATGGTCTATTGAAAACTACATTCTCTACAAAACCCATTTCTCAGATTTTTCATAAAACAGTTTCAATTTTTTTTCCTTTATTACCTCTACTACTACTTTTCAAAAAAGTCTATCGTTTTCAAGAACAACTAATTTTTTCAAAAAATGGATGATTACGGTCTCTTGAGCACACGAGCACCTATAAAACCCATATTTTGATTTTCCCAAAGAAAATTGTTTCGTAGCTTCTATTTTTGAGGAGTTTTTGCATGTTGGTGAAAAATTAGTTTTTCAAAAGTAGGACGATCTAGATCTATTCAAAAAATGGATGATCTGGGTCTCTTTAGGATAAGAGCACCTATAAAAAACCATATTTTGATTTTTTGAAAAAAAATTGTTTCGTAGATTCTATTTTTGAGGGGTTCTTGCATTTTGATGAAATATTAGTTTTTTGAAAAAAGGACGATCTCGATCTACGTAGAATGACATTGTGTACAAAACCCATTTATCCCATTTTTCATAAAAAGATTCAGAAATATTTCCTATGTTACCTCTACTACTACTACTTTTAAAAAAAAATTATTTAAAAAAAAAAATGGACAATCACATGAACACCTATAAACCTGATATTTTGGATTTTCCAAAAAAAAAAGTTTCATAGATTCTATTTTTGAGGGGTTTTTGTATGTTAGTGAAAATTACTTTTTGAAAACAGCATTAATCCTAGCCCACTCATAATGGCATTCCTCATGGCAAAACCCCATTTCTATATATTTCTCTACATAAAAAGAATAAAAAATTGCTCTGCTTTCTACTTTTCATTTCTGAAAAATCGGCCTCTTTGAAAAAAAATTATTTAAAAAACGATTTGGGTTTTTTTAACACATAGGCCCCCATAAAACCCATATTTTCGATTTTCCAAAAAAAAATTGTTTCCTAGATTCTATTTTTGTGGGGTTCTTGCAAGTTGGTGAAAATTTAGTTTTTCGAAAAAAGGACAATCTGGGTCTTCTCAGAACAAAATTCTCTACAAAACCCATTTCTCATATTTTTCATAGAAAGATTCAAAAAAATTGTTTCTGTTACCTACTATTTCTACTTTTCTAAAAAATCTATCTTTTTCAAGAACAACTTAATTTTTCAAAAAACGAACGATCAGGGTCTCTTGAGCACATGGGTAACTATAAAACCCGTATTTTGATTTTCCCAAAAAAAATTATTTCCTAGATTCTATTTTTGAAGGGGTCTTTCATGTTGATGAAAAATTAGTTTTTCAAAAAAAGGATGATCTGGGTCTACTCAAAACAACATTCTCTACAAAACTCATTTCTCAGATTTTTCGCAAAAACATTCAAAAATATTTCCTCTATTACCTTTGCTACTCATACTTTTCAAAAAAATCTCTTCTTGAAGAACAACTTATTTTCTTAAAAAACAAACGATCTTTGTCTCTTGAGCACATGAGCACCTATAAAACCCATATTTCGATTGTTACAAAAAAATTCTTTCATGGATTCAATTTTTGAGGAGTTCTTACATGTTGGTGAAAAATTAGCTTTTCGAAAAAATGAGGAGATGGGTCTAATTGTAATAACATTCTCTACAAAATCCATTTCTTAGATTTTTCATAAAAAGATTGAAATTTTTTTCCTATGTTGCCTCTACTACTTCTACTTTTCAAAAAAATCAATCTTTTTCAACAACTTATTTTTACAAAAAATGGAAGATCTGGGACTTTTAGCACATGAGCACTTATAAAACCCATATTTTCAATTTTCCCAAAAATAACTTGTATCGTAGATTATATTTTTTAGGGGTTCTTGCACGTTGGTGAATAATTAGTTTTTCAAAAAAAAAGACGATCTGGGTCTACTCAGAACGACATTCTCTACAAAATCCATTTTTCGGATTTTTCATAAAAAGATTCAAATTTTTTTACCTCTACTTCTTCTACTTTAAAAAAAATCTATTTTTTCAAGAATAACTTATTTTTTCAAACAACAAACAATCTGGATCTCTTTAGCACACGAGCACCTATAAAACCCATATTTTTTATTTTTCCAAAATAAAATTGTTCGTAGATTCTATTTTTAAGGGGTTCTTGCAAGTTGGTGAAAATATGTGTATAGAATGCACAACTACAGTGTAATCCACAATCATAGTCACCAAAGTTTATAGATGGCTCGAAAAAATGCAAACACAAGCGGTTTCATAAATGCTGCTATAACTCAACAAAAAAAGTAGGTTCAAAAAAGTTGATAGAAAATACACCTATACAATGCACAACTATAGTGTAATCCACAAGTGTAGTAACCAAAGTTGATGAATGGCCCATGGAAACTCAAAATCAAGCGGTTTGCTAAATAGGACTATAATTCAACAAAATATGTAGGTCCATGAAAGGTGATAGAAAATACACGTACGAAATTGGCAACTATAGTGCAATCCACAATTGTAGTCACCAAAGTTGATCGATGGCCCAAAAAAACTCAAACATGAGGAGTTTACTAAATGCGACTATAACTAAAAAAAATGAAGGTTTACAAAAAGGTAATAGAAAATATGCATACAAAATGGACAACTGCGGTGCAATCCACATCAGTAGTCACCAAAATTGATTGATGGTCCTTTAACTCAAACACGAGCGGTTTCCTAAATGCGGCTATAAGTAAACAAAAACTAAAGGTTCACAAAAGGCGATAGAAAATACATGTACAAAATGGGCAACTGCAGTGGAATCCACAATCGTAGTCACCAAAGTTGATCAATGGTCTACGAAAATTAAAACACGAGTGATTTCCTAATTGCAACTATAACTCAAAGATAAATGATGGTTTACAAAAGGCAATATAAACTACCCTTATAGAATGCACAATTGTAGTGTAATCCACAATCGAAGTCACCAAAGTTGATCGATGGCCCACAAAAAACTCAAACATGAGCATTTTCCTAAATGCGACTATAACTAAACAAAAAATGAAGATTCGTGAAAGGTGATGAAAAATATGTGTACAAAATGCACAACTACAGTACAATCCACAATCTTATTCACCAAAGTTAATTAATGGCCCACAAAAACTCAAACATGAGCGGTTTCCTAAATGCCGCTATAACTCAATAAAAAATGATGGTTCACGAGAGGCAATAGAAAATACGTGTAAAAAATCACAACTATAGTGTAATCCATAATCGTAGTCACCAAAGTTGATCGATGGCCCATGGAAATTCAAACTCGAGTGGGTTTCCTAAATGCAGCTATAACTCAACAAAAAATGAACGTTCACAGACGCAATAGAAAATACGCATACATAATTGACAACTATAGTGCAATCCTCAATCGTAGTCACCAAAGTTGATCGATGGCCCACGAAAACTAAAACACGAGCGGTTACCTAAGTGGGGCTATATAACTCAACAAAAAATGAAGGTATGCGAAAGGCGATAGAAAATACTCGTATAATATGGACAACTATAGTGCAATCCACAATCATAGTCACAAAATTTGATCAATGGCTCACAAAAACTCAAACACAAGCGGTTTTCTAGTTGCGGCTATAACTAACTAAAAAATGAAGGTTCAAGAAATGCAGTAGAAAATACACATATAGAATGAACAACCACAATTTAATCCACAATCATAGTCACCAAAGTTGATAAATGGCCCACAAAAATTCAAACACTAGTATTTTGCTAAATGCGGCTATAACTCAACAAAAAATAAAGTTCCACGAAAGGCGATAGAAAACACATGTATAGAATGGACAACTATAGTGTAATCAACAATTATTGTCACCAAAGTGGATCGATGACCCACAAAATCTCAAACATGAGTGGTTTCCTATATGGGGCTATAACTTAACAAAAAATGAAAGTTCATGAAAGATGATAGAAAACACGTGTATAGAATGCACAAATATAGTGTAGTCTGCAAGCGTAGTCACCAAAGTTTTTTGATGGCCCATGAAAACTCCAACTCGAGTGGTGTCCTCAATGCGGCTATAACTGAACAAAAAATATGTGTACAAAATCAACAAGTATAGTACAATGCACAATCGTACTCACCAAAGTTGATTGATGGACTGGAAAAACTCAAACATGAGTGGTTTCCTAAATGCGGCTATAACTAAAAAAAAGATGAAGCTTCATGAAAGGCGATAGAAAATACGTGTACAAAATGCACAACTAGAGTATAATCCATAATCATAGTCACCAAAGCTGATCGATAGCCCACGAACACTCAAACACGAACGGGTTCCCAAATGCGGTGATAGCGCAAGAAAAAATTAAGTTTCGCAATAGGCGATAGAAATTATGCATATAAAATGCACAACTATAGTACAATCCACAATCATAGATAACAAAGTTGATTGATGGCCCACAAAAACTCAGAGACAAACAATTTCCTAAGTGGGGCTATAACTCAATGAAAAATGAAGGTTCTCGAAACGTGAGAGAAAATATGCGTATAGAATGCACAACTATAGTGTAATCTGCAATCATAGTAACCAAAGATGATCGATGGCCCACGAAAACTCAAACACAAACGTTTTCCTAAATATGGCTATAACTCAACAATAAATGAAGGTTCATGAAAGGAGATAGAAAATATGCATATAGAATGAAAAAATACATTACCATCCACAATCGTAGTCACAAATGTTGATCCATGGCCCATGAAAACTCAAACACGAGCGATTTCCTAAGTGTGGCTATAACTCAACCAAAAGTGAAGGTTCGTGAAAGGTGATAGAAAATATGCGAATAGAATGCACAACTACAGTGTAATCTGCAATTGTAGTCACCAAAATTGATCGATGGCCCACGGAAACTCAAACATAAGCGGTTTCCTAAATGCAACTATAACTCAAGAAAAATGAAGTTTCACAAAATGCGATAGAAAATACACGTACAAAATGCACAACTATAGGACAATCCACAATCATATTCACCAAAGTTGATTGATGGCCGAAGAAAACTGAAACATGAGCAGTTTCCTAAATGCGGCTATAACTCAACAAAAAATGAAGTTTCGCAAAAGGAAATAGAAAATACGTGTATAGAATGAATAACTAAAGTGTAATCCACAATCGTAGTCACCAAAGTAGTATTATGGCCCACAAAAACTCAAATATGAGTGGTTTCCTAAATGAAGTTATAACTCAACAAAAACTGAAGGTTCACAAAAGGCGATAGAAAATACGTGTACAAAATGGACAACTATAGTGTAATTGACAATCATAGTCACCAAAGTTGATTGATGGCCTACGAAAACTCAGACATGGGCAGTTTCCTAAATGTGGCTATAACTAGACAAAAATGAAGGTTTGCATAGGCGATAGAAGATAAGCATATAGTATGCACAACTATAGTGTAATTCACAATCGTAGTCACCAAAGTGGTTCGATGGCCCACGAAAACTCGTATATGAGAGGCTTCCTAAGTACAACTATAACTCAATGAAAAATAAGGGTTCACGAAAAGTGATAAAAAAAATGCATATAGAATGCATAACTATAGTGTAATCCACAATCGTAATGACCAAACTTGATCGATGGCCCATGAAAGCTCAAATACGGGGTTTTGCTAAATGTGGCTATAACTCAACAGCAATTGAAAGGTTCATGAAAGCCGATTAAAAATATTCGTATGGAATGCACAACTACAATACAATCCACAATCATAGTCACCAAAGTTGATTGATGGCCCACGAAAACTCCAACATGAGCGGTTTCCTAACTGCGGCTATAACTGAACAAAAAATGAAGGTTCATGAAATTTGATCGAAAATATGTGTATAGAATGCACAACTACAATGTAATCCACAATCGTAGTCACCAAATATGATCGATGGCCCATGAAAACTTAAATACGACAGTTTTCCTAAATGCGGCTATAACTCAACAAAAAATGGATGTTTATGAAAAGTGATTTAAAATATGCATACAGAATGTACAACTATAGTACAACGTTTGCACAATCATAGTCACCAAAGTTGATCAATGGCAATCCACAATTGTAGTTATCAAAGTTGATCGATGGTCCATGAAAACTCAAACACGAGTGTTTTTCTAAATGAGGCTATAACACAACAAAAAATGAAGGTTCATGAAAGGAGATTAAAAATATGCATAGAGACTGCACAACTCTAGTACAATCGACAATCGTATTCACCAAAGTTGATTGATGGCCCACAAAAATACAAACATGAGGGGTTTCCTTAATGTGGCTATAAGTAAACAAAAAATGAAGGCTCCCAGAAGGTGATAGAAAATACACATATAGAATGCACAACTATAGTGTAATCCACAAGCGTAGTCACCAAAGTTGTTCGAAGGCCCACAAAAATTCAAACATGAGCAGTTTCCCAAATGTGGCTATAACTCAACAAATAATGAAGGTTCGTGAAAGGTGATTAAAAATATCCGTATAGAATGCACAACTACAGTACAATCCACAATTGTAGTCACCAAAGTTGATCGATGGCCCACAAAAACTGAAACATGAGTAGTTTCCTAATTGTGGCTATAACTCAACAAAAAATGATGGTTCACGAAAGGGAATTGAAAATACGTGTACAGAGTGCACAGCTATAGTGTAAACACAATCGTAGTCACCAATGTTGATTGAAGGCCCACAAAAGTTAAACACGAACAATTACCTAAATGCAGATATAACTCAACAAAAAATGATGGTTCACGAAAGGAAATAGAAAATATGCATATAGAATGCATTGCTAGAGTGTAATCAACAAGTGTAGTCACCAAAGTTGATCGATGTCCCACGAAAACTCAAACTCTATCGGTTTCCTAAATGCGGCTATAACCGAACAAAAAATGAAGGTTTGCAAAAGGCGATAGAAAATACGTGTACAGAATGGACAGCTACAGTGCAATCCACAATCATAGTCAAGAAAGTTTATTCATGCTCCAAGTAAACTCAAACACGACTGGTTTCCTAAACGCATCTATAAATCAACAAAAAATAAAGGTTCGCGAAAGGCGATAGAAAATACGTGTATAGAATGCACAACTATGGTGTAATCCACAATCATAGTCACCAAAGTTGATCGATGGCCCACAAAAACTCAGACATGACCATTTTTCTAAATGCGGCCATAACTCAACAAAATTTGAAGGTTCATGAAAGGAGATTAAAAATATGCGTATAGAATGCTCAACTATATTACAATCCACAATCGTAGTCACCAAAGTTGTTTGATGGCCCACAAAAATGAAGACATGAGCAGTTTCCTAAATGCAGCTATAATTCAACCAAATAATGAAGGTTCGTGAAAGGCGACAAAAAAAACATGTATAAAATGAATAAGTAAAGTGTAATCCAAAATTGTAGTCACCAAAGTTGATCAATTGCCCATGAAAACTCAAACACAAGCGGTTTCCTAAGAACAACTATAACTCAACAAAAAATGAAGGTTTGCGAAAGGCGATAGAAAATATGTGTATAGAATGAAAATCTACAGTGTAATCCACAATCGTAGACACCAAAGTTGATTGATGGCGCACAAAAACTCAGATAGGAGTTATAGCCGCATTTAGGAAAACTCTCGTGTTTGAGTTTTTGTGGACCATCAATCAACTTTGGTGACTACAATTATGGATTCGACTATAGTTGTGCATTCTATACACGTATTGTCTATCGCCTTTGATGTACCTTCATTTTTCGTTGAGTTATAGTTGCACTTAGGAAATCGCTCGTGTTTGAGGTTTTGTGCACCATCGATCAAGTTTGGAGATTGCGATGTTGGATTGCACTGTAGTTGTCCCTTTTGTACGCATATTTTCTATCACCTTTTGTGAACATTTATTTTTTGTTGAGTTATGGCCACATTTAGGAAACCGTTCATGTTTGAGTTTTCCTGGGCCATTGATCAACTTTGGTGACTAGGATTGTGGATTGCATTGTAGTGTATTATGAACTCCAATTTTCTATTCCCTTTTGTGAAGCTTCATTTTTTGTTGAGTTATAACCGCATTTAGGAAACTGCTTGTGTTTATGTGGGCGACCAATCAACTTTGGTGACTACTATTTTTTATTACAATGTAGTTGTCCATTCTATATGTGTATTCATCAACATTGATCGATGGTCCGCGAAAACTCAAACATGAGTGGTTTCATAAGTGGGGCCATAACTGAACGAAAAATGAAGGTTCTTGAAAGGTGATAGAAAATACATGTATAGAATGCACAACTACAGTGTAATCCGCAATCGTAGTCACCAAAGATGATTGATGGCCCACAAAAACTCAAACACGAACATTTTTCTAAATGTGGCTATAACTCAACAAAAGATAAAGTTTCACGAAAGGTAAAATACACGTACAAAATGGACAACTACAGTGCAATCCACAATCGTAGTCACCAAAGTTGATCGATGGCCCACAAAAAACTCAAACACAAGAGTTTTCTTAAATACAACTATAACTCAACAAAAAATGAAGGTTGATGAAAGGTGATGAAAAACATGTGTACAAAATGCACAACTACAGTAAAATCCACAATCGTAGGGACAAAAGTTGATTGATGGCCCACGAAAAACTCAAACATGAGTGGTTTCCTAAATGTAGCTATAACTCAACAAAAAATGAACATTCACGAAAATCAATAGAAAATACTTGTATAGAATACACAACTAAAGTGTAATCCACAATCATAGAGACCAAAGTTGATCAATGGCCCACAAAAACTCAAATACGAGTGGTTTCCTAAATGCGACGATAACTCCAAAAAAAATTAAGGTTTGTGAAAAGTGATAGAAAATTCATGTATAAAATGGACAACTACTATGCAATCAACAATCATAGTAACTAAAGTACAATCCACAATCGCACTCACCAAAGTTGATTGGTGGCACACGAAAACGAAAGCATGAGCAGTTTCCTTAGTGCAGCTATAACTCAAAGAAAAAATGAAGGTTCGCAAATGGTGATAGAAAATACACATATGGAATGCACAACTATAGTATAATCCACAAGCATAGCGACTAAAGTTGATCGATGGTCCACAAAAACTCAAACATGAGCAATTTACTTAATGCGGCTATAACTCAACAAAAAATGAAGGTTCCCGTAAAGCGATAGAAAGTAAACATATAGAATGCACAACTATAGTGTAATCCACAAGCATAGACAACAAAGTTATCGATGGCCCATGAAAAATTAAACTCGAGCGGTATCCTAAATGGGGCTATAACTAAACAAAAGATGAAGTTTCGCGAAAGGCAATACAAAATACACATACAAAATGGACAACTACAGTGCAATAAAAAATATTAGTTACCAAAGTTGATTGATGGCCCACAAAAACTCACATAGAAGCACTTTCCTAAGTGTGGCTATAATTACACGAAAAATGAAGGTTCATGAAAGATAATAGAAAATACCCGTATCAAATGCAAAAGTATAGTGTAGTCCACAAGCTTACTCATGAAAACGCAAACACGAGTAGTTTCCTAAATGCGGCTATAACACAACGAAAAATGAAGGTTCGCGAATGGTGATAGAGAATACGCTTATAGAATACACAAGTGCAACATATTCCACAATCATAGTGACGAAAGTTGATCGATGGGCCATGAAAACTAAAACAAGAGCAGTTTCCTAGGTGTGGCTATTAGTCAACGAAAAAATGAAGGTTTACGAAAGGTGATAGAAAATACACTTATAGAATGCACAACTACAGTGTAATCCACAATCGTAGTCACAATATTTTTGATGGCCTATGAAAAGTAAAACACAAGCAGTTTCCTAAATATGGCTATAAAACAACAAAAAATGAAGGTACAATCCAGAATCGTAGTTACCAAAGTTGATATATGGCCCATGAAAACTCAAACAGGAGCGGTTTCCTAAGTGTGGCTATAACACAACAAAACATGAAGGTTTCTGAAAGGCTATAGAAAATACACATATGGAATGCACAACTATAGTGTAATCCACAATAGTATTCACCAAAGTTGATCCATGGCCCAAAAAAACTCAAAAACGAGTCGTTTCTTAAATGCAATTATAACTCAACAAAAAATGAAGGTTCGCAAAAGGTGATAGAAAATACACATAGAGAATGGACAACTATAGTGCAATCAACAATCGTAGTTACCAAAGTTGATCAATGGCCCACAAAAACTCAAACACGAGCAGTTTCCTAAGTCCAGCTATAACTCAACGAAAAATGAAGGTTCACCAAAGGCGATAGAAAATACATGTATGGAATGTACAACTACAGTGTAATCCACAATCGTAGTCACTAAATTTGATCGATAGCCCATGAAAGCTCAAACACGAATGTTTTCTTAAATGCTTAACTCAATAGAAAGTGAAGTTTTGTGAAAGACATTTAAAAATATGCATACAAAATACACAACTACAGTACAATCCACATTCGTAGTCACCAAAGTTGATTGATGTGCCAGAAAAACTTAAACATGAGAGGTTTCTTAAATGTGTTTATAACTCAAGAAAACAAGAATTTTTGGCAAAGGAGATAGAAAATACGCGTATCGAATACACAAGTACAGTCTAATCCACTATCGTATTCACCAAAGTTGATCAATGGCCCATGAAAATACAAACATGAGAGTTTTCCTAAGTGCGGCTATAACTCAATGAAAAATGAAGGTTCACGAAAGGCAATAGAAAATATGCGTACAAAATCTACAACTATAGCGCAATCCACAATTGTAGTCACCAAAGTTTCAATCGATGGCCCATGAAAACTCAAACATGAGCGTTTTCCTAAATGCGACTATAACTCAACAAAATATAAAGGTTCATGAAAGGCAATTAAAAATATGCGTACAAAATGCACAACTATAGTACATTTCAGAATTGTAGTCACCAAAGTTGATTGATAGCCCACAAAAAATCAACTACGAGTGGTTACCTAAATACAACTATAACTAACCAAAAAATGAAAGTTCATGAAAGGCGATAGAAAATACGTGTATAGAATGGACAACTACAGTGCAATCCACAATCGTAGTCACCAAAGTTGATCGATGGCCCACAAAAACTCAAACACAAGTGGTTTCTTAAGTGCAGCTATAACTTAACGAAAAATGAAGGTTTGTGAAAGGCGATAGAAAATACGCATATACAATTCACAACTACAGTGTAATCCACAATCTTAGTCACCAGAGTTGATTGATAGCCCACAAAAAATCAAACACAAGTGTTTTAATAAATTATAGTTGAAGAAAAAGTGAAGGTTCATGAAAGGTAATTAAAAATAAGCATACACAATGGACAACTATAGTACAATCCACAATCGTAGTCACCAAAGTTGATCGATGGCCCACAAAAAGTCAAACATGAGTAGTTTCCTAAATGCGGCTATAACTCAACAAAAAATGAAGGTTCGTGAAACGCTATCAGAAAATACACAGATAAAATGCACAACTATAGTGTAATACACAAGCGCTGTGACCAAATTTGATCGATGGCCCACGAAAACTCAAACTCGAGTGGTTTCCTAAATGTGGCTATAACATAACAAAAAATGAAGTTTCACGAAAGGTGATAGAAAATATGCATACATAATGCACAACTACAGTGCAATCCACAATCATAGTCATGAAAAATTGATCAATGGCGCATGAAAACTCAAACATGAGCAGTTTTCAAAGTGCAGCTATAATTAAACAAAAAATGAAGGTTCGTAAAAGGTGATGGAATGCAAAACTACAGTGTAATCCACAATCGTAGTCACCAAAGTTGATTGATTTCCCACGAAAAATTCAAAAACAAACACTTTACTAAATGGGGCCTTAACAATTTCTTTTTGGGAAAATCAAAAATATGTTTTTTATACACGTGTATAGGATTTTTCATAGAAAGATTCAAAAAATTTGGCTCTATTACCTCTACTTATTCTACTTTTTAAAAAACTTTATTTTTTTCAAAAACAACTTATTTTAAAAAAAACGGATGATCTGGGAAACTTTACAACATAAGTATCTATAAAACCCATATTTTCAATTTTCCCAAAATTGTTTCATAGATGCTATTTTTGAGAGGTTTTTCATGTTGATGAAAAAATAGATTTTTGAAAAAGGGATGATATGGGTATACTCATAACGACATTCTCTACAAAACCCATTTCTCAGATTTTTCATAAAACAGATTTTAAAAAATTTCCTTTATTACCTCTACTGCTTCTACTTTTCAAAAAAAAATAGTTTATTCAAGAAAAACTTATTGTTTCAAAAAACAGACGAATTGGGTCTCCTCAGCACAGGAGCACCTATAAAACCGATATTTTTGAGTTTCCCAAAAAAAAAAATTTGTAGATTCTATTTTTAGGGGGTTCTTGCAGGCTGGTGAAAAATTAGATTTTCGAAAAAAGGATGATCTAGGTATACTCAGAATGACATACTCTACAAAACCCATTTCTCTGATTTTTCATAAAAAGATTCCCTTTGTTATCTCTATTGCTTCTACTTTTCAAAAAATTCTATCTTTTTCAAGAACGACTTATTTCTTCAAAAAATGGATGATCTAGGTCGATTTAGCACACGAGCAACTATAAAACCTATATTTTTGATTTTCCAAAAAAAATTGTTTCATAGATTCTATTTCTTAAGGGTTCTTGCATGTTGGTGAAAAATTAGTTTCTAAAAAAAAAGATGGTCTGAGTCTCATCAGAATGACATTCTTTTCAAAACCCATTTCTTAGAGATTTGATAAAAGGATTCAAAAAAATTTCCTCTATTACCTCTACTGCTTGTACTTAAAAAAAAAAAACTATCTTTTTCAAGAACAACAATTTTTAAAACACGAATGATCTGGGTATCTTTAGCTCTCGAGCACGTATAAAACCCATAATTTTGATTTTCCCATATAAAATTATTTCGTAGGTTCAATTTTTGAGGGGTTCTTGCATGTTGGTGAAAAATTAGGCTTTCGAAAAAAGAACTATCTGGGTCTACTCAGAACGACATTCTCTACAAAACCCATTTATCAAATTTTTCATAAAAAAGATTCAAAAAATTTGCCTCTATTACCTCTACTGCTTCTACATTTCAAAAAAATCTATCTTTTTCAAGAAATACGTATTTTTTCAAAAAATAGACGATTTAAATCTCTTCAAAACAAGAACACCTATAAAACCCACATATTTTATTTTCTCAAAAAAAATTGTTTCGTAGATTCTATTTTTGAGGGGTTCTTGTATGTTGGTTAAAAATTAGGTTTTCGCAAAATGGACGATCTAGGTGTACTCAAAACTTCTCTACAAAACCTATTTCTCAGATTTTTCATAAAAAGATTAAAAAAGTTTCCCTTTATTACATCTACTACTTCTACTTTAAAAAAAAACTATCTTTTTCAAGAATAACTTATTTTAGAAAAAATGAACGATTTGGGTCTCTTTAGCACATGAGCACCTATAGAAACCATATTTCGATTTTTCCAAAAAAAATTGTTTCTTAGATTCTATTTTTGAGGGGTTCTTGCATGTTGAAAAATTAGTTTTTTGAAAAAAGGACAATCTAGGTCTACTTAGAACAACATTCTCTACAAAACCCATTTTTTAGATTCTTGATAAAAACATTCAAAAACTCAAAGTCGACTGATTTCCTAAATGCAGCTATAACTCAAAGAAGGAAGAAGGTTCACGAAAGGCGATAGAAAATACACATACAAAATGGACAACTACAGTGCAATCCACAATCATAGTCACCAAAGTGGATCGATCACCAATGAAAACTCAAACATGGGTAGTTTCCTTATTACAAATATAACTCAACAAAAAATAAAGGTTCACCAAATGCGATAAAACATACGCGTATAGAATCCAATACTATAGTGTAATGCACAATATTAGTCATCAAATTTGACCTATGGCCCAAGAAAACTCAAAACAAGAGCATTTTTCCTAAATGCGGCTATAACTTAACAAAAAATGAAAGTTCGTGAAAGGCAATTAAAAATATGCATACAAAATGTGCAAATACAGTACAATCAACAATTGCAGTGACCAAAATTGATCGATGGCCAACAAAAAATCAAACGTGAGCAGTTTCGAAATTGTGGCTATAACTCAACAAAAAATGTAGGTTCTTGAAAGGAAATAGAAAGTACACGTATAGAATGCAAAACTATAGTGGAATGCACAAGCACAGTCACCAAAGTTGATCGATGGCCCATGAAAACACAAACACGAGCAGTTTCATAAGTGCAGCTATAAATCAATGAAAACATGGAGCTTTGCAAAAGGTGAAAGAAAATATGCATATAGAAAGCAAAATTATAGTGTAATCCATAATCGTAGTCACCAAAGTTGATTGATGGCCCACGAAAACTCAAACACCAGTGGTTTACTAAGTGCGGCTATAACTCCACGAAAAATGAAGGTTCGTGAAAGGTGATAGAAAATATGTTTATAAAATGAACAACTATTGTGTAATCCACAATTGAAGCCTCCAAATTTTATCGATGGCCCATGAAAACTCAAACACAAGTAGTTTCCTAAATGCGCCTATTACTCAACAAAAAAATAAGGTTCACAAAACGAGATAGAAAATACACATACAAAATGAACTACAGTGCAATTGACAATCGAAGACACAAAATTTGATTCGTGGCCAATGAAATCTGTAACACGAGCAATTTCCAAAATGCGGCTATAACTGAACAAAAAATAAGGTTCATGAAAGGCGATAGAAAATAGGCATATAAAATACACATATATTGTGTAATTCACAAGCGTAGTCACCAAAGTTGATCGATGGCCTACAAAAACTGAAACTCGAGCAGTTTCCTAAATATGGCTATAACACAACAAAAAATGAAGGTTCTTAAAAGGTGATAAAAAATACATGTATATAATGGACAACTACAGTGCAATCCACAATCGTAGTGACCAAAGTTGATCGATGGCACAAGAAAATTAAACACGAGTGGTTTCCTAAGTGCATCTATAACTCAACGAAAATAAAGGTTTGCAAAATGCGATAGAAAATATGCATATAGAATGCACAAATATAGTGTAATCCACAATCGTAGTTACCAAAGTTTATCGATCGCCCACAAAAACTCAAACACGAATAACTAAACAACAAATGAAGGTTCATGAAAGGCGATTAAAAATATGCATACAAAATGCACAACTCCAGTACAATCCACAATCGCAGTCACCAAAGTTTATCCATGGTTCGTGAAAACTCAAACACGAGCAATTTCCTAGAAGTACGGCTATAACTCAACTAAAAATGAAGGTTCGGGAAAGGTGATAGAAAATACACATATATAATACACAACTACAGTGTAATTCACAAGCATAGTGACGAAATTTGATCGGTGGCCCATGAAAACTCAAACTCGATAGGTTTCCTAAATGCAGATATAACTCAACAAAAAGTGAAGTTTCGCGAAAGGCGATAGAAAATATGTGTGCATAATGCTCAACTACAGTGCAATCCACAATCATAGTCACCAAAGTTGATCGATAGCCCATGAAAACTCAAACATGAGTGCTTTACTAAGTGGGGCCTTAACTCAACAATGTTTTTGTTGGGAAAATCAAAAATATGTTTTTTATACACGTGTATAGGATTTTTCATAGAAAGATTCAAAAAATTTGCCTCTGTTACCTCTACTGTTTCTACTTTTCAAAAAAACTATCCTTTTCAAGAACAACTTATTTTTAAAATAAATGGACGATCTGGGTCTCTTTACAACATCAACATCTATAAAACTCATATTTTCAATTTTCCCAAAAAATGTTGGTTCGCAGATTCTATTTTTGAGGGCTTTTTACATGTTGATGAAAAAATAGTTTTTTTGAAAAAATAACGATATGCGTATACTCAGAAAGACATTCTCTACAAAACCTATATCTTAGATTTTTCCTAAAAAGCTTCAAAATATTTTCCTTTATTCCTTTACTACTTCTACTTTCTAAAAGTCTATCTTTTTCAAAAAACAATTAATGTTTTCAAAAAATGAATGATTAAGGTCTCTTGAGCAGACAAGCACCTAAAAAACCCATATTTCGATTTTCCAAAAAAAAAATGTTTCGTAGATTCTAATTTTGAGGAGTTTTTTCATGTTGGTGCAAAATTAGTTTTTCGAAAAAAGGACGATCTGGATCTACTCAGAATGACATTCTCTACAAAACCCATTTCTTGGATTTTTTCATAAAAAGATTCAAAAAATTTGCCCCTATTACCTCTACAGCTTCTAGTTTTCAAAAAATCTATATTTTTCAAAAATGGCTATAGCTCAACAAAAAAATAAGGTTTGCGAAAGGTGATAGAAAATACACCTGTAGAATGCACAACTATAGTGTAATCCACAAGCATAGTAACCAAAGTTGATCAATGGCCTATGAAAACTCAAAATCGAGTGGTTTGCTAAATGGGGGTATAACTCCGAAAAATATGAAGGTTCATGAAAGGCGATAGAAAATACACATACAAAATGGACAAATATAGTGCAATCCACAATCGTAGTCACCAAAGTTGATCGATGTCCCACAAAAACACAAACATGAGCGGTTTCTTAAATGTGACTATAACTCATCAGAAAATGAAGGTTCACAAAAGGCGATAGAAAATACGCGTACAAAATGGACAAATACAGTGCAGTCCACATTCGTAGTCACGAAAGTTGATTGATAGTCAACAAAAACACAAACACAAGTGGTTTCCTAAATGTGGCTATAACTCAACAAAAAATTAAGGTTCGCGAAAGGTGATAGAAAATACACGTATAGATTGCACAACTACAGTGTAATCCACAAGCGTAGTCACCAAAGTTGATCGATAGCCCACAAAAACTCAAACTCGAGCGGTTTCCTAAATGCGGCTATAACTCAACAAAAATGAAGGTTCGCGAAAGGTGATAGAAAATACATGTACGCGATGGAAAAGTATAGTGCAATCCACAATCGTAGTCACCAAAGTTGATTGATGGGCTACAAAAACTCAAACACGAGCAATTTCCTAATTGTAACTATAAGCCGAAGATAAATGAAGGTTCACGAAAGGTGATAGAAAATACGCGTACAAAATGGACAACTACAATGCAATCTACATTCGTAGTCACCAAAGTTGATTGATAGTCCATGAAAATGAAAACACAAGTGGTTTCCTAAATGTAGCTATAACTCAAAAAAAAATGAAGGTTCGTGAAAGGCGATAGAAAATATGCATATAGATTGCACAACTACAGTATAATCCACAAGCGTAGTCACCAAAGTTGATCGATGGCCCACGAAAAGTCAAAATTGAGGGGTTTCCTAAATGCGGTTATAACTCAACAAAAAATGAAGGTTCATGAAAGGTGATAGAAAATACATGTATACGATGGACAAGTACAGTACAATCCACAATCGGAGTCACCAATGTTGATTGATGGCCTAGAAAAACTCAAACACGAGCAATTTCCTATTGCAACTTTAACTCGAAGATAAATGAAAGTTAGCGAAAGGCGATAGAAATACACATACATAATCCACAACTACAATGTAATCCATAATTGTAGTCACCAAACTTGAGTGATGGCCCACGAGAACACAAACATGAGCGTTTTCCTAAATGCGGCTATAACTCAAAAAAAATGAAGGTTGTTGAAAGGCAATTAAAAATATGCTTACAAAATACACAACTATACTACAATCCACAATTGTATTCACCAAAGTTGATTGATGGCCCACAAAAACTCAGACATGAGCAGTTTCCTAAATGCGGTTATAACTCAAAAAAAAATGAACGTTCTCGAAAGGCGATAGAAAATATGTGTATAGATTGCACAACTACAGTGTAATCCACAATTGTAGTCAGCAAAGATGATTGTTGGCCCACAAAAATTCAAACTCAAGCGGGTTTCCTAAATGCGGCTATAACTCAACAAAAATTTAAGGTTCACAAATGACAATAGAAAATATGCGTACATAAAGGACAACTATGGCACAATCCACAATTGTAGGCACCAAAGTTGATCAATGACCCATGAAATCTCAAACATGAGCGGTTTTCTAAATGCGGCTATAACTCAACAGAAAATGAAGATTTATGAAAGGTGATAGAAAATACGCATATAGAATGGACAACTCCAAAGTTGATGGATAGCCCACGAAAACTACTTCTACTTTTCAAAAAAGTCTATCTTTTTCACGAACAACTAATTTTTTGAAAAAATGGACGATTAGGGTCTCTTTAGCACACGAGTACCTATAAAACCCATATTTTGATTTTCCCCAAAAAAAATCATAGATTCTATTTTTGAGTAAATTTTGCATGTTGGTGAAAACTTAGTTTGTTGAAAAAATGACGATCTGGATCTACTCAGAATGACATTCTGTAAAAAACCCATTTCTCATATTTTTCATAAAAAGATTTAAAAGTTTTGCCTTTATTACCTCTATTGCTTCTACTTTAAAAAAAAAAACTATCTTTTTCAAGAACAACTTATTTCTTCAAAAAACGGATGGGTCTCTTTAGCACACGAGCACCTATAAAACCTATATTTTCGATTTTCCAAAAAAATTTGTTTCGTAGAGTCTATTTTTGAGGGGTTCTTGCATGTTGGTGAAAAAATAGTTGTTTGAAAACAGGACGATCTGAGTCTCTTTAGCTCTCGATCATGTATAAAACCCATATTTTTTATTTTCCCAAATAAAATTGTTTAGGGGCTCTTTCAAGTTGGTGAAAAATTAATTTTTTGAAAAAAGGGCAATCTAGGTCTACTCAGAACGACATTCTCTACAAAACCCATTCCTTAGTTTTTTTATAAAAAAGATTCAAAAAAATTGCTTCTATTACCTCTACTATTTCTACTTTTCAAAAACATCTATTTTTTTTCAAGAAAAAACTTATTTTTTCAAAAAATGGACAATTTGTGTCTCTTCAGCACACGAGCACCTATAAAATTGATATTTTCAATTTTTCCAAATAAAATTGTTTCATAGATTCAATTTTGAGGGATTCTTACATGGTGAAAAATTAGTTTTTCGAAAAAAGGACGTGTTGGGTCTACTCAGAATGACATTCTCTACAAAACCCATTTTTTATATTTTTCATAAAAATATTGAAATTTTTTACCTCTTTTACCTCTACTGCTTCTACTTTCAAAAAAAAAAACTCTCTTTTTCAAGAATAACTTATTTTTTCAAAAAACGGATGATCTGTGTCTTTTTAGCACACGCACCTATAAAAACCACATTTTGATTTTTCCAAAAAAAATTGTTTCATAGATTCAATTTTTGAGGGGTTCTTGCATGTTGGTGAAATATTAGTTTTCCAAAAAAAAGATGATGTAGGTGTACTCATAATGACACATTCTCTACAAAACCCATTTATCCAATTTTTCATAAAAAGATTCAAAAATATTTCCTATGTTACCTCTACTGCTTCTACTTTTCAAAAAATGGACTATCTGTGTGTCTTTAGCTCACGAACACCTATGAAACAAATATTTTCGATTTTCCAAAAAAAAATAAAAATTGTAGCTTCTATTTTTGAGGGTTTCTTGCATGTTGGTAAAAAAATAGTTTTTTGAAAAAAAGATGATATGGGTTCACTTACAACTACATTCTCTACGAAACCCATTTGTTAGATTTTTCATAAAAACAATCAAAAAATTTGTCTTTGTTATCTCTATTGCTTCTACTTTTCAAAAAAATCTATCTTTTTGAAGAACAAATATTTTTTTCAAAAAATGGACGATCTGGTTCTTTTTAGCACATGGGCCCCCATAAAACCCATATTTTCGATTTTTCCAAAAAAAATTGTTTCCTAGATTTTATTTTTGAGGGGTTCTTGCAGGTTGGTGAAAAATTAGTTTTTTGAAAAAAGGATTATCTAGGTCTTCTCAGAACAACATTCTCTACAATACCCATTTGACATATTTTTCATAGAAAGATTTTAAAAATTTGCATATGTTACCTCTACTGCTTCTACTTTTAAAACAAATAAATCTTTTTCAAGACCAACTTATTTTTTAAAAAAATGAATGATTAAGGTCTCTTGAGCACATGAGCACCTATAAAACCCATATTTCGATTTTCCCAAAAAAAATTGTTTCATAGATTCTATTTATGAGGGGTTCTTGCATATTGATGAAAAATTAGTTTTTCAAAAAAAAGGATGATCTGGGTGTACTCAAAACGACATTCTCTACACAACTCATTTCTTAGATTTTTCACAAATATATTAAATTTTTTTGCCTATGTTACCTCTACTACTTCTACTTTTCAAAAAAATCTCTTCTTCAAGAACAACTTATTTTCTCAAAAAACGGACAATCTGGGTCTTTTGAGCACATGAGCACCTATAAAACCCATATTTTGATTTTCCAAAAAAAAAATTGTTTCGTGGATTTTATTTTTGAGGAGTTCTTGCATGTTGGTAAAAAATTAGCTTTTCGAAAAAAGGATGATATAGGTCTAATCATAATAACATTCTCTACAAAACCCATTTCTCAGATTTTATTTAAAAAGATTAATTGTTTTCCTATGTTACCTCTACTACTACTTTTAAAAAAAAATCAATCTTTTACAAAAACAACTTATTTTTAAAAAAAATGGACGATTTGGGACTTTTAGCACATGAGCACTTATAAAACCCATATTTTCAATTTTCCCAAAAATAAATTGTATCGTAGATTATATTTTCGAGGGGTTCTTGGATGTTGGTGAATAATTAGTTTTTCGAAAAAAGGATGATTTGGGTCCATTCAGAATGACATTCTCTACAAAACCCATTTCTCAAACTTTTCATAAAAAGATTAAAATTTTTTGCCTCTATTACCTCTACTAGCTCTACTTTTCAAAAAATCTATGTTTTTCAAAAACAACTTATTTTTTCAAAAAATGGACAATCTGGGTGTCTTTAGCACACGAGCACCTATAAAACCCATATTTTCAATTTTCCCAAAAAAAATTGGTTCGTAGATTCTATTTTTGAGGGGTTCTTGCATGTTGGTGAAAATATATGTATAGAATGCACAACTACAATGTAATCCATAATCGTAGTCACCAAAGTTTATCTACTTTGGTGACTACAACTATGCATTGCACTATGGTTGTGACTTCTATACGTGTATTTTCTATCCTCTTTCAAAAACCTTAATTTTTCATTGAGTTATAGTCGCATTTAGGAAACTGCTCGAGATTGAGTTTTCATGGGCCATCGATCAACTTTGGTGACTACGCTTGTGGATTACACTGTAGTTGTCCATTCTATATGCGTATTTTCTATCACCGTTCACAAACCTTCATTTTTTGTTGAGTTATAGCCGCATTTAGAAAACTACTCGTGTTTGAGTTTTCACGGGTCATCGTTCAACTTTGGTGAGTACGATTGTGGATTGTGCTATAGTTGTCCATTATTTACGCGTATATTCTATCACCATTTGTGAACCTTAATTTTTTGTTTAGTTATAGCCGCATTTAGGAAACACGCTCGAGTTTGAATTTTTGTGGGGCATCAATCATCTTTGGGACTACGATTGTGGATTACACTGTAGTTGTGCATTCTATACACATATTTTCTATCACCTTTCACGAACCTTCATTTTTTGTTGAGTTATAGCCGCATTTAGGAAACTGCTCGTGTTTGAGTTTTTGTAGGCCATTAATCAACATTGGTGAATACAATTGTGGATTGTACTGTAGTTCTGCATTCTTTATGCATATTTTTAATCGCCTTTCATGAGCCTTCATTTTCTTTTTAGTTATACCCGCATTTAGGAAAATGCTCAGGTTTGACTTTTCGTGGGCCATCGATCAAGTTTGGTGACTACAATTGTGGATTACACTATAGTTGTGCATTCTATACGCGTATTTTCTATTGCCTTTCGCGAACCTTCATTTATCTTCGAGTTATAGTTGCAATTTGGAAATTGCTCATGTTTGAGTTTTTGTATGCCATCAATCATTTTTGGTGACTACAATTGTGGATTGCACTATACTTGTCCACCGTGTACACATGTATTTTTTATTGCCTTTCACAAACATTCATTTTTTGTTGAGTTATAGCTACATTTACGACACCACTCGAGTTTTTGTTTTCATGGGCCATCGATCAACTTTTGTGACTATGGTTGTGGATTACACTGTACTTGTGCAATCTATACGTGTATTTTCTATCGCCTTTCATGAAACTCCATTTTTTGTTGAGTTATAACCACATTTAGGAAACTACTTGTGTTTGAGTTTTTTTGGACTACAAATTAACTTTTTGACTACGAATGTGGATTGCACTGTAGTTGTCCATTTTCTACGCGTATTTTCTATCGCCTTTGGTGAACCTTCATTTTTTGTTGAGTTATGGTCGCATTTAGGAAACCACTCATGTTTGACTTTTCGTGGGCCATCGATCAAGTTTCGTGACTACTATTTTGGATTGCACTATAGGTTCCCATTATGTACATGTATTTTCTATTGCCTTTCTCAAAGCTTCATATTTTTTTGAGTTATAGCCCCATTTAGCAAACCGCTCGATTTTGAGTTTTCGTAGGGCATTGATAAACTTTAGTTAATACGCTTGTGGATTACACTGTAGTTGTGCATTCTATAGGCATATTTTCTATCACCTTTCATGAACCTTCATTTTTTGTTGAGTTATAGCCGCATTTGTGAGACCGCCAGTGTTTGAGTCTTTTTGGGCCATCGATAAACTTTGGTGACTACGATTGTGTATTACACTGTAGTTGTGCATTCTATACATGTATTTTTACAAACATGCGAGAAACCCTCAAAAATAGAATCTATGAAAGAATTATTCTTGGTAAAATCGAAAATATGGGTTTTATAGGTGCTTGTGTGCGTAACCCAGATTTTCTATTTTTTGAAAAAATAAGTTGTTTCTTGAAAAACATAAAAAAAATTTAAAAGTAGAAGCAGTGGAGGTAATAGAGGCAAAATTTTTGAATCTTTATATGAAAAATCTGATAAATGGGTTTTCTAGAGAATCTCGATCTGAGTACACCAAGATCGTCCATTTTTCAAAAAACTAATTATTCACCAACATGCAAGAACCCCTCAAAAATATAATCTACGATATAATTTATTTTTGGGAAAGCAAAAAATGTGGGTTTTATAGGTGCTCATGTGCTGAAAGACCCAGATCTTCCGTTTTTTGAAAAAAAAATATATTTTGAAAAAGATAGATTTTTTTAAAAAGTAGAGGGAGTAGAGTAACATAGGACTATTTTTTGAATCTTTTTATGAAAAATGGGATAAATGGGTTTTGTAGACAATGTCATTCTAAGTAGACCCAGATCATCCTTTTTTGAAAAACTAATATTTCAACATGTAAGAACTCCTCAAAAATAGAATCTACGAAACAATTTTTTTTTGAAAAATCAAAATATGGTTTTGATAGTTGCTTGTGTGCTAAAGACACCCAGATCATCCGTTTTTTTAAAAAAAAAAGTTATTCTTGTAAAAGATAGTTTTTTTGAAAAAGTAGAAGCAGTAGAGGTAACAAAGGTAAATTTTTTGAACCTTGTTCTAAAAAATCTAAGAAATGGATTTTGTAGAGAATGTCATTCTGAGTAGACCCAAATCGTCATTTTTTCGAAAATCTTATTTTTCACCAACTTGCAAGAACTCCTCAAATATAGAATCTACGAACCAATTTTTTTTGGGAAAATAAAAAATATCGGTTTTATACGTGCTCGTGTGCTGAATAGATCCAAATCGTTCGTTTTTTGAAAAAATAAGTTTTTCTTTAAAAATATAGATTTTTTTTGAAAAGTAGAAGCAGGAGAGGTAATAGAGGCAAATTTTTTGAATGTTTTTTATGAAAAATATAAGAATTGGGTTTTGTAGAGAATGTCGTTCTGAGTAGATCCAAATCATCCTTTTTTTGAAAAACCAATTTTTCACCAACATACAAAAACTCCTCAAAAATAGAATCTACGAAACAATTTTTTTTGGGAAAATCTAAATATGGGTTTTATAGGTGCTCAATCATCCATTTTTTGAAAAAAATAGTTTTTCTTGAAAAAAATAGACTTTTTTGGAATGTAGAAGTAGTAAAGGTAATAAAGAAATTTTTTTTGAATCTTTTTACGAAAAATCTGAGAAATAGGTTTTGTAGAGAATGTTATTCTGAGTATACCCATATCATCCTGTTTTTGAAAAACTATTTTTTATCAACATGAAAAATCCCTCAAAAATAGAATCTGCGAAACAATTTTTTTTGGGAAAAATAAAAATATGGGTTTTATAGATGCTCATGTTGTAAAGAGACCGTAGATCGTCTATTTTTTTAAAATAATTTGTTTTTGAAAAAGATAGATTTTTTTGAAAAGTAGAAGCAGTAGAGGTAACATAGGAAATTTTTTTGAATCTTTTAATGAAAAATCCTATACATGTGTATAAAAAACATATTTTCGAATTTCCCAAAAAAAATGTGTTGAGTTAAGGCCACACTTAGTAAAATGCTCATGTTTGAGTTTTCCTACGCCATTCATCAACTTTGGTGACTACGATTATGGATTGCACTGTAGTTGTGCATTATGTATGCATATTTTCTATCGCCTTTCATGAACCTTCATTTTTTGTTGAGTTATAGCTGCATTTAGGAAACCTATCAAGTTTGAGTTTTCATCGATATGCAAGAATCCCTCAAAAATAGAATGTACGATACAATTTTATTTTGGGAAAATAAAAAATATGGGTTTTATAGGTGCTCATGTGCTGAAAGACCCAGATCGTCATTTTTTTGAAAAATTAATTTTTCACCAACATGCAAAAACACCTCAAAAATAGAGTCAATGAAATAATTTTTTTTGGGAAAATCCAAAGATGGGATTTATAGGTGTTTGTCTACTCAAGAGACGCTAATCATCCATTTTTTCATAAAATTAGTTGTTCTTGAAAAAGATAGATTTTTTTGAAAAGTAGTAGTAAAGGTAACAGAGGCAAATCTTTTGAATATTTTTATGAAAAATCTGATAAATGGGTTTTGTAGAGAATGTCATTCTGAGTAAACCCAGATTGTCCTTTTATTCTAAAAAAATATTTTTCAGCAACTTGCAAGAACCGCTGATAAATAGAATCTACGAAGCAATCTTTTTTGGGAAAATAAAAAATATCGATTTTATAGGTGCTCGTGTGCTAAGGAGACCCAAATCCTCCGTGATGAAGAATTATTTTTTCAAAAAAAGGATGGTCTGGGTACTCAAAACGACATTCTCTACAAACTCATTTTTCAAATTTTTCTCAATATAATTCAAAAAATTTGCCTCTGTTACCTCTACTACTACATTTAAAAAAAATCTCTTCTTTACGAACAACTTATTTGCTTAAAAAATAGACGATCTAAGTCTCTTGAGCACATGAGCACCTATAAAACCCATATTTCAATTTTCCCAAAAAAATTGTTTCGTGGATTCTATTTTTGAGGAGTCCTTGCATGTTGGTTAAAAATTAGCTTTTCAAAAAAATGATGACATGGGTCTAATCATAATAACATTCTTTACAAAACCCATTTCTTATATTTTTTTTCAAAAAGATTGAATTTTTTTTCCTATGTTACCTCTACTACTTCTACTTTTCAAAAAAATCAATGTTTTTCAAAAACAACTTTTTTTTTTTTTAAATGGATGATTGGGGACTTTTAACACATGAGCACTTATAAAATCCATATTTTCAATTTTCCCAAAAATAAATTGTATCGTAGATTATATTTTTCAGGGGTTCTTGCATGTTGGTCAATAATTAGTTTTTCGAAAAAAAGATGATATGGGTCTACTCAGAACGACATTCTCTACAAAACGCATTTCTCGGATTTTTCATAAAAAAAGATTCAAACAATTTGCCTCTACTACCTCCACCGCTTCTCGTTTTAAAAAAATATATGTTTTTTAAGAATAACTTATTTTTTCAAACAACTGACAATGTAGGTCTCTTTATCACATGAGGACCTATAAAACCCATATTTTCAATTTTTCTAAAAAAATTGGTTCGTACATTCTATTTTTCAGGGCTTCTTGCATGATGGTGAAAATATGTGTATAGAATACACAACTATAGAGTAATCCACAATCGTAGTCACCAAAGTTTGCCGATGGCCCACACAAACTCAAACACAAGCAGTTTCATAAATGCGGCTATAACTCAACAAAAAATGAAGGTCGTGAAAGGCGATTGAAAATACACCTATACAATGCACAACTATAGTGTAATCCACAAGTGTAGTAACCAAAGTTGATGAATGGCCCACGAAAACTCAAAATTGAGCGGTTTGCTAAATAGGACTATAGTCCAACAAAATATGAAGTTTCGCAAAATGTGATTGAAAATACACATACAAAATGGGCAACTATAGTGTAATCCACAATCATAGTCACGAAGGTTGATTGATGGCCCACAAAAACTCAAACATGAGCAGTTTCCTAAATGCGACTATAACTCAAAAAAATGAAGGTTTACAAAAGGTGATAGAAAATATGTTTACAGAATGGACAACTATAGTGCAATCCACATTCGTAGTCACCAAAGTTGATTGATGGTCCATGGAAACTCAAACACAAGCGATTTTCTAAATGAGGCTATAACTAAACAAAAAGTGAAAGTTCATGAAAGGCGATAGAAAGTAGGTTTATCTATTGCACAAGTATAGTTTAATCCACAAGTGTAGTCACGAAAGTTGATCAATGCCCCAGAAAAACTCAAATTCGAGCAGTTTCCTAAATACGGCTATAACTAAACAAAAAATGAAGGTCCACAAAAGGCAATAGAAAATACACGTACAAAATGGACAACTACAGTGAAATCCACAACTGTAATCCAAAAATTGTAGTCACCAAAGTTTGCGAATGGCGATAGAAAATATGCTTATAGAATGCACAACTACAATGTAATCCAAAATTGTAGTCACCAAAGTTGATCGATCGCCCATGAAAACTCATACACGAGCATTTTTCCAAATGTGGCTATAACTTAACGAAAAATGAAGCTTCGTGAAAGCTGATTAAAAAATGCATACAAAATGAACAACTATAGTACAATACACAATCGTAGTCACCGAAATTGATCGATGGCTCACAAAAACTCAAGCATGAGTAGTTTCCCAACTGCGTCTATAACTCAACAAAAAATGAAGGTTCGAGAAAGGCAATAGAAAATAATTGTTCACAATGCACAACTACAGTACAATCAACAATCGTAGTCCACAAATGATTCATGGCCCAGGAAAACTAAAACATGAGGATTTTCCTAAATGTGGCTATAACTCAATAAAAAATGAAAGTTCGTGAAAGGCGATTAAAAATATGCATACAAAATTCACAACCAGAGGACAATTCACAATCATAGTCAGTAAAGTTGATCGGTGGCCTACAAAAACTTAAGCATGAGCGGTTTACTAAATGCCGCTATAACTCAACAAAAAATGAAGGTTCACAAAAGTCAATAGAAAATAAGCGTGTAGAATGCACAAGTACAGTGTAATCCACAAGCGTAGTCACCAAACTTCATCGTTTACCCACGAAAACTCAAACTCAAGCGGTTTCCTAAACGTGGCTATAACTCAACAAAAAATTAAAGTACTCGAAAGGCGATAGAAAATACTTGTATAGAATGCACAACTACAGTGTAATCTTAAACCGTAGTCACCAAAGTTGAGCGGTTTCCTAAATGTGGCTATAACTCAACAAAAATGAAAGGTTCACGAAGGGCGATAGAAAATACTTGTACAAAATGGACAACTACGGTGATATCCACAATCGTAGTCACCAAAGTTGATCGACAAACCATGAAAACCGAAACACGAGTGGTTTCGTAAGTGCAACTATAACTCAATTAAAAATGAACGTTCGCAAAAACTGATAGAAAATACACGAAAGAATGCACAACTATAGTGTAATCCACAATCGTAGTCACCAAAGTTGATCGATGGCCCATGAAAGCTCAAACACGAGCGTTTACATAAATGCAGCTATAACTCAACAAAATATGAAGGATCATGAAGGGTGATTAAAAGATATGCATGCAGAACAGCTAAAGTATAATGCACAATCGTAGTCATGAATGTTGATTGATTTCCCACAAAAACTCAAACATAAGCGGTTTCCTAAATATAGGTATAACTGAACAAAAAATAAAGGTTCGCGATGCTTGATAGAAAATACGTGTATAGAATGCACAACTACATTGTAATCTACAAGCGTAGTCCCAAAGTTGATCGACGGCCCATGAAAACTCAAATATGAGTGGTTTCCTAAGTGCAGCTATAACTCAACAAAAAATAATCCACAATTGTAGTCACCAAAGTAGATCGATGGCTTGCAAAAACTCAAATACGAGCATTATCCTAAATGCGGGTATAATTGAACAAAAAATAATGGTTCATGTAAGGCGATTAAAAATATACGTAGAGAATGCACAACTATAGTACAATCCACAATCGTAGTTACCAAAGTTGATTGATATCCCACAAAAACTCAAACATGAGTGGTTTCCTAAATGCAGCTATAACTCAACAAAGACAGAAGGTTCACGAAAGGTGATAAAAAACACGTGTATAGAATGCACAACTACAGTGTAATCCACAACCGTAGTGACCAAAGTTGATCGATGGCCCAAAAAAACTCAAATATGAGTAGTTTCCTAAATGCCACTATAACTCAACAAAAAATGAAGGTTCATGAAAGGTGATAGAAAATGCGCATGTAGGATGCACAGCTACAGTGTAATCCAGATGCCTAGTCACCAAAATTGATCGATGGCCCACAAAAACTCAAACATGAGCGTTTTCCAAATTACGGCTATACTCAACAAAAAATGAAGGTTCTTGAAAGGCGATAAAAAATATGGTTATAGAATGCAAACCTACAATGTAATCCACAAGCGTAGTCACCAAAGTTGAACGATGGTGAACGAAAAGTCAAACATGAGCACTTTCCTAAATGTGGCTATAACAGAACAAAAAATGAATGTTTGCGAAAGGCGATAGAAAATGGACAACTACAATGCAATACACAATTGTAGTCACCAAAGTTGATCGATGTTCCAGAAAAAACTCAAACACGAGTAGTTTCTTAAATGCGGCTATAACTCAACAAAAAATGAAGGCTCGTGAAAGGCGATATAAAATACGCATACATAATGGGAAACTATAGTATAATCCATAAGCGTAGTCACAAAAGTTAATTGATGGCCCACAAAAACCCAAAGATGAGCGTTTTCGTAAATATGGCTATAACTTGACAAAAAATGAAAGTTCGCAGAAGGAGAAAGAAAATATGGATATAGAATGCATAAATACAATACAATCCACAATCGTAGTCACCAAAGTTGATTGATGGCCCACGAAAACTCAAACACGAGCGGTTTCCTAAGTTAGCTCAACGAAAAATGAAGGTTCGCGAAAAGTGATAGAGAATATGCGTATACAATGCACAACTATAGAGTAATCCCAAATCGTAGTCACCAAAGTTTTTCGATGACCCACAAAAAGTCATAGATGAGCGGTTTCCTAAATGCGGCCATAACTCAACAAAAAATGAACGTTCACAAAATGCGATAGAAAATACATTTATAGAATAGACAACTAAAGTGTAATCCGTAATCATAGAGAACAAAGTTGATCTATGGCCCACAAAAACTCAAAGTCGAGCGGTCTCCTAAATGCAGCTATAACTGAACAAAAAATGAAGGTTCGCAAAAGGCAATAGAAAATACGCATATAGAATGAAAAACTACAGTGTAATCCACAAGTGTAGTCACACAAGTTGATCAATGGCCCACTAAAACTGAAACTCGAGGAATTTTCTAAATGTGGCTATAACTCAACAAAAAATGAAGGTTTGCAAAAAGGCGGTAGGAAATACGCGAACAAAATAGACAACTACAGTGCAATCCACAATTGCAGTCACCAAAGTTGATTGATGGCCCACGAAAAGGAAACACAAGCAGTTTCCTAAGTGTAGCTATAACTCAATGAAAAATGAAGGTTCATGTAAGGCGATAGAAAATACGTGTATATAATGCATAGCTACAGTGTAATCCACAAGCGTAGTAACCAAGTGTAATCTCAGCAACCACAACCTCCGGCTCTCATGCCACCTCCTGCAGCACCTGCAGCAAATACTGGGCCTCCAAAACAAACCCCTATGCCTGCTCAACCATTGCCAAATCCTAATAATAAGCAGCAGCCGCAACAACAACCTATGTATTTTGTAGATGCTAATCAGTATCCAGCTTATGCCCTGAATATTCATGATATCCATCTCAGGTCTGGAACCACTCTCCCTGCTCCACAACCACCTGTAATAACAAATATCCCATATTCTGCATCTAAACAACCTACTGATCCTGCAGAACATATACCTGTATCAGATACTATCTCTAAGGAGCCTGTCCTGCAGCATCAAGTGAAACTGCCTTTTTTTCAACAATTGCAAATTACTACATCCAAGTCTATGGAAGAGCCTACCTTTGATATTTTGGATCAGTTGAAGAATGTACACATTCAAATTCCTCTTTTTCAAGCCATTAAAGATGTCCCAATTTATGGAAAAGCCATTAAGGAGGCCTGTTTAAAGAAACCATGAAGAAAGAAAAAAGGATCCCCAAACTATCCATGTTCTAGGACAGTTGGTAGATATTATGTTAAGGAAGGTAGTCATTCCAAAATATACTGAACCTGGGAGTCCTGTGGTACAAATAAATATTAATGGCCAGATAGTAAATAATATTTTGATTGACCTTGGTGCAGCCATCAATGTAATGACCAAGAATACAATGGAGTATTTGAATATCTTAAACATTCAGTCTACACTTACCGTCCTGCAGTTTGCTGAAAGTTCCATAGTAAAACCTAATGGAATAGTAAAAGATGTTATTGTCATCCTTGAGTCTTGGGAATAACTAGCAGATTTTACCATATTGTCCATTAAGGCAACTTTGGGAGGATATCCTATCATCCTAGGTAGACCATGGTTAGCTACGACTGATGCTTTTATAGGATGTTGTTTGGGAGACATGACAATTTCTGATGGTTAGTCAAGAAAGAAATTGGCTTTATACCCACCTGCTCAGCCTCAGCCAGACTTGTCTCAACCAATTTGGCTAAATTTAGGAGAGGAAATTGAAGAAGTTAACTCATTGGCTCACCTAATGATTTTGCAAACTAATCCATTTTCACAGCTCCAGAGTGAGGACGACATACTTTTACACATCTTGCAGTCTAACCCTGGTCCGAATAGTCCATCTGCTGTAGATAGCTGTCCTCAACAATGTTTCCTGCAACAACTAAATTCTGAGAACCTATCACTTGAATCTCCTGCAGTTTATCATAATTTGCTTCCATATGAAATATAGACACCACCTTTATCAGCAACCTCTATGAATGATCTTATCAAGCAAATAGAAGTGTCTCCAGGCCGCTGTCTGAACATCAATAATAAGCTGCCTTAATCTCAACAAGCTACCCTAGTCACAATGTTACAAGAACAACACCGAGCTTGTGCATGGGACTATGGGGATATGAAGGGAATAGATCGTCAGCTATGTACTCATAAGATCTGCATTAAGGAAGATTGTTTAACTGTCATGCAGCCTCAAAGAAGGATAAACCCAACACTCAGGGAAATAGTTAAAACAGAGCTCCAGAAGTTGCTTGATGCTGGATTTATCTACCCCATTTCAAACAGTTAATGGGTGTCTCCACTAGTGATTGTCCCTAAAAAAGGTGGAAAATGGAGAGTTTGTGTAGACTACAGAGAGTTGAACATAGCAACTAAAAAGGATCACTTTCCACTGCCATTTGTTGACCAAGTACTAGACTCATTGTCTGAGAAAAATTATTTCTCCTTTTTGGATGGATATAGTGGGTATAATCAAATTAGAATCACCCCTGAAGATTAAGATAAAACAACTTTTACCAGTCCATGTGGTACTTTTGCCTACTCTGTCTTACCTTTTGGACTATGTAATGCACCTGCAACATTTCAAAGGGCAGTGATCAGTATTTTTGCTGATATTTCTCATGATTCTATGGAAATCTACATGGATGACTTCACTTCTTATGGAGTTACTTATGAAGAAGCATTAGCCAATTTAGAAAAAGTGTTGAAAAGATGTCAGGAACAAAATTTGTCTTTGAATAGTGAGAAATGCTTCATGATGATGCAAGAGGGAATTGTTTTAGGCCATCATGTCTCCCAAGCAGGAATTTAGGTTGATTATGCAAAAATAGAAGTTATTCTAACTTTTCCAACACCTACAAAACAAAAGGATGTTAGAAGTTTCCTAGGACATGCTGGATATTATAGAAGATTTATTAAAGATTTCAACAAAATAGCCAGTCCATTATATGCTTTATTGACTAAGGATTCTGAATTTACCTGGACTGAAGCCTGTGACAAATCTTTCCTGCAACTTAAAAATTTACTTACTCAGACACCTGTTCTTCAAGGACCGAAGTGGAGTCTGCCTTTTCATATACACACAGATGCTTCTGATTATGCCATAGGGGCAGTTTTAGGACATAAAGAGAATTTCATAGAGCATGCCATATATTTCATTAGCAAAAATTTTCAAGGCCCTGAATTAAACTATACTATAACAGAAAAAGAATTGTTAGCAATTGTGTATTCCTTGAACAAATTTAGGCATTATGTCACTGGTTACCAAATATTTGTTCATACAGATCATGCAGCAAGAAGGTACCTCATGAATAAGCCTGCCATATCTAGCAAATTAGCAAGATGGCTCCTATTGTTGCAAGAATTTGATATCACAGTTATTGATAAGCCAAGCCGAGCTAATGTGGTGGCTGATTTCTTGTCAAGACTTCAAACACCTACACCTGACACTCTTGAGATAATTGATGATAGCTTTCCTGATGAACATTTGTTTTCTATTGTTGCACACACCCCATGGTATGTAGATATTGCAAATTATTGAGCAGCCAAAAAAATTCCAGCAGACTTCTCATCAAAGGAAAGGCAATTGCTGGTTGAGAAAAGTTTTAACTTTTCATGGATTGCAGACTGTTTATTTTATACAAGACTTAACCAAGTCATGCGAAGATGTGTGAGGGAAGATGAGACCTATGACATTTTGCATGCCTGTCATGATGGGCCATGTGGAGGGCACTTTGCAGCCAAGAGAACAGCTATGAAAGTGCTTAATATAGGATACTATTGGACTACACTACACAAAGATGCAACAGCCTACACTAGGAAATGTGACAGATGTCAACGTATGGGGAGACCAACAAGGTCTGATGAAATGCCCCTGCATCTACAAGTGGTATTTATTTCTTTTGACAAATGGGACATGGATTTTGTTGGGCCTATTGATCCTCCATCCAATGGGAAATCATACATTTTGGTGTGTACTGATTATGTAACCAAGTGGGTGGAAGTGAAAGCAATGACACATGCCCGCGACTATAAAGTTGTCGAGTTCCTGTATGAGTAGATTTTTACTCGGTTTGGAGTCCCAAGGGAACTTGTTAATGATCAAGGAGCTCAGTTTACATCCAATTTAATCACTGCACTAATGAATGATTACAAGATCAGGCACATAAAGTCTAGCCCCTATCACCCTCAAGCCAATGGCCAAGCAGAGGTTACCAACAGAGAAATTGAGGCAATCGTTATAAACACAGTCCAATTACATAAGAAGGATTGGAGTAGTCACCTTCCTGAAGCAGTCTGGGCCTATAGAACAACATGAAAAACAACTACATGGTTTACTCCTTTTGAGTTACTCTATGGTAAGATAGCCTGTTGCCAATTGAGTTTGAGCACAAGACCTTAAGGACTGCCCTCTAGCTTAACATAGGTATTTCTAAGGCTCAAAAGGAACGCCTCCTCCAACTGAATACATTGGATGAGCTAAGGAAAATTTCCCTGTAGCATACTGAAACTATCCAACAGCAAAGGAAAAAATGGCACGACAATCATATTTTAACTAGGCAATTCTCTGCTAGTGACTGGGCGCTGCTCTATGACTCCAGATACAAAGAAAATCAAGGTAAACTCACTACATGATGGCTTGGTCCTTATGAGATAGAAAATGTATTTGATAATGGCTCAGTGCAATTAGCCACAATAGATCCAGTTCAATTCAAGTTACTGGTTAATGGACACCGTCTTCATTTGTATCATAAGCCAGCATCCAAAGATGAGTTTCTACAGTAGTTTCTTTCAAATACAACCACTGATCTTCCTGCAGCGAAAGACTTCGGTCTTTCTCCTACAGCATCTCTTTAAATTCCACGTTGCATGCACATAATAAAGGTTTCCTTTTCAAGGATGCCACATTCTCCATTTTTCCATCCATCACCGCTATTCATTCTCTTTTCTTCCACATCGTCCATCCTGCCATACCACCTCATTCGTAGTTTCTATTCCAGCTGTCATTTCATGGTGCACTGTGATTTTCCCAACACGTACGAACATTAATTGGAAGGTACGCGATATCTTCTCTTAATCAGATTATTTATTTGTTTCATTTATTCAACAACTACTATGTACATATCAGTCTTTTTCACCCATGCTTCGCCTGTCCTTTCGCCCATGTGTGGACACATGTCAACTTTTAAGTAGGGGCGGGATAATCCATTGCAAATCTTTTCTTATGTCGCTGTCACAACTAATAAGATATTTTTATTCTTCTTGTACTTTCCAAATATGGCTGCATGTTTTATCTTAAACAACATTAACTACTTGATATGAGTAGTTCCTAATAATCATTACATGCAATTATCTTCTGTGTCATTCTTGGAAAAGAAGAGAAAAGTGATGGCAAGATAGAAAGAAGCAAAAAGAAGTAGAGTAGAAGAAGTTTCTTTTGAATTTTCAAGAAAAGGTTTGAGATTTTGGAATCTCGGCAGAGGTAATTTGCGAATATGGGTGGTCAATTGGTAAGACATGAGCTTGTAACTCATGAACTCTTAACACAAAATCCTCAAATAGTGCATGCATTCAATAATTGTGGTTGGCTAAACTATTTTTTGAGGTCCTAGCTGCTGGTGAATTTTTAAGAACTCTTTCAGAAGGGGAAGCTTCAGTATGGGGTCTGATAGTGGCTATAACAGAAGAACGAATTGCAAACAAGTGTTGTTGCCCTTTCCATATTCAAAATATGTTGCATTTATAATCAGGTATTTAACCTGTGAGGGACACTTCTTCTATTTAAATTCTTACCATTTTAAGTTATTGAGCCATATGAGGCATGGGTTAGCTATTAATGTCCCGAATTTCTTGTTAAATCTATTAAAACAAAGTGCCCATGAAACCCAGGGGGGAAGGGATAATGTAATTGCCCATCATGCCCTTATTAAACTATTGATTGAGCGTTCCCTAAGGGATGTGTCACCATTTTCTTGGCAAGAATTCATTGCCCAAAAGGGTCTGCAACTTCCAGGGCCGCCTAGAGTAATCCCTCCAGCACCTGCCCCTGCAGCATCTATTCTTGCGGCCTCCACATCATAACCCTCTGCTAGAGTACAAACCAGGTCTGCTAGTAGACGAGAAAAAGGAAAACTGAAGGTAGGAGTGTCATCTAGGGTAGAACAAACCCCAAAGTCTGACCCTCATGTTGAAAGACAATAGTGTTCCTTTCCTACAGCACCCTATCCTATAGCAGTTTCTCCTACAGAACCACCTGTTGTCACTACAGTTTCTCTATCATCCTCTTCTATTGAGTATGAACCCTCTAGGCAAGTCAGGAAGAGGAAATCCACGAGAGTGCCTCCTACAGCTGCCACATTACCAAAAAGAGTTTCAGTAAGGAAACAACGTAAAGTCACCTCAACGTCTGCTCAACCTGAAGTTATAATAATTTTAGAGGAGTCTGAAGAATACAGCCATGATGATTCTTAGAATGTTTCACATAGCCCACCTGTTGTTCCTGAGGAAATGCACAATGAACCAATGGAAATTGATGAAGCACAATATGATAGTAATGAAAGGGGAATGCCAAGTCTTGATGACTTGGCTGAGGTAGCTAGCCAAATTTCAGAGAAAGTACAATCTCCTCCTACAGCTGAACAGGAATTCATCCTGCAGCGAGAGGAAGAACAGCCTAAACAAATGGAAGTGTCCAATGAAGCTTCATTTCCCCCTGTAACTTGTCAAGCCATGGTTGTCTATAAAAAGACATTTTTGATTGAATTTTTGGAATACCTTATGACCACATGGAGGCTGGTCACATTTCAAACCTTGAGTTTCCGCCATTTAGCCAAGACTGAGATTCAACAAAGTCTTTGGGAGGAAGATAAGAAGAAACTGAAGAGAGAAATTGAAAGGCAGAGACAGGAAATCCAGGAAATGAAAAAGAAAATGGATGAAATGATGAAAATAACTAGTAAGATTGTGGAATGTAGACCACCGCGTAGAGTCTATGCCATGTGCCTAAAGGAAAAATTTCTTTAGTTTCAATTAATGAGAATTTCAAGGGATTTAGATCCTATTATTCAAACAACCATAGAATTTTATGATGCATACCAAGTGGATCCTAATTGGCTAAAGAATTCTTTATGTGAATTTTCTTTGCATGGATTGATAATTCCCTCTGAAACAGAGTGGAATCCACTTCTGTATATTGGTGACATTCATTTAAGATCACTCATGGGCTGGGCAGCAAATGAAACCAATTATGGCAGACAACTGGAAGCCTATTAAGAAGTTGAAAGGGATGAGCCTATACCATTGCGATCAGAAAACATACATCCTTACACAATGCTAAGAATCTGGCTCACTGTTACATATGGGTTCAACAATCAAGCTGAAAGAGTTAAAATATTTGATGTTAGAAAGCAAGTGTATGAGGAATTCAAAAGCCAACCGTATCCATTTTGGAAGCTTGCCTCTTCAAGAATTGAAAAGAGATGGGAGAAATCGACTATTGGGCTTAGAAAATCTGAGCCACATAGCTCCTTGAATTTTGAAGTAGCCTTTGGAAGGATAGATAGTGTAGACATGCAAAATTAACATTCTGCATTTGATCATGTTCATTCATCAACCGAACTAGACGTTGCATTAGGACCATTCATCACTTTCATCCATTCATTAAATAATCTCATTTATCAAATAAACATTATCATTCAACCTTCATCTTGCATCATCCACTTAATTAAATAAATCAGGACTTTATTTTAAATCAAATCCTAAATCATATTCCATCATTTTCTGATTTAAATAAATCAGAAATTTAAGTCTTGAAAGTCAAATTATCTAATCAGCATTAATCAGCATAATCATCATCTAATCCTGAACTAATGCTAATCCCATCCCACTTGCATTATCTAGATCTAGCCACTTGCACAATAAATCAATTTTATTGATTTATTAAAACATTCATTTTCCCTCAACGTGACAAGTCAAACAGGGCATTTATTGCTCTCCTTTCTTGTCCCCCTCTCAAAATTTATTGCAAATTTGAATTCAAAAATTTCCCCTCTTGGGCACTCTTCCCAAATCTTGCATATACATCAACTAATCACATGATGACAAGTGTCCTCAACTCATTGGCTTGTTTTTGATCCCACATTGGTCCCTCTTCAACACTTGGCATTTTGAAAATCTTTAAATAGGTGCTTCATCCTCAAGCAAATCCTTCACAATTTCATGCAAGGTTACTCTCTTCATTTGAGATTTGATCTTGTTCATCATCAATCCATCATCTCCATTTGCATTTTATCATTTGAACTTTGGTCAAGGATTGGGAAAGGGTCACTAGCACATGTGACACCAATCCAACATGGAATAGGTAGCTTGCTTTTGTTTTCATAATATTAAGTCTTTATATTATCATTTGTTGCATTTTTGAAAGCATTTGCAATATATTCCATGGAGGTATTTGCAGATTTGTGTGTTTAGACTAACCCTTCTAATGAGTTTTTAAAGTTGGTCTTACATTGCAGATTTTGGATACTTCAGATAGGTACATACAGCTCGATCTTCAGAAGAGGTTTGAGTTATGGTTGCCAATAACATTTCGACCATCGGTTTTAATGTGGCCACTTTATCCCTATCAAGCTACAAAAGTTAATAAGGATACAGAAGACCTCAAATATGAAAGACGGCAAAATTTTAGAGGTTTCTATTATAAATTTGGGACTGTGCCAAAAAGCCATACTTCTCCTACAGATTTCAGGGAAATAACTAGGAAGCTTAATGTTGGTGGACCATCATCAGGTTAAGTAGGGGACAAATGATGAGCTCAGGATATGCTCATAATTTGAGTATCATGATGTACTTTTAATATCTCTACTTTTACTACTAATGGATGTTTTAACTCTTTTATTAAAGACTTTTTATCCAAAATGGGTAGTATAATGCATATGGTTTTGAATGATGGGATAGATTTAATATGTGATTAATGAATGTATCGCGTTGTTTTCCACGAATGCTTTCTTTCGCCTTTGTCGCCTTGTGCATCACAGGTTGTTGAAGGGAGCATGAACGAGTCAATTGCAACAGACATCAGCCTTGCAGTAAAGTCCATTTGTAGCACGGTGTCGAGGAAGTTGTTCCAGCGAAGACTCTCTGTCTAGGTTGTTGGGAAGAAACCGAAATGATTATTTAATCTGGAAAGAGTGGAATGCTAAATTCTCTCTGGATCGGGTTCAATGGATATACTTTCATTTATGAGAAGTTTGTTCCTTGGTTTCAGGATATATTTATGTCCACGTCTTTCTCTGTTAGAGTTAGGTAATTAGTTGCTTTTCTTATAAATAAGTGTTCCTCCTGTGAGAGTGAGCATACATAGCATGTAAAAGTTAGTATGATAATAAGAAGCAAAGTATGTAAGAATCAGTATTATGATAAGAGATAAAGTTTTGTGTTAGTTTTCATATGAGCAGAATAATGTATACCATTTTGAGTTTATGAATAAAAGTTGATGAAGTTCTGAGTTCAATCCTTGCATAATTAGTTGATGCTTGCTAAGAGGGCCCACTTAGTAAGTATCTATAGTTAGTTAGTTAGTCGTTTATTTTCTATTGATCATAAGTTAGATTTTGTTCTTGAAGTTTCAATACAAACTGAGTCTTATATTGTTCCTGCAGCATCGAGAATCCATCCCTGTGTTTGTTCCTGCAGCATAAGGCTAGTTCACAGTTTGTTTCTCAGTTATAGTTGTTATGGTTTTTGCTTTGATTAAGTTTAGAAGGCTTTGCATTACATTCCTATAGCATAAGTAGAATTCCTTTCACGCATTTATTTCTGGTAAATCGTGACTGTAGACAGTCTTAGTGCACATACAGTGCTGCTCCATTTCAAGTATATGTTCCCTGGTTTGATAAAGTAAATGAACGACCATGAGAAGATGTCAGTCGCCTGTTGGAATGTCCAATTCCCAGGTTAGGATTTTCTATGACTTTTATATCCTTTTGTGGGTGTGACCACCTAGATTCTATTTTTGAGGGGTTCTTGGAGGTTGGTGAAAAATTAGTTTTACGAAAAAAGGACAATCTGGGTCTTCTTAGAATGAAATTCTCTACAAAACCCATTTCTCATATTTTTCATAGAATTATTGAAGTGTTCTTGTATGTTGATGAAGAATTATTTTTTTGAAAAAAGGATGATCTGGGTACTCAAAACGACATTCTCTACAAAACTCATTTTTTATATTTTTCTCAAAAATATTCAAAAAATTTGCCTCTGTTACCTATACTACTACATTTAAAAAAATCTCTTCTTTACGAACAACTTATTTTCTTAAAAAATAGATGATCTAGGTCTCTTAAGCACATGAGCACCTTAAAACCCATATTTCGATTTTCCTAAAAAAATTGTTTCGTGGATTCTATTTTTGAGGAGTCCTTGCATCTTGGTGAAAAATTAGCTTTTCAAAAAAATGATGATATGGGTCTAATCATAATAACATTCTTTACAAAACCCATTTATTATATTTTTTATAAAAAGATTGAATTCTTTTTCCTATGTACCTCTACTACTATTCAAAAAAATCAATGTTTTTCAAAAACAACTTATTTTAAAAAAAAAAGGACGATTGGGGACTTTTAACACATGAGCACTTATAAAACCCATATTTTCAATTTTCCCAAAAATAAATTGTATCATAGATTATATTTTTCAGGGGTTCTTGCATGTTGGTCAATAATTAGTTTTTTTTTAAAAAGACGATCTAGGTCTACTAAGAACGACATTCTCTACAAAATGCATTTCTCAGATTTTTCATAAAAAGATTCATAAAATTTGCCTCTACTACCTCCACTGCTTCTACTTTTAAAAAAATCTATGTTTTCAAGAATAACTTATTTTTTCAAACAACTAACAATCTAGGTCTCTTTAGCACGTGAGCACCTATAAAACCCATATTTTTTATTTTTCCAAAAAAAATTGGTTCGTAGATTCTATTTTTGAGGGCTTCTTGCGTGATGGTGAAAATATGTGTATAGAATGCACAACTATAGTATAATCCAAAATCGTAGTCACCAAAGTTTATCGATGGCCCACAAAAACTCAAACACAAGCGGTTTTGTAAATGTGGCTATAACTCAACAAAAAATGAAGGTTCACGAAAGGCGATTGCAAATACACCTATTGAATGCACAACTATAGTGTAATCCACAAGTGTAGTAACCAAAGTTGATGAATGACCCACGAAAACTCAAAATCGAGCGGTTTACTAAATAGGACTATAATTCAACAAAATATGAAGTTTCACAAAATGCGATTGAAAATACACATACAAAATGTGCAACTATAGTGCAATCCACAATCATAGTCACCAAGGTTGATCGATGGCCCACAAAAAATCAAACATGAGCAGTTTCCTAAATGCGACTATAACTCAAATAAAAAAGAAGGTTACAAAAGGTGATAGAAGAAATGCGTACATAACGGACAACTATAGTGCAATCCACATTCGTAGTCACGAAAGTTGATTGATGGTCCACGAAAACTAAAACACAAGCAGTTTCCTAAATGCGGCTATAACTAAACAAAAAGTGAAGGTTCATGAAAGGCGATAGAAAATAGGCGTATATATTGCAAAAGTATAGTGTAATCCACAAGTGTAGTCACGAAAGTTGATCAATGGCCCATGAAAACTCAAATTCGAGCGGTTTTCTAAATACGGCTATAACTAAACAAAAAATGGAGGTCCACAAAAGGCGATAGAAAATACATGTACAAAATGGACAACTACAGTGAAATCCACAATTGTAGTAACCAAAGTTGATTGATGGCCCAAAAAAACACAAATACGAGCGGTTTCATAAGTGCAGTGATAACTCAATTAAAAATGAAGGTTCGCAAAACGTGATAGAAAATACGCTTATAGAATGTACAACTACAATGTAATCCAAAATTGTAGTCACCAAAGTTGACAATGGCCCATGAAAACTCATACACGAGCATTTTCCCAAATGCGGCTATAACTTAATGAAAAATGAAGCTTCATGAAAGTTGATTAAAAAAATGCATACAAAATGACCAACTACAGTACAATACACAATCGTAGTCACCAAAGTTGATCGCTGGCTCACAAAAACTCAACCAAGAGCAGTTTCCCAACTGCATCTTTAACTCAACAAAAAATGAAGGTTCGAGAAAGGCAATAGAAAATAAGTGTTCACAATGGGCAACTATAGTGCAATCGACAATCGTAGTGCACAAAGTTGATTGATGGTCCAGGAAAACTAAAACAGGAGTATTTTCCTAAATGTGGCTATAAATCAATAAAAATTGAAAGTTTGTGAAAGGAAATTAAAAATATGTGTAAAAAATTCACAACTAGAGGACAATTCATAATCATAGTCAGTAAAGTTGATCAGTGGCCCACAAAAACTTAAGCATGAGCAGTTTACTAAATGCCGCTCTAACTCAACAAAAAATGAAGGTTCACAAAAATCAATAGAAAATACGTGTATAGAATGCACAAGTACAGTGTAATCCACAAGCGTAGTCACCAAACTTCATCGTTTACCCACGAAAACTCAAAATCAAGCAATTTCCTAAACGTGGCTATAAGTCAACAAAAAATTAAAGTACTCGAAAGGCAATAGAAAATACTCGTATAAAATGTACAACTACAGTGTAATCTTAAATCGTAGTCACCAAAGTTGAGTGGTTTCCTAAATGCGGCTATAACTGAACAAAAATTAAAGGTTCACGAAAGGCAATAGAAAATACTCGTACAAAATGGACAACTATGGTGCAATCTATAATCATAGTCACCAAAGTTGATCGACGACCCATGAAAACCGAAACACAAGTGGTTTCATAAGTGCAGCTATAACTCAATTAAAAATGAACGTTTGCAAAAACATATAGAAAATACACGAAAGAATGCACAACTACAGTGTAATCCACAATCGTAGTCACCAAAGTTGATCGATGGCCCATGAAAGCTCAAATACGAGCGTTTACATAAATGCGGCTATAACTCAACAAAATATGAAGGATTGTGAAGGGCGATTAAAAAATATGCATGCATAACAGCTAAAGTACAATGCACAATCGTAGTTATGAAAGTTGATTGATTGCCCACAAAAACTCAAACATAAGCGGTTTCCTAAATATAGGTATAACTAAACAGAAAATAAAGGTTCACGATACTTGATAGAAAATACGTGTATAGAATGCACAACATTGTAATCTACAAGCGTAGTCACCAAAGTTGATCGATGGCCCATGAAAAGTCAAATATGAGTGGTTTGCTAAGTGCAGCTATAACTCAACAAAAAATAATCCTCAATTGTCGTCACCAAAGTAGATGACCAAAGTTGATCGATGGCCCAAAAAAACTCAAATATGAGCAGTTTCCTAAATGCCACTATAACTCGATAAAAAATGAAGTTTCATGAAATACGATAGAAAATACGCATGTAGGATGCCAGTCCAGTGTAATCCATATGCCTAGTCACCAAAGTTGATCGATGGCCCGCAAAAACTCAAACATGAGCGTTTTCCAAATTACGGCTATAACTCAACAAAAAATGAAGGTTCTTGAAAGGCGATAAAAAATACTGTTATAGAATGCACAACTACAATGTAATCCACAAGCGTAGTCACCAAAGTTGAACGATGGTGATAGAAATTACGTGTATAGAATGGACAACTATAGTGCAATCCACAATCGTAGTCACCAAAGTTGATCGATGGCCAATAAAAACTCAAACATGAGCGTTTTCCTAAATGTGAATATAACTCTCCAAAAAATGAAGGTTTGCAAAAGGTGATAGAAAATACACGTACATAATGGACAACTACAGTGTAATCCATAATCGTAGTCACCAAAGTTGAGATGGTTGATGAAAACTCAAACACGAGCGATTTCCTAAGTGCAAATATAACTCAACGAAAAATGAAGGTTTGTGAAAGGTGATAGAAAATATGAGTACATAATTGACTACTACAGTGCAATCCATAATCGTAGTTACCAAAGTTGACCAATGGCTTACGAAAAATCAAACATGAGTGTTTTCCTAAATGCGACTATAACTCAACAAAAAATGAAGGTTCGTGAAAGGCAATTAAAAATATGCGTACATAATGCACAACTATAGTACATTCCAGAATCGTAGTCACCAAAGTTGATTGATAGCCCACCAAATCTCAAATACGAGCGGTTTCCTAAATAACGCTATAACTCAACAAAAAATGAAGGTTCACAAAAGGTGATAGAAAATACGCATATAGAATGGACATCTACAATGCAATCCACAATTGTAGTCACCAAAGTTGATCGATGGCCCGCAAAAACTCAAACACGAGCAGTTTCCTAAGTGAAGCTATAACCTAACGAAAAATGAAGGTTTGCGAAAGGTGATAGAAAATACGCATTAGAATGCACAACTATAGTGTAATCGACAATCGTAGTTACCAAAGCTGATTGATGGCCCACAAAAACTAAAACACGAGCATTTTACTAAGTGGTGCCTTAACTCATAAATTTTTTTTGGGAAAATTGAAAATATGTTTTTTATATACGTGTATAGGATTTTTCATAGAAAGATTCAAAAAAATTGCCTCTGTTACCTCTACTACTTCTACTTTTCAAAAATATCTATATTTTTCAATAACAACTTATTTTTTCAAAGAACGAAAAATCTAGGTCTGTTTAGCACATGAGTACCTATAAAACCCATATTTTTTATTTTCCCAAAAAAATTGTTTTGTAGATTCTATTCTTGAGGGTTCTTGCATATTAGTGAAAAATAAATTTTTTGAAGGATGATCTAGGTCTATTAAGAACGACATTCTCTACAAAACCCATTTCTCATATTTTTCATAAAAAGATTCAAAACGTTTCCATCTGTTTTTGATAAAAGGGTAAAACATTTCCATCTGTTACCTCTACTACTTCTACTTTTAAACAAATACTAGATCTTTTTTACAAACAACTTATTTTTAAAAAAAATGGATGATCTAGGTCTCTTTAGTTCTCGAACACCTATAAAACCCATATTTTTCATTTTCCCAAGTAAAATTGTTTCGTAGATATGATTTTCGAGGGGTTCTTGCATGTTGGTGAAAATTTAGTTTTTCGAAAAAGGGATGATCTGGGTTTACTCAAAGCAACATTCTCTGAAAAACCCATTTCTTAGATTTCTCATAAAAAGATTCAAAAAATTTACCTTTATTACCCCTACTACTTCTACTTTTCAAAAAACACTATCTTTTTCAAAGATAACTTATTTTTTGAAAAAACAGACGATCTAGGGGTCTCTTTAGTACACAAACACCTATAGAAACCATATTTTGATTTTTCCAAAAAGAAATGTTTCATAGATTCTATTTTTGAGGGGTTCTTGCATGTTGTTGAAAAATTAGCTTTTCGAAAGGATGATCTGGATCTACTCAGAATGACATTCTCTACAAAACGCATCTCTCAAATTTTTAATAGAAAGATTCAAAAAATTTCCTGTTTTTCCTCCACAGCTTCTAATTTTCAAAAAAATCTATCTTTTTCAAAAACAACTTATGTTTTCAAAATCCGGACAACCTGGGTCTCTTGAGCACACAAGTACCTATAAAACCCATATTTTCTAATTTCCCAAATAAAATTGTTTCGTAGATTCTATTTTTGAGGGGGGTTTGTTGCATGTTGGTGAAATATTAGTTTTTTAAAAAAAGGACAATCTGGGTCTATTTAGAATGACATTGTCTACAAAATCCATTTATCCCATTTTTCATAAAAAGATTCAAAAAATTTTACTATGTGACCTCTACTGCTTCTACTTTTCAAAAAAATCTATCTTTTTCAAGAACTTATTTTTTCATAAAATGGACGATTTGGGTCTCTTTAGCACACAAACACTTATAAAACCGATATTTTTGATTTTCCAAAAAAAATGGTTTCCTCTACTGCTTCTACTTTTCAAAGAAATCTATCTTTTTCAAGAAAAAATTATATTTTCAAAAAATGGACGATTTGGGTCTCTTCAGCACATGAGCTCCTATAAAACTGATATTTTTTATTTTCCCAAAAAAAAATGATTCATAGATTCTATTTTTGAGGGGTTCTCGCAAGTTGGGGAAAAATAAGTTTTTCAAAAAAGGACGATTTGGGTCTACTCAGAATGACATTCTCTACAAAACCCATTTCTTAGATTTTTCATAAAAAGATTCAAAAAAATTGCCTCTGTTACCTCTACTACTACTTTTCAAAAAAGTCCATCTTTTTCAAGAACAACTAATTTTATGAAAAAATGGATGATTAGGGTCTCTTGAGCAAACGAGCACCTATAAAACCCATATTTCAATTTTCCAAGAAAAAAAATTGCTTCCTAGATTCTATTTTTGAGGTGTTTTTGCTTATTGGTGAAAAATTAATTTTTCAAAAAAAGGACGATCTAGATTTCTTGAGCACATGAGAAACTATAAAACCCATATTTTGATTTTCCCAAAAAAAATTATTTCGTGGATTCTATTTTTGAGGAGTTCTTTCATGTTGGTGAAAAATTAGCTTTTCGAAAAGAGGATGATATGGGTCTAATCATAATAACATTCTCTACAAAACCCATTTCTTAGATTTTTCATAATAAGATTTTAAAAAATTTCCTATACTACTTCTACTTTTCAAAAAAATCAATCTTTTTCATGAACAAATTACTTTTTCAAAAAATGGACTATCTGGGTCTTTCAGCACATGAGCACCTACAAAACCCATATTTTGATTTTCCTAAAAGAATTGTTCTGTAGATTCTATTTTTGAAGGGTTATTGCATGTTGGTTAAAACTTAGCTTTTCGAAAATAGGATGATCTGCATTTAATCAGAATAACATTCTGTACAAAACACATTTCTCACTTTTTTTAAAACAAAATTCAAAAAATTTACCTCTGTTACTTCTACTAATACTTTTCAAAAAAAACTATCTTTTTCAAGAACTTATTTTTTCAAAAAACGAATGATCTCGGTCCACAATCGTAGTCACTAAAGTTGATCGATGGCCCACGAAAATTCAAACATGAGCGGATTCCTAAGTGCGGCTATAACTCAACAAAAAATGAAGGTTTTCATAAGGCGATAGAAAATACGCGTATAGAATGCATAGCTAAAGTGTAATCCACAAGCGTAGTAACCAAAGTTGATCAATGGCCCACAAAAACTCAAACTCGAGCGATTTCCTAAATGTGGCTATAACTCAACAAAAAATGAAGTTTTGTGAAAGGCGATGGAAAATTCATGTACAAAATGGACAACTATAATGCAATCAACAATCGTAGTCACCAAAGTTGAGCGGTTTACTAAGTGCAGCTATAACTCAACGAAAAATGAAGGTTCGTGAAAGGTGATAGAAAATATGCGTATAGAATGCACAACTAAACTCTAATCCACAATTGTAGTTACCAAAGTTAACTGATGGTCCACAAAAACTCCAACACGAATTTTTTCCTAAATACGGCTATAACTAAACAAAAAATGAAGATTCATGAAAGAAAATTAAAAATATGCGTATAAAAGGCACAACTACAGTTCAATCCACTATCGTAGTCACCAAAGTTGATTGATGGCCAATGAAAACTCAAACACGAGCAGTTTCCTAAGCTCAAGTATAACTCAACTAAAAATGAAGGTTCGCGAAAGGCAATAGAAAATACATGTATAGAATGCACAAGTACAGTGTAATCCAGAATACTAGTCACCAAAGTTGATCGATGGCCCACAAAAATTCAAACTCGTGCGTTTTACTAAATGTGGATGTAACTCAACAAAAAATAAGGTTCATGAAAGGCGATTAAAAATATGCCTACAAAATGCAAAACTAGAGTACAATCCACAATCGAAGTCACCAAAGTTTATCAATGCCCCAAAAAAACTTAAATATGAGTGGTTTCCTAAATGCAGGGTATAACTTAACAAAAACTGAAGGTTCATGAAAGGCGATTAAAAATATGTGTACAAAATGCACAACTATAGTACAATCCATAATCATATTCACCAAAGTTGATCGATGGCCCAAAAAAACTAAAACATGAGTGGTTTCCTAAATGCGGGTATAAGTAAAGCAAAAAAAAATGAAGGTTCACGAAAGGAAATAGAAAATACGTGTATAAAATGTACAACTATAGTGTAATCCACAATTGTTGTCACCAAAGTTGATTGATGTCCCATGAAAACTTAAACACGAGTGGTTTCCTAAACACGGCAATAACTCAAGAAAAAATGAAGTTTGACGAACGGCAATAGAATATGCGCGTACATAATGGACAACTACAGTGCAATCAACAATTATATTCTCCAAAGTTGATCAATAGCCAATGAAAACACAAACTCTAAGTTTCATGAAATGCGATAGAAAATACACGTACAAAATGGACAAACTATAGTGCAATCCAAAATCGTAGTCACCAAAGTTGATCGATGGCCCACAAAAACTTAAACACGAGCGGTTTCGTAAGTGCAGCTATAACTGAATGAAAAATGAAGGTTCATGGAAGATGATAGAAAATAAGCGTATAGAATGCACAAGTACAGTGTAATCCACAATCGTAGTCACCAAAGTTGATCGATGGCCCATGAAAGCTCATACACGAGCATTTTCCTAATGTGGCTATAACTCAACAACAAAATGAAGGTTTATGAAAGGCGATTGAAAATATGCATATAAAATGAACAATTATAGTGCAATACACAATCGTAGTCACCAAAGTTGATCGATCACCCACAAAAACTCAAACACGAGTGGTTTCCTAAATGTGGCTATAACTCAACAAAAAATGAAGGTTCACGAAAAGCAATAGAAAATACGCACACAAAATGGGCAACTATAGTGCAATCCATAATCATAGTCACCAAAGTTGATTAATGGCCCAGGAAAACACAAGGTTGAGCGGTTTCCTAAATGCAGCATAACTCAACAAAAAATGAAAGTTCTCAAAAGGCACCAAAAAATACGTGTATAGAATTTGCACAACTACAGTGTAATCCAAAACCGTAGTCACCAAAATTGATCAATGGCCCACAAAAACTCAAAGTTGAGTGGTTTCCTAAATGCGGCTATAACTCAATGAAAAATGAAGGTTCGCAAAAACTAATAGAAAATACACGTAAAGAATGCACAACTATAGTGTAATCCATAATCATAGTCACCAAAGTTGATCAATGGCCCACGAAAACGCAAACACGAGTGTTTACGTAAATGCTGCTATAACTCAAGAAAATAGGAAGGATAGTGAGGGCGATTAAAAAGATGCGTGCAAAACAACTAAAGTATAATCCATAATCGTAGTCACCAAAGTTATTTGATTGCCCATAAAAACTCACACATGAGTGGTTTCCTAAATCTAGGTATAACTCAACAAAAAATAAATGGTTGCGATAGGTGATAGAAAATTCACATATAGAATGCACAACTACAGTGTAGTCACCAAAGTTGATCGATGGCCCACGAAAACTGAAGCATGAGTGGCTTCCTAAGTGTGGCTATAACTCAACGAAAAAATGAAGGTTGGCGAAAGGTGATAGAAGATACGCATATAGAATACACAACCACATTATAATCCACAATTGTAGTCACCAAAGTTCATCGATGGCCCACAAAAAACTCAAATACGATCGTTTTACTAAATGCGGCTATAACTCAACAAAAAACAAAGGTTTGTGAAAGGCAATTAAAAATATGCATACATAATGCACAACTACAATACAATGCACAATCGTAGTCACCAAAGTTGATTGATGGCCCACAAAAACTATAACATGAGTGATTTCCTAAATGCAGCTATAACTTAATAAAAATGGTAGGTTCGCGAAAGGCAATTTAAAATACATTTATAGAATGCACATCTATAGTGTCATTCACAATCGTAGTCACCAAAGTTGATCGATGGCCCATAAAATCTTCAACACGAGTAGCTTCCTAAAGGTGATAGAAAATACATGTGTAGAATGCACAACTATAGTGTAATCCAGAAGCCTAGTCACCAAAGTTGATCAATGGCCCACGAAAACTCAAACACGAGAGGTTTCCTTAGCGCTGCTATATCTCAATGAAAAATGAAGGTTAGTGAAAGGCGATAGAAAATACATGTATAGAATGAACAACTAGAGTGTAATCCACATTTATAGTCACCAAAGTTGATCGATGGCCCACGAAAATTCAAACATGAGATTCCTAAATGCAGCTATTGCTTAACAAAAAATGAAGGTTCACAAAAGGAGATAGAAAATATGCATACAAAATGGATAACTACAGTGCATTCCATAATTGTAGACACCAAAGTTGATTGATCACCCAGAAAAACTCAAACACAAGTGGTTTCCTAATGCGGCTATAAATGAACAAAAAAGGAAGGTTCGTGAAAGGTGATAGCAATTGCGCTTATAAAATGCACAACTACAATACAATCCGCAATCGTAGTCACCAAAGTTGATCGATGGCCAATGAAAACTCAAACACAAGTGTTTTCCTAAATACGTATATAAATCAAGAAAAAATAAAGGTTGACAAAAGGAGATAGAAAATACGTATATCGAATGCACAAATACAAAACAATCCACAATTGTAGTCACCAATGTTGATTGATGGCCCACGAAAACTCAAACATGAGTGGTTTCCTAACTGGGGCTATAACTCAATGAGAAATGAAGGTTTGTGAAAGGTGATAGAAAATACACGTATAGAATGCACAAGTATAGTGTAATCTGGAATCATAGTCACAAATGTTAATCTATGGCCCACCAAAACTCAAACATGAGTGTTTTCCTAAATACAACTATAACTCAAGAAAAAATGAAGGTTCGTGAAAGGCAATTAAAAATATGTGTACAAAATGCACAACTAGAGTACAACCCATAATTGTAGTCATCAAAGTTGATAGATGGTCCAAAAAAATTCAAACACAAGTGGTTTGCTAAGTGCAGCCATAACTCAACAAAAAATGAACATTTGTGAAAGGCGATAGAAAATATGCATATAGAATGCAAAACTAGAATGTAATCCATAAGTGATGTCACCAAAGTTGATTGATGGCCCACGAAAACTTAAACTCGGTTTCCTAAATGCGGCTATAACTAAACAAAAAATAAAGATTCACGAATGGCGATAGAAAATATGTGTCTAGAATGCACAACTACAGTGTAATCCACAAGTGTAGTCACCAAAGTTGATCAATGCCCCACAAAAACTCAAAATCGAGTGGTTTCCTAAATGCGGCTATAACCTATGAAAAATGAAAGTTTGCGAAAGGTGATAAAAAATACACGTACAAAATAGAAAACTATAGTGCAATCCACAGTCACAGTTTCTGAAATATGGCTATAACTCAGCAAAAAATGAAGGTTCATGAAAGATGATGGAAAATAAATTTACAGAATGGACAACTACAGTGCAATCAACAATTGTAATCATCAAAGTTGACCGGTGGCCCACAAAAACTCAAAGATGAGCGGTTTACTAAGTATGGCTATAACTCAACGAAAAATGAAGGTTCATGAAAGCTGATAGATAATACGCGTATATAATGGACAACTATAGTGCAATCCACAATCGTAGTCACCAAAGTTGATCGATGGCCCACAAAAACTCAGACACGAGCAGTTTCCTAACTGATGCTATAACTTATTGAAAAATGAAGGTTTGCAAAAGGCGATAGAAAATACGCATATAGAATGCACAACTATAGTGTAATCCACAATCGTAGTCACCAAAGTTGGTCGATAGCCCACAAAAACTCAAACACGGGCGTTTTCCTAAATTATAACTCAACAAAAAATGAAGGTTCATAAAAGGTAATTAAAAATATGCGTAAAAAATGCACAACTATAGTAGAATCCATAATCGCAGTTAGCAAAGTTGATTGATGGCCGACAAAAACTCAAACATGACCAGTTTCCTAAATGTGGCTATCTCAACAAAAAATGAAGGTTCACGGAAGGCGATAGAAAATACACATATATAACAACTTATTTTTTCAAAAAAATAGACGATCTGGGTCTTTTTATAACATGAGCATCTATAAAACCCATATTTTTTATTTTCTCAAAAAATATTATTTCGTAGATTCTATTTTTGAGAGGTTCTTGCATGTTGATGAAAATATAGTTTTTTGAAAAAAGGACGATATGGGTATATACTTAGAACAACATTCTCTACAAAACCTATTTCTCAAATTTTTTCTTAAAACAAATTCAAAAAAAAAATCCTTTATTACCTCTACTACTTCTACTTTTGAAAAAATCTATCTGATCAAGAAAAACTTATTTTTTCAAAAAAAAGACAATTTGGCTCTCTTCAGCACAACACCCATAAAACTAATATTTTGGATTTTTCCAAAAATAATTGTTTTGTAGATTCTATTTTTGAGGGGTTCTTGCATGTTGGTGAAAAGTAAGTTTTTGAAAAAAGGACGATCTGTGTTTGCTCAGAATGACATTCTATACAAAACCCATTTCTCATAATTTTCATAAAAGATTCAAAAATTTGCCTTTGTTACCTATAAAACCCATTTTTTGATTTTCCCAAAAAAAATTGTTTGGTCGATTCTATTTTAGAGGGTTTTTTAAATGTTGGTGAAAACTTAGATTTTTGGAAATAGGACGAATTGGATTTACTTAGAATGACATTCTCTACAAAACTCATTTCTCAGATTTTTCTTAAAAAGATTAAATTTTTTTGCCTCTGTTACCTCTACTACTTTTTCAACAACTACTTATTTTTTCAAAAAACAAATGATCTAAATCTCTTCAAGCACATCACCTATAAAACCCATATATTTTTTATTTTGCCCAAAAAAAATTGTTTCGTAGATTGTATTTTTCAGGGGTTCTTGTATGTTGGTGAAAAATTAGTTTTTCGAAAAAAAGACGATCTGGGTCTACTTAGAACGACATTCTCTACAAAACCCAATTATCAAATTTTTCATAATTTTTTTTTAAAAATTGCCTTTGTTATCTCTACTACTTTTCAAAAATATATATGTTTTTCAAAAACAACTTATTTTTTCAAAGAACGGAAGATCTGGATCTCTTTAGCTCTCGCGCACCTATTCAACCCATATTTTTGATTTCCCCAAATAAAATTGTTTCGTAGATACAATTTTTGAGAGGTTCTTGCATGTTGGTGAAAATTTAGTTTTTCGAAAAAAGGACGATCTAGGTGTACTCAGAACGATATTCTCTACAAAACCTATTTCTTAGATTTTTCATAAAAAGGCTCAAAAAATTTACCTGTGTTACTTGTATTGCTTCTACTTTTTAAAAAAATATATCTTTTTCAAGAATAAGTTATTTTTTCAAAACATGGACAATTTGGGTCTCTTTAGCATGCGAGCACCTATCAAAACCATATTTTGATTTTTGAAAAAATAATTGTTTCGTAGATTCTATTTTTAGGGGTTCTTGCATGTTGTTGAAATATTTTTTTTTAAAAAAATGATGATCTGTGTCTACTCAAATTGACATTGTCTACAAAACCCATTTATCCCATTTTTCATAAAAAAGATTGAAAAAATAGTCCTATGTTTACCTCTACTACTTCTACTTTTCAAAAACATCTATCTTTTTCAAAAAACGGATGATCTGGGTCTCTTTAGCACACGAGTACCTATAAAACCCATATTTTCAATTTTTCCAAAAAAAATTCTTTCATGGATTCTATTTTTTAGGGGTTCTTGCATGTTGGTGAAATATTAGTTTTTTGAAAAAAGGATGATCTGGGTCTACTCAGAATGACATTGTCTACAAAATCCATTTATCTCATTTTTCATAAAAACATTCAAATAAATTTCCTATGTTACCTCTATTGCTTTTTCTATTTGGGTCTCTTTTTCAAACAAATCTATTTGTTCAAAAAACAAACGATTTGGGTCTCTTGAGCACACAAGCACATATAAAATCCATATTTCAATTTTCCAAAAAAAATTTGTTTGTGGATTCTATTTTTTAGGAGTTCTTGCATGTTGGTGAAAAATTTAGCTTTTCGAAAAAAGGATGATATGGGTCTAATCATAATAACATTCTCTACAAAACCCATTTCTCAGATTTTTCATAAAAAGATTTAAATTTTTTTCCTATGTTACCTCTATACTTCTACTTTTCAAATAAAACAATCTTTTTCAAGAACAACTTATTTTTTCAAAAAATGGATGATTTGCATCTTTCAGCACATGTGGACCTATACAACCCATATTTATGACTATCCCAAAAATAAATTTTATTGTAGATTATATTTTTTAGGGGTTCTTGCATGTTGGTGAATAATTAGTTTTTCGAAAAGAGGACGATCTGGGTCTATTCAGAATGACATTCTCTACAAAACCCACTTCTCAGATTTTTCATAAAAAGATTCAAGAAATTTGCCTCCATTACCTGTATTGCTTCTACTTTTAAAAAAATCTATGCTTTTCAAGAACAACTTAGTTTTACAAAAAGCAGAAAATCTGGGTCTCTTTAGCATACGAGCACCTATAAGACACATATTTTTTATTTTCCCATAGAAAATTGTTTCGTATATTCTATTTTTGAGGGTTCTTCGATGTTGGCAAAAATATTTGTATAGAATGGACAACTACAGTATAATCCACAAGCGTAGTCACAAAAGTTGATCGATGGCCCACGAAAATTCAAATCCGAGTGGTTTCCTAAATACGGCTATAACTCGCGAAGAAACAAAGGTTTCTGAAAAGTGGTTTAAAATATGCGTACAAAATGCAAAACTACAATACAATCCACAATTGTAGGAACCAAAGTTGATTGACGACCCATGTAAAATCAAACTTGAGGAGTTTCCTAAATGCAGCTATAACTCAACAAAAACTGAAGGTTCGTGAAAGGCCATAGAAAATACGCATATAGAATGGACAAGTACAATCCACAATCATAGTCACGAAAGTTGACCGATGGCCTACGAAAACTCAAACACGAGTGGTTTTCTAAATGCGCCTATAACTCAACGAAAAATGAAAGTACGCAAAATTGAATAGAAAACACGCGTACAGATTCGACAACTACAGTGCAATTCCACAATCGTAGTCACCAAAGTTGATCAATGGCTGATGAAAACTCAAACACGAGAAGTTTCCTAAATGTGCCTATAACTCAACAAAAAATGAATGTTCACAAAATTGAACAAAAAACACGCGTACAGATTCAACAACTACGGTGCAATCCACAATCGTAGTCACCAAAGTTGATCGATGGCTCACGAAAAACTCAAATATGAGTGGTTTCCTAAATATGGATAGAACTCAAAAAAAATGAAGGTTTCTGAAAAGTAGTTAAAAATATTCGTACATAATGCACAACCACAGTAAAATCCACTATCATTGTCACCATAGTTGATTGATGGCCCACAAAAAGTCAAACATAAGCGGTTTCCTAAATGCAGCTAATCAAGAATGCTGCGCTCCCTCGACTACTGTAGATGGAGGAATGCTCGGAATACGAGAATGCTGTTACAAGACTCCTTGCCCTATCTAGAGTATATCACAACAAAAAATGAAGCTTCGTCAAAGGTGATAGAAAATAAGCATGTAGAATGCACAACTATAGTGTAATCCAAAAGCATAGTCACCAAAGTTGATCGATGGCTCAAAAAAACTCAAACATGAGTGGTTTCCTAAATGCGGCTATAACTCAACAAAAAAATGAGGGTTCATGAAAGGCGATTAAAAATGTGCGTACATAATGCATAACTACAGTAATATCCACTATCGCTATCAGTAAAGTTGATCGATGGCCCACAAAAATAAACACATGAGGTGTTTCCGAATTACAACTATAACTCAACAAAAAATGAAGCTTTGTGAAAGGCGATACTAAATATGCGTATATAATGAACAATTACAGTGCAATCCACAATTATAGTCACCAAAGCTGATCGATGGCCCATGAAAAACTCAAATATGTGCGGTTTCCTAAATTAGGCTATAGGTGAATGAAAAATGAAGGTTCGCAAAAGGGGATAGAAAATATGTGAATAGTATTCACAACTACAATGTAATCCACAATCGTAGTCACGAAAGTTGATCGATGGCTCATTAAAAATAAAACACAAAGGGTTTCCTAAATGCGGCTATAACTCAACCAAAAATGAAGGTTTGCGAAAGGCGGTGGAAAATACACGTACAAAATTGACAACTACAGTGCAATCCAAAATCATAGTCAAAAAAGTTGATCGATGGCCCAAAAAAACTCAAACATGCGAGGTTTCCTAAGTGCAGTATCAATCAACGAAAAATGAAGGTTTGTGAAAGGCGATAGAAAATACGCATATAGAATGCACAACTACAATTTAATACACAAGCGTTGTCACCAAAGTTGATCAATGGCCCACGAAAACTCAAACACGAGTGGTTTCCTAAATGCGGCTGTATGTCAACCAAAAATGAAGGTTTGTGAAAGGTGATAGAAAATACGTGTACAGAATTGACAAATACAGTGCAATCCAGAATCGTAGTCACCAAATTTGATCGATGGCCCACAAAAATCTAAACACGATCAGTTTCCTAAATGGGCCCATAACTCAACGAAAAATGAAGGTTCAAAAAAGGCGATAGAAAATACCTGTACAAATTGGAAAGCTACAGTGCAATCCACAATCTTAGTCACCAAAGTCAATTAATCGCCCTCAAAAACTCAAATACGAGTGGTTTCCTAAATATGGCTATAACTCAACAAAAAATGAATGTTTGTGAAAAACAATTACAAATATGCATACATAATGCACTTCTATAGTACAATCCACAGTCATAGTCCCCAAAGTTGATCAATGGCCCACGAAAACTCAAACTTGAGCGGTTTCCTAAATGTAGCTATAAGTCAACAAAAAAATATGGTTCACAAAAGACTATAGAAAATACACGTACAAAATAGACAACCATAGTGAAATCGACAATCATAGTCACCAAAGTTGATCGATGGCCCAGAAAAACTCAAACATGAGTGATTCCCTAAATGCGGCTATAAGTCAACAAAAAATGAAGGTTCATCAAACGCGATTATAAATAAGTGTACAAAATGCACAACTATAGTACAATCCACAATCGTAGTGACCAAAGTTGATCGATGGTCCATGAAAACTCAAACACTAGCGTTTTCCTAAATGCGACTATTAACTCAAAAAAAAAATGAAGGTTCAAGAAAGGCGATTAGAAAATTCTGTACATAATGCACAACTACAATACAATCCACAATCATAGTCACAAAAGTTGATTGATAGCCCACAAAAGCTCAAAAAGGAGCTATTTACTAAATGAAGCTATAATTCAACAAAAAAAGAAGGTTTGTGAAAGCTAATAGAAAATACGCATATAGAATGGACAACTATAGTTTATTCCACAAGTGTAGTCAGCAAAATTGATTGATGACCCACAAAAACTCAAACACGAGTGGTTTTCTATATGCAGCTATAACTCAACAAAAAATGAAGGTTTCATGAAAGTCGATAGAAATATACGCGTACATAATGGAAAACTACAATGCAATCCACAATCATAGTCTGGAAAGTTAATTGATGGCCCATGAAAACTCAAACACGAGCGGTTTCCTAAATGGGGCTATAACTCTAACATGAGCGGTTTTGTAAATGAGGCTATAACTCAACAAAAAATGAAGGTTTCATGAAATTCAATAGAAAATTTGCATACAGAGTGGACAAGTATAGTGCAATCCATAATCGTAGTCCCAAAAGTTGATTGATGGCCCACGAAAACTCAAACACGAGCGGTTTCTTAAATGCGGCTATAACTAAACAAAAAAAGAAGGTTCACGAAAGACAATAGAAGATACCCTTACAGAATAGACAACTAGAGTGCAATCCACAATCGTATTCACCAAAGTTGATTGATGGCCCATGAAAACTAAAACACGAGAATTTTCCTAAATGCGGCTATAACTCAACAAAGAATGAAGGTTCGTGAAAGGTAATTAAAAATATGTGTACAACATGAACAACTATAGTACAATCCACAATCGTAGTCACCAAAGTTGATATATGGCCCAAAAAAATGTAAAGATGAGTCGTTTCCTAAATGTAGCTATCACTCAACAAAAAATGAAGGTTTGCAAAAGGCAATAGAAAATATGCGTATAGAATGTGCAAATACAATGTAACACACAAGTGTAGTGTCCAAAGTTGATCGATGGCCCATGAAAAATCAAACACGAGCATTTTCCTAAATGCAGTTATAACTCAACAAAAAATTAAGGTTCACAAAATGCGATAGAAAATATGTGTACAAAACGGACAACTATAGTGCAATCCAAAATGGTAGTCACCAATGTTGATCAATGGCCCACGAAAACTCAAACATGAGCGGTTTCGTAAGTGTAGCTATAACTCAATGAAAAATGAAGGTTCACGAAAGGCGATTGAAAATACGTGTATAGAATGCACAACTACACTGTAATCCACAATCTTAGTCATGAAAGTTGGTCGAAGGCCGACGAAAACTCATACACGAGCATTTTTCTAAATGCGGTTATAACTCAACAAAAAATGAAGGTTCGTGAAAGGTGATTAAACATATGCATACATAATGAACAACTACAATACAATACACAATCATTGTTACCAAAGTTGATCAATGGCCCACAAAAACTGAAATATCAGCGGTTTCCCAAATGCGGCTATAACTCAACAAAAAATGAAGGTTCACGTAAGGCGATACAATATATGCATTCATAATGTACAAGTACAGTGCAATCCACAATTGTAGTCACTAAAGTTGATTGATGGTGCACAGAAACTAAAACATGAGCAGTTTCCTAAGTGCAGCTATAAGTAAAAAAAAATGAATCCATAATTGTAGTCACCAAATTTTATCGATGGCCCACGAAAACTCAAATACGAGCATTTTACTAAATGCGGCTATAACTCAACAAAAAAATAAGCATTTGTGAAAGGTGATAAAAAATATGCGTACAAAATGCACAACTACTGAACAATGCACAATCGTTGTCACCAAAGTTGATTGATCGCCCAAAAAAACTCAAACATGAGTGGTTTCCTAAATGCAGCTATAACTCAACAAAAAAGGAAGGTTCATGACAAACGATAGAAAATACATGTGTAGAATGCACAACTATAGTGTAATCTAGAAGATTGGTCACCAAAGTTGAACGATGACCCACGAAAACTCAAACTCAAACGGTTTCCTAAATGTGGCTATAACTCAGCAAAAGAAGAAGGCTCGCGAAAGGTGATAGAAAATACGCTTATAGAAATGCACAACTACAATGTAATCCACAATTGTGGTTACTAATGTCGATTGATGGCCCACAAAAATTCAAACATGAGTAATGTGCTAAATATGGCTTTCATTGAGTTATAACTGTATTTAGGAAACCAATCGTGTTTGAGTTTTCGTGAGCCATCGAACAACTCTACTAACTATAATTGTGGATTGCACTATATCTGTTCAATCTATCGCCTTTTGCGAGGCTTCATTTCTCGTTGAGTTATAGCCACTTTTAGGAAACTGCTCATGTTTGAGTTTTCATGGGCCATCGATCAACTTTGGTGACTATGATTGTGGATTGCACTATAGTTGTGTATTCTATAAACATATTTTCTAGTAGCTTTCATGAACATTCATTTTTTGTTAACTTATAGCCGCAATTAGGAAACTACTCATATTTGAGTTTTCGTGGCCCATTGATTGTCTTTTGTGACTACAATTGTGGATTGCACTGTAATTGTCCAATTTGTAGGCATATTTTCTATCGCCTTTCGCGAACTTGCATTTTTCGTTGAGTTATAGCCGCATTTAGGAAACTGCTCGTCTTTGAGTTTTAGTGGGCCATCGACCA
>VDFB02000016.1:9292030-9313188 GCA_007258455.2 Sequoia sempervirens | reverse complement strand
CACGAAAACTCAAACACGAGCGGTTTCCTAAATGCGGTAATAACTCTTCAAGAAAACAAGGCTCGCGAAAGGCAATAGAAAATATGTGTACAGATTGGACAAGTACAGTGCAATCCACAATCATAGGCACCAAAGTTCATCGATAGCCCATGAAAATTGAAATATGAGTGATTTCCTAGTTACAACAATAACTCAACAAAAAATTAAGGTTTGTAAAATGCAATTAAAAATATGCATACAAAATGCACAACAATAGTGCAATCCACAATCGTAGTCACCAAAGTTGATCGATGGCCGAGGAAAACTCAAACTCGAGCGGTTACCTAAATGTGGTTATAACTGAACAAAAAATCAAGGTTCGCGAAAGGCGATAGAAAATACGCGTGTAGAGTGCAAAACTACAATAATCCACAAACATAGTCATTAAAGTTGATCAATGGCCAATGAAAACTCAAACACAAGCGTTTTCCTAAATGCAAATTTAACTCAACAAAAAATGAAGGTGAAAGGCGATTAAAAATATGCGTGCAGAATACACCACTATAGTGCAATCCACAATCTTAGTCACCAAAGTTGGTCGATGGCCCATGAAAACACAAAGATGAGTGGTTTCCTAAATGTGTCTATAACTCAATCATAGTCACCAATATGAGGGATGTCCCACAAAAACTCAAACAAGAGTGTTTTCCTAAAAGTGACTATAATTCAACAAACAGTGAAGGTTCGTGAAAGACGATTAAAAATATACGTATGAAATACACAAATATACTACAATCCACAATCATAGTCACAAAAGTTGATCGATCGTCCAAAAAAATTCAGACATAAGCGGTTTTGTAAATGTGGCTATAACTCAACAAAAAAAGAAGGATTGCGATAGGCAATAGAAAATACGCATATAGAATGCACAACTATAGTGTAATCCACAAGGGTAGTCACCGAAGTTGATCGATGGCCCACGAAAATTCACAACTATAGTGTAATGCACAATCGTAGTCACCAAAGTCGATTGATGGGCCACGTAAACTCAAACACGTGCGTTTTACTAATTACGGAAATAACTAAACAAAAAATGAAGGTTTGTGAAATGCGATTCAAAATATGCTTATAGAATGCACAACTATAGTAAAATCCACAATTGTAGTCACCAAAGTTGATTGATGGCTGACAAAAACTCAAACATGAGCGGTTTGCTAAACATGCCTATAAGTCAACAAAAAATAAAGGTTCGTGTAACGCGATAAAAAAATACACATATAGAATACGCAAAAATAGTGTAATGCACAAGCGTAGTCACCAAAGTTGATCGATCACCGAAAAAAAGTGAAACACGAGTAGTTTCCTAAATGCAGCTATAACTCAACAAAAACTGAAGGTTCCAAAAGGCGACAAAAAATTAGCATTCAGAATGCACAACTCCACATCAATGCACAAATGTGACTACCAAAGTTGATTGATGGCCAACAAAAAATCAAACACGAGCGGTTTCCTAGTTACAGCTATAATGCAACAAAACATGAGGGTTTGCAAAAGGCAATAGAAAATACACGTATAGAATGGACAACTACAGTGCAATCCACAATCGTAGTCACCAAAGTTGATTGATGGCCGAAAACAACTCAAACATGAGCAGTTTCCTAAATGCGGCTATAAATTCAACAATAAATGAAGTTTCGCAAAAGGTAATAGAAAATACGCGTATAGAATGCACAACTATAGTGTAATCCACAAGCGTAGTCACCAATGTTGATTGATGGCCCGCGAAAACTCGAACTCGAGCGTTTTCCTAAATTATAACTCAACAAAAAATGGAGGTTCATGAAAGGCGATTAAAAATATGTGTACATAATGCACAAATACTGTGCAATCCTCAATCATAGTCACCAAAGTTGATTGAAGGGCCACAAAAACTCAAATACGAGCGTTTTCTTAAATGCGGTTATAACACAAGAAAAAATAAAGGTTCATGAAAGGCAATTAAAAATATGAGAAAAATGCACAACTATAGTACTATACACAATAGTAGTCACCAAAGTTGATCGATGGCCCACAAAAACTCAAACATGATTGGTTTCCTATATGTGGCTATAGCTCAACAAAAAATGAAGATTCACCAAATGTGATAGAAAAGTAGTGTTCATAATGTACAACTACAGTGCAATCCATAATCGTAGTCAATAAACTTGATCGATGGCTCATGAAAACTCAAACACAAACATTTTCCTAAATGCAGCTATTAACTCAATAACCAATGAAGGTTCACAAAAGACAATAGAAAATACACTTATATAGTGCACAACTACAGTTTAATACTCAAGCATATTGAGCAAAGTTGATCGATGGCCCACAAAAACACAAACACGAGCAGTTTCGTAAATGCGGCTATAACTAAACAAAAAATGAAGGTTTGCGAAGGGTGAGAAAGTACATGTACATAATGGAGAACTAATTTGCAATCCACAATAAAAGTCACCAAAGTTAATCAATGGCCCACAAAAACTCAAACAAGAGCGGTTTCCTAAATGTGGTAATAACTCTTCGAGAAAAGAAGGCTCACGAAAGGCAATAGAAAATATGTGTACAGATTGGACAAGTACATTGCAATCCACAATCGTAGGCACCAAAGTTCATCAATCGACCATGAAAATTCAAATATGAGCGATTTCCTAGTTACAACTATAACTCAACAAAAAATTAAGGTTTGTAAAATGCAATTAGAAAATATGTGTAAAAAATGCACAACAATAGTACAATCCCCAATCGTAGTCACCAAAGTTGATCGATGGTCGAGGAAAACTCAAACTCGAGCAGTTACCTAAATGCGGCTATAACTCACCAAAAAATAAAGGTTCGCGAAAGGCGATAGAAAATACACATGTAGAGTGCAAAACTACAATAATCCACAAACGTAGTCATTAAAGTTGATCGATGGCCAATGAAAACTCAAACACAAGCGTTATCCTAAATGCGAATTTAACTCAACAAAAAATGAAGGTGAAAGGCAATTAAAAATATGCGTGCAGAATACACAACTAGAGTGCAATCCACAATCTTAGTCACCAAAGTTAGTCGATGGCTCATGAAAACACAAAGATGAGTGGTTTCCTAAATGCATCTATAACTCAACGAAAAATGAAGGTTCATGAAAGGCGACATAAAATACGCGTACATAATGCACAACTACAGTGTAATCCACAAGCGTAGTCACCAAAGTTTATCAATAGCCAACAAAAACTCAAACACGAGCGGTTTCGTAAATGTGGCTATAACTTAGAAAAAATAATGCTTGACGAAAGCCGATAGAGAATTTGCATTCATAATGCACAACTCCAGTGCTATCCACAATCATAGTCACTAAAGTTGATCGAAGGCCCACGAAAACTCAAACACGAGCAGTTTCCTAATTGTGGCTATAACTCAACAAAAAATTATGGTTTACGAAACTTGATAGAAAATACGCGTACATAATGGACAACTACAGTGCAATCATAAATCGTAGTCACCAAAGTTGAGTGATGTCCCATGAAAACTCAAGCAAGAGTGTTTTCCTAAATGTGGCTATAATTCAACAAACAATGAAGGTTCGTGAAAGACGATTAAAAATATACATACGAAATGCACAAATATAGTACAATCCATAATCGTAGTCAACAAAGTTGATTGGATCCGGTCCAAAAACGACATAAGCAGCTTTTTAAATGCAAGCTAACTCAACAAAAAAAGAAGGGATTACATAAAGGAACTACACATATAGAATGCAATTAAACTATAGTGTAATCCACAAGCAGGTCACCAAAGCTGGATCGGGATGGTCTACAAAATTCAAACACAGCAGCCTGGTGAATGCGGCTATATAATTCATGTAAAAAAAAAATGATGTTTCATTAAAAGGCGATAGAAAATACATGTACAAGATCGACATCTACAATGTAATCCACAATCATAGTCACCGAGTTGATCGGGATGGCCCAATGAAAAACTCAAAGACTAGCTGCTTCCTAACTACAGCTATGTAACTCAACTAAAAATGAAGCTGGGTTCATGAAAAAGTTTATAGAAAAATACCTTTCATATAAATGCAACAACTACTGCATCCACAATTGTAGTCACCAAAGTTGATCGATGACCCACAAAAAACTCACACACGAGAATTTTCCTAAATGTGGCTATAACTCAACAAAAAATAAAGGTTTGTGAAAGGTGGTTCAAATCATGCATACAAAATGCACAAGTAAAGTACAATCTACAATCGTAGTCACCAAAGTTGATTGATGACCCACAAAAACTCAAACATGAGCGGTTTCCTAAATGCGGCTATAACTCAACAACAAATAAGGGTTCATGAAGGTGATAGAAAATACGTTTATAGAATGCACAACTACTATACAATCCACAATCGTAGTCACCAGAGTTGATCGATGGCCCACAAAAACTCAAACACTAGCGGATTCCTAAATGAGACTATAACTCAACAAAAAATGAAAGTTCGCAAAGGGCAATAGAAAATACGCAAATAGTATGCACAACTATAGTGTAATCCACAAGCGTAGTCACCAAAGTTGATCGATGGCGCACGAAATATCAAATAGTGTAATGAATGCACAACTATAGTTTAATGCACAATCGTAGTCACCAAAGTCGATTGATGGCCCACGTAAACTCAAACACGTGCATTTTACTAATTACAGAAATAACTCAACAAAAAATGAAGGTTCATGAAATGCGATTCAAAATATGCTTATAGAATGCACAACTATAGTAAAATCGACAATTGTAGTCACCAAAGTTGATTGATGGCCAACCAAAACTCAAACATGAGCGGTTTCTTAAACATGCCTCTAAGTCAACAAAAAATAAAGGTTCGTGAAACGTGATAAAAAATACATGTATAGAATATGCAAACATAGTGTAATACACAAGCATAGTCAGCAAAGTTGATCGATCGCCCAAAAAAACTCAAACATGAGGAGTTTCCTAAATACGGCTATAACTCAACAAAAAATTAGCATTCAGAATGCACAACTCCACTGCAATGCACAAATGTAGTCTCCAAAGTTGATCAATGGCCAACGAAAAATCAAACACTAGCGGTTTCCTAATTACGGCTATAATGAAACAAAACATGAAGGTTCACAAAAGGCGATAGAAAATACACTTACAAAATGGACAACTACAGTGCAATCCACAATCGTAGTCACCAAAGTTGATTGATGGCCCAAAACAACTCAAACATGAGCAGTTTCCTAAATGTGGCTATAAACTCAACAATAAATGAAGGTTCATGAAAGGTAATAAAAAATATGCGTATAGAATGCACAACTATAGTGTAATCCACAAGCGTAGTCACCAATGTTGATTGATGGCCCACGAAAACTCAAACACGAGCGTTTTCCTAAATTATAACTCAACAAAATATGGAGGTTCATGAAAGGTCATTAAAAATATGCGTACATAATGTACAAATACTGTGCAATCCATAATCATAGTCACCAAAGTTGATTGAAGCGCCACAAAAACTCAAATACGAGCATTTTCTTAAATGCGGTTATAACACAAGAAAAAATAAAGGTTCATGAAAGGCGATTAAAAATATGAGTAAAATGCACAACTACAGTACAATCCACAATAGTAGTCACCAAAGTTGATCGATGGCCCACAAAAACTCAAACACGATTGGTTTCCTATATGCGGCTATAACTCAACAAAAAATGAAGATTCACGAAATGTGATAGAAAATTAGTGTTCATAATGCACAACTACAGTGCAATCCATAATTGTAGTCACCAAACTTGATCGATGGCTCATGAAAACTCAAACACAAGTGGTTTCCTAAACATGGCTATAACTAAAGAAAAATTCAAAGTTCACAAAAGGCGATAGAAAATACATGTATATAATAGACAACAATAGTGCAATTCACAATCGTAGTAAAAAAAGTTGATCGATGGCCCACGAAAACTCAAACACGAGTGTTTTCCTAAATGTGGCTATCACTGAACAAAAAATGAAGGTTCATGAAAGGCGATTAAACATATGCATAAAAATGCACAACTACAGTACAATCCACAATCGTAGTCACCAAACTTCATCGATGGCCGAAAAAAACTCAAACATAAGCAATTTCCTAAATGCAGCTATATAACTCAACAAAAAATGAAGGTTCACGAAAGGCGATAGACAATACGCCTATAGAATGCACAACTACAGTGTAATCCACAATTGTAGTTACCAAAGTTCATTGATGGCCAATGAAAACTCAAACTAGAGCGGTTTCCTAAATGTGGCTATAACTAAACAAAAAATCAAGGTTCGAGAAAGGCAATAAAAAACAAGCGTATAGAATTCACAACAACAATGTAATCCATAAGCGTAGTCACCAAAGTTGATTGATGGCCCACAAAATTCAAACATGAGCAATTTCCTAAATGCGGCTATAACTCAATAAGAAATGAAGGTTCACAAAAGGCAATAGAAAATATGTGTATATAATGCACAACTATAGTGTAATCCAGAAGAGTAGTCATGAAACTTGATAAATGGTGCACAAAATCTCAAACACGAGCGGTTTCATAAATTTGGCTTCAACACAACAATAAATGAAAGTTCGTGAAAGGCAATAGAAAATACCTGTATAGAATGCAAAACTACAGTGTAATCCATAATCGTAGTCACCAAAGTTGAATGATGGCCAACAAAAACTCAAATAGGAGCATTTCCTAAATGTGGCTTTAACTCAACAAAAAATGAATGTTTATGATAGGCAATTAAAAATATGCATATAGAATTACAAAGATAGTAAAATCCACAATCATAGTCACAAAATTTGATTGATGGCCCACAATATCTCAAAGATGAGTGGTTTCATAAATGCAGCTATAAATCAACTAAAAATGAAGGTTAGTGAAAGGCGATTTAAAATATGCATAAAAAATGCATAACTATAGTTCAATCCACAACCGTAGTCACCAAAGTTGATCGATGACCCCAAAAAACTTAAACATGAGAGGTTTTCTAATTGCATCTATACTTGAACAAAAAAACAAGGTTCGCGAAAGATGATAGAAAATATGCATATAGAATACACAACTACAGTGCAATCCACAATCGTAGTCACCAAATTTGATCGATGGCCCATGAAAACTCAAATAGGAGTGGTAGCCAAAATGTGGCTAAAAAACTCAAAAAAAAAGAAGAATCGGAAACAGCAAGAGAAAATACGCATACAAAATAGACAACTAAAGTGCAATCCACAATCGTAGTCTCCAAAATTGATCAATGGCCAGGGAAAACTCAAACAACACTCAACGAAAAATTAAGGTTCTCGAAAGGCAATAGAAAATACATGGATAGAATGCACAACTACAGTGTAATCCATAAATAGAGTCACCAAAGTTGATCGATGGCCCACAAAAACTCAAACACAACTGTTTTCCTAAATGCGGCTATAAACAACAAAAAATGAAGGATCGTGAGAGGCGATTAAAAATATGCATACAAAATTGCACAAGTACAGTACAATCCATAATTGTAGTGACCAAATTTCATCGATCGCCCATTAAAATTCAAACATGAGCAGTTTTCTTTACAGCTATGACTCAACAAAAAATAAAGATTCATGAAAGGCGATAGAAAATATGCGTGTAAAATGGACAACTATAGTCTAATCCCCAAGGGTAGTCACCAAAGTTGATCGATTACTCCTAAAAACTCAAACTCGTACGGTTTATTAAATGCGGCTATAACTTAACAAAAAATGAAGGTTCACGAAAGGTGATAGAAAATACACATACATAATGGACAACTATTGTGCAATCCCCAATCACAGTCACCAAATTTGATCGATGGCCCACGAAAACTCAAACACAAACGGTTTTGAAAGTGTAGCTATAACTGAACGAAAATAGACGGCTCACGAAAGGCGATAGAAAATACACATAGAGAATGCACAACTACAGTGCAATCCACAATCGTAGTCACCAAAGTTCATCAATGGCCCATGAAAACTCAAAAATGAGTGGTTTCCTAAATGCAGTTATAACTAAGAAAAAATGAAGGTTAGTGAAAGTCGATAGAAAATATGCATACAAAATGGACAACTACAATGCAATGCACAATTGTAATCACCAAAGTTGATCGATGGCCCATAAAAACTAAAATTCTAGTTTTTACCTAAATGTGGCTATAAGTAAACAAAAAATGAAGGTTCGTGAAAGGCGATTAAAAATATGTGTACATAATGCACAACTATAGTGCAATCCAAAATCATACTCACCAAAGTTTCCTAAATGTGGCTATAACTCAACAAAAAATGGAGGTTCATGAAAGGTGATAGAAAATACGCATATAGAATGCACAACTATACTGTAATCCATAATCATGGTCACCAAAGTTAATCGATGGCCCACGAAAAACTCAAACTCGAGCGGTTTCCTAAATGTGGCTATAACTCAACAAAAAATCAAGGTTTGCGAGAGGATATAGAAAATACATTTACATAATGGAAAGCTACAGTGCAATACACAAGTCACCAAAGTTGATCTATCGCCAATAAAAACTAAAAAATGAGCGGTTTCCTAATTGCAGCTATAACTCAATGAAAAATGAAGGTTTGTGAAAGGCAATAGAAAATACGTGTATAGAATGTGCAACTACAGTGTAATCCGCAATCGTAGTCACCAAAGTTGATTGATGGCCCACGATAACTCAACAAAAAATGGAAGTTTGTGAAAGGTGATTAAATATATGCGTAAGAAATGCACAAATACAGTACAATCCACAATCCTAGTCACCAAAGTTTATCAATGGCCTAAAAAAACTCAAAGTCAATGAGTTTCCTAAATGCGGCTATAACTGAACAATAAATGAAGGTTCGTGAAAGTCGATAGGAAATACGTGTACATAATGGACAAGTACATTGCAATCCACAATCGTAGTCACTAATGTTGATCGATGGCTCACGAAAACTCGAACACGAGCAGTTTCCTAAGTGCGGCTAGAATTCAATGAAAAATAAAGCTTCTAGAAAGGCGATAGAAAATACGTGTATAGAATGTGCAACTACAGTGTAATCCACAATCGTAGTCACCAAAATTGATCAATGGCCCATGAAAACTGAAACACAAGCATTTTACTAAAAACCCCATTTCTCGGATTTTTCATTAAAGGATTCAAAAAATTTGCCTCTGTTACCTCTACTGCTTCTACTTGTCACAAAAATCTATTTTTGAGGGGTTCTTGTATGTTGGTGAAAAATTAGTTTTTTGAAAAAAGGATGATTTGGGTCTATTCAGAACGACATTCTCTATAAAAACCCATTTTTAGATTTTTCATAAAAAGATTCAAAAAAATTTCCTCCGTTACCTAGTACTTCTACTTTTCAAAAAAGTCATTTTTTTCAAGAACAACTTATTTGGTCAAAAAATGTACGATTAGGGTCTCCTGAGCACACAAGCACCTATAAAACCCATATTTCGATTTTCCCAAAAAAAATTGTTTAGTCGATTCTATTTTTGAGGGGTTCTTGCATGTTGATGAAAAATTAGTTTTTCAAAAAGAGGACGATCTGGGTCTATTTAGAACGACATTCTCTACAAAATTCATTTCTCATATTTTTCATAAAAAGATTTTAAAAAATGGATGATCTGGGTCTCTTTAGCTCTCGAGCACCTATAAAACCCATATTTTTTATTTTCCGAAATAAAATTGTTTCGTAGATTCTATTTTTGAGGGATTCTTGCATGTTGGTGAAAATACGTATATAGAATGGACACCTATAGTGTAATCCACAATCATAGTCACCAAAATTTATCAATGGCCGACAAAAACTCAAACACGAGGGGTTTCATAAATGAGGCTATATCTCAATAGAAAATGAAGGTTTGCGAAAGGTGATAGAAAATACACCTATTGAATGCATAACTACAATGTAATCCACAAGCGGAGTCACCAAAGTTGATCTATGGCCCATAAAAACTGAAAATCGAGCGGTTTGCTAAATAGGGCTATAATTCAACAGAAAATGAAAGTTCATGAAAGGCAATACAAAATACACATACAGAATGGGCAACTACAGTGCAATCCACAATCGTAGTCACCAATGTTGTTGATGGCCCACAAAAACTCAAACATGAGTTGTTTCCTAAATGCGACTATAACTTATCAAGAAATGGAGGTTCGCAAAAGGCGATAGAAAATACACATACATAATGGACAACTATAGTGCAATACACATTCGTAGTCACCAAAATTTATTGATGGTCCATGTAAACTCAAACACGAGTAGTAGTCACCAAAGTCAATCTATGGCTTACGAAAACTCAAACACAAGCGATCAACTTTGGTAACTACAATTGTGGATTACACTAGATAGTTGTGCATTCTATACACATATTTTCTATCGCCTTTCATGAACCTTCATTTTTCATTGAGTTATAACTGAGCTTAGGAAACTACTCGTGTTCAAGTTTTCCTGGGCCATCGATCGACTTTGGTGACTATGATTGTGGATTGCACTATAGTTGTCCATTCTCTATGAGTATCTTCTATCGCCTTTCATGAACCTTCATTTTTTGTTGACTAATAGCCGCATTTAGGAAATCGCTCGTATTTGAGTTTTCTTTGGCTAGCGATCAACTTTGGTGACTACGATAGTGGATTGAATTGTAGTTGTGCATTATGTATGCATATTTTTAATTACCTTTCACAAACCCTCATTTTTTGTTGAGTTATAGCCATATTTAGGAAAATGCTCGTGTTTTAGTTTTCGTTGGCCATTAGTCAACTTTCGTAGCTAAGATTTTGGATTACACTTTAGTTGTGCATTCTATACGCATTTTTTCTATTACCTTTTGCGAACCTTCATTTTTCTTTGAGTTATAGCTGCACTTAGTAAATTGGTCATCTTTGAGTTTTTGTGGGCCATCGATCAATTTTGGTGACTACGATTGTTGTTTTATAGTTGTCCATTATGTACGTGTATTTTCTATCGCCTTTCATGAACCTTCATTTTTAGTTGAGTTATAGCCGCATTTAGGAAACCAACAGAGTTTGAGTTCTCATGGGCCATTGATCAACTTTGATTACTACCCTTGTGGATTACAATGTAGTTGTGCATTCTATACGCGTATTTTCTATCGCCTTATGCGAACCTTCATTTTTCGTTGAGTTATAGACACACTTAGGAAATCGCTCGTGTTTGAGTTTGATTTTTCCATCGATCAACTTCGGTGACTACGATTGTGGATTGCATTGTAGTTGTTTATTCTGTATGCGTATTTTCCATCGCCTTTCACAAACCTTCATTTTTTTGTTGAGTTATAGCCGCATTCATGAAACCACTCAAGTTTGAGTTTTTTTTGGCCATTGATCAACTTCAGTGACTACGCTTGTGGATTACACTGTAGTTATGCATTTTATATGTGCATTTTCTATCACCTTTTGTGAATGTTTATTTTTCTTTGAGTTATGGCCACATTTAGGAAACCACTCATGTTTGAGTTTTTCTGTGCCATGGATCAACTTTTGTCTCTATGATTGTGGATTACACTTTAGTTGTGTATTCTATACACGTATTTTCTATCACCTTTAGCAAACCTTCATTTTTTGTTTGATTTATAGTCCTAGTTCGGAAACCGCTCGTGTGCATTTTATACGCATAGTTTCTATCGCCTTTCGGGAGCCTTCATTTACTTTTATTTATAGCCACAATTTTGAAACCACTCGTGTTTGAGTTTTCATGGGCCATCGATCAACTTTGGTGTCTACGATTATGGATTGCACTGTAGTTGTCCATTCTATATGTGTATATTCTATATCCTTATTTGAACCTTCATTTTTTGTTTAGTAATAGCCGCATTTAGGAAACCACTCATGTTTGAGTTTTCATGGGCCATCGATCAACTTTGGAGACTACGATTGTGGATTATAATATAGTTTCCCATTCTATACGCCTATTTTCTATCACCTTTCACAAACCTTGATTGTTTATTGAGTTATACCCGCATTTGGGAAACCGCTCGTTTTTTATTTTTCATGCGCCATCGATCAACTTTGGTGACTACAATTGTGGATTACACTGTAGTTGTGCATTCTATATGTGTATTTTCTATCCCTTTTCATGAACTTTCATTTTTTTTCAATTATAGCCGCATTTAGGAAACCACTCATGTTTGAGTTTTTGCGGGCCATCAATCGATTTTGGTGAGTAATTATAGCCGCATTTAGGAAACCGCTCGTGTTTGAGTTTTCATGGGCCATTAATCAAGTTTAGTGACTACGATTGTCGATTGCATTGTAGTTGTCCATTATGAACGCTAATTTTCTGTCGCCTTTCACGAACCTTCATTTTTTGTTGAGTTATAGCCGCATTTAGTGAATTGCTCGTGTTTGAGATTTTTTGGCCCATCAATCAACTTTGGTGACAACGCTTGTGGATTAAACTATATTTGTGCATTGTATACACGTATTTTCTATCGCCTTTCACGAACCTTATTTTTTGTTGAGTTATAGCTACATTTAGGAAAACGCTCGTGTTTGAATTTTTGTTGGCCATCGATCAACTTTGGTGACTATGATTGTTGATTACATTGTAGTTGTGTATTCTATATGCATATTTTTGATCCGCTTTTGCAGACCTTCAATTTTTGTTGAGTTATTGCCACATTTAGGAAACAGCTCTTGTTTGAGATTTCGTGGGACATCAATCAAATTTGCTGACAATGCTTGTGGATTACAATATAATTGTGCACTCTCTATACGTATTTTCTATTGCCTTTCAAGAACGTTCATTTTTTGTTGAGTTATAGCCATATTTAGGAAAACACTCATGTTTGAGTTTTTGTCGGACATCGGTCAACTTTGGTGACTACTATTGTGCACACTAGAGTATTGCATTCTATATGCGTATTTTCTATCACCTTTCGTAAAGCTTTATTTTTATTTGAGTTATAGCGGAGCCACTTAGGAAACCAGTTGTGTTTGAGTTTTCATTGACCATCGATCAACTTTGGTGACTAGGCTTCTGGATTATGCTATAGTTGTGCATTCAACACGCTTATTTTTTATTGCCTTTTGTTAACTTTCATTTTTTGTTGAATTATAGCGGCATTTAGTTTCTACTCGTGTTTGAGTTTTTCTGGACCATCGATAAACTTTGGTAACTATGATTGTGGATTACACTATAGTTGTGCATTCTATCCACATATTTTTTATCGCCTTTCGTAAACCTTCCTTTTTTGTTGAGTTATAATTGCATTTAGGAAACCACCCATGTTTGAGTTTTTGTGGGCCATCTATCAACTTTGGTGAGAACGATTGTGGATTGTACTATAGTTGTACATTCTGTATGCATATTCTTAGAAATCACCTTTCATGAACCTTTATTATTTGTTGAGTTATAGCTGCATTTAGGAAAACGCTCGTATTTGCGTTTTCATGGGCCAACGATCAGCTTTGGTCACTCCAATTGTGGATTACACTATGATTGTGCATTCTATATGCCTATTTTCTATCACCTTTCGTGAATCTTCATTTTTTGTTGAGTTATAGATGCATTTAGGAAACTGCTCATGTTTGAGTTTTTGTGGGCATCAATCAACTTTGGTGACTACGCTTGTCGATTACACTGTAGTTGTGTATTCTTTACATGTGTTTTCCATCAGTTTTTGCGAACCTTCATTTTTCATTGAGTTATAGCCACAATTACGAAACCACTCGTGTTTCAGTTTTCTGGGGCCATCGATCAACTTTGGTGATTACAATTGTGGATTGTACCATAGTTATCCATTTTGTACGAGTATTTTCTATCGCCTTTGATGAACCTTCATTTTTTGTTAAGTTATAGCCGCATTTAGGAAACCGCTCGAATTTGAGTTTTTGTGGGCCATCATCAAATTTGGTGACTACGCTTTTTGATTACACTGTAGTTGTGCATTCTATTCGCGTATTTTCTAAAGCCGTTTGAGAACTTTAATTTTTTGTTGAGTTATACCCAAATTTAGAAAACCGCTTGAGTTTGAGTTTTCGTGGGACAACGATCAACTTTGGTGACTACGCTTGTGCATTACACTGTAGTTGTGCATTCTACATGCGTATTTTTTATCGCCTTTTACAAACCTTCATTCTTTGTTGAGTTATAGCCACAGTTAGGAAAACGCTCATGTTTGAGTTTTCCTAGGCCATCAATCAACTTTGGTGACTACAATTGTGGGTTGCACTATAGTTGTCCATTTTGTACGTGTATTTTCTATCGCTTTTCGTGAACCTTCATTTTTGTTTTAGTCATAGCTGCATTTAGGAAACCGCTCGTGTTTGAGTTTTCGTGGGCCATCAATCAACTTTGGAGACTATGATTGTGAATTACATTGTAGCTGTGCATTGTGAATGCTTATTTTCTATCACCTTTCGCAAACTGTTATTTTTTTTGAGTTATTGCTGCATTTAGGAAACCAGTCCTTTTTGAGTTTTTGTGGGCCATCAATCAACTTTGGTGACTATGAATGTAGATTGTACCATAGTTGTTCATTTTGTATGCAATTTTTTAATTGCCTCTTTTGAACCTTCATTTTTTGTTGAGTTAATAGCCGCATTTAGGAAAACGCTCATGTTTGAGTTTTCGTGGGCCATTGATCAACTTTGGTGACTACGCTTGTGCATTGTATACATGTATTTTCTAATGATTTTCAGTAACCTTCATTTTTTTTTGTTTGAGTTATAGCCGCATTTAGGAAACCGCTCATGTTTGAGTTTTTTATGGCCATCGATCTACTTTGGTGACAACGATTGTGGATTGTACTATAGTTGTGCATTCTATATGCTTATTTTTAATTTCCTTCCATGAACCTTCAGTTTTTGTTGAGCATAGCCGCATTTAGAAAATTGCTTATGTTTTAGTTTTTGTGGGCCATCGACCAACTTTGGTGACTATGATTGTTGATTCCATTATGTATGTGTATTTTCTATCGCCTTTCACAAACCCTCTTTTCTTGTTGAGTTATAACTGCATTTAGGAAACCGCTCAATTTTTTGTTTTCCTTGGCCATCAATGAACTTTGGGGACTATGATTGTGGATTGCACTGTGGTTGTCCATTCGTTATGTGTATTTTCTATCACCTTTCGCGAACCTTCTTTTTTTGTTGAGTTGTACCTACATTTAGGAAACCGATCGAGTTTGAGTTTTTGTGGGCCATCGATCAACTTTGGGGACTATGATTGTGGATTTGTACTATAGTTGTACATTATGTATGCATATTTTTAATTTGTTTTCATAAACATTCATTTTTTTGAGTTATAGCCATATTTAGGAAAACGCTTGTATTTGAATTTTGGAGGGCCATTGATCAACTTGATGACTACGATTGTTGATTGTATTGTAGTTTTCCAATTTGTACACGTATTTTATATCGCCTTTTTTGAACCATCATTTTTTGTCGATTTATAGCCGGTTGATCCCACAAAGCTGGTTTACAATTTTTGGGAGGAACTAATTTTTGCTGATATCACATAGTTTAAAAAAATATAATGATTTAAGCTTTAAAAGGTTCCATTCAAATAATTCCAATTGAAGAGGGTTTGGATCAAACCGCTTTTTAAATCAAACCCTTTGGATAGAACCTCACTAGTTTTAAAACCATACCTATAATGGGAAGTCTCCTTTAAGCATCTATCAAAATGCCGATAAAACCACTTTCGATTTACCTTTTCGTGGATCAAATGAATTTATTTAAAAAAAAATTTTGTAAGTATGTAGTCCTTATTATAAGCTTCCCAAAAAGTATAATTTTAAATAAATTTAATTTTATTAATATATTTATTTTTTATTTCTCGTGAATGTAGGTTTTTCACTGAAAATCAAGCTCTTTGTTCTACACATGCGAAAAAATAGAAGATTATTAAAAAAAAATTAAAAATATTAGTGCACTAGATATTGAAGTCCTTGATCCAACAAAGAAAAAATAATTGAATGTCGATACATACAAAAAAAGTTACGCGTTATAAGGTCGCATTATGTCTGAATTATAATTGGTTTGAATTTGAATCTTGATTAAAGAAAAAATATTCAATAGAAAACTATCTAACCAAGTGGAAGCACTAGATATTAGAGTTACGAATCTAAATTTGAAATAATTAGAATTTTATCCTTCATAGAGAAAAAGTTATGCGTTATACGGTGAGCGTCACTTTTTAAAAATGTTGTTTTCTAGAAAAAACTAGTTTTGAGGGAGATGGAAAAAGAAGTGAAATCTAATTCCAAAAATTTTCAAAAAAATATATTTAGAATCTATAGAAAATATTTAGTTTTCATCATCTTCAAATTCCTCATGGTTTAGTTGCTATAGGTGCCCGAAAGTGAAGATTTAGTTAAAATAAATTATTTCAGTGTCTAGTTTGGCCAAAAATTGTAAACCACATTGTGGGATCACCCAACCCCATTTAGGAAATTAATCGTGTTTGAGTTTTCATGGGCAATCGATCAACTTTGATGACTACGATTGTGGATTGCACTATAGTTGTCCATTATGTATGTGTATTTTCTATTGCCTTTCATAAACCTTCATTTTTGGTTGACTTATAGCGGCATTTAGGAAATCGCCCGAGTTTGAGTTTTCATGCGCCATTGATCAATTTTGGTGACAACACTTGTGGGTTACATTATAGTTGTGCATTCTATATGCATACTTTCTATCGCCTTTCATAAACCTTCATTTTTTTTTGAGTTATAGCCGCATTTAGGGAAATGCTCGTGTTTGAGTTTTTTTTGTCCATCGATCAACTTTGGTGACTACGATTGTGGATTGTACTATAGTTGTACATTTGTATGCGTATTTTCTATCGCCATTCGTGAACCTTCATTTTTTGTTTAGTTACAACCACATTTAGGAAACTGCTTGTGTTTGAGTTTTCGTCGGCCATTGATCAACTTTGTGAATATGATTGTTGATTGCACTGTAGTTTTGCATTATGAACATTAATTCTCTCTCGCCTTTCGTGAACGTTCATTTTTGGTTGAATTATAGCTGCATTTAGGAAGCCACTCGTGTCTGAGTTTTTGTGGCCATCGATCAACTTTGGTGTCTACAATTATGGATTACACTATAGCAGTGCATTCTATACGCTTATATTCCATCAATTTTAGGAAAACGCTTGCGTTTGACTTTTCATTGGCCATTGATCAAATTTTTTGACTACGATTGTGGATTGTACTGTAGTTGTGTATTCTGCATGCATATTTTTAATCGACTTTCACAAACCTTCAAATTTTGTTGAGTTATAGCCGCATTTAGGAAAACACTCGTGTTTGAGTTTTTTTGGGCCGTTGATCAACTTTAGTGACTATTATTTTGGATTACACTTTAGTTGTCGATTCTATACTCATATTTTCTTTTGCCTTTTGTGAACCTTTATTTTTCATTGAGTTACAGCCGCACTTAGGAAATTGCTTGAGTTTGAGTTTTTTTGGGTCGTCGATCAAATTTGAGACTATGATTGTGGATTACACTTTAGTTGTGCATTCTATAGACATCTTTTCAATTGCCTGTTGTGAACCTTCATTTTTTTCTCGAATTATAGCCATATTTAGGAAACCCCTCGTGATTGAGTTTTTGTGGGCCATCGATCGACTTTGGTGACTACGATTGTGAATTGCAATGTACTTGTGCGTTATGAATGCTAGTTTACTATCGCATTTTGCGAACCTTCATTTTTTGTTGAGTTATAGCCACATTTAGGAAACCGTTGATGTTGGAGTTTTTGTTGGCCATCAATCAACTTTGGTGACTACACTTGTGGATTACACTATAGTTGTGCATTGTATACTCGTATTTTCTATCACCTTTCAGAAATGTTCATTTTTTGTTGAGTTATAGCCGCATTTAGGAAACCGCTCATAAATCAGTTTTCATTGGCCATAGATCAACTTTGGTGACTACGATTGAGGATTGCAATGTAGTTCTTCATTCAGTACATGTATTTTCTATTTCCTTTCAAAAACATTCATTTTTTGTTGAGTTATAGCTGCATTGAGGAAGTAAATATAGCTATAACTCAACAAAAAATAAATGCTTTTAAAAAGCGATGAAAAATATGCATAAGGAATGCACAACTATAGTACAATCCACAATCATAGTCACCAAAGTTGGTCGATGGCCCACGAAAACTCAAACTTGAGCAGTTTCCAAAATGCAGCTATAACTAAACGAAAAATGAAGGTTCACAAAAGGCATAGTAAATGGACAACTACACTGCAATCTACAATCGTAGTAAGAAAATTTGATCGATGGTTCACGGAAATTCAAAACTAGCAGTTTCCTAAGTGTGGCTATAACTCAACGGGCAATGAAAGTTTGCAAAAGGCGATAGAAAATATGTGTATAAAATGCACAACTATAGTGTAATCCACAATCGTAATCACCAAAGTTGATCGACTGTCCATGAAAACTTAAACACCAAAGCGTTTTCCTAAATGTGACTTTAACTCAACAAAAAAAGAAGGTTCATGAAAGGCGATAGAAAATACACATGTAGAATGCACAATTACAGTGTAATCCACAAGCATAGTCAACAAATTTGATCGAATCGCCCATGAAAAATCCAACTCAAGCAATGCATCTCAAAATCTTTCCTAAATGCGGTTATAACTCAAGAAAAAATGAAGGTTCGTGAAAGGCATTAGAAAATATGTGTAAAAAATGGAAAACTACAGTGCAATCCACAATCATAGTCACCAAAGTTGATCCACGGCCCATGAAAACTCAAAAACGAGCGGTTTCCTAAGTGCAGCTATAACTCAATGAAAACTGAAGGTTCATGAAATGTGATAGAAAATAGAAGTATACAATGCACAACTACAGTGTAATCCACAATCGTAGTCACCAAATTTGATCGATGGCCAACGAAAACTCAAACACGAGTAGTTTGCTAATTGTGGCTATAACTCAACAAAAAATGTATTTTCGTGAAAGACGATTAAAAATATGTGTACAAAATGCATAACTACAATACAATCCACTATCATTGTTAGCAAAGTTGATCGATGCCCCATAAAAACTAAAACATCAACGGTTTCCTAAATACGGCTATAACTCAACATAAAATGAAGCTTCGTGAAAGGTGATATAAAATATGCTTACATAATGAGCAACTATATTGTAATCCACAAATGTAGTCGCCAAAGTTGACTGATGGTCTACGAAAACTCAAACACGAGTGGTTTCCTAAATGCAACTATAGCTCAACAAAAAATGAACATTCGCAAAAGGGGATAGAAACTACGCGAATAGATTTCAAAACTATAGTGAAATCTAATATCATAGTCATCAAAGTTTATTAAGGATCTACGAAAACTAAAACACAAACAGTTTCCTATATGTGGCTGTAACTCAACAAAAATTGAACGTTCGCAAAAGGTGATAGAAAATACGTGTGCAGAATGGACAACTATAGTGCAATCCACAATCGTAGTCAGCAAAGTTGATCAATGGACCAAGAAAACTCAAATACGAGTAGTTTCCTAACTGAAGCTATAACTCAACGAAAAATGAAGGATCACAAAAGGAGATAGAAAATACGCATATAGAATGCACAACTACAGTGTAATCCACAATCGTAGTCAACAAATTTGATCGATGGCTCTGAAAAACTCAAATATGAGCGGTTTCCTAAATACGGCTATAACTAAAAAGAAAATGAATATTTGTGAAAAGCTATTAAAAATGTGCGTACGAAATGAACAACTACAGTACAATGCAAAATCATTGTCACCATATTTGATCAACGACCCACGAAAACTCAAAATCAAATAGTTTCACAATTGCAACTATAACTCAACAAAAAAAGAAGGTTCGCGAGAGGCAATAGAAAATACGTGTACATAATGGACAACCATAGTGCGATCCAAATTCATAGTCACCAAAGTTGATCGATGGTTAACGAAAATGCAAACACGATCAGTTTCCTAAGTGCGGCTATAACTCAATGAATAATGAATGTTTGCGAAAGGAAATAGAAAATTCATTTTTAGAATGTACAACTATAGTGTAATCTAGAATCATAGTCACCAAAATTGAACGATGGCCCACGAAAACTCAAACACGAGCAGTTTCCTAAATGGGGCTATAACTCAACAAATGTTTTTGGGAAAATCAAAAAATCGGTTTTATACATGTGTATAGGAATTTTCATAGAAAGTTTCAAAAAATTTCGCTTGATTACTTCTACTGCGTGTCCGTTTAAAAAAACTATCTTTTTCAAGAACACCTTATTTTATAAAAAAACAAACGATATGGGTCTCTTTACAACATGAGCATCTATAAAACCCATATTTTTTATTTTCGCAAAGAATATTGTTTCATAGATTCTATTTTTGAGGGGTTCTTGCATGATAATGAAAAATTAGTTTTTTGAAAAAAGGACGATATGGGTCTGCTTAGAACGACATTCACTACAAAACCCGTTTCTCAGTTTTTTCATATCAAGATTCAAAATTTTTTCCTTTGTTACCTCTACTGCTTGTATGTTTCAAAAACATCTATGTTTTTCAAGAAATACTGATTTTTTCAAAACACAGACGATCAAAATCTCTTCAGCACATGACCACCTATAAAACCCATATTTTTTTTATTTTTCTCAAAAAATTGTTTCGTAGATTCTATTTTTGAGGGGTTCTTGTATGTTGGTGAAAAGTTAGTTTTTCAATAAAAGGACGATCTGGGTCTACTCACGACATTCTCTACAAAACCAATTTCTCATACTTTTCATAAAAAGATTCAAAAAATTTGCCTCTGTTACCTATACTGCTTCTTGTTTAAAAAAAATATCTTTTTCAAAAACAACTTATTTTTATTCAAAAAAGGATGATTTGGGTCTACTCAAAACGACATTCTCTACAAAATGCATTTCTTAGATTTTTCATAAAAAGATTGAAAACATTTACCTCTGTTACCCCTACTGCTTCTACTTTTCAAAAAAGGCTATCTTTTTCAAAAATATTTTTTTTTTTCAAAAAAAGGGATGATCTAGGTCTCTATAGCACAAGAGCACCTACAAAAACCATATTTTAATTTTTCCAAAAAAAATTGTTTTGTAGATTCTATTTTCGAGGGTTTCTTGCATGTTGTTGAAATATTAGTTTTTTGAAAAAGGACGATCCATAGCTTCTACTTTT
>VDFB02000016.1:9050465-9291930 GCA_007258455.2 Sequoia sempervirens | reverse complement strand
AAAACTCCTCAAAAATAGAAGCTACGAAACAATTTTCTTTGGGAAAATCGAAATATGGGTTTTATAGGTGCTCGTGTGCTCAAGAGACCGCAATCATCCATTTTTTGAAAAAATTAGTTGTGGTCTTGAAAACGATAGACTTTTTTGAAAAGTAGTAGTAGAGGTAATAAAGGAAAAAATTTTGAAACTGTTTTATGAAAAATCTGAGAAATGGGTTTTGTAGAGAATGTAGTTTTCAATAGACCATATCGTCCATTTTTTCAAAAATTAATTTTTCATCAACATGCAAGAACCCCTAAAAATAGAATCTACAAAACAATATTTTTTGGGAAAATCGATAATATGGGTTTTATAGATGCTCATGTTGTTTCCAGATCATCCGTTTTTTTAGAAAATAAGTTTTTCTTGAAAAAGATAGATTTTTTTGAAAAGTAGAAGCATTAGAGGTAACAGAGGAAAAAAAAATCAATCTTTCTATAAAAAATCGTATACACGTGTATAAAACCCATATTTTCAATTTTCCCAAGAAAAATTTGTTGAGTTAAGGCCAACTTAGTAAAACGCTAGTGTTTGAGTTTTTGTGGGCCATCAATCAACTTTGGTGACATCAATTGTGTATTGCATTGTAGTTGTCCATTATGTACACATATTTTCTATCGCCCTTTGTGAATCTTCCTTTTTTGTTGAGTTATAGCCGTATTTCAGAAAATGCTCATATTTAAGTTTTTTCGGCTATCAATTAACTTTGGTGACTACAATTCTGGATTGTACCATAGTTGTGCATTTTGTATGCATAGTTTTAATTTCTTTTAATGAACCTTCATTTTTTGTTGAGTTATAGTCGCATTTAGGAAAATATGAAGGTTCGTGAAAGGTGATAGAAAATACACGTACAAAATAGACATCTACAGTGCAATCCACAATCGTAGTCACCAAATTTGATTGATGGCCCACGAAAACTCCAACACGATCGGTTTCCTAAATGTGGCTATAACTCAACAAAAAATGAAGGTTCATGAAAGGCATTTGTAGATTCTATTTTTGAGGGGCTCTTGCAAGTTTTTGAAAAAAGGACGATCTAGGTCTACTCAGAATGTCATTCTCTACAAAACCCATTTCTTCAATTTTTCATAAAAACATTCAAAATTTTGCCTCTGTTACCTCTTTCAGAAAAGTCTATCTTTTTCAAAAATAACTTATTTTGTCAAAAAATAGATGATTAAGGTCTCTTGAGCACACAAGCACCTATAAAACCCATATTTCGATTTTCCAAGAAAAAATTGTTTGGTTGATTCTATTTTTGAAGGGTTCTTGCATGTTGGTGAAAAAGTAGTTTTTCAAAAAAAAGAAGATCTAGATTTACTTAGAATGACATTCTCTGCAAAACCCATTTCTCAAAATTTTCATAAAAAGATTAAAAAAAATTGCCTCTGTTACCTCTACTGTATCTACTTTTGAAAAAAATCTATCTTTTTGAAGAACTACTTATTTTTTCAAAAAATAGATGATCTAAATCTTTTTACCACACGAGCACCTATAAAACTCATATTTTTAATTTTTCCCAAAAAAAATTGTTTCGTAGATTCCATTTTTTAGGGGTTCTTGTATGTTGGTGAAAAATCAGTTTTTCAAAAATAAGACGATCTAGGTCTATTCAAAATGACATTCTCTACAAAACCCATTTCTCATATTTTTCATAAAAAGATTTAAAAAAATTGCCTCTGTTACCTCTACTTCTACTTTTCAAAAATATCTATCTTTTTAAAAAACAACTTATTTTTTCAAAGAACGGAAAATCTGGGTCTCTTGAGCTCTCGAGAACCTATTCTTTATTTCCCCAAATAAAATTGTTTCGTAGATTCAATTTTTGAGAGGTTCATGCATGTTGGTGAAAAATTAGTTTTTTGAAAAAAGGACGATTTGGGTCTACTTAGAACGACATTATCTACATAACCCATTTCTTAGATTTTTCATTAAAAGGTTCAAAAAATTTACCTCTGTTATCTCTACTGCTTCTACTTTTTAAAAAAAAAATCTTTTTCAAGAATAACTTATTTTTTCAAAAAACGGACGATCTGGGTCTCTTTAGCACACGAGCACCTATCAAAACCATATTTCAACTTTTAAAAAAAAAATGTTTCATAGATTCTATTTTTGAGGGGATCTTGCATGTTGTTGAAATATTATTTTTTTGAAAAAACAATGATTTGGGTCTACTCAAAATGGCATTGTCTACAAAACCCATTTATCCCATTTTTCATAAAAAGATTGAAAAAATAGTCCTATGTTACCTCTACTGCTTCTACTTTTCAAAAACATCTATCTTTTTTCAAAAAATGGACGATCTAGGTCTCTTTAGCACACGAGTACCTATAAAACCCATATTTTTTATTTTTCCTAAAAAAAATCCTTCATAGATTCTATTTTTTAGGGGTTCTTGCATGTTGGTGAAATATTAGTTTTTCGAAAAAAGGACGATCTGGGTCTATTCAGAATGACATTTTCTACAAAATCCATTTATCCCATTTTTCATAAAAAGATTCCAAAAAATTTCCTATGTTACCTCTACTGCTTCTACTTTTCAAACAAATCTATCTTTTTCAAAAACTTATTTTTTGAAAAAACAGATGACTTGGGTCTCTTGAGCACACGAGCACATATAAAACCCATATTTCAATTTTCCCAAAAAATATTGTTTCGTGGATTCTATTTTTGAGGAGTTCTTACATGTTGGTGAAAATTTTAGCTTTTTGAAAAATAGGACGATATGGGTCTAATCATAATAACATCCTCTACAAAACCCATTTATTAGATTTTTCATAAAAAGATTTAATTTTTTTTCCCTCTATACTTCTACTTTTCAAAAAAATCAATCCTTTTCAAAAACAACTTATTTTTTGAAAAAAGGACGATCTGGGTCTACTCAGAACGACATTCTCTACAAAACCCATTTCTCATATTTTTCATAAAAAGATTCAAAAAATATGCCTCTTTACCTCTACTACTTCTACTTTAAAAAAATCTATGCTTTTCAAAACAACTTATTTTTTTCAAAAAATAGACAATTTGGGTCTCTTTAGCACACGAGCACCTATAAGACCCATATTTTTTATTTCACCAAAAAAAATGTTTCATACATTCTATTTTTGAGGGGTTTTTGCATGTTGGCGAAAATACGTATATAGAATGGACAACTACAGTGTAATCCACAAGCGTAGTCACCAAAGTTGATCGATGGCCCACGGAAACTTAAACACGAGCATTTTTCTAAATGCAGCTATAACTCAACAAAAAAGGAAGGTTCGTGAAAGGCGATAGAAAATATGCATATAGAATGCACAACTACAGTGTAATCCACAAGAGCATAACCAAAGTTGATCAATGGCCGATGTAAACTCAAAATCAAGCAGTTTTCTAAATGGGGCTATAACTCAAAAAAATATGAAGGTTTGCGAAAGGAGATAAAAAATTCACATACCGAATGGGCAACAATAGTGCAATCCACAAGCGTAGTCACCAATGTTGATCGATGGCCCACGAAAATTCAAACTCGAGCGGGTTTCCTAAATGTGGCTATAACATAGCAAAAAATGAAGGTTCACAAATGGCGATAAAAAATATGCATACAAAATGGACAACTACAATGCAATCCACAATTGTAGTAACCAAACTTGATGGATGGCCCATGAAAACTCAAACACGAGTGGTTTCCTAACTGCGGCTATAACTCAACAAAAAATGAAGGTTTACAAAAGGTGATAGAAAATACGTGTATAGAATGGAAAACTATAGTGTAATCCACAAGCATAGTCACCAAAGTTGATTGATGGCCCACGAAAACTCAATCTCAGGCAGTTTCCTAAATGCGGCTATAACTGAACAGAAAATGAAAGTTCGCGTAAGGCTATAGAAAATACACATCTACAGAATGGACCAGTATGGTCCAATTCACAATCGTACTCACCAAAGTTGATCAATGTCCCACAAAAACTCAAACACAAGCGGTTTCCTAAGTGCAGCTATACACGTATTTTTTGTTGCCTTTCGCAAACCTTCATTTTTCGTTGAGTTATAGCCACACATAGGAAACTGATTGTGTTTGAGTTTTTTTGGGCCATTGATCAATTTTGGTGACTACGATTGTGGATTACACTATAGTTGTGAATTCTATATGTGTATTTTCTATCACCTTTCATGAACCTTCTTTTTTGTTTAGTTATAGCTATATTTAGGAAACCACTCATGTTTGAGTTTTTGTGGGCCATTAATTAACTTTGGTGACTACGATTGTGGATTACATTGTAGATGTGCATTCTATACACATATTTTCACCAAAATGCAAGAACCCCTCAAAAAAAGAATCTATGAAACATTTGTTTTTGGGAAAATAAAAAAATATGGGTTTTATAGGTGCTCGTCTGCTAAAGAAACCCAGAACGTTCAGTTTTTAAAAAATAGGTTGTTCTTGAAAAAGATAGATTTTTTGAAAAGTAGAACCTATAGAGGTAATAAAGGAAAATATTGTTAATCTTTTTATGAATAATCTGAGCAATGGGTTTTGTAGAGAATGTCATTCTGAGTAGACCCAAATCGTCCTTTTTTCGAAAAACTAATTTTTGACCAACATGCAAGAACCCTTCAAAAATAGAAACTACGAAACAATTTTTTTTGGGAAAATTGAAAATATTTTATAGGTGCTTGTGTGCTAAAGAAATTTAGATAGTCGTTTTTTTGAAAAAATAAGTTGCTCTTGAAAAAGATATTTTTTTTTGAAAAGTAGGTAACAAAGGCAAAATTTTTGAATCTTTTTATGAAAATTTTGAGAAATGGGTTTTGTAGAGAATGTCATTCTAAGTAAATCCAAATCATCTTTTTTTTCAAAAACTAAATTTTCACCAACATGCAAGAACCCCTCAAAAATAGAATCTATGAAACAATTTTTTTTGGGAAAATAAAAAATATGGGTTTTATAGGTGCTCGTGTGCTAAAGAGACCCAAATCATCTATATTTTGAAATTATTTATTTTTGAAAAAGATAGATATTTTTGAAAACTAGAAGCAGTAGAGGTAACAGAGGCAAATTGTTTACATCTTTTTATGAAAAATAAGAGAAATGGGTTTTGTAGAGAATGTCAGTTTGAGTAGACCTAGATCGTCCTTTTTTTGAAAAACTAATTTTTCAACAACATGCAAGAACTCCTTAAAAATAGAATCCACGAAACAATTTTTTTTGGAAAAATCGTCAATATGGGTTTTATAGGTGCTTGTGTGCTTAAGAAACTAGATCGTCCGTTTTGGTAGAGAATGTTGTTCTGAGTAGACCTAGAATGTCCTTTCTTCGAAAACTAATTTTTCACCAACATGCAAGAACCCCTCAAAAATGGAATCTACAAAACTTTTTTTTTGGAAAAATTGAATATATGGGTTTTATAGGTGCTCGTATGGTCAATAGACCGTGATCGTCCATTTTTTTTTTAAATAATTGTTCTTGAAAATGATAGACTTTTTTTGAAAAGTAGTAGTAGACGTAACATAAGCAAAAACAAAAAAAAATGAAAACTCTGAGAAATGGGTTTTGTAGAGAATGTTATTCTGATTAGATGCAGATCGTCCTTTTTTCGAAAAGCTAATTTTTCACCAACATGCAAGAAATCTTCAAAAATAGAATCTACAAAACAATTTTTTTCGGGAAAATTAAAATATGGGTTTTGTAGGTGTGCTAAAGAAAACAAGATCGTTCGTTCTTTGAAAAAATAAGTTGCTCTTGAAAAAGATATTCTTTTGAAATGTAGAAGTAGTGGAGGTAATAAAGGCAACTTTTTTGAATCTTTTTATGATAAATATGAGAAATGAGGTTTGTAGAGAATGTTGTACTGACTAGACCCAGATCGTCCTTTTTTTGAAAAACCATTTTTTCACCAACATGCAAGAACCCCTCAAAAATAGAATCTACGAAACAATATTTTTTGGGAAAATTGAAAATATGGGTTTTATAGAGAGCATGTTGTAAAGAGACCCAGATCGTCTATTTTTTTGAAAAGCTAATTTTTTAAATCTTTTGATGAAAAATCTGAGAAATGGGTTTTGTAGAGAATGTTACTATGACTAGACCCATATCATTCTTTTTTTGAAAAGATAATTTTTCACCAACATTTAAGGACTCCTCAAAAATAGAATATATGATACAATTTATTTTTGGGAAAATAAAAAATATGGGTTTTATAGGTGCTCATGTGCTGAAAGACTCAGATCCTCCATTTTTTGAAAAAATAAGTTGTTCTTGAAAAAGATTGTTTCATAGATTCTATTTTTGAGGGGTTCTTGCATGTTGGTGAAATATTAGTTTTCTGAAAAAAGGACGCTCTGGGTTTACTCAGAAAGACATTTTCTACAAAACCTATTTATCCCAATTTTAGTAAAAAGATTCAAAAAAATTATCTTTGTTATCTCTATTGCTTCTACTTTTCAAAAAAATCTATCTTTTTGAAGAACAAATTATTTTTTCAAGAAACGGACGATCTAGGTCAATTTTTGCCCATTTCTCAAAATTTTCATAGAATGATTCAAATTTTTTGCCTCTGTTACCTCTATTGCTTCTACTTTTGAAAAAAATCTATCATTTTCAAGAAAAAAATATTTTTTCAAACAACGGATGATTAGGGTCTCTTCAGCACATGAGCACCTATAAAACTAGTATTTCAATTTTCCCAAAAAAAAATTGTTTCTTAGATTCTATTTTTGAGGTGTTCTTGTATGTTGGTGAAAAATTAGTTTTTCAAAAAATGGATGATCTAGGTCTACTCAGAATGACATTCTCTGCAAAACTCATTTCTTAGATTTTTCACAAAAATATTCAAAAAAATTGCCTCTATTACCTCTACTATTACTTTTCAAAAAAATCTCTTTTTCAAAAACAACTTATTTTTTCAAAAAACGGACAATCTGGGTCTTTCACCACATGAGCACCTATAAAACCCATATTTTTTATTTTCCCAAAACAATTGTTTCGTGGATTCTATTTTTGAGGAGTTCTTGCATATTGGTGAAAAATTAGCTATTTGAAAAAGGACGATATGGGTCCAATCATTCTACAAAACCCATTTCTCAGATTTTTCATAAAAAGAAATTAAAAAATTTCCTTTCTTAACTCTACTACTTGTACTTTTCAGAAAAATCAATCCTTTTCAAGAACAACAATTTTTTTCAAAAAATGGATGATCTAGGTCTTTTAGTACATGAGCACCCCATATTTTTTATTTTCCCAAAAATCAGTTGTACTGTAGATTCTATTTTTGAGGGGTTCTTGCATGTTGGTGAATAATTATATAGTAGATTCAAAAGATTTGCCTCTATTACCTCTACTGCTTATATTTTTAAAAAAGTAGGCAATCTGGGTCTCTTTAGCACACGGGCACCTATAAAACCCATATTTTTTATTTTTCCCAAAAAAATTGTTTCATAGATTCTATTTTTGAGGGGTTCTTGCATGGTGGTGAAAATACATGTAAGAATGCACAACATAGTGTATTGCACAATCATAGTCACCAAAGTTTATTGATGGCCCAGAAAAACTCAAACACGAGTGATTCCATAAATGTGGCTATAACTCAACAAGTAAAGAAGGTTTGTGAAAGGCGGTATAAAATATGCCTATAGAATGCACAACTATAGTGTAATCCACAACCATAGTAACCAAAGTTGATCAATGGCCCACAAAAACTCAAAATCGAGCAGTTTACTAAATAGGGCTATAACTCAACCAAATATGAAGGTTCACGAAAGGCGATAGAAAATAAACGTACAGAATGGGCAACTAAATTGATATCCACAATTGTAGACACCAAGATTGATCGATGGCCCACGAAAACTCAAACATGAATAGTATCTTAAATGCGACTATAACTCAACAAAAAAGAAGGTTCATAGAAAGGACAACTACAATGCAATCCACATTCGTTGTCACCAAAGTTGATTGATGGTTCAGAAAAACTCAAACATGAGCGGTTTCCTAAATGCGGCAATAACTCAACAAAAAATGAAGGTTTGCGAAAGGTGATAGAAAATACACATATAAATGGACAACTATTTTGCAATCCACGACCTTAGTCACAAAAGTTGATTAATGGCTAATGGAAACTCAAACACGAGCATTTTCCTAAATGCGGCTATAACTCAACAAATAATGAAGGCTCGTGAAAGGTGATTAAAAATATGCATACATAATACACAACTACAGTAAAATCCACAATCATAGTAACCAAAATTTATTGATGGCCCAAAACAATTCAAACATGAGCAATTTCCTATATGCGGCTATAACTGTAAAAAAGTGAAGGTTCGTGAAAGGCAATAGAGAATACGCATATAGAATGCACAACTATAGTGTAATCAACAAGCGTAGTTACCAAAATTGAATGATGGCCCATGAAAACTAAAACACGAGCAGGTTTTCTAAATATGGCTATAACTAAACCAAAAATTAAGGTTCCCGAAAGGCAATAGAAAATATGCGTATAGAATGCACAACTATAGTGTAATGCATAATCGTAGTCACCAAAGTTGATTGACGGCCCATGAAAACTCAAACACGAGTATTTGAGTTTTATGCTGCTATAACTCAAAAGAAAATGAAGTTTCATAAAAGTTCATTAAAAATATGCGTACAAAATGCACAACAACAATACACTCCACAATTGTAGTCACCAAAGTTGATCGATGGCCTATGAAAACTCAAACACGAGTGTTTTCCTAAATGTAGCTATAACTCAACAAAAAATGACAACTCATCAAAGGCAATTAAAAATACACATACATAATGCACAATTTCAGTACGATCCATAATCGTAGTCACCAAAGTTGATCGATGGCCTACAAAAACTCAAACTCGAGTAGTTTCTTAAATACAACTATAACTCAATAAAAAATGAAGGTTCGCAAAAGGCAATAGAAAATACGCATATAAAATGGACAACTACAGTGCAATCCACAATCATAGTCATGAAAGTTGATCGATGTCCTGCAAAAACTCAAACACGAGCGGTTTCCTAAGTGCAGCTATAGCTCAACAAAAAATGAAGGTTCGTGAAAGGCGATAAAAAATACATGTATAGAAGGCAAAACTAATGTGTCATCCACAATCACAGTTACCAAAGTTAATCAATGGCCCAAGAAAAATCAAACACGAGTGTTTTCCTATATCCAACTATAACTCAAAAAAAAAACAAGGTTCGTTAAATGTGATTAAAAATATGCGTACAAAATGCACAACTACAGTACAATCCACAATCGTAGACACCAAAATTGATTGATCGCCCACGAAATCTCAAATACGATTTGCTAAATGTGGCTATAACTCAACAAAAAATGAAGGTTCACAAAAGGTGATAGAAAATACGGGTACAAAATGCACAACTACAGTGCAATCCACAATAGTAGTCACCAAAGTTTATTGATGGCCCATGAAAACTCAAACACAAGTGGTTTCTTAAATGCAGCTATAACTCAACAAAAAATGAAGGTTCGCGAAAGGTGATAGAAAATACGTGTATAGAAAGCACAAGCACAGTGCAAACCACAAGCGTAAATCAAATAAACTCAAGTTTGAGTTTTCATGGGCCATTGATCAACTTTCGTGACTACGATTGTGGATTGTACTATAGTTGTGCATGTTGTAGGCATACTTTTAATTGCTTTCCATGAACCTTCAGTTTTTGTTGAGTTATAGCTGCATTTAGGATAACGCTTGTGTTTGAGTTTTCGTGGGTCATCGATCAACTTTGCAGAATACGATTTTGGATTACACTATAGTTGTCCATTTTGTATGCGTATTTTTTATCGCCTTTCGTGAAACTTCAATTTTTGTTGAGTTATAGCCGCATTTAGTAAACCCCTCATGTTTGAGTTTTCGTGGGCCATCAATCAAATTTGGTGACTGTGATTGGGGATTGCACTGTAGTTGTCCATTTTGTATGCATATTTTCTATCGACTTTCATGAAACCTTCATTTTTTGTTGACTTATAGCAACATTTAGGAGACCGCTTGTGTTTGAGTTTTCGTGGGCCATCAATCAAGTTTTTTTACTACACTTGTTCAATACACTGTAGTTGTGCATTCTATACGCATATTTTATATTGCCTTTCGTGAACATTCATTTTATTGTTTGATTTATAGGCTCATTTAGGAAACCACTTATGTTTGAGTTTTTTGCATCATCGATCAACTTTGGTGAATACAATTATGGATTGTAATATAGTTGTGCATTCCATTCGCATTTTTTTCATCGCCTTTCATGAACCTATATTTTTTGTTGAGTCATAGCCAAATTTAGGAAACCACTCATGTTTGCATTTTTGTTGGCCATCAACCAAATTTGGTGACTGTGATTGTGGATTGTACTATAGTTGTGCATTATGTACGAATATTTTTAATCGCCTTTCATGAACCTTCATTTTTTGTTAAGTTATAGTTGCATTAAGGAAAATGCTCGTGTTTGAGTTTTCATGCACCATTGATCAATTTTGGTGACAACGATTGTGGATTACTCTATAGTTGGGCATTCTATACGCATATTTTCCATCGCCTTTCATAAACCTTTATTTTTTCGTTTAGTTATAGTTCTTACTTAGGACACCTCGCGTATTTGATTTTTCACGAGACATTGATCAACTTTGGTTTCTACAATTGTGGATTGCACTGTAATTGTCCATTCTATACGTGTCTTTTCTATCACCTTTCACGAACCTTAATTTTTTTGTTGAGTTATAGCAGCATTTAGGAAATTGCTCGAGTTTAAGTTTACGTCGGCCATCAATCCATCTTTGGTGACTATGCTTGTGGATTATACTATAGTTGTGCATTCTATACGCGTATTTTCTATCGCCTTTTGTGAACCTTCATTTTTTATTGAGTTATAGCCACATGTAGGAAACCGCTCATGTTTGAATTTTTTTGGGCCATCAATCAACTTTGGTGACCACGATTGTGGATTGTACTATAGTTGAGCATTCTCTATGCATATTTTTAATCGCCTTTCACGAACCTTCATTTTTTGTTGAGTTATAGCCACATTTAGGAAAACACTGGTGTTTGAGTTTTTGTGGGCCATCGATCAATTTAAGTGACTATGATTGTGCATTACACTGTAGATGTCCAATCTATATGCGTATTTTCTATCCCCTTTCGCAAATCTTCATTTTTTGTTGAGTTATAGCCACATTTAGGAAACCGCTCATGTTTGAGTTTTTGTGGGCCATCAATCAACTTTAGTAAATACGATTGTGGATTGTACTATAGTTGTGCATTCTGTACACAATTTTTTAATCGCCATTCACGAACCTTCATTTTTTATTGAGTTATAGCCGCATTTAGGAAAACACTCGTCTTTGAGTTTTCATGGGCCATCGATCAACTTTGGTGATTACGATTGTGGATTACACTGTAGTTGTGCATTCTATACGTGTATTTTCTATCGCCCTTTGCAAACCTTCATTTTTTGTTGATTTATAGCCGCATTTAGGAAACCACTCATGTTTGAGTTTTCGTGGGCCATCGATCAACTTTGGTGATTACGCTTGTGGATGACACTATAGTTGTGCAATCTACATGTGTAGTTTCTATCGCCTTTCACAAACCTTCATTTTTGTTGAGTTACAACTACCTTTAGGAGATCGTCGTGTTTGATTTTTTGTGGACCATCAAGCAACTTTGGTGACTATGAATGTTGATTGCGCTATAGTTGTCCATTCTATACACGTATTTTCTATCGCCTTTTGTGAACCTTCATTTTCTTTTTAGTTATAGTCGCATTTAGGTAACCGCTCATGTTTGAGTTTTTGTGGCCCATCGATCAACTTTGGTGACTATGATTGTGGATTACACTGTAATTTCCCATTCTGTACGTGTATTTTCTATCGCATTTCGTGAACCTTCATTTTTTGTTGAGTTATAGTTACGAAACCACTTGTGTTTGAGTTTTTGTGGGCCATCAATAAACTTGGTGACTATGATTGTGGATTACACTATAGTTGTGCATCCTATCCACGTATTTTCACTAGTATGCAAGAACTCAAAAATAGAACCTATGAAGAGATTTTTTTTGAGAAAATAAAAAATATGGGTTTTATAGGTGCTCGTGTGCTAAAGAGACCCGGATCATCCATTTAAAAAAAAAAAAGAAATTATTCTTGAAAAAAATAGAATTTTTGAAAAGTAGAAGAAGATATAATTATAGGCAAAGCTTTTTGAATCTTTTTATGGAAAATCCGTAAAATGGGTTTTGTAGAGAATGTCGTTCTGAGTAGACCCAGATCGTCCTTTTTTCAAAAAACTAATTTTTCATCAACATGCAAGAACCCCTCAAAAATAGAATCTACAAAAAAAAAAAAAAATTCCGGAAAATCAAAAATATTTTATAGGTGCTCATGTGCTAAAGAGATTCAGATCGTCCATTTTTTGAAAAAATATGTTATTGAAAAGCATAGATTTTTTTGAAAAGTGGAAGCAGTATAGGTAACAGGGGCAAATTTTTATGAAAAATCTGAGAAATGGGTTTTGTAGAGAATGTCATTTTGAGTAAATCCAAATCGTTTTTTTTTAAAACTTATTTTCACTAACATGCAATAACCCCTAAAAAATAGAATCTACGAAAAAACAAAAAATTTAGGAAAATCAAAAATATGGGTTTTATAGGTGATCGTGTGCTAAAGAGACCCAGATCGTTTATATTTTCAAATTATTTGTTTTTGAAAAAGATAGATTTTTTTGAAAAGTGGAAGTAGTAGAGAATAGAGGAATTTCTTTGGCACTTTTTTATGAAAAATCTGAGAAATGGGTTTTGTAGAAAATGTCAGTCTGAGTAAACCCAGATCGTCCTTTTTTTGAAAAACTAAATTTTCACCAACATGCGAAACCCCTTAAAAATAGAATCTACGAAACAATTTTTTTTGGGAAAATAAAAAATATCAGTTTTATTGGTGCTCGTGTGCTAAAGACCTACATCGTCTGTTTTTTCAAATTATTTGCTCTTGAAAAAGATAGATTTTTTTCAAAAATGAAGCATTAGATGTAATAGGGGCATATTTTTTGAATGTTTTTATGAAAAATCTAAAAAATTGGTTTTGTAGAGAATGTTGTTCTAAGTAGACCTAGATTGTTCTTTTTCCGAAAAACTAATTTCTCACCAACATGGAAGAACCCCTCAAAAATAAAATCTACGAAACAATTTCTTATGGGAAAATTGAAATATGGGTTTTGTAGGTGCTCGTCTGCTTTAGAGAACTAGATCATTCATTGTTTGAGAAAATAAGTTGCTCTTCAAAAAGAGATTTTTTTGAAATGTAGAAGTAGTAGAGGTAATACTGGAATTTTTTTTGAATCTTTTTATGAAAAATCTGAGAAATGAGTTTTGTAGAGAATGTCGTTCTGAGTAGTTCTAGATTCACCTTTTTTCGAAAAACTAATTTTTCACTAACATTCAAGAACCCTTAAAAAATATAATGCACAATACAATTTTATTTTTTTGGGAAAATCCAAATATGGGATTTATAGGTCCTCGTCTTCTCAAGAAACCCTAATCGTCCATTTTTTCATAAAATTAGTTGTTCTTGAAAAAGATAGACTTTTTTGAAAAGTAGAAGTAGTAGAGGTAACAAAGGAAAAAAATTTGAATCTTTTTATGAAAAATCCGAGAAATGGGTTTCGTAGAGAATGTCATTCTAAGTAGACTCAGATCATCATTTTTTCGAAAAACTTATTTTTCAGCAACTTGCAAGAATCCCTCAAAAATAGAATCTACGAAACAATTTTTTTGGGGAAAATCAAAAATATCGGTTTTATAGGTGCTCATGTGCTGAAGAGACCCAAATCGTCCATTTTTTGAAAATATAAGTTTTTCTTGAAAAAGATAGATTTTTGTGAAATGTAGAAGCAGTAGAGGAAACATTTTTTTTTTAAATCGAAAGTATTGGTTTGATAGGTGTTCGTGTGCTAAAGAAACCGAGATTGTCTGTTTTATGAAAAATGAGTTCTTGAAAAAGATAAATTTTTTTGAAAAGAGAAGCAATAGAGGTAACATGGGGAAAAAATTTGAATCTTTTTATGAAAAATGGGATAAATCGGTTTTGTAGACAATGTCATTCTAAGTAGACCTAGATCGTCCTTTTTTCAAAAAACTAATATTTCACCAACATGCAAGAACCCCTCAAAAATAGAATCTACGAAACAATTTTTTTTGGAAAAATTCAAATATGGTTTCTATAGGTGCTCATGTGCTAAAGAGACCTAAATTGTCCGTTTTTTGAAAAAGTAAGTTTTTTTTGAAAAGGATAGTTTTTTTTTTTTAAAGTAGTAGAATGGGTAACAAAGGGAGATTTTTTGAATCTTTTTATGAAAAATCTGAGAAATGTGTTTTTTAGAGAATGTCATTCTTAATAGACCCAGATCATTCTTTTTTCAAAAAACTTATTTTTCACCAACATGCAAGAACCCCTTAAGAATAGAATCTATGAAACAATTTTTTTTGGGAAAATAATTGGGGATTAGACTATAGTTGTCCATTTTACACGCATATTTTCTATCGCCTTTCATGAATCTTTATTTTTTGTTGAGTCATAGCTGTAAAGAAAACTGCTCATGTTTGAATTTTAATGGGCGATCGATGAAATTTGGTCACTACAATTATGGATTGTACTGTACTTGTGCAATTTTGTATGCATATTTTTAATCGCCTCTCACGATCCTTCATTTTTTGTTGTTTATAGCCGCATTTAGGAAAACAGTTGTGTTTGAGTTTTTGTGGGCCATCGATCAACTTTGGTGACTCTATTTATGGATTACACTGTAGTTGTGCATTCTATCCATGTATTTTCTATTGCCTTTCGAGAACCTTAATTTTTCGTTGAGTGTTGTTTGAGTTTTCCCTGGCCATTGATCAATTTTGGAGACTACGATTGTGGATTGCACTTTAGTTGTCTATTTTGTATGCGTATTTTCTCTTGCTGTTTCCGATTCTTCTTTTTTTTTGAGTTTTTTAGCCACATTTTGGCTACCACTCCTATTTGAGTTTTCATGGGCCATCGATCAAATTTGGTGACTACGATTGTGGATTGCACTGTAGTTGTGTATTCTATATGCATATTTTCTATCATCTTTCGCGAACCTTGTTTTTTTGTTCAAGTATAGATGCAATTAGAAAACCTCTCATGTTTAAGTTTTTTGGGGTCATCGATCAACTTTGGTGACTACGGTTGTGGATTGAACTATAGTTATGCATTTTTTATGCATATTTTAAATCGCCTTTCACTAACCTTCATTTTTAGTTGATTTATAGCTGCATTTATGAAACCACTCATCTTTGAGATATTGTGGGCCATCAATCAAATTTTGTGACTATGATTGTGGATTTTACTATCTTTGTAATTCTATATGCATATTTTTAATTGCCTATCATAAACATTCATTTTTTGTTGAGTTAAAGCCACATTTAGGAAATGCTCCTATTTGAGTTTTTGTTGGCCATCATTCAACTTTGGTGACTACGATTATGGATTACACTGTAGTTTTGCATTCTATACAGGTATTTTCTATTGCCTTTCACGAACTTTCATTTATTGTTGTGTTGAAGCCAAATTTATGAAACCGCTCGTGTTTGAGATTTTGTGCACCATTTATCAAGTTTCATGACTACTCTTCTGGATTACACTATAGTTGTGCATTATATACACATATTTTCTATTGCCTTTTGTGAACCTTCATTTCTTATTGAGTTATAGCCGCATTTAGGAAATTGCTCATGTTTGAATTTTGTGGGCCATCAATCAACTTTGGTGACTACGCTTATGGATTACATTGTTGTTGTGAATTCTATACGCTTGTTTTTTATTGCCTTTCTCGAACCTTGATTTTTTGTTTAGTTATAGCCACATTTAGGAAACCGCTCTAGTTTGAGTTTTCATTGGCCATCAATGAACTTTGGTAACTACAATTGTGGATTACACTGTAGTTGTGCATTCTATAGGCGTATTGTCTATCGCCTTTCGTGAACCTTCATTTTTTGTTGAGTTATATAGCTGCATTTAGGAAATTGCTTATGTTTGAGTTTTTTTCGGCCATCGATGAAGTTTGGTGACTACGATTGTGGATTGTACTGTAGTTGTGCATTTTTATGCATATGTTTAATCGCCTTTCATGAACCTTCATTTTTTGTTCAGTGATAGCCACATTTAGGAAAACACTCGTGTTTGAGTTTTCGTGGGCCATCGATCAACTTTTTTTACTACGATTGTGAATTGCACTATTGTTGTCTATTATATACATGTATTTTCTATCGCCTTTTGTGAACTTTGAATTTTTCTTTAGTTATAGCCATGTTTAGGAAACCACTTGTGTTTGAGTTTTCATGAGCCATCGATCAAGTTTGGTGACTACAATTATGGATTGCACTGTAGTTGTGCATTATGAACACTAATTTTCTATCACATTTCGTGAATCTTCATTTTTTGTTGAGTTATAGCCGCATATAGGAAACCAATCGTGTTTGAGTTTTTGTGGGCCATCGATCAACTTTGGTGACTACTATTGTGGATTGTACTGTAGTTGTGCATTTTACTCATATTTTTAATCGCCTTTCATGAACCTTTATTTTTTCTTGTGTTATAACCGCATTTAAGAAAATGCTCGTATTTGAGTTTTTGTGGCGCTTCAATCAACTTTGGTGACTATGATTATGGATTGCACAGTATTTGTACATTATGTACGCATATTTTTAATGACCTTTCATGAACCTCCATATTTTGTTGAGTTATAATTTAGGAAAACGCTCGTGTTTGAGTTTTCGTGGGCCATCAATCAACATTGGTGACTACGCTTGTGGATTACACTATAGTTGTGCATTCTATACGCATATTTTTTATTACCTTTCATGAACCTTCATTTATTGTTGAGTTTATAGCCACATTTAGGAAACTGCTCATGTTTGAGTTGTTTTGGGCCATCAATCAACTTTGGTGACTACGATTGTGGATTGCACTGTAGTTGTCCATTTTGTAAGTGTATTTTCTATCGCCTTTTGTGAACCTTCATGTTTTGTTTCATTATAGCCGTAATTAGGAAACCGCTAGTGTTTGATTTTTCGTTGGCCATTGATCAACTTTGGAGACTACATTTGTGCATTGCAGTGGAGTTGTGCATTCTGAATGCTAATTTTTTGTTGAGTTATAGCCGTATTTAGGAAACTCCTCATGTTTGAGTTTTTTTGGGCGATCGATCAACTTTGCTGACTATGCTTGTGTATTACACTATGTTTGCATATTCTATACATGTATTTTTTATCACGTTTCACGAACCTTTATTTTTTGTTGACTTAGAGGCATGTTTAAGAAACCGCTCATGTTTGAGTTTTGGTTGGCCATCAATCAACTTTGGTGACTACAATTGTCGATTTTACTATAGTTGTGCATTCTATAAGCATATTTTGAATCGCATTTCATGAACCTTCATTTTTTGTTGAGTTATTTCTGTAATTAGTAAAATGCACGTGTTTGAGTTTACGTGGGCCATCAATCGACTTTGGTGACTACGATTGTGCATTAAACTATAGTTGTGCATTCATTACACTATTTGATATTTCGTGCGCCATCGATCAACTTTGGTGACTACGCTTGTGGATTACACTATAGTTGTGCATACTATTTGCGTATTTTCTATTGCCCTTTGCGAACTTTCATTTTTTGTTGAGTTATAGTCTCATTTAGGAATCCGCTAGTGTTTGAGTTTTTGTGGGCCATCGATCAACTCTGGTGACTACGATTGTGGATTGTATAGTAGTTGTGCATTCTATAAACGTATTTTCTATCACCTTCATGAACCCTTATTTGTTGTTGAGTTATAGCCGCATTTAGGAAACCGCTCATGTTTGAGTTTTTGTGGGTCATCAATCAACTTTGGTGACTACGATTGTAGATTGTACTTTACTTGTGCATTTTGTATGCATGATTTGAACCACCTTTCACAAACCTTTATTTTTTGTTGAGTTATAGCCACATTTAGGAAAATTCTCGTGTGTGAGTTTTTTGTGGGTCATCGATCAACTTTGGTGACTACAATTGTGGATTACATTGTAGTTGTGCATTTTATATGAGTATTTTCTATCGCTTTTCATGAACCTTCATTTTTCGTTGAGTTATAGCTGTAGTTAGGAAACCGCTCGTCTTTGAGTTTTCGTGGGCCATCGATCAACTCTGGTGACTATGATTGTGGATTGCATTGTAGATGTCGATCTTGTACATGTATTTTCTATCGCCTTTTGTGAAACATCATTTTTTTATGAATTATAGCCGCATTTACGAAACTGCTCATGTTTGAATTTTTGTGGGCCATCGATCAACTTTGGTGACTACCCTTGTGGATTACACTATAGTTGTGCATTCTATATGTGTAGTTTCTATTGCCTATCGCAATCCTTCTTTTTTTGTTGAGTTATAGCCGCATTTAAAAAACTGCTTATGTCTGATTTTTTTTGGACAGTCAATCAACTTTGGTGACTACGATTATGGATTGTACTATATTTGTGCATTTCGTATGTATATTTTTAATCGTCTTTCACGAACCTTCATTGTTTGTTGAATTATAGCCACATTTAGGAAAACACTCTTGCTTGAGTTTTCATGGGACATCACTCAACTTTGGTGACTACGATTTATGATTGCACTGTAGTTGTCCATTATGTACGCGTATTTTCTATCAAGTTTCGTAAACCATAATTTTTTGTTGAGTTATAGCCACAATTAGGAAACTGCTCGTGTTTGAGTTTTCGTGGGCCTTCGATCAACTTTAGTGACTATGATTGTGGATAGCACTGGAGTTGTGCATTATGAATGCAAATTCTCTATCGGCTTTCGTCAAGCATTATTTTTTCTAAGTTATAGCCACATTTACGAAACCGCTCGTGTTTGAGTTTTTGTTGGCTATTGATAAACTTTGGTGACTACGCTTGTGGATTACACTGTAGTTGTGCATTATGTACGCGTATTTTATGTCGCCTTTCATGAACCTTCATTTTTCGTTGAGTTATAGATGCATTTAGGAAACCACTCATCTTTGTGTTTTCATGAGCCATCGACTAACTTTGGTGACTAAGATTGTGGATTGCACTCTAGTTGTGTATTCTGCACGCATATTTTTAATTGCCTTTCACCTTCATTTTTTGTTGAGTTAAATTCGCATTTAGGATAACGCTTGTGTTTGAGTTTTCATTGGCCATCGATCAACTTTAATGACTACGTTTGTGGATTATTGTAGTTTTGCACTCTACATGTGTATTTTCTATCGCCTTTCGCGAACCTTTATTTTTTGGTGAGTTATAGCCGCATTTAGGTAACTGCTCGAGTTTGAGTTTTCCTCGACCATCGATCAACTTTGGTGACTACGATTGGGGATTGTACTATTGTTGTGCATTTTTTACACATATTTTCTAATTGCATTTTACAAACCTTAATTTTTTGTTGAGTTATAGTTGTAACTAGGAAATCGCTCATATTTGAATTTTCATGGTCGATTGATGAACTTTGGTGCCTACGATTGTGGATTGCAATGTACTTGTCCAATCTGTACACATATTTTCTATTGCCTTTCGTGAGCCTTCTTTTCTCGAAGAGTTATTACCACATTTAGGAAACCGCTCTTGTTTGAGTTTTTGTGGGCCATTGATTAACTTTGGTGACTTTTATTGTGGATTGCAAATTAGTTCTCCATTATGTACATGTACTTTCTCACCCTTCGCAAACCTTCATTTTTTGTTTAGTTATAGCCGCATTTACGAAACTGCTCGTGTTTGTGTTTTTGTGGGCCATCGATCAACTTTGCTCAATATGCTTGAGTATTAAACTGTAGTTGTGCACTATATAAGTGTATTTTCTATTGTCTTTTGTGAACCTTCATTGGTTATTGAGTTAATAGCTGCATTTAGGAAAATGTTTGTGTTTGAGTTTTCATGAGCCATCGATCAAGTTTATTGACTACGATTATGGATTGCACTGTAGTTGTACATTATGAACACTACTTTTCTATCACATTTGGTGAATCTTCATTTTTTGTTGAGCTATAGCCACATATAGGAAACCAATCATGTTTGAGTTTTTGTGGGCCATCGATCAACTTTGGTGACTACTATTGTGTATAGTACTATAGTTGTGCATTTTTCTCATATTTTTAATTGCCTTTCATGAACCTTTATTTTTTCTTGTGTTATAACCGCATTTAAGAAAACGCTCGTATTTGAGTTTTTGTGGCCCTTCAATCAACTTTGGTGACTATGATTGAGGATTGCACAGTATTTGTGCATTATGTACACATATTTTTAATCGCCTTTCATGAACCTCCATTTTTTGTTGAGTTATAATTTAGGAAAACGCTCGAGTTCGAGTTTTCGCGGGCCATCAATCAACATTGGTGACTACGCTTGTGGATTACACTATAGTTGTGCATTCTATACGCGTATTTTCTATTACCTTTTGCGAAACTTCATTTATTGTTGAATTTATAGCCGCATTTAGGAAACTGCTCATGTTTGAGTTGTTTTCGGCCATCAATCAACTTTGGTGACTACGATTGTGGATTGCACTGTAGTTGTCCATTCTATACGTGTATTTTCTATTGCCTTTTGCAAACCCTCATGTTTTGTTGCATTATAGCTGTAACTAGGAAACCGCTCGTGTTTGATTTTTTGTTGGCCATCAATCAACTTTGGTAGTCACATTTGTGCATTGATGTGGAGTTGTGCATTCTGAATGCTAATTTTTTGTCGCCTTTTGGAACCTTCAGTTTTTGTTGAGTTATAGCTGCATTTAGGAAACTACTCGTGTTTCACTTTTTTTCGGTGATCGATCAACTTTGGTGACTACGCTTGTGCATTACACTATTTTTGCGTATTCTATATGTGTATTTTTTTATCGCGTTACACGAACCTTTATTTTTTGTTGACTTATAGGCATGTTTAGCAAACCGCTCATGTTTGAGTTTTTGTCAGCCATCAATCAACTTTGGTGACTACAATTGTGGATTTTACTATAGTTGTGCATTCTATAAGCATATTTTGAATCGCATTTCACAAACCTTCATTTTTTGTTTAGTTATTTCCGTAATTAGTAAAACGCACGTGTTTGAGTTTACGTGGCCCATCAATCGACTTTGGTGACTACGATTGTGCATTACACTATAGTTGTGAATTTTCGTGGGCCATCGATCAACTTCGGTGACTACCCTTGTGGATTACACTATAGTTGTGCATTCTATATGCGTATTTTCTATTGCCTATCGCAATCCTTCTTTTTTTGTTGAGTTATAGCCACATTTACAAAACCGCTTATGTCTGAATTTTTTTGGACGATCGATCAACTTTTGTGACTATGATTGTGGATTGTAGTATATTTGTGTATTTCATACGTATATTTTTAATCGTCTTTCACGAACCTTCACTGTTTGTTGAATTATAGTCACTTTTAGGAAAACACTCTTGTTTGAGTTTTTGTGGGACATCCCTCATATTGGTGACTATGATTGAGTTATAGACACATTTAGGAAACCACTCATCTTTGTGTTTTCATGGGCCATCGACCAACTTTGGTGACTAAGATTGTGGATTGCACTATAGTGGTGTATTCTGCACGCATATTTTTAATCGCCTTTCACCTTCATTTTTTGTTGAGTTAAATTTGCATTTAGGAAAACGCTTGTGTTTGAGTTTTCATTGGCCATTGATCAACTTTAATGACTATGTTTGTGGATTATTGTAGTTTTGCACTCTACACGCGTATTTTCTATCGCCTTTCGCGAACCTTGATTTTTTGTTCAGTTATAACCACATTTAGGTAACCGCTCGAGTTTGAGTTTTCCTCGGCCATCGATCAACTTTGGTGACTACGATTGTGGATTGCACTATTGTTGTGCATTTTGTATGCATATTTTTAATTGCATTTTACAAACCTTAATTTTTTGTTGAGTTATTGTTGTAACTAGGAAATCACTCATATTTCAATTTTCATGGGCTATCGATGAACTTTGGTGCCTATGATTGTGGATTGCACTGTACTTGTCCAATCTGTACACATATTTTCTATTGCCTTTCGCGAGCCTTGTTTTCTTGAAGAGTTATTACCGCATTTAGGAAACCGCTCGTGTTTGAGTTTTCGTGGGCCATCGATCAACTTTGGTGACTATGATTGTGGATTGCAAATTAGTTCTCCATTATGTAAATGTATTTTCTATCACCTTTTGCAAACCTTCATTTTTTGTTTAGTTATAGCCGCATTTACGAAGCTGCTCATGTTTGAGTTGTTTTGGGCCATCGATCAACTTTGGTGACTACGCTTGTGTATTACACTATAGTTGTGCATTATATACGTGTATTTTCTATTGTCTTTTGTGAACCTTCTTTTGTTATTGAGTTAACAGCTGCATTTAGGAAAATGTTCGTGTTTGCGTTTTCATGAGCCATCAATCAAGTTTGGTGACTACGCTTGTCGTTTACACTGTAGTTGGGAATTCTATACAATTGTTTTCTATTGCCTTGTTGAAGCTTCATTGTTTGTTTAGTTATAGCCACATTTAGGAAACTGCTTGAGTTTGAGTTTTCGTGGGCCATCGATCAACTTTGGTGACTACGATTCTGAAGTACACTCTAGTTGTATATTCTATATGCGTATGTTCTATCACATTTCGTGAACCTTCATTATTCGTTGAGTTATAGCCACACTTAGGAAACCGCTCATGTTTGAGTTTTCCTGGGATGTCTATGAACTTTGGTGACAACAATTTTTGATTACACTGTAGTTCTCCATTTTGTATGCGTATTTTCTATTGCCTTTCGTGAACCTTCAATTTTTGTTCAGTTATAGCCGCATTTATGTAACTGCTCGAGTTTAAGTTTTCCTGGGCCATCGATCAACTTTGGTGACTATGATTGTGGATAGTACTATAGTTTTGCATTTTGTACGTATATTTTTAATTGCATTTCACAAACCTTAATTTTTTGTTGAGTTATAGTTGTAACTAGGAAATCGCTCATATTTGAGTTTTCATGGGCGATCGATCAACTTTGGTGCCTACAATTATGGATTGCATTGTACTTTTCCAATCTGTACACATATTTTCTATTGACTTTTGCCAACTTTCTTTTCTTGAAGAGTTATAGCCGCATTTAGGAAACCGCTCGTGTTTGAGTTTTCGTGGGCTATCGATAAACTTTGGTGACTATGATTGTGGATTGCACATTAGTTCTCCATTATGTACACGTACTTTCTATTACCTTTCACGAATCTTCATTTTTTGTTTAGTTATAGTCGCATTTTCGAAACTGCTCGTGTTTGAGTTTTTGTGCGCCATCGATCAACTTTGGTGACTACGCTTGTGTATTACACTGTAGTTGTGCATTATATACATGTATTTTCTATCATCCTTTGTGAACCTTCGTTTGTTATTGAGTTAATAGCTACATTTAGGAAAACATTCGTGTTTAAGTTTTCATAAGCCATCGATCAAGTTTGGTGACTATGCTTATGGATTACACTGCCGTTGGGAATTCTATATGATTGTTTTCTATTGCCTTGTTGAACCTTCATTTTTTGTTCAGTTATAGCCACATTTAGGAAACCGCTCGAGTTTGAGTTTTCGTGGGCCATCGATCAACTTTGGTGACTACGATTGTGAAGTAAATTGTAGTTGTGCATTCTATATGCGTATTTTCTATCACATTTCATGAACCTTCATTATTCATTGAGTTACAGCCGCACTTAGTAAACCACTCATGTTTGAGTTTTCCTGGGCCATCTATCAACTTTCATGACTACAATTTTGGATTGCACTGTCATTGAGCATTCTATATGCTTATTTTTTATCGCCTTTCGCGAACCTTCACTTTTTGCTAATTTAAAGCCTCATTTAGGAAACCACTCATGTTTGAGTTTTTTTGGGACATCAATCAATTTTGGTGACTACGATTGTGGATTGTACTATACTTCCGCATTTTGTACACATATTTTTTTATCGCTTTTCACAAACCTCGATTTTTTGTTGAGTTATAGCTGCATTGAAGAAAACACTCATGTTTGAGTGTTTGTAGGCCATCTATCAATTTTGGTGACTACACTTGTGGATTACATAATAGTCGCACATTCTATAACCATAGTTTCCATCACCTTTCACAAAATTTCATTTTTTGTTGAGTTATAGCCACATTTTGGAAACCTCTCATGTTTGAGTTTCCGTGGGCCATCGATCAACTTTGGTGACTAAGATTGTAGATTACACTATAGTTGTGCATTCTATACATGTATTTTCTATTGGCTTTTTTGAACTTTCAGTTTTCATTGAGTTATAGCCACACTTAGGAAATCACTCATGTTTGAGTTTTCATGGGCCATCGATCAATTTTGGTGACTACGATTGTGGATTGCAACGTAGTTGTCCATTTTGTATACGGATTTTTTGTTGTCTTTCACGAACCTTCATTTTTTGTTGAGTTATAGCCCCATTTAGGAAAGTGCTCATGCTTGAGCTTTTGTGGGCCATCGATCAACTTTGGTGACAACGATTGTGGATTGTACTATAGTTGTGCATTATGTGAGAATATTTTTAATTTCCTTCCATGAGTCTTCAATTTTTTGTTTAGTTATAGCCGCATTGAGGAAACCTCTGGTGTTTTAGTTTTTGTGGGCCATGAAACAACTTTGGTGACTACGATTATGGATATTTTTGTGGTTATAAATTTTGTATGCATATTTTTATTCGCCTTTCAAGAATCTTCATTTTTTTTGTTATAGTCATATTTACGAAAACACTTGTGTTTGAGTTTTCGTGGGGCATTGATCTGCATTGGTGACTAAAATTATGGATTACACTGTAGTTGTATTGTAGTTGTGCATTTTGTATGCATATTTTTAATCGTCTTTCAGGAATCTTCATTTTTTTGTTTAATTATAGTAACGTTTTGGAAAATGCTCGTGTTTGAGTTTTCATGGGCCTATTGGAGCCTAAAATTTCATCCAAATTTTAGTTTCCCATATGACAAAAATTTGAGTTTGGCACTCAAAAGTAAAGTTGAAAAATCTGCTTATGTAGCTCATTTTGAAAAATCATAACTTTGGATTTGTTCATTTTTATGCCAAACCACTTTGTAGACATATTCATCTAACATATGGACTCATGCACACGAATTTTTAGCTTCATCCAATCAGTTTTGACAAAGTTTCAGAGGACCAAGCTTAAGGGTTTTTGAGAAAATCTATTGTCAGTACAATGAAGAATCTGTTAAAATGGTCAAATTTGAGGGTGAATATTAAGCAAATGGATCATCATAATGACAAACTGATTGGTGCCTTCAATTCTCTACACCAAATTTTACCTCCATGCCAATTTTTTCCAAGTCTCCAGGGCATCATTTGATATTTTTGCAAAGCCAAAACCAAATGAATTTTACACAGTTTGGAAACTGCATTTCTAGAACAGCTAAAACATGGTCAACATTGGTGTTTGATATTTCATGAATGGAGATGGTTGGTGAAAAACCCTCTTGCACACATGTTCACCATGCCTAAATGAGATAATATCCAAATTTATAGCTTCTCAAGATCACATTTGATCTTTTTTAAAAAGAGGCAAATGGAGGGTATAATTGAGCTTGATAGTGGTAATTTTCAGAAAATGTTGAGTAACCAACTTTGGAAATTTATAGTTTGCAATTGCGAACAATTCATTCCAAACCATTTCACGAGCATACTCTGCTATCACAACTCAACATATATATGCATTTTCATGGTCGGAGGAGGAGTTTTGGGTCGGTTTACAAAGGAAGTACTTTGATTTGGCGAGCTGTTGAAAATCCGTAAGAAACCAACTTCCAAAATAATTGATCATAGTCCCTTGCAAATTTTCGTGGCTCCAGGATGCTCCGTGTGCCTACGGTGAAATTAATTTATTTTCTCTCTCTAGCCGAAATTGAAAAATTCTTTCTTAAGTTCTAATGTTCAAATGACATATTTTAAAAAATTGGGTGTGTTTTAAAATGAATATGGATGCTTTCAAAACCCTAAGTATGTTAGTGTTTTATAAATTTTAAACTTTGTAAAATATTTGGAGAATAAATAAACAATGAAGAAATTTATCAGCAAGAGAATCAAAGTCAGATTAAAGTCTTATCGATGAGAGCTTGTCATGCCGATAGCTTGAAGGAGGAAATAAATATTCAAAAGAATTCTATCCATACAATATGGGTAAAATACAAAAGGAATGAAATCACGAGAGTAATAAAATGAGAAATTATAGAATAAAGGTGAAGGTGGAAAGATGGAAAATTTACTTCATGAGGTAAAATATTTTCAACTAAAATATGAAAATATTTCTACAAAGGGAGTTATAAGGTAAATAATTGTTTTTCCTACAAATGTACAAAAGGTGAAATTTACAAGATATTTACATTGGAAAATGTAATATTTTTTCACCAAGGGAATTACCAGCCGACAATGGGTGATTATTCCAAGAAGATATTTGTTTAAGTGAGAAATACAAATGCAAAACGGGGAAAATATTATTTTCATAGGAAAAAAACTGTAATGAATCAAACATAAATTTCACAAGGGAGCAAATAAAGAAGGGATTAACAAAGATGATTATTTTTACCCAAGGACTGGGGTGAAAATGAATAACAAGTAAAATTGAGCGTGAAAATTGCTAGCAAAGTGAAGATAATAATAATTATTGAGGTTAGCTTTCACGGGAATTCAAAGACAGAGAAGTTAAAGTCAGTGGAAGATTAATTCATTATTTTTCCCAAAATAATGAAGATTAATTAAAATATTTAATTTTCTAAAAGGCAACTAATTAAATATTTTATTTTGCCAAAAACAATTAAACAAAGAGTTGCGCCAAAATGAAGAGTTGTACCATATGGATGTTGTGAAGGGTTGTAACCCTAAAATAATGTATATATACAAAGTGAAATTGTATCATAAAGATTCAGAAGATTTAGGAAGAGAAATTAGTAGGTTATAGTTGGTAGTTTGAATAGTTGCCAAAATAAAACATCAGGATATATATTGTAAAATATTTTAAAATTATATAATGGAGAAGAACATATTTATCTGGTGATCCAATAATGGTGTCAATTTTTCATCTAATTCATTGAGAACATTATCTGGTTGTCTCCAAGGTTGTCATTTATTGATTATTTAAATTGAAATATCAAGGATATTTATCAATTTATCAAAGCACACTTGCTGCTCTTGTCTGGTTCAATTAACTGGTTCCTACAAGACAAGATTAAATCCTTTTGATTAATCACAATAATTTCGAAAAGGACATTTGGATCATTAAGAAGAATTAGATAATTATATGCTTGCACGTTTACACAAGCTGTAAACAGTCACAGGTGCCAAGCAATTTGAGTTTTAGCCATTAAGCAAGTCACCCATTATAAAAATTTTGACTCCATTAGCCCAACAGAAGTAGGCACTAGTCACACTATTCACATCTTAGAATTAAAAAAAACCTTATTAAACCATTCACATTTCAAGTTTAATATTAGAAGTAGGAGTAGTTTGCAAGCTTTTATCTATTACATTTGTGCCATCATAATAGATCCATCAATTTAGTCAAGTCATACAATTTTAAGTCTGCTTTATTCATATAGGTATACTCACCTGGGTCTAGCAGCACCTGAAGAGAAGAAGGTCTAAACCATTTGGCCTTGTCTGTTACCCTAAAACATACCAAGAGATTGGCAACCTCTTGAGGTATTCTTATTTGCGTTTTTGAGAGCTAACATGGCCATCGATCAACTTTGGTTCCAACGCATGTGGATTAAACTATAATTGTGCATTCTATATACGTATTTCCTATCGCCTTTCGTGAACCTTCATTTTCTGTAGAGTTCTATCCGCATTTAAGAAACTGCTCGTGTTTGAGTTTTTGTGGGGTATTGATCAAATTTGGTGACTACGATTGTGGAATGTACTGTAGTTATGTATTTTGTACGCATATTTTTAATCACCTTTCACGAACCTTCATTTTTTGTTGAGTTATAGCCGCATTTAGTAAAACGCTTGTGTTTGAATTTTCATGGGCCATCGATAAACTTTTTTGACTATGATTGTGGATTAGACTATAGTTGTGCATTCTATACGTGTATTTTCTATCGCCTTTCACTAACCTTGATTTTTTGTTGAGTTATAGTTGCATTTAAAAAACCTGTCCTGCTTGAGTTTTTTTGGGACATTCATCAACTTTGGTGACTATGATTGTGGATTTTACTATACTTGCACATTTTGTATCCATCTTTTTAATCGCCTTTCACGAATGTTCATTTATTCTTAGGGTATAGTCGCATTTAGGAAAATGATCGTGTTTGAGTTTTTGTGGGCCATCGATCAACTTTGGTGATAGATTGTGAATTACACTGTAGTTGTTTAATCTATACGAGTATTTTCTATCACCTTTCGTGAACCTTCATTTTTCGTTGATTTATAGTTGCACTTAGGAAACCACTCGTGTTTGAGTTTTCATGGACCATCAATCAACTTTGGTGACTACGATTGTGGATTGTACTGTTGTTGTCCATTATATACACGTATTTTTTATTGCCTCTCATGAAGTTTGAATTTTTGTTGAGTTATAGCATTTAGGAAACTGCTCGTCTTTGAGTTTTTGTAGGCCATCAATCAAATTTCCTTACTACGATTATGGATTGCACTGTACTTGGGCATTATGAACACAAATTTTCTATCACCTTTCGCGAACCTTCATTTTTTATTGAGCTATAGTCGCATATAGGAAACCGCTCGTGTTTGAGTTTTTGTGGGCCCTTGATCAAATTTGGTGACTAAGCTTGTGAATTACACTATAGTTGTGCATTCGATATGACTATTTTATATCACCTTTTGTGAACCTTCATTTTTTGTTTTGTTATAGCCGCATTTAGGAAACTACTCATGTTTGAGTTTTTGTGGGCCATCAATCAACATTGGTGACTACGATTGTGGATTGTACTGTAGTTGTGCATTCTGTAAGCATATTTTTTATCGTCTTTCACAAACCTTCAATTTTTGTTGTGTTAGAACTGCATTTAGAAAGACGAAAGAAAATATGCGCAAAGAATACAAAACTACAGTGCAATCCACAATCGTAGTCACCAAAGTTGATCGATGGCCCAAAAAAAATCAAACACGAGCGGTTTCCTCAGTGAACCAATAACTAACAAAAAAAAGGGTTCGTGAAAGGCGATAGAAAATAGCGTATAGAATGCACAACTATAGTGTAATCCACAATCGTAGTCACCAAAGTTGATCGGTAGCCCTTGAATTCTCTAATACGACCATTTTCCTAAAAAAATGAAGGTTCGTGAAAAGTGATTAAAAATATGCATGCAAAATGCATAATTATAGTACAATCGACAATTGTACTCACCAAAGTTTATCAATGACGCACAAAAACTCAAACAAGAGCAGTTTCCTTAGTGTAGCTATAACTCAACAAAAAAATTAAGGTTCGCAAAAGGCGATAGAAAATACACGTATAAAATGAACAACTATAGTGTAATCCACAATTGTAGTCACCAAAGTTGATCGATAGCCCACAAAAACTCAAACATGAGTGTTTTACTAAGTGGGGCCTTAACTCAACAAAAAAAAATTTGAAAAATTGAAAATATGGGTTTTATACATGTGTATTGGATTTTTCATAGAAAAATTCAAATTTTTTTGCTCTATTACCTCTGCTACTGCTACTTTTCAAAATAATTTATCTTTCTCAAAAAAATCTTATTTTTTAGAAAAACGGAAGATCTATAAAAGCCACATTTTTTATTTTCCCAAAAAATATTATTTCGTAGAGTCTATTTTTGAAGGGTTCTTGCATGTTGCTGAATTTTTTTTTTTTCAAAAAAGGATGATATGAGTCTACTTAGAACGACATTCTCTACAAAACCCATTTATCAGATTTTTCATAAAACAATTTTTAAAAAATTGCTTCTATTACCTCTACTGCTTGTACTTTTCAAACAATCAATCTTTTCAAGAAAAACTTTTTTTTTCAAAAAATAGACGATTTGGGTCTCTTCCACACGCAAGCACCTATAAAACCAATATTTTTTATTTTCTCAAAAAAAATTGTTTTGTAGATTCTATTTTTCATAGGTTCTACCAAATTCGTGAAAAATAAGTTTTTTGAAAAAAGGACTATCTGGGTTTACTCAAAGCGACATTCTCCACAAAACCCATTTCTCAGATTTTTCATAAAAAGATTCAAAAAATTTACCTCTATTACCTCTATTGCTTCTACTTTTCAAAAAATCTATCTTTTTCAAAAACAATTTTTTTTTCAAACACAGAAGATCTAGGTCTCTTTAGCACACTAGCACCTATAAAACCCATATTTTTTATTTTCCCAAATAAAATTGTTTTGTAGATTCTATTTTTGAGGGGTTCTTACATGTTGGTGAAAATACGTGTATAGAATGTACACCTATAGTGTAATCCACAATTGTAGTCACCAAAGTTTATCGATAGCCCACAAACACTCAAACATGAGCGGTTTCATAAATGCACCTATAACTCAACAAAAAATGAAGGATCACGAAAGGTGATAGAAAATATGCCTATAGAATGTACAACCATAGTGTAATCAACAAGCACAGTCACCAATGTTGATCCATGGTCCACGAAAACTCAAAATCGAGCAGTTTGCTAAATGGGGCTATAAATCAATAAAAAATTAAGGTTCACGAAAAGCAATAGAAAATACACCTACAGAATACAGAACTATAGTGCAATCCACAATCGTAGTCACCAAAGTTGATCGATGGCCCACGAAAATTCAAACATGAGCAGTTTCCTAAATGCGACTATAACTCAACAAAAAATGAAGGTTCACAAAAGGTGATACAAAACATGCATACAAAATGGACAACTACAGTGCAATCCACATTCGTAGTCACCGATGGTCCACGAAAACTTAGACACAAGTGGTTTCCTAAATGCGGCTATGACCCAACAAAGAATGAAGTTTCGTGAAAGGCGAAAGAAAATACGCGTACAAATTGAAAAACTACAATGTAATCCACAAGCGTAGTTACCAAATCTGATCGATGGCCTATAAAAACTCACACTCAAGTGGTTTCCAAAATGCGGCTATAACTTAAACAAAATGGAGGTTGCTGAAAGGCGATAGAAAATACACGAATGGAATGGACAACTATAGTGCAATCAATAATTGTAGTCACCAAAGTTGATTGATGGCCGACGAAAACTAAAACATGACAATACACAATCGTAGTCACCAAAGTTAATCGATGGCCCACAATAACTCAAACACGAGTGTTTTCCTAAGTGCGGCTATAACTCAATGAAAAATGAAGGTTTGCGGAAGGCGATAGAAAATATGCATATAGAATGCACAACTACAATGTAATCAATAATTGTAGTCTCCCAAGTTGATCGATGGGCCACAAAAACTCAAACACGAGAGCATTCCTGAATGCGGCTATAACTCAACAAAAAATGAAGGTTTGTGAAAAATGATTAAAAATATGCATACAGAATGCACAACTATAGTACAATCCACAATCGTAGTCACCAAAGTTGATTGAAGCTCCATAAAAACTCAAACATGAAGCGGTGAAGGTTGACAAAACGCGATAGAAAATACGTGTACAAAATGGAAAACTAAAGTGCAATCCACAATCATAGTCACCAAAGTTGATCGATGGCCCATGAAAACTCAAACACGACTGGTTTCCTAAATATGTCTATAACTCACCAAAAAGTAAAGGTTCGTCAAAGGGTATAGAAAATACGAGTATAGAATTCACAACTACAGTGCAATGCACAATCGTAGTCACCAAAATTGATCGAAGATCCATGAAAAATTAAAACACAAGCAGTTTCCTAAATACGGCTATAACTCAAGAAAAAAAGAAGGTTTGCAAAAAGGCGACAGAAAATACACACACATAAAATCCACAATCAAAATCACCAAAGTTGATTGATGGCGCATGAAAACTCAAACACAAGCGGTTTCCTAAGTGCAACTATAACACAATAAAAAATTGAAGGTTCACGAAACAAGATAGAAAATATGACTACAAAATGCACAATTACAGTGCAATCCACAATCGTTGCCACCAAAGTTTATTGATGGCCCAAGAAAACTCAAACACGAGTGGTTTCCTAAGTGCAGCTATAACTCAATGAAAAAAGAAGGTTCACAAAACGCTAAAGAAAATAAGCGTATAGAATGCACAACTATAGTGTAATCCACAAGTGTAGTCACCAAACTTGATTGATGGCCCACAAAAGTGGATAGAAAATACATGTACATAATGCACAACTACAGTGCAATCCACAATCATAGTCACCAAAGTTGATCGATGGCCCATGAAAATTGAAACACGAGCAGTTTCCTAAATTCGGCGATAACTAAATAAAAAATGAAGGTTCATGAAAGGCGATAGAAAATGCACGTATACAATGCACAACTACAGTGTAACTCACAATCGTAGTCACCAAAGTTGATTGATGGCCCTCGACAAATCGAACACGAGCATTTTCATAAATGCGGCTGTAATTCAACAAAAAATGAAGGTTTTTCAAAGGCAATTAAAAATATGCGTACATAATGCATAACTACAGTACAATCCACAATCGTAGTTACCAAAGATGGTCAATTGCCCAAAAATAATCAAACATGAGCAGTATCCTAAATGCAGCTATAACTCAAAAAAAAATGAAACATCACAAACGAAAAATGGAAATACACGTATCGAATGAACAACTATAGTGTAATCCACAAGCGTAGTCTCTAAAGTGGATCGATTGCCCATGAAAACTAAAGAAAGAACGGTTTCCTAAATGCGGCTACAACTCAATAAAAACCAAAAGGTTCACGAAGGGCAATAGAAAATACACGTACAGAATGGATCAATGTCCCACAAAAACTCAAACACGACCAGTTTCCTCAATGTGGCTATAACTCAACGAAAAATGCAGGTTCGCAAAAGGCGATAGAAATATGCATACAGATTGGACAACTACGTTGCAATCCATAATCGTAGTCACCAAAGTTGATCGATAGCCCATGAAAAATCAAATACGAGTTATTTCCTAACTGCAGCTATAAATCAACAAAAAATCAAAGTTCGCGAAAGGTAATAGAAAATACACATATGGAATGCAGTACTACTATGCAATCCACAATCATAGTCACCAAAGTTAATCCACCCATGAAAACTTAAACATGAGTTGTTTACTAAGTGTGGCTATAACTCAAAAAAAAATGAAGGTTCACGAAAGGCGATAGAAAATATGCGTATACAATACACAACTATAATATAATCTACTATCACAGCCACCAAAATTGATTGATGGCCAACGAAAATTCAAACAAGAGCATTTTCCTAAATGCGGCTATAACTCAACAAAAAATGAAGGCTCATGAAAGGTGATTAAAATATGCGTACACAATGCATAACTACAGTACAATCCACATCGTAGTCACCAAAGTTGATCGATGGCCCACGAAAATTCAAACACGAGCGGTATCCTAAACGTGGCTATAACTCAACGTAACGCGAAGGTTCGCAAAAGGCGATAGAAAATACGCATATAGATTGGAAAACTAAAGTGCAATCCACAATTGTACTCACTAATGTAGATGGACAATTTTTTTGAAACATTTTATGAAAAATCGAACAAATGGGTTTTGTAGAGAATGCCATTCTGAGTAGACCTAGATCGTCTGATGGCCCACGAAATCTCATACATGATAGTTTTCCTAAATGCAGATAAAACCGAACAAGAAATGAAGTTTCATGAAAGGTGATTAAAAATATGCGTACATAATGCACAACTATATACAATCCACAATCGTAGTCACCCAAGTTGATTGATGGCCCACAAAAACTCAAACATGAGCAGTTTCCTAAATGCAGCTATACCTCAACAAAGAATGAAGGTTCACAAAAGGCGATAAAAAATACGTCTATAGAATGAAAAAATACATGAAAGGTGATTAAAAATACACACATCATAGTCACCAAATTGATTGCATATACTCAACAAAGAATGAAGGTTCACAAAAGGCGATAAAAAATACGAATGAAAAAATACAATGTAATACACAATCATAGTCACCAAAGTTGATCGATGGCTAAGAAAAACTCAAACACGAGTGGTTTACTAAATGCGGCTATAAATGTAATCCACAAGCGTAGTCACCAAAGTTGATTGATGGCCCATGAAAACTCAAACACGAGCGGTTTCCTAAATGCGGCTATAACTGTACAAAAAATGAAGGTTTCCAAAAGGCGATAGAAAATTCACTTATAAAATGCACAACTATAGTGTAATCTAGAATCATAGTCACCAAAGTTGATGGATGCCTTAAGAAAACTGAAACATGAGCGGTTTCCTATATGTGGCTATCACTCAACAGAAAATGAAGGTTTAAAAAAGGCGATAGAAAATACACATACAGAATGGACAACTATAGTGCAATCCACAATCGTAGTCACCAAAGTTGATCGATGGCCTACAAAAATACAAACATTAGCAGTTTCCCAAATGTGCCTATAACTCTACAAAAAATGAAGGTTTGCAAAAGGCGATAGAAAATTCACTTATAGAATGCACAACTATAGTGTAATCCACAATCATAGTCATCATTTTTTGTTTATTTATAGCACTGTTTAGAAAAATGCTTGTGTTTGAGTTTTCGTAGGCCATCAATTAACTTTGGTAACTACGATTGTAGATTAATTACACTTTAGTTGTGCATTCTATATGCGTATTTTCTATTGCCTTTCGCAAACCCTCATTTTTCATTGACTTATAGATGCACTTAGTAAACCGCTCATCTTTGAGTTTTTGTTGGCCACCGATCAACTTTGGTGACTACGATTGTTGATTGTAGTATAGTTGTCCATTTTGTAATTGTATTTCTATCACCTTTCAAGATCCTTCATTTTTTGTTGAGTTATAGCCGCATTTAGGAAACTGCTCGAGTTTGAGTTTTTCATGGGCCATTGATCAAATTTGGTTACTACGCTTGTGGATTACACTGTAGCTGTGCATTCTATATGTAAATTTCTATCGCCTTACGTGAACCTTCATTTTTCGTTGAGTTATAGCTGCACTTAGGAAACCGCTCGTGTTTAACTTTTTCTGGGCCATCGATCAACTTTGGTGACTACGATTATGGATTACACTGTACTTGTCTATTTTGTACGCGTATTTTCTATCACCTTTCGCAAACCTTCATTTCTTCTATTTTCTATATCCTTTTGCAAACCTTCATTTTTCGTTGAGCTATAGCTACATTTAGGAAACTACTCAAGTTTGAGTTTTTTAGGGCCATTGATCAACTTTGGTGAATACGCTTGTGGATTACACTATAGTTGTGCATTCTCTACGCATATTTTCTATAGCCTTTCGTGAACCTTTTTTTTGTTGAGTTATAGTCGCATTTAGGAAACCGCTCAATTTTGAGTTTTGGTGGGCCATCGATCAACTTTGGCGACATTGCTTATGGATTACATTATATGCATATTTTTCTATCACCTTTCGCAAATGTTCATTTTTTGTTGAGTTATGGCCGCACTTAGCAAACCACTCATGTTTGAGTTTTTTCGGGCCATCGATCAACTCTCGCGACTACGATTATGGATTTTACTGTAGTTGTACATTCTGTACACATATTTTTAATCGCCTTTCACGAACCTTCATTTTTTGTTGAGCTATAGCTATATTTAGGAAAACACTCGTGTTTGAGTTTTCTTGGGCCATCGATCAACTTTGGTGACTGCAATTGTGGATTGTAGTATAGTTGTCTATTTTATATCGCTTTTCATAAACCTTCATTTTTAGTTGAGTTATAGCAACATTTAGGAAACCACTCGAGTTTCAGTTTTAGACGGCCATTGATCAACTTGTGTGACTACGCTTGTGGATTACACTGTAGTTGTTTAGTCTATACGCGTATTTTCTATCATCTTTTGCGAACCTTCATATTTTGTTGAGTTATAGTCGCATTTAGAAAACCGCTCGAGTTTCAATTTTAGTTGGCCATTGATCAACTTGTGTGACTACGCTTGTGGATTACAATGTAGTTGTTCATTCTATATAGGTATTTTCTATCACCTTTTGCGAACCTTCATTTTTTTGTAGAGTTATAGCCGCATTTAGGAAACTGCTCTAGTTTGAGTTTTTTTGGGCCATCGATCAACTTTGGTCTCTATGATTGTGGATTACACTTTATTTGTGTATTCTATACACATATTTTCTATCGCTTTTCATCAACGTTCATTTTTTGTTGAGTTATGGCTAGATTTAGGAAACTGTTCATGTTTGAGTTTTTGTGGGCCATCAATCAACTTTGGTAATTAGGATTTTGGATTACACTTTAGTTAGACATTCTATATGCATAGTTGACTATGATTGTAGATTACATTGTAGTTGTCCATTTTATATGCATATTTTCTATCACCTTTCGCGAACCTTCATTTTTCGCTGAGTTATAGCCCCACTAAGGAAACTGCTCGCGTTTTAGTTTTCGTGGCCCATCGATCAACTTTGGTGACTACGATTGTGCATTATAATGTAGTTGTGCATTCTATATGTGTATTTTCTATCACCTTTTGTGAACCTTCTTTTTTTTGTTGAGTTATATTATGAAATTGCTTGTGTTTGAGTTTTCATGGGCCATAGATCAACTTTGGTGAATATGATTATGGATTGTACTTTAGTTGCCCATTTTGTACGTGTATTTTATATCGCCTTTTATGAACCTTCATTTTTTGTTGAGTTATACCCACATTTAAGAAACCGCTCGTGTTTGAGTTTTCGTGGGACATCGATCAACTTTGGTGACTACGATTATGGATTGCACTGTAGTTGTCTATTTTCTTTCACCTTTTGCGAACATCATTTTTTGTTTAGTTATATCCGCATTCAAGTATAACATATTTTTTCAAAAAATGGACAATTTGGGTCTCTTAGCACATGAGCACCTATCAAAACCATTCGATTTTTCCAAAAAAATTGTTGCGTAGATTCTATATTTGAGGGGTTTTTGAATGTTGTTGAAATATTAGTTTTTTGAAAATGGACAATTTGGGCCCCACTAAGAATGACATTGTCTACAAAAGGAATTTATCCCATTTTTCATAAAAAGATTCAATTTTTTTTCCTATGTTACCTCTACTGCTTCTTTTCAAAAAATAAATCTTTTAAAAAACTTATTTTTTCAAAAAACGAACGATCTAGGTCTCTTGAGTGCCATGACCACTTATAAACCCATATTTGAATTTTCCCAAAAAAATTATTTTGTGGATTCTATTTTTGAGCAGTTCTTGCATGTTGGTGAAAAATTAGTTTTTCAAAAAAGGGACAATACGGGCCTAATAATAATAACGTTCTCTATAAAGACCCATTTCTCAGATTTTCCATAAAATTTTTTTAAAAAAATTCCTATGTTCCCTCTACTACTACTTTTCAAAAATATCAATCTTTTTCAAAAACAACTTATTTTCTCAAAAAACGGACGATCTGGGTTTTTCATCACATGAGCATTCTATAAAACCCATTTTTTTGACTTTCCCAAAAATAAAATGTATTGTAGATTATATTTTTTAGGGGTTCTTGCATGTTGGTGAATAATTAGTTTTTCGAAAAAAGGACAATCTGGGTCTACTAAGAACAACATTCTCTACAAAAAAATTGCCTCTATTACATCTACTGCTACTTTAAAAAAATTCTATGTTTTTCAAAAACAACTTATTATTTCAAAAAATAAACAATCTAGATCTCTTTAACACACGAGCACCTATAAAACCCTTATTTTTTATTGTCCCAAAAATTTTTCTTTCATAGATTCTATTTTTGAGGGGTTCTTGCATGTTCGTAATCCACAATCGTAGTCACCAAAGTTGATTGATGGCCAATGAAAACTCAAGCACTAGCGGTTTCATAAATACTGCTATAACTCAACAAAAAAATAAAGGTTTGCGAAAGGTGATAAAAAATGCACGTATAGAATGCACAACTATAGTGTAATCCACAAGCGTAGTCACCGAAGTTGATCGATGGCCCATGAAAACTCAAACTCGAGCAGTTTCTAAAATGCAGTTATAACTCAACAAAAAATGAGGGTTCGCGAAAGGCGATAGAAAATACGCATACAAAATGGACAAGTACAATGTAATCCACAATCATAGTCACTAAGGTTGATCAATGGCCTAGAAAAACTAAAACACGAGCGGTTTCCTAAGTGCGGCTATAACTCAACTAAAACACGAGCGGTTTCCTAAGTACAATTCAATCAAGAATCATAGTCACCAAAGTTGATCGATGGCCCACGAAAACTCAAACACAAGCGGTTTCCTAATTGTGGCTATAAATAATTAGAAAATAAAAGTTCACAAAAGGCGATAGAAAATACGTGTATATACAATGCACAACTACAGTGTAATCCACAATCGTAGTCAGCAAAGTTGATCAATGGCCCATGAAATCTCAAACACGAGCATTTTCATAAATACGACTATAACTCAAAAAAAATATGAAGGTTCGTGAAAGGAAATTAAAAATATGCATATAGAATGCATAACTATAGTACAATCCAAAATTGTAGTCACCAAAGTTGATTTATGGCACAAAAAAAATCAAACATGAGCAATTTCCTAAATACAGCTATAACTTAAAAAACAATGAAGGTTCTTGAAAGGCGATAGAAAATACATGTATAGAATAAACAACTATAGTGTAATCCACAATCGTAGTCACCAAAGTTGATCGATGGCCCACGAAAACTCAAATATGAGCGGTTTCCTAAATACGGATATAACTCAACAAAAAATGAAGTTTCAAAAAAAGAAATAGAAAATACGCGTACAAAATGGACAAATACAGTGCAATCCACATTTGTAGTCACCAAACTTTATCAATAACCCACGAAAACTCAAACACGAGTGCTTTACTAAATTGTAACTCAACAAAAAATGAAGGTTCATGAAAGGTGATTAGAAATATGCGTACAAATTGCACAATTATAGTACAATCCATAATTGCAGTCACCAAAGTTCATTGATGGCCCACAAAAACTCATACATGAGTCCTAAATGCGGCTATAACTCAAGAAACAATGAAGTTTCGTGAAAGGTGGTAGAAAATACACATATATAATGCACTACTATAGTGTAATCCAAAAGCGTAGTCACCAAATTTGGTCGATGGCCCACGAAAACTCAAACTCGAGCAGTTTCCTAAGTGAGCTATAACTCAACAAAATGAAGGTAAAGGCGACAAAAACATGCATTGCATAATGGACAACTAAAGTGAAATCCACAATCGTAGTCACCAAAGTTGGTCGATGGCCCACGAAAACTCAAACTCGAGCAGTTTCCTAAGTGAGGCTATGACTCAGCGAAAAATGAAGGTTCACGAAAGGCAATAGAAAATGCACATATAAAATGCAAGTACATTGTAATCTGCAACCATAGTCACCATAGTTTATTGATGGCCTAAGCAACCTCAAACACGAGCGTTTTACTAAGTGAGGCTATAACTCAACAATTTTTTTGGGGAAAATAAAAAATATGGGTTTTATACACATTTATAGGATTTTTCATAGAAACATTCAAAAACTTTGCCTCTGTTAAGTCTATTGTGTCTGCTTTTCATAAAAAGCATTTTTCAAGAACAACTTATATATTAAAAAAATGGATGATCTAGGTCTCTTTGCAACATGAGCATCTATAAAAACCCATATTTTTTATTTCCCAAAAAAGATTGTTTTGTAAATACTATTTTTGTGAGGTTCTTGCATGGTGATGAAAAATTAGTTTTTCAAAAAAAGGATGATATGGGTCTCTTTAGTATATGAGCACCTATAAAACCCATATTTAGCTTTTTGGAAAAAGGATGATATGCATCTAATCATAATAACATTCTGTACAAAACCCATTTCTCAGATTTTTCATAAATAAGGTTTTAAAAAAATTCCTCTGTTACTTCTACTACTATTTTTCAAAAAAATCAATCTTCTTTAAGAATTTTTTTTTCTTTCAAAAAGCTGACGACTTGGGTCTTTCAGCATTTGAGCACCTATAAAACCCATATTTTTTATTTTCCCAAAAAAAATGTATTGTACATTCTATTTTTGAGGGGTTCTTGCATGTTGGTGAAAAATTAGTTTTTCAAAAAGAGGACGATCTTGGTCTATTCAGAAGGACATTCTCTACAAAACTCATTTATCAGATTTTTCATAAAAGAATTCAAAAAAAATTCGTGTATTACCTCTATTGCTTCTACATTTGAAAAAAATCTCTTTCTCGAGAGCAACTTATTTTTTCAAACAATGGATGATTTGGTTCTCTTCAGCACACGAGCACCTACAAAACCCATATTTTGATTTTCCCAAAAAAATAATTATTTTGTAGATTCTATTTTTCAAGGGTTCTTGCATGTTGGTGAAAAGTTAGCTTTTTGAAAAACGGACGATCTGCGTTTAATCAAAATAACATTCTCTACAAAACCCATTTCTCAGATTTTTCAAAATAAGATTTAAAAAAAATTCCTATGTTAATTCTACTACTTCTACTTTTCAAATAAATCTATCTTTTTCAAAAATAAATTATTTGTTCAAAAGCGGCGATCTCAAAAAAAATTCCTATGTTAATTCTACTACTTCTAATTTTCAAATAAATCTATCTTTTTCAAAAATAAATTATTTGTTCGTAAAAGGCAATTAAAAGTATGCATAGAGAATGCATACTCAATAAAAAATGAGCGGTTTCCTAAATATGGCTATAACTCAATAAAAAATCAAGGTTCACGAAAGGCGATAGAAAACGTGCATATAAAATGCACAACTACAGTATAATCCAAAGGCGTAGTCACCAAAGTTGGATCGATGACCCACAAAAACTCAAATTCCAGCGGTTTCCTAAATGCTACTATAATTCAACAAAAATGAAGGTTCGTGAAAGGCAATAGAAAATACACATATATAATGGACAACTACAGTGCAATCCACAATTGTAGATACCAAAGTTGATCAATGGCCCAAGAAAACTCAAATACGAGAGGTGTCCTAAGTATAGCTATATCTCAATGAAAAATGAAGGTTCGCGAAAGGCGGTAGAAAATACGCAGATAGAATGCACAACTATAGAGTAATCCACAGTCCTAGTCACCAAAGTTGATCGATGGCCCATGAAAATTCAAACATGAACGTTTTCCTAAACATGGCTATAAATCAACAAAAAATGAAGGTTCGTGAAAGGTGATTAAAAATATGGGTACAGAATGCACAACTACAACACAATCCACAATCGTAGTCACCAAAGTTGATTGATGGCCCACAAAAACTCAAACATGAGTGGTTTCCTAAGCATGGCTATAACTAAAAAAATGAAGGTTCATGAAAGGCGATAGAAATTACACATATGGAATGCACAACTATAGTGTAATTCACAAGCGTAGTGACTAAAAATGATAGTTGGTACACAAAACTCAAACACAAGTGGTTTCCTAAATGCGGCTATATTACTGAAAAAAAAATGAAGGTTTGCAAAAGGAAAAAATTAGCATGCATAATACAAAACTACAGTGCAATCCACAAACGTACTCATCAAAATATATCAATAGCCCACGAAAATTGAAACACGAGCATTTTCCTTAATGCAGCTATAACTCAACAAAAAATGAAGATTCGTGAAAGGCGATTAAAAATATGCGTACAGAAGGAACAACTACAGTACAATCCAAAATCATAGTCACCAATGTTGATTGATGGTCCACATAAACTTAAACATGAGAGGTTTGCTAAATGCAGCTATAACTCAACACAAAATGAAGGTTCATGAAAGGCGATGAAAAATATGAGACAAAATGCACAACTTTAGTACAATCCACAATCGTATTCACCAAAGTTGATCGATGGCCCAAAAAAACTCAAACACGAGCGGTTTACTAAATACGGCTTTGTTTTAGGAAAATTGAAATATGGGTTTTATAGGTGCTCATGTGCTAAAGAGACCCATATCGTCTGTTTTTTTAAAACAAAAGTTATTCTTGAAAAAGATAGTTTTTTTTAAAGTAGAAGTAGTAGAGGTAATAGAGGTAATTTGTTTTGAATCTTTTTATGAAAAATTTAAGAAATGGCTTTTGTACAGAATGTCATTCTTAGTAGACCCAGATCGTCCTTTATTCGAAAAACTAATTTTTCACCAACATGCAAGAACCCCTCAAAAATAGAATCTATGAAACACTTTCTTTTGAAAAAACTGAAAATATAGGTTTTATATGTACTCGTGTGCTCAAGAGACCCAAATTGTCTGGTTTTTGAAAAAATAAGTTCTTGAAAATGATAGATTTTTTTGAAAAGTAGAAGTTGTAGAGGTAACAAAGGAAAAAAATTTGAATCCTTTTATGAAAAATCTGAGAGATGGGTTTTGTAGAGAATGTCGTTTTGACTAGACCTAGATTGTCCTCTTTTCAAAAAACTAATTTTTCAAAAACATGCAAGAACCCCTCAAAAATAAAATCTACGAACCAATTTTTTTTTGAAAAATCAAAATATGGTTTTTATAAGTGCTCGTATGCTAAAGAGACTTAGATCGTCCGTTTTTTGAAAAAATAAGTTATTATTTAGAAAGATAGTTTTTTTTTAAAAGTAGAAGTAGTAGAGGTAACAAAGGCAATTTTTTTGAATCTTTTTATTAAATATATGAGAAATGGGTTTTGTAGAGAGTGTCGTTCTGAGTAGACTCAAGTCATCCTTTTTTCGAAAAACTAATTTTTCACCAATATGCAATAAACCCCTAAAAAATAGAATCTACGAAACAATTTTTTTGGAAAATCGAAAATATAGGTTTTATAGGTACTTGTATGCTAAAAAGACCCAGATTGTTTTTATTGAAAAGTTTAAGCAGTAGAGGTAACAAAGAATTTTTTTTTGAATAAATTTATGAAAAATCTCATAAATGGGTTTTGTAGAGAATGTTGTTCTGAGTAGATTCAGATTCTCCTTTTTTCGAAAAACCAAATTTTCACCAACATGCAAAAACACCTCAAAAATAGAATCTACAAAATTTTTTTTTTGGGAAAATCAAAATATGGGCTTTATTGGTGCTCCTATGCTTAAGACACCCTAATCGTCCATTTTTAAAAAAAATTAGTTGTTTATGAAAAAGATAGACTATTTTGAAAAGTAGTAGTAGAGGTAACAGAGGCAAATTTTTTGAATATTTTTATGAAAAATCTGAGAAATTGGTTTTGTAGAGAATGTCATCCTCAGTAGACCCAGATTTTCCTTCTTTTAAAAAACTTATTTTTCACCAACTTGCAAGAACCACTCAAAAATAGAATCTCCGAATTTTTTTTTTTGGGAAAATAAAAAATATCAGTTTGCTCGTGTGTTGAAAAGACACAAATCGTCCATTTTTAAAAAAAATAAGTTTTTCTTGAATAAGATAGATATTTTTGGAAAGTAGAAGCAGTAGAGGTAATAGGTTTTGTAGAGAATGTCATTCTGCGTAGAACCATATCATCCTGTTTTCAAAAAACTAATTTTTCATCAACATGCAAGAACCCAATAAAAATAGAATCTACAAAACAATATTTTTTGGGAAAATCGAAAATATGGGTTTTATAGATGCTCATGTTGTAAAGAGACCCAGATCGTCCATTTTAAAAAAAAGAAAGTTATTCTTGAAAAAGATTGATTATTTTGAAAAGTAGAAGCAATAGAGGTGACAAAGGAAATTTTTTTGAATCTTTCTATGAAAAATCCTATAAACGTGTATAAATCCTATATTTTAAATTTTCCCAAAAACAATTTGTTGAGTTAAGGCCCCACATAGTAAAACGCTCGTGTTTGAGTTTTCTTGGGCCATCGATCAACTTTGGTGAATAAAGTTTGTGCATTACAATGTAGTTGTGCATTCTATACGTGTATTTTCTATCGCATTTCATGAATCTTTATTTTTCGTTGAGTTATAGCTGCACTTAGGAAACTACCCGTGTTTGAGTTTTTGTACGCCATTGATCAACTTTGCTGACTACGATTGTGGATTGCACTGTAGCTTTCCATTTTGTATGCTTATTTTCTATCCCCTTTCGCGAACCTTCATTTTTTGTTGAGTTATAGTCGCATTTAGGAAACTACTCATATTTGATTTTTGTGGGCCATCGATCAACTTTTGTGACTACGATTGTGGATTGTTCTATAGTTGTGCATCTTGTACGCATATTTTTAATCACCTTTCACAAACCTTCATATCTTATTGAGTTACAATGCACAATCGTACTCACCAAAGTTGACTGATGGCCCACAATTACTCAAACATGAATGGTTTCCTAAATGCAGCTATAACTGAACAAAAAATGAAGCTTCATGAAAGGCGATAGAAAAAATGTGTATAGAATGCAAAACTATAGTGTAATCCACAATCGTAGTCACCAAAGTTGATCGATCGTCCACGAAAACTCAAACATTTAATTTTCTAAATGCGGCTATAAATTAACAAAAAATGAAGGTTTGCAAAAGGCGATAGAAAATACATGTATAGAATGAACAACTATAATGTAATCCATAATTGTAGTCACCAAAGTCGATCGATGGACAACGAATACTCAAACACGAGAGGTTTCCTTAATGCGGCTATTACTCAACAGAAAACGATGGTTCACAAAAGTATATAGAAAATATGCATACAGATTGGACAACTACAGTGCAATCCACCATCATAGACACCAAGGGTTATCGATGGTACATGAAAACTCAAACACAAGCGGTTTCCTAAATGCGGCTATAACTCAACTGAAAATGAATGTTCGCGAAAGGCGATAGAAATTACGTTTATAAAATGCAAAACTATAGTAGAATCCACAATCGTAGTCACAAAATTTGATCGATGGCCAACGAAAACTCAAAGACGAGCGGTTTCCTAAGCGGGGCTATAACTCAATGTACAATGAAGGTTCGCGAAAGGTGATAGAAAATACGCATATAGAATGCACAACTATAGTGTAATCCACAATTGTAGTCAGCAAAGATGATCGATGGCCCACGAACGTTTTCCTAAATACGGCTATAATGAATCAAAAAATGAACGTTCGTGAAAGGAGATAGAAAATACGAATATAGAATGAACAAATACAATACCATCCACAATTTTAGTCACCAAAGTTGACTGATGGCCCACGAAAACTCAAACACGAGCGGTTTCCTAAATGGAGCTATAACTCAATGAAAAGTAAAGTTTCATGAAAGGTGATTGAAAATACGCGTATAGAATGCACAACTATAGTGTAATCCACAATCGTAGTCACCAAAGTTGATCGAAGGCCCACAAAAACTCAAACATAAGCAGTTTCCTAAATGCAACTATAACTCAAAGAAAAATGAAGTTTCACAAAATGCGATAGAAAATACACATACAAAATGCACAACTATAGTACAATCCATAATCGTATTCACCAAAGTTGATTGATGGCCCAAGAAAACTGAAACATTAGTGGTTTCTTTAATGCAGCTATAACTCAAAAAAAAATGAAGGTTTGCGAAAGGTGATAGAAAATGAGTGTATAGAATGAACAACTACAGTGCAATCCGCAATCGTAGTCACCAAAGTTGATCGATGGTCAATAAAAACTCAAACATGGGCGGTTTACTAAAGGTGGCTATAACTAGACAAAAAATGAAGGTTTGCAAAAGCCGATAGAAGATAAGCGTATAGTATGCACAACTATAGTGTAATTCACAATCGTAGTCACCAAACTAGATAGATGGCTGACAAAAACTCAAATACAAGAGGTTTCCTAAGTACAGCTATAACTCAACGAAAAATAAAGGTTCACAAAAGACAATATAAAATATGCATACAGAATGCATAACTACAATGTAATCCACAATCATAGTGACCAAAGTTCATTGATGGCCCACGAAAACTCAAATACAAGCATTTTTTAAAATGCGGCTATAACTCAACAAAAATTAAAAGGTTCGTGAAAGGCGATTAAAAATATTCGTATGGAATGTACAACTACAATACAATCCACAATTGTAGTCTACAAAGTTGATCGATGGCCCACAAAAACTCCAACATGAGTGGTTTCTTAAATACGGCTATAACTCAAAAAAAAATGAAGGTTCCTAAAAGGCGATTTAAAATATGTGTTTAGAATACAAACCTACAGTACAATCCACAATCGTAGTCACCAAATTTAATCGATGGCCCATGAAAACTCAAACATGACCGGTTTTCTAAGTGCAACTATAACTCAAAAAAAAAAGTTCACGAAAAGCGATAGAAAATACATGTATAGAATAAAAAACTATAGTGTAATCTAGAATCATATAACTCAAATATGAACGGTTTCCTAAATACTATAATAACTAAACAAAAAATGAAGGTTCACAAAAAGCAATAGAAAATACACGTACAAAATGGACAACTACAATGCAATCCACAATTGTAGTCACCAAAGTTGATCGATAACCCACAAAAACTCAAACACGAGTGTTTTCCTAAATTGTAACTCAACAAAAAATGAAGGTTCATAAAAGGTGATTAAAAATATGCATACAAAATGCTCAATTATAGTACTATCCACAATCGCAGTCACCAAAGTTGATTGATGGCCCACAAAAACTCAAACTGAGCAATTTCCTAAATGCGGATATAACTCAACAAATAATGAAGGTTCGCAAAAGGCGGTAGAAAATACAAATATAGAATGCACAACTACAGTGTAATCAAAGAATGTAGTCACCAAATTTGATAGATGGCCTTTGAAAACTCGAACTTGAGCAGTTTCCCAAATGCGGCTATAACTCATCAAAAAATGAAGGTTCGCACAAGGCGATAGAAAATATGCATACAAAATGGACAACTAAAGTGCAATCCACAATCGTAGTCACCAAAGTTGATCGATGGCCCATGAAAACGTAAACACAAGAAGTTTCCTAAGTGAGGCTATAACTCAACGAAAAATGAACGTTTGCGAAAGGCGGTATAAAATGCACAAGTACAGTGTAATGCACAACCGTAGTCACCAAAGCTGATTAATGGCCCACAAAAACTCAGACACGATCATTTTACTAAGTGGGGCTATAACTCAAATTTTTTTGGTAAAATCAAAAATATGGGTTTTATACATGTCTATAGGACTTTTCATAGAAACATTAGAAAAAAATGCCTTTGTTACGTCTATTGCATCTGCTTTTCAAAAAAATCTTTTTTTAAGAACCACTTTTAAAAAAAAAAAAATGGACGATCTAGGTCTCTTTACAACATGAGCATCTATAAAAACCAATATTTTTTATTTTCCCAAAAAATATTGTTTTTATAGATTCTATTTTTGAGAGGTTCTTGCATTTTGATGAAAATTTATTATTTTGAAAAAAGGACAGTATGGGTCTCTTTAGCATACGAGCACCTATAAAACCCATATTTCAATTTTCCAAAAAAAAATTCTATTGTGGATTCTATTTCTGAGGGGTTGTTGCATGTTGGTGAAAAAATAGTTTTTCGAAAAAACGACGACCTGGGTCTACATAGAACAACATTCTCTACAAAACCCATTTCCCAAATTTTTCATAAAAAGATTCAATTTTTTTTCCTTTTCTATTGCTTCTACTTTTCAAACATATCTATCTTTTTCAACAACTTATTTTGTCAAAAAATGAACGATTAGGGTCTCTTGAGGACACAAGCACCTATAAAACCCATATTTTCATTTTCCCAAAAATAATTGTTTGGTGGATTATATTTTTGAGGGGTTCTTGCATGTTGGTGAAAAATTAGTTTTTTGAAAGTAGGACAATCTAGATTTACTCAGAATGACATTCTCTACAAAAGTCATTTCTCAGATTTTTCAAAAAAAGATTGAAAAACTTTGCCTCTGTTTCAATTACTGCTTCTACTTTTCAAAAAAATCCGTCTTTTTCAAAATATACTTATTTTTTCAAAAAACAGACGATCTAAATCTCTTCAACACACGACACCTATAAAACTCATATTTTTTATTTTCCCATAAAAAATTGTTTCATAGATTCTATTTTTGAAGGGTTCTTATATGTTGGTGAAAAACTAGTTTTTTGAAAAAGGACGATCTGTGTCTACTCAGAATGACAAAACCCATTTTTTAGATTTTTCATAAAAGTATTCAAAAAAATTGCATCTGTTACTTCTACTGCTTCTACTTTTCAAAAATATCTATCCTTTTCAATAACAACTTATTTTTTCAAAGAATGGAACATCTGGGTCTCTTTAGCACACAAGTACTATAAAACCCCTATTCTTTATTTTCCCAAATAAAAATGTTTCTTAGATTCTATTTGTGAGGGGTTCTTGCATATTGGTGAAAAATAAGTTTTTCGAAAAAAGGACGATATGGGTCTACTAAGAACAAGATTCTCTACAAAACCCATTTCTTAGATTTTTCATAGAAAGATTCAAAAAATATCCCTCTACCTCTATTGCTCCTACTTTTAAAAAAATAATATATTTTTCAAGAACAACTTATTTTAAAAACAAATGGATGATCTATCTCTTTAGCACCCGAGCACCTATAAAACCCATATTTTCAATTTTTCCAAAAAAAATTGTTTCATAGATTCTATTTTTCAGGGGTTTTCGCATGTTGGTGAAATATAAGTTTTTTTGAAAAAATGACAATCTGGGTTTACTTAGAATGACATTGTCTACAAAACCCATTTATCCCATTTTTCATAAAAAGATTCAAAAAAATTTCCTATCTTTCCTCTATTGCTTCTACTTTTCAAAAAAATCTAACTTTTTCAAGAACTTATCTTTTCATAAAGTAGACAATCTAGGTCTCTTTAGCACACAAACACTTATAAAACCGATATTTTGAATTTTCCAAAAATAATTGTTTCCTCTACTGCTTCAACACACAGATGATTTGGGTCTCTTCAGCACACAAGCACCTATAAAACTGATATTTTTTATTTTCCCAAAAAAAATTGTTTCGTAGATTCTATTTTTCAGGGGTTCTTGCAAATTCGTGAAAAATAAGTTTTTCAAAAACAAGACTATTTGAGTCTACTCAGAATGACATTCTCTACAAAACCCCTCAAAAAGATTCAAAAAACTTGCCTCTATTACCTCTACTACTTATACTTTTCAAAAATGTCTATCTTTTTCAAGAACAAATAATTTTATGAAAAAATGGACGATTAAGGTCTCTTGAGCAGACAAGCACCTATAAAACCCATATTTAGCTTTTCAAAAAGAGGACAATATGCGTCTAATCATAATAACATTATCTACAAAACCCATTTCTCATATTTTTAATAAAAAGGTTTTAAAAAATTTCCTCTGTTACCTCTACTACATCTACTTTTCAAAAAAATCAATCTTTTTCAAGAAAAATTATTTTTCGAAAAAGGGATGATCTGGGTCCTTCAACACATGAGCACCTATGAAACCAGTATTTTCGATTTTCCCAAAAAAAATTGTATCGTAGATTCTATTTTTGAAGGGTTCTTGCATTTTGGTGAAAAATTAGTTTTTCGAAAAAAGGACGATCTGGGTCTACTCAGAACGACATTCTCTACAAATCTCATTTCTTAGATTTCTCATAAAAAGATTCAAAAAATTTGCCTCTACTCTACTGCTTCTACATTTCAAAAAAATCTATTTTTCAACAGCAACTTATTTTTTCAAATAACAAACGATCTGGTTCTCTTTAGCACACGAGGACCTACAAAACCCATATTTCAATTTTCCCAAAAAAAAAAAATTGTATTCTATTTTTCAAGGGTTCTTGCATGTTGGTGAAAAGTTAGCTTTTCAAAAAAAGGACAATCTGCCTGTAATCAAAATAACATTCTCTACAAAACCCATTTCTTAGATTTTTCAAAATAAGATTCAAAAATATTTCCTATGTTAATTCTAATACTTCTACTTTCCAAAAAAATCTATCTTTTTCAAAAACAACTTATTTTTTCAAAAAGCGGACGACCTCAGTCTATTGAGCACAGGAGCAACTATAAAACCCATATTTTCAATTTTCCCAAAAAATATGTTTCATAGATTCTATTTTTGAGGAGTTCTCCATGTTGGTGAAAATTTAGTTTTTTGTAAAAAGGATGATCTGGGTTTACTCAGACTGACATTTTCTAGAAAACCCATTTCTTAGATTTTTCATAAAAAGATGCAAAAAATTTGCCTCTATTACCTATACTACTTCTACTTTTCAAAAAAATCTATGTTTTTTAGGAACTTATTTTTTCAAAAAACGGACGATATGAATCTCTTTAGCACATGAGCACCTATAAAATATTTTGGATTTTCCCAAAAAAAATTGTTTCGTAAATTCTATTTTTGAGGGGTTCTTGCATGATGATGAAAAATTAGTATTTCAAATAAAGGATGATCCGGGTCTACTCAGAACGACATTCTCTACAAAACCCATTTCTCATATTTTTCATAAAAAGATTCAAAAAAATTGTCTATATTACCTCTATTGCTTCAACTTTCCAAAGAAACTTTTTTTTTTTTCAAAAACAACTTATTTTTTTAAAAAGCGAACGATCTAGGTTTCTTTAGCACATGAGCACTATAAAACCCATATTTTGATTTTCCCCAAAAAATTGTTTCCTAGATTCTATTTTTGAGGGGTTCTTGCATGTTGGTGAAAATACATGTATAGAATGCACCCCTACTGTGTAATCCACAATCGTAGTCACCAAAGTTTATTGGTGAAAATACGTGTATAGAACGCACAAGTACGGTGTATCCACAAGCGTTGTCACCAAAGTTGATCTATGGCCCACGAAAACCCAAAATTGACTAGTTTGCTAAATGGGGCTATAACTCAACAAAAAATCAAGGTTTGCAAAATGGGATAGAAAATATATGTACAGAATGTACAATTACAAAGCAATCCACAGTCGTAGTCACCAAAGTTAATCGATGGCCCACGAAAACTCAAATATTAGCAGTTTCCTAAATGCGACTATAACTCAACAGAAAATGAAGGTTCACAAAAGGCTATAAAAAATACACATACAAAATGGACAACATTAGTGCAATCCACATTCGTAGTCACCAAAGTTGGTTGATGGTCCATGAAAACTCAAACACGAGCGATTTCCTAACTATGGCTATAACTCAACAAAAATGAAGGTTCACGACAAGCAATAGAAACTACATGCATAGATATCACAACTACAGTGTAATCCACAAGCGTAGTCACCAAAGTTGATCGATGGCACAGAAAAACTCAAATGTGAGCGATTTCCTAAATGTTGCTATAACTCAACAAAAAATGAAGGTTCGCAAAAAGCGATAGAAAAAAAAGTTGATCGATTGCCCACAAAAACTCAAACACGAGTGTTTCCTAAATGCTACTATAGCTCAAAATAAAATGAAGATTCATGAAAGGCGATTAAAATTAGCCATAGAGAATGCAAAACTATAGTACAATCCATAATCGTAATCACCAAAGTTGATTGATGCCCAAAAAAACTCAAACATGAGCGGTTTCCTAAATGTGGCTATAACTCAATAAAAAATGAAGGTTCGTGAAAGGCGATAGAAAACACGCGTATAAAATGTACAACTATAGTATAATACTAAAGCGTAGTCACCAAAGTTGGATCGATGGTGCACAAAAACTCAAACTCGAGCGGTTTCCTAAATGCTGTTACAACTCAACAAAAAATGAAGGTTCATGAAAGGTGAGAGAAAATAGATGTATAGAATGAACAATTACAGTGCAATCCACAATTATAGATACCAAAGTTGATAAATGGCCAAAGAAAACTCAAATACGACAAGTGTCCTAAGTACAACTATATCTCAAAGAAAAATGAAGGTTCATGAAAGGTGGTAGAAAATACATGGATAGAATGCACAATTATAGTGAAATCCACAATTGTAGTCACCAAAGTTGATCGATGGCCAATGAAACCTCAAACACGAGAAGTTTCCTAGGTGCGGATCTAAGTTAACGAAAAATGAAGGTTCACGAAAGACAATAGAAAATATGCGTACATAATGCACAACTATAGGGAAATCCACAATCATAGTCACCAAAGTTGATCGATGGCACCTGAAAACTCAAACATGAGCATCTTCCTAAATGTGGATACTAACTCAACAAAACATGAAGTTTCAAGAAAGGCAATAAAAAAATTGTGTAAAGAATGCACAAGTACACTACAATCCACAATCATAGTCACCAAAGTTGATTGATGACCCACAAAAACTCAAACATGAGCGGTTTCCTAAATGCAGCTATAACTCAACAAAAAATGAAGGTTCACGAAAGGCAATGGAAAATACGTTTACATAGTGGACAACTATAGTGCAATCCACAATCGTATTCTCCAAAATTGATTGATGGCCCATGAAAACCCAAAGACGAGCATTTTCCTAAATGCGGCTATAAGTCAACAAAAAATGAAGGTTCGTGAAAAGCAATTAAAAATATGTGTGCAACATGCACAACTACAATACAATCCACAATCGTAGTCACCAAAGCTGATAGATGACCCGAAAAAACTCAAACATGAGCGGTTTCCTAAATGCGGGTATAACTCAACAAAAAATGAAGGTTCACAAAATGTGATAGAAAATACGTGTACACAATGGACAACTACAATGCAATCCAAAATCATAGTCACCAAAGTTGATCATCGCTCACCAAAACTCAAACACTAGTAGTTTCGTAAGCGCAGCTATAACTCAATGAAAAATTAATTTCACGAAAGGCGATAGAAAATACATGTATAGAATGCACAACTACTATGTAATCCACAATCGTAGTCACCAAAGTTGATCGATGGCCCACGAAAACTCATATAGCTGTGCATTCTATATGCGTATTTTTTCTTGCCTTTCGTGAAACTTTATTTTAGTTGAGTTAAAGCCGCATTTAGGAAACCACCCATGTTTGAGCCTTTGTGGGCCATCGATGAACTTTGGTTACAACGATTTTGGATTGTACTATAGTTGTACATTCTGTACGCATATTTTTAATCGCCTTTCATGAACCTTCATTTTTTGGTGAGTTATAGTCGCATTTAGGAAAATAATTGTGTTTGAGTTTTCGTGGGCCATCAATCGACTTTGGCAACTACATTTGTAGATTGCACTATAGTTGTCCATTCTCAACATGTATCTTCTATCGCCTTTCATGAACCTTCATTTTTTGTTGAGTTATAGCTGCATTTAGGAAATCGCTTGTGTTTGAGTTTTCATGGGCCAGTGATCTACTTTGGTGTCTACGATAGTGTATTGAATTGTAGTTGTGCATTTTGTACAGATATTTTAACTACCTTTCACGAACCTTCATTTTTTGTTGAGTTATAGCCGTATTTAGGAAAACGCTCGTGTTTGAGTTTTCATTGGCCATCAATCAACTTTTGTAATGATGATTGTGGACCTTTAGTTGTGCATTCTATATGCATATTTTCTATCACCTTTTGCAAACCTTCATTTTCGTTGAGTTATATAAAGCTTCACTAGTAAACCGCTCATCTTTTAGTTTTTGTGGGGCACCGATCAATTTTAGTGACTATGATTGTTGATTTCTAGTTTTCCATTATGTACGTGTATTTTCTTTTGCCTTTCATGAACCTTCATTTTTCGTGGAGTTATAGCTACATTTAGGAAACCGCTCGAGTTTGAGTTTTCGTGGGACATCGATCAACTTTGGTTACTATGCTTGTGGATTACAATGTAGCTGTGCATTCTATACGCGTGTTTTCTATCGCCTTACATGAACCTTCATTTTTCATTGAGCTATAGCCACACTTAGGAAATCGCTCTTGTATGAGTTTTCATTTTCCATTGATCAACTTTGCTGACTACGACTGTGGATTGAATTGTAGTTGTCTATTCTGTATGCGTATTTTCTATCGCCTTTCACAAACCTTAATTTCTTGTTGAGTTATAGCCGCATTGAGGAAACAACTCCAGTTTGAGTTTTCGTGGGCCATCGATCAACTCTGGTGACAACACTTCTGGATTACACTGTAGTTCTGCATTCTATATGAGTCTTTTATATCGTGTTTCGTGAATGATCATTTTTCTTTGAGTTATGGTCACATTTAGGAAACCACTCGTGTTTGATTTTTGTGGGCCATTGATCAACTTTGGTCTCTGTGATTGTGGATTACACTTTAGTTGTGTACTATACATGTATTTTCTATCTCTTTTTTATCACCTTTTGTGAACCTTCATTTTCATTGATTTATAGCCACAATTATGAAATCTCTCGTGTTTGAGTTTTTGTGGGCCACCTATAAACTTTGCTGACTATGATTGTGGATTACACTGTAGTTGTGCATTCTATATGCTTATTTCTATCACATTTCAAAAAACTTCATTTTTCGTTGAGTTATCGCCCCATTTAGGAAACTGCCTGTGTTTCAGTTTTCATGGGTAGTCAATCAACTTTCATGACAACGATTGTGGATTGTACTATAGTTGTGCATTTTATAAGCTTAATTTCTATCGCCTTTCACGAGCCTTCATTTTTTTCATTTATAGCCACATTTATGAAACCGCTCGTGTTTGAGTTTTTGTGGACGATCAATCAACTTTGGTGTCTACGATTATGGATTCCACTATAGTTGTCTATTCTGTATGTGTATATTCTATCTCCTTTTGTCAACCTTCATTTTTTGTTAATTAATAGCCACATTTAGGAAACTGCTTGTGTTTGAGTTTTCGTGGGCCATCAATCAACTTTCGTGACTACGATTATGGATTGTACTATAGGTTCCCATTCTATACGAGTATTTTATATCGCCTTTCACAAACCTTCATTTTTTGTTGAGTTGTACCCGCATTTAGGAAACTGCGTTTTGGAGTTTCTGTGGGCCATTGATAAAATTTGGTGACTGCGATTGCGAATTGCGCTATAGTTGTGCATTCTTAATGCTACCTTAATTTTTCTTACAGTTATCTACCCACATAGGAAACCGCTCATTTTTTAGTTTTCGTGGGCCATCAATCAACTTTGGTGATGTAGTTGTGCATTCTATATGCGTATTTTCTGTTACCTTTAACGAACCTTCATTTTTTGTTCAGTTATAGCCGCATTTAGGAAACCACTCATGTTTGAGTTTTTGAGCATCATCAATCAAATTTGGTGAGTACGATTGTAGATTGTACTGTAGTTCTACATTTTGTATGTATATTTTTTGTTCAGCTATAGCCGCATTTAGGAAACTGCTTGTGTTTGAGTTTTCATGGGCCATCGATCAAGTTTGGTTACTGTGATTATTGATTGCACTGTAGTTGTGCATTATGAACGCTAATTTTCTATCGCCTTTCACAAAAAAATATTTTTTGTTGACTTATAGCTGCATGTAGCGAATTGCTCATGTTTGAGATTTTGTGGGCCATCGATCAGCTTTGGTGACAACGTTTGTGGATTAAACTATAGAAGCATTTTATACGTGTATTTTCTATCGCCTTTCACGAACCTTCATTTTTTGTTGAGTTATAGCCACATTTAGTAAATTGCTTATGTTTGAGATTTTGTGGAGCATCGATCAACTTTGGTGAAAACACTTGTGGATGAAACTATAATTGTGCATTCTATGCACGTATTTTCTATATCCTTTTGCGAACTTTCATTTGTTGTTGAATTATAGCTGTATTTAGGAAAACACTTGTGTTTGAGTTTTCGTTGACAATCGATCAATTTTGGTGACTACGTTTATGGATTACACTATAGTTGTGCATTCTATATGCGTATTCTCTATCGCCTGTCAAGAACCTTTTATTTGTGTTGAGTTATAGCTGCATTTAGGAAAACTACAGTGGAATCCACAATCATAGTCACCAAAGTTGATCGATGGCCCATAAAAACTCAAATACGAGAGGTTTCCTAAGTAAAGCTATAACTCAACGAAAAATAAAGGTTCACAAAAGGCGATATAAAATACATGTATAGACTGCATAACTACAGTGTAATCCCCAATCATATTGACCAATGTTGATTGATGGCCCACGAAAACTCTAAAAATATTAATCCACAATCATAGTCACCAAAGTTGATCGATGGCCCACGAAAACTCTAACATGAGTGGTTTTTCTAAATGCGGCTATAACTCAACAAAAACTGAAGGTTCCTGAAAGGAGATTTAAAATATGCGTATAGAATAAAAACCTACAGTACAATCCACAATCATAGTCACCAAAGTTGATCAATGGCCCACGAAAACTCAAACATGATTGGTTTCCTAAGTGCGGAGATAACTGAACGAAAAAATGAAGGTAGCATTCATAATGCACAACCACAGTGCAATCCACAATAGTAGTCAGTAAAGTTGATCGATGCCCTAGGAAAACTCAAACATGAGTGGTATCCCAAATGCCCCTATAACTCAACAAAAAATAAAGGTTCGTGAAAGGCGATTAAAAATATACATACAAAATGCACAACTAAAATATCTTTTTCAAAAATAACTTACTTTTTAAAAAAACGAATGATCTAGGTCTCTTTAGCACATGAACACCTATAGAAACCATATTTCAATTTTTCCAAAAAAAATTGTTTCGTAGATTCTATTTTTGAGGGGTTCTTGCATGTTGGTGAAATATTAGTTTTTCAAAAAAATGACGATCTGGGTCTACTTAGAATGACATTGTCTATAAAACCGATTTATCCCATTTTCCATAAAAAGATTCAAAAAACTTTCCCATGTTACCTAGGTATAAGATTAGGGGAGATTGAACTATAGATATGCAGGATCAATTGAAGTGGTTGAGGGACTATGTAGATAGTAGATGGCCTAACATAGTGGCTAAACATGGAGGTTTAAGGGTAGAGAGGCCTTTTATAGCTATAGTAGAGGTGTTAGAGGGTGGTATAGTAGTAGGTATAGGTATAAGTGTAGCTGTCAATGCAACTATATAGGTGGAGATTTAGCAAGCATTAGAAATAAGTTGTTATAGGTCCAATAGGTTAGGGGTGCTAAGTAAGTGAGAGTGCCTATCTACCATTGCTTCTACTTTTCAAAAAAATCTATCTTTTTCAAGAACTTATTTTTTCATAAAATGGACAATCTCAGTCTCTTTAGCACATGAACACCTATCAAACCAATATTTTCGATTTTCCACAAAAAATTGTTTCATCTACTACTTCTACTTTTCAAAAAAAATCTATCTTTTTAAAGAAAAAACTTATATTTTCAAAACACAGATGATTTGGGTCTCTTCAGCACACAAGCACCTATAAAACTGATATTTTCTATTTTCCCACAAAAAAATATTTTGTAGATTCTATTTTTGGGGGATTCTTGCAAGTTGCTGAAAAATAAGTTTTCAAAAAAGGGATGATCTGGGTCTGCTCAGAATGACATTCTCTACAAAACCCATTTATCAGATTTCTCATAAAAAGATTCAAAAAAATTCCCTTTGTTACACCTACTACTTCTACTTTTAAAAAAAACCGTCTTTTTCAAGAATAACTTACGTTTTCAAAAAATAGAAGATTTGGGTGTCTTTAGCACATGACCACCTATAGAAAGCATATTTCAATTTTTCCAAAAGAAATTGTTTTGTAGATTCTATCTTTGAGGTGTTTTTGCATGTCGGTGAAAAATTAGTTTTTCAAAAAGAGGTTGATCTAGGTCTACCCAGAATGACATTCTCTACAAAACTCATTTCTCAGATTTTTCATAAAAAGATTCAAAAAATTTGCCACTATTACCTCTACTGCTTCCAAATTTCAAAAAAATCTATTTTTCAAGAGCAACTTATTTTCTCAAACAACTGATGATCTGGTTCTCTAAAGCACACGAGCACCTACACAACCCATATTTTAATTTTCCCAAAAGCAATTGTTTCGTAGATTCTATTTTTAAGGGATTCTTGCATACTGGTGAAAATACGTGTATAGAATGGACGCCTACAGTGTAATCCACAATCGTAGTCACCAAAGTTTATTGATGGCCCACAAAAACTCAAACACGAGCGGTTTGATAAATGTGGCTTTAACTCAACAAAAAATGAAGGTTCGCAAAAGGAAATAGAAAATACGCCTATAGAATGCACAACTACAGTTTAATCCACAAGAATAGTCACCAAAGTTGATCTATGTCCCACGAAAAACCATAATCGACTGGTTTGCCAAATGCAGCTATAACTCAACAAAAAATGAAGGTTCGCAAAATGAGATAGAAAATAAATGTACATAATGGGCAATTACAATGCAATCCATAATCGTAGTCACCAAAGTTGATCGATGGCCCATGAAAACTCAAACATGAACGGTTTCCTAAATGCGACTATAACTCAAGAAAAATGAAGGTTCACAAAAGGTGATAGAAAATACGCATACAGAATGGACAACTATAGTGCAATCCACATTCTTAGTCACCAAAATTGATTGATAGTCCACGAAAACTCAAACATGAGCAGTCTCCTAAATGCAACTGTAACTCAACAAAAATGAAGGTTCATGAAAGGTGATAGAAACTACACGTATAGGTTGCACAAGTACAAAGTAATCCACAAGCATGGTAACCAAACTTGATCAATGGCCTACGAAAACTCAAAATTGAGCGATTTGCTAAATGGGGCTATAACTCAGAAAAATATGAAGGTTCACAAAAGGCAATAGAAAATACACGAACAGAATGGGCAACTATAGTGCAATCCAAAATTGTAGTCACCAAAGTTGATCGATGGCCCATAAAAACTCAAACATGAGCAGTTTTCAAAATGCAACTATAACTCAACAAAAAATGAAGGTTCACTAACGGCAATAGAAAATACGCATACAAAATGGACAACTACAGTGCAATCCACATTCCTAGTCACAAAAATTGATTGAGAGTCCACAAAAACTCAAACACAAGTGGTTTCCTAAATGTGGCTATAACTCAACAAAAAATGAAGGTTCGCAAAAGGCGATAGAAAATATGCGTATAAATTGCACAGCTACAATGTACCGACCAAAGTTGATCGATGCCCCATGAAAACTCAAACATGAGCGGTTTCCTAAATGTGGCTATAACTTAACAAAAAATGGAGGTTCACGAAAGGCGATAGAAAATACACATACACAATGGACAAGTATAGTGCAATCCACAGTCGTAGTCACCAAAGTTGATTGATGGCCTAAAAAAACTCAAACACAGACAATTTCCTAATTGCAACTATAAGTCAAAGATAAGTGAAGGTTCCTGAAAGGCGATAGAAAATACACGTAGAGAATGCACAACTACAGTGTAATCCACAATCGTAGTCACCAAACTTGATCGATGGCCCATGAAAACTCAAACATTAGCGTTTTCCTAAATGCGGCTATAACTCAAAAAAAATGAAGGTTCGTGAAAAGCGATTAAAAATATGCATATAAAATACACAACTACAGTGCAATCCACAATCGTATTCACCAAAGTTGATTGATGGCCCACAAAAACTCAAACATAAGCAGTTTCCTAAATATGGCTATAACTCAATAAAAAATGAAGGTTCGTGAAAGGTGATAGAAAATATGTGTATAGAATGCACAACTATAGTCTAATCCACAATGGTAGTCACCAAAGATGATTCATGGCCCACAAAAATTCAAACTCGAGCAGGTTTCCTAAATGCAGCTATAACTCAACAAAAAATGAAGGTTCACAAATGGCGATAGAAAATACGCATACATAATGGACAACTATAGCGGAATCCACAATCAAAGTCACCAAAGTTGATCGATGACCCATGAAAACTCATACACGAGCAGTTTTGTAAATACAGCTATAACTCAACAAAAAATGAAGGTTTACAAAAGGTGATAGAAAATATGAGTATAGAATGGAAAACTATAGTGTAATCCACAAGCATATTCACCAAAGTTCAACAATGGCCCATGAAAACTTAATCTCAAGCAGTTTCCTAAATGCGGCTATATCTCAAAAAAAATGAAGGTTCGCATAAGGCTATAGAAAACACATCTACAGAATGGACAACTATAGTGCAATAAAAAATCGTAGTCACCAAAGTTTTTCGATGGCCCAAAAAAACTCAAACATGAGCAGTTTCCTAAGTGTATCTATAACTTAAAGAAAAAGTGAAGGTTCATGAAACGCGATAGAAAATATGTGTATAGAATGCACAACTACAATGTAATCCACAATCATAGTCACCAAAGTTGATCGATGGCCCCCGAATATCCAAACACGAGTGTTTTCCTAAATTATAATTCAATAGAAAATCAAGGTTCATGAAAGACGATTAAAAATATGCATGCAAAATGCACAACTATAGTGCAATCCACAATCGTAGTCACCAAAGTTCATCGATGGCCTACGAAAACTCAAATTCGAGCAGTTTCCTAAATGCACTATAACTCAGCAAAAAATGAAGGTTCGCAAAAGGCGATAGAAAATACGCTTACAAAATGGACAAGTACAGTACAATCCACAATCGTAGTCACTAAGGTTGGTCGATGACCCATGAAAACTCAAATATGAGCGGTTTCCTAAGTGCGGCTATAACGAAAAAATGAAGGTTCCCAAAAGGCAATAGAAAATACATGTACAGTATGGAAAACTCTAGTGCAATCCAGAATCGTATTCGCCAATGTTGATCGATGGCCCATGAAAACTCAAACACAAGTGGTTTGCTAATTGTGGAATATACTAACAAAAGAATCAAGCTTCAAAAAAGGCAATATAAAATACTTGTATAGAATGCACAACTACAATGTAATCCACAATCGTAGTCACCAAAGTGGATAAATGGCCCATGAAAACTCAAACATGAGCATTTTGCTAAAAGGAAATAAATTTTATTTTTAAACAACAGACGATCTAGTTTTTTTTAGCACACGAGCACCTACAAAACCCATATTTCAATTATCCCAAAAAAAATTGTTTTGTAGATTCTATTTTATAAGGTTTCTTGCATGTTGGTGAAAATTTAGCTTTTCGAAAAAAGGACAATTTGCGTCTAATCAGAGTAACATTCTCTACAAAATCCATTTCTCAGATTTTTCAAAAAAATATTCAAAAAATTAGTCTCTATTACTTCTACTGCTTCTACTTTTCAAAAAAATCTATCTTTTTAAAAAATGACTTTTTTTTTTGAAAAACGGATGATCTCAATCTGTTGAGCATAGGAGCAACTATAAAACCCATAGTTTTAATTTTCCCAAAAAAATTGCTTCGAACATTCAATTTTTGAGGGATTCTTGGATATCAGTGAAAAACTTGTTTTTCGAAACAAGGACGATCTGGGTCTCTTTAGCACATGAGCACCAATAAAACCCATAATTTTGATTTCCCCCAAAAAAAATTGTCTCGTAGATTCTATTTTTCAGGGGTTCTTGCATGTTACTAAAAAATTAGTTTTTCAAAAAAAGGATGATCTGGGTCTACTCAGACTGACATTCTCTACAAAACCCATTTCTTAGATTTTTCAAAAAAAGATTCAAAAAAATTTCCTCTATTACCTATACTACTACTTTTCAAAAAAATCTATCTTTTTCAAAAACGGACGATCTGAATCTCTTTTTGACTTTCCCATAAAAAATTGTTTCGTAGATTCTATTTTTGAGGTGTTTTTACATGATGCTGAAAAATTAGTTTTTCAAAAAAGGACAATCTGGATCTACTCAAAATGACATTCTCTACATAACCAATTTCTCGGATTTTTCATAAAAAGATTCAAAAAATTTGCTCATATTACCTCTATTGCTTCTACTTTTCAAAAAATCTATTGTTTTCAAGGACAACTTATTTTTTCAAAAACGAACGATCTAGGTCTGTTTACCACATGAGCACCTATAAAACGCATATTTTTTATTTTCACAAAAAAAATTGTTTCATAGATTCTATTTTTGAGGGGTTCTTGCATGTTGGTGAAAATCCATGTATAGAATGCACACCTACAGTGTAATCCACAATCCTAGTCACAAAAGTTTATTGAATTCCCACAAAAACTCAAACATGAGTGGTTTCATAAATGTGGCTATAACTCAACAAAAAATGAAGGTTCGGGAAAGGCGATAGAAAATACGCCTATAGAATGTACAACTACAGTGTAATCCACAAGCATAGTCACCAAAGTTGATCTATGCCCACGAAAACACAAAATCGACTGGTTTTCTAAATGGGGCTATAACTCAACAAAAAATGAAGGTTCGCGAAATGCGGTAAGAAATAAACATACAAAATGGGCTATTACAGTGCAATGCACAATCATAGTCACCAAAGTTGATCGATGGCCCACGAAAACATAAACTTGAGTGGTTTCCTAAATGCAACTATAACTCAACTGAAAATGAAAGTTCACAAAAGCTGATAGAAAATACGTGTACAAAATGAAAAACTATAGTGAAATCCACATTCGTAGTCACCAAAGTTGATCGATGGACCATGAAAACTCAAACACGAGGATTTTCCTAAATGCGACTATAACTCAACAAAAAATAAAGGTTCGTGAAAGGCGATTAAAAATATGTGTACAAAATGCACAACGACAACACAATGCACAATTATAGTCACCAAAGTTGATTGATGGCCCACAAAAACTCAAACATGAGCAGTTTCCTAAATGTGGATATAACTCAAAAAAATCAAGGTTTGTGAAAGGTGATAGAAAATACACATATAAAATGCACAAGTATAGTGTAATTCACAAGCATAGTCACCAAAGTTGATTGCTGGCCCACAAAAACTCAAACACAAGTGGTTTCCTAAATGCAGCTATAACTAACCAAAAAATGAAGGTTCGTGAATGGCATTTAAAAATATGTGTATAGAATGTACAACTAAAATACAATCCACAATCGTAGTCACCAAAGTTGAATGATGGCCCATAAAAACTCAAACATCAGCAGTTTCCTAAATACAACTATAACTCAAAAAAAAATGAAGGTTCGCAAAAGGCAATAGAAAATATGTGTATAGAATGTACAACTATAGTGTAATCCACAATGGTAGTCACCAAAGATGATTGATGGCCCACGAAAATTCAAACTCGAGTGGTTTTCCTAAATGTGGCTATTACTCAACAAAAAATGAAGGTTCACAAATCGTGATAGAAAATACACATACATAATGGACAACTATAACGCAATCCACAATCATAGTCACCAAAGTTGATTTTTAATTTTCCTAAAAATAAATTGTATCATAGATTCTATTTTTGAGGGGTTCTTGCATGTTGGTGAAAAATTAGTTTTTCGTAAAAAGGATGATCTGGGTTTACTGAGAACAACATTCTCTACAAAACTCATTTCTCATATTTTTCATAAAAAGATTGAAAAAATTTGCCTTTATTACCTCTACTGCTTCTACATTTCAAATAAATCTCTTTTTCAAGAGCAACTTATGTTTTCAAAGAACGGACGATCTGGTTTTCTTTACCACACGAGGACTTACAAAACCCATATTTCGATTTTTCCAAAAAAATAATAATTGTAGATTCTATTTTTGAGGGTTTCTTGCATGTTGGTGAAAAATTAACTTTACGAAAAAAGGATGATCTGTGTCTAATAAGAATAACATTGTCTATAAAACACATTACTCAGATTTTTCAAAAGAGAAAAAAAAAAAAAAATTGCCTATGTAACCTCTACTAGTGCTTTTCAAAAAAATCTATCTTTTTTAAGAACAATTATTTTTTCAAAAAACAGACGATCTCAGTCCATGCTCACATGAGCACCTATAAAACCCATATTTTCAATTTTCCCAAAAAAATGTGTTGTAGGTTCTATTTTTGAGGGGTTCTTGCATGTTGGTGAAAAAATAGTTTTTCAAAAAAACGACAATCTAGGTTTACTTAGAACAACATTCTCTACCAAACCCATTTTTCAAATTTTTCATAAAAAGATTCAAAAAACTTTCCTTTGTTACATCTAATATTTCTACTTTTAAAAAAAATTATCTTTTTAAAAAACAAATAACTCCAAAAATTGAACGATCTAGGTCTTTTAAGCACACGAGCACCTATAAAACCCCATATTGTTGATTTTTTCAAAAAAAATTGTTTCATGGATTCTATTTTTGAGGAGTTCTTGCATGTTGTTGAAAAATTAGTTTTCCTCAAAAATGAGGATCTAGGTTTACTCAAACTAACATTCTCTACAAAACACATTTCTTAGGTTTTTCATAAAAAGATGCAAAAAAGTTGCCTTTGTTACCTCTACTGCTTCCACTTTTCAAAAAAATCTATCTTTTTCAAAAACAAATAATTTCAAAATACAGACGATCTGGGTCTCTTTAGCACATGAGCATCTATAAAACCCATATTTTCGATTTTATCAAAAAAAAATTGTTTCGTAGATTCTATTTTTGAGGGGTTCTTGCATGTTGGTGAAAAATTAGTTTTTGAAAAAACAGACGATCTATATTTACTCAGAATGACATTCTCTACAAAACCCATTTCTCAAATTTTTCATAAAAAGATTCAAAAAATTTGCCTCTGTTACCTATACTATATCTACTTTTCAAAAAATCTATCTTTTTCAAAAAATAGACGATTTGAATTTCTTTAGCACACAATCACCTATAAAATATTTTCAATTTTCCAAAAAAACATTGTTTCGTAGATTCTATTTTTGAGGGGTTCTTGCATGTTGGTCAAAAATTAGTTTTTTGAAAAAAGGACGATCTAGGTCTACTTAGAATGACATTCTCTACAAAACCCATTGCTCGGATTTTTCATAAAAAAGATTAATTTTTTTTTCCTATATTACCTCTATAGCTTCTAGGTTTCAAAAAATCTATCTTTTTTTACAACAACCTATTTTGTTAAAAATGAATGTTCTGGGTCTCTATATTAGACGAGCACCTATAAAACTCATATTTTTGAATTTAACAAAAAAAATTGTTTCATAGATTCTATTTTTGAGGGGTTCTTGCATTTTGGTAATAATACATGTATAGAATGCACACCTACAATGTAATCCACAATTGTAGTCATCAAAGTTAATAGATGGCCCACAAAAACTAAAACATGAGCGGTTTCCTTAATGCGGCTATAACTAAACAAAAAATGAAGGTTCATGAAAGGCGATAGAAAATACACATATAGAATTCACAACTACAATGCAATCCACAATTGTAGTCACCAAAATTGATCAATGGTCCAAAAAAACTCAAAAACAAGTAGTTTCATATGTGTGGCTATAACTCAACGAAAAATGAAGGTTTGCGAAAGGCGATACAAAATACGTGTATAGCTGCATTTAGGAAACTACTCGTGTTTGAGTTTTTGTGGGCCATCGATCAATTTTGGTGAGTATGATTATGGATTGCACTATAGTTGTCGATTTTTTAGATGTGTATTTTCTATAGCCTTACACGAATTTTTTTTTTTTTTGAGTTATAGCCACATTTAGGAAACTGCTCGAGATTGAGTTTTCGTGGGCCATCAATCAACTTTGGTGACTACACTTGTGGATTACACTATAGTTGTCCATTCTATACACGTATTTTCTATCACTTTTCGCAAACCTTCATTTTTTGTTGAGTTATAGCCAGAGTTAGGAAACCACTCGTGTTTGAGTTTTCATGGGCCATCGTTCAACTTTGGTTACTACGATTTTGGATTGCACTGTAGTTGTCCATTTTGTACGTGTATTTTTTATCGCCATTTGTGAACCTTCATTTTTTGTTGAGTTATAGCCACATTTAGGAAACCCGCTCGAGTTTGAGTTTTCGTGGGCCATCGATCAACTTTGGTGACTACGCTTGTGGATTGCACTATTGTTGCCCATTTTGTATGTGAATTTTCTATCTCCTTTTGCAAACCTTCATATTTTTTTGAGTTATAGCCCCATTTAGCAAACCGCTTGATTTTGAGTTTTTGTGGGCCATTGATCAACTTTGGTTACTACGTTTGTGGATTACATTGTAGTTGTGCTTTCTATATGCATATTTTCTATCGCCTTTTGCGAACCTTCATTTTTTGTTGAGTTATAGCCGCATTTAGGAAAACACTCATGTTTAAGTTTTCGTGGGCCATCTATCAACTTTGGTGACTACGCTTGTGGAGGCAATTTTTTTGTATCTTTTCAAGAAAAATCCGAGAAATGGGTTTTTAAGAGAATGTCGTTCTGAGTAGACCTAGATCGTCCTCTTTTTGAAAAACTAATTATTCACCACATGTAAGAACCCCTCAAAAATATAATCTACTATATAATTTATTTTTCGGAAAGTCGAAAATATGGGTTTTATAGGTGCACATGTGCTGAAAGATGCAAATCGTCCATTTTTTGAAAAATAAGTTGTTTTTCAAAAGGATTGATTTTTTTGAAAAGTAGTAGAGAGGTAACATAGGAAAAACATTTAAAGCTTTTTATGAAAAATCTGAGAAATGGGTTTTGTAGAGAATGTTATTATGATTAGACCGATATCGTCCTTTTTTTGAAAAGCTAAATTTTTCACTAACATGCAAGAACTCCTCAAAAATTGAATTGACGAAACAATATTTTTTGAGAAAATTGAAATATGGGTTTTATATGTGCTCGTGTGCTCAGGAGACCCAAGTCATCTATTTTTTGAAAAAAAAATGTTTTTGAAAAAGATAGATTTGTTTCAAAAGTAGAAGCAGTAGAGGTAACATATGAAATTTTTCAAAAAGATAGAAGTTTTTGAAAAGTAGAAGTAGAGGAAACATAGGACTATTTTTTCAATCTTTTTATGAAAAATGGGATAAATGGGTTTTGTAGACAATGTCATTTTGAGTAAACCCAAATCGTCATTTTTTTGAAAAACTAATATTTCAACAACATGCAAGAACCCATCAAAAATAGAATCTATGAAACATTTTTATTTTTGAAAATTTGAAATATGGCTCTGATAGGTGCCCGTCTGTTAAAGAGACCCAGATCCTCCGTTTTTTGAAAAAATAAGTTATTCTTGAAAAAGATACTTTTTTTTTAAAGTAGGAGAAGTAGAGGTAACAAAGGTAAATTCTTTGAACCTTTTTATGAAAAATCTAATAAATGGGTTTTGTAGAGAATGTCGTTCTGAGTAGACCCGGATCGTCCTTTTTTCGAAAAAATAAATTTTCACCAACATGCAAGAACCTCTCAAAAATTGAATCTACGAAACGATTTTATTTGGGGAAATTGAAAATATGGGTTGAATAGGTACTCGAGAGCTAAAGAGGCCCAGATCATCTGTTCTTTGAAAAGATAAGTTGTTTTTCAAAAGGATATATATTTTTGAAAAGTAGAAGTAGAGGTAACAGAGGCAAATTTTTTCAATTTTTTTTATGAAATATCTGACAAATGGGTTTTGTAGAGAATGTCATTCTGGGTAGACCCAAATCGTACTCTTTTCGAAAAACTTATTTTTCACCAGCTTGCAAGAACCCCTCAAAAATAGAATCTACAAACCAATTTTTTTGGGAAAATTCAAAAGTATCGGTTTTATAGGTGCTTGTGTGCTAATAATAACCAAATCATCTATTTTTGAAAAAATATGTTTTTTTTTTTAAATTGATTTTTTTGAAAAGTAGAACCAGAAGACGTAATAGAGTCAAATTTTTTGAATCTTTTTATTAAAAAAATGAGAAATGGGTTCCCTAGAGATTGTTGTTCTAAGAAAACCTAGATTGTCGTCTTTTTGAAAAGCTAATTTTTCACCAACATGCAAAACCCCTCAAAATTCGAATCTATGAAACAATTTTAATTAGGAAAATCGAAAATATGAGTTTTATATGTGCTCGAGAGCTAAAGAGACCCAAATCATCCATTTTTTAAAAAAGTTGTGCATGAAAAGGATAGTGTTTTTTAAAAGTAGAAGCAGTAGAGGTAACAAATGCAAATTTTTTGAATTTTTTTGTGAAATATCTAAGAAATGGGTTTTGTAGAGAATGTAATTCTGAGTAGACTCAAATAATCCTTTTTTTGAAAAATCTAATTTTTCACCAACATGCAAGAACCCTTCAAAAATAGAATCTACAAAACAATTTTTTTTGAAAATTCAAAATATTGCTTTTATAGGTGCTCGTGTGCTAAAAATCCAGATCGTTCATTTTTTGAAGAAATAAGTTGTTTTTGGAAAAAAAATAGATGTTTTTGAAAAGTAGAAGCAGTAGAGGTAACAAAGGGAATTTTTTTTAATCTTTTTATGAAAAATCTGGGAAATGGGATATATAGAGAATGTTGTTATGAGTAGATCCAGATTGTCCTCTTTTCAAAAAACTAATTTTTCACCCACATGCAAATACTCCTCAAAAATAGAATCTACGAAACAATTGTTTTTGGGAAAATCTAAATATGGGTTTTATATGTGCTCGTGTGCTCAAGAGACCCTAATCATCTATTTTTTGAAAAAAATAGTTGTTTTTGAAAAAGATAGACCTTTTTAAAAAGTAGAAGTAGTACTGGTAATAGAGGCAATTTTTTTGAATCCTTTTATGAAAAATCGAAGAAATCAGTTTTGTAGAGAATGTCATTCTGAGTAGACCCATATCGTCCTCTTTGGGAAAACAAAAAATATCAGTTTTATAGGTTCTAGTCTACTGAAGAGACCCAAATTGTCCATTTTTTGAAAAAATAATTTGTTCTTGAATAAGATAGATTTTTTTGAAATGCAGAAGCAATAGAGGTAATAAAGGCAATTTTTTTGAATTTTGTGAACCTTCATTGTTCAATAAGTTATAGCTTCACTTAGGAAACTGCTTTTGTTGGAGTTTTTGTGGGCCATTGATCAACTTTGGTGACTACGATATTGGATTGCATTGTTGTTGTCCATTCTATATGCATATTTTCTATCGCTTTTTGTGAACATTCATTTTTTGTTGAGTTATAGCTGTATTTAGGAAACCGCTCATATTTGAGTTTTTGTGGTCTATCTATCAACTTTGGTGACTATGATTCTACAATGTATTATAGTTGTGCTTTATGTGTGCATATTTCTAATTGCCTTTCACAAACCTTCATGTTTTGTTGAGTTATAGTCACATTTAGGAAAACACTCGTGTTTGAGTTTTTGTGTGTGATCGATCAAGTTTCGTAACTACGATTGTGAACTACACTTTAGTTGTGCATTCTATATGTGTATTATCTATCGACTTTTGTGAACCTTTATTTTTCATTGAGTTATAGCCGTACTTAGTAAACCGGTCAACTTTGGTGACTACGATTGTACATTGCACTGTAGTTGTCCATTTTGTATGTGTATTTTCTATCATCTTTCATGAACCTTCATTTTTTGTTGTGTTGTAGCCGCATTTTGGAAACCACGATTGTGGATTGCACTGTAGTTGTCTATTTTGTTCACGTATTTTCTATCGCCTTTCACAAACCTTCATTTTTTTGAGTTATAGCCGCATTTAGGAAACCGCTCGAGTTTGAGCTTTTGAGGGCCATTTATCAATTTTGGTCAGTACGCTTGTGGATTACACTGTAGTTGTGCATTCTATACACGTATTTTCTATCACCTTTCACGAACCTTTTTTTTTTGTTGACTTATAGCCGCATTTAGGAAACCTCTCGAGTTTGAGTTTTTGTGGGCTATCGATCGACTTTGGTGACATCGCTTATGGATTACATTGTAGTTGTGCATTCGATCAACTTTGGTGACTACGATTGTGTTTTCAGGGGCCATCAATAAACTTTGGTGACTACGACTGTGGATTACAATGTAATTGTGCATTCTATAAGCATATTGTCTATCCCCTTTCGTGAACCTTCATTTTTCATCGAGTTATAGCCACACTTAGGAAACCGTTCCTATTTGACTTTTCGTGGGCCATCAGTCAATTTTGGTGATTGCAATTGTGGATTGCACTGTAGTTCTCCCTTATGTACACATTTTTTCTATCGCCTTTCACAAACATTCTTTTTTTGTTGAGTTATAAACACATTTAGGAAACCGCTCATGTTTGACTTTTCGTGGGCCATCAATCAACTTTGGTGACTACAATTGTGAATTGCAGTATAGTTTTCTATTTTGTACACTTATTTTCTATTGCCTTTCATGAACCGTTATTTTTTGTTGAGTTATAGGCGCATTTACAAAACCTCTCTTGTTTGAGTTTTCATGGACCATCGATCAACTTTGGTTACCACACTTATGGATTACACTATAATTGTGCGTTCAATACGCGTATTTTCTATTTCCTTTCGCAAACCTTCATTTTTTGTTCAGTTATACCCACATTTAGGAAAACACTCATGTTTCAATTTTTTTGGGCCATCTATTAGGTTTGGTGACTACGATTGTCGATTACAATGTAGTTGTGCATTCTATACACTTATTTTCTATCGCCTTTCGCGAACCTTCATTTTTCATTTAGTTATAGCCGCATTTAGGGAAATGCTCGTGTTTGAGCTTTCATGGGCCATCAATAAATTTTGGTGAATACGATTGTGGATTACATTGTAGTTGTGCGTTGTATACACGTATTTTCTATCATCTTTTGTTGAGTTATACCAGTAGTTAGGAAACTGCACATGTTTGAGTTTTCATGGGCCATAAATCGACTTTGGTGACTACGATTGTGCATTGCACTGTCAACTTTAATTTTCTATCGCCTCTTGTGAACATTAATTTTTTGTTGAGTTATAACCACCCTTAGGAAATCGCTCGTGTTTCATTTTTAGTGCGCAATTGATCAATTTTGATGACTACGGTTGTGTATTACACTATAGTTGTGTATTTTATACACATATTTTCTATCGCCTTTCGCGAACCTTCATTTTTTGTTGAGTTATAGGCGTATTTACGAAACCGCTCATGTTTGAGTTTTTGTCGGCCATCAATCAACTTTGGTGACTACAATTGTGGATTGCACTATAGTTGTGCATTATGTAAGCATATTTTTAATCATTTTTCATGAACCTCCATTTTTGAAAACGCTCACGTTTGAGTTTTTGTGGGCCATCGTGGTGTCTACGATTGTGCATTACACTGTAGTTGGTGCCAATCGTAGTCACCAAAGTTAATCGATGGCTCACAAAAACTTAAACATGAGCGGTTTACTAATTGCGGCTATAACTCAAAAAAAATTGAACCTTCGTGAAAGGTGATAGAAAATACAAATATAGAATGTACAATTACAATGTAATTCACAACCGTATTCACCAATGTTGATGGATGGCCAATAAAAATGTAAACAAAAGTGTTTTCCTAAATGCGGCTATAACTCAGCAAGAAATGAAGGCTCGTGAAAGGCATTTAAAAATATGCGTACAAAATACACAACCATAGTATAATCCACAATCGTAGTCACCAAAGTTGATCGATGGCCCAAAATAACTTAAACATGAGCGGTTTCCTAAATACTGGTATAACTTAAGAAAAAATGAAGTTTCGCAAAAGGCGATAGAAAATACGCATATAGAATGCAAAACTGCAGTGTAATCCACAAACGTAGTCGCCAAAGTTGATTGATGGACCATCTTGTTTGAGTTTTTGTGGGCCATCGATCAACTTTGGTGATTACAATTGTGGACTGTACTATAGTTGTGCATTTTGTACGCATATTTTAATTGCCTTTCATGAACATTTATTTTGTGTTGAGTTATAGCCGCATTTAGGAAAACGCTCGTGATTCAATTTTCTATTGCCTTTTGCTAACCTTCATTTTTTGTCGAGTTATAGCTGCATTTAGGAAATAGCTCATGTTTGAGTTTTTTTGGCCATTGATCAACTTTGGTGACTATGATTGTGGATTGTACTGTAGTTGTCCATTCTTGACCCATATTTTCTATCGCCCTTTCACGAACCTTCATTTTTTTTAGTTATAGCCGCATTTAGGAAACCGCTCGTGTTTGAGATTTATTGGGCCATCAGTCAACTTTGGTGACTACGATTGTGGATTACACTTATTTTCTATAAGCGTACTTTCTATCGCCTTTCACGAACCTTCATTTTTCGTTGAGTTATAGTTGCATTTAGTAAACTGCTTGTGTTTGAGTTTTCGTGGGCCATCGATCAAATTTGGTGACTACGAATTTGGATTACACTTTAGTTGTTCATTCTATACATGTAGCTTCTATCGCCTTTCATGAACACTCATTTTTTTAAAATTATAGCCACATTTAGGAAAACTCTCATGTTTGAGTTTTTGTGTTCCATCAATCAACTTTGGTGACTATGACTATTGATTGTACTATAGGTTTGCATTCTGTATGCATATTTTTTATCATCTTTCATGAACCTTAATTTTTTCTTAAGTTATAGCCGCATTTAGGAAAAGGCTTAATGGCCTACGAAAAACTCAAATACGAGCACTTTCTAAAAGACAGCTATAACTCAACAAAAAATGAAGGTTTATGAAAGTGATTAAAAATATGGGTACAAAATGCACAACTATATAGTACAATACACTATCGTCATCAAAAAAGTTGATCAATGTCTCACAAAAGCTCAAACTCAAGCGGTTTCTTAAATGCAGTTATAACTCAACAAAAAATCAAGTTTCGTGAAAGGAGATAGAAAATATGTGTATAGAATGGAGAACTACAATACAGTCGACAATCGTAGTCACAAAAGTTGATCGATCACCCACGAAAACTCAAACACGAGCTGTTTCCTTAGTGGCGATATAACGCAATGAAAAAATAAAGTTTTACAAAAGGCAATAGAAGATACACGTACAAAATGCACAATCACAGTGTAATCCACAATTGTAGTCACAAAAGTTGATAGATGGCCCACAAAAACTCAAACCCGAGCGTTTTCCTAAAAGTGGTTATAACTCAACAAAAAATGAAGGATTGTGAAACGTCATTAAAAATGTGTAAAAAATGCAAAAGATGAGCGGTTTCTAAATGCATGTATAACTCAACAAAAAATGAAGGTTTACGAAAGGCGATTTAAAATATGCATATAGAATGCACAATTAAAGTTTAATGCACAAGCGTAGTCACCAAAGTTGATCAATGGCCCACAAAATCTCAAACATGAGAAGTTTCCTAAATGCGGCTATAACTCAACAAAAAATGAAGGTTCGCAAAGGGCGATAGAAAATATGCGTATAGAATGCACACTAAAGTATAATCCACAAGCGTAGTCACCAAAGCTGATCGATGGCCCATGAAAACTCAAACACGAGTGGTTTCATAAGTGTTGCTATAACTCGACGAAAAATGAAGGTTCGCGAAAAGTAGTAGAAAATAGGCACATAGAATACACAAGTACAATACAATCCACAATCGTAATTATCTAAAGTTGATTGATGGCCAACAAAAACTCAAACATGAGCGGTTTCCTAAATGTGGCTATAACTCGACAAAAGATGAAAGTTCATGAAAAGCGATTAATAATATGGGTACATAATGCACAACTACAGTACAATCCACAATCATAGTCATGAAAGTTAATCGATGGCCCACAAAAATTAAAACATGACCAGTTTCCTAAATGTGGCTAGAACTCTACAAAAAATGAAGGTTCGCAAAAGGCGATAGAAAATTCATTTATAGAATGCAAAACTATAGTGTGATCGACAATCGTAGAAACAAAAGTTGATCGATCGCCCACAAAAATTCAAACTCGAGTGGTTTCTAAATGCGGCTATAACTTAACAAAAAATGAAGGTTCGCGAAACACGATAGAAAATATGTGTACATAATGGACAACTACAGTGCAATCCACAATCATAGTCACCAAAGTTGATCGATGGCCCACGAAGATTCAAACACGAGCATCAATCAATCAACATTGGTGACTACGATAGTGGATTACACTGTAGTTGTCCATTCTATACACGTATTTTCTATCGCCTTTCACGAACCTTCATTTTATGTTCAGTTATAGCCGCATTTAGGAAACCGTTCATTTTTGAGTTTTTTTGTCGGCCATCAATCAACTAAGGTGACTACGATTGGGGATTGCACTATAGTTGTGCATTTTGTATGCATATTTTTAATCGCCTTTTATGAAACTTGATTTTTTGTTGAGATATAGTTGCATTTACGAAAACACTCGTGTTTGAGTTTTCATCCACCATCGATCAACTTTGATGACTACAATTATGGATTACACTAAAGTTGTGCATTCTGTACACGTATTTTCTATTGCCTTTTGCAAAGCTCTATATTTTTTTGAGTTATAGCTGCATTTAGGAAACCGCTCGAGTTTGAGTTTCCGTGGGTCATCAATCAACTTTGGTGACTACAATTGTGGATTGTATTGTAGTTGTGCATTCTGTATGCATATTTTTAACCGCTTTTCAGAAACCTTTGTTTCTTCTTGAGTTATAGTTGTATTTAGGAAACCGCTCGTATTTGAGTTTTTCCTATTCATCGATCAACTTTGATGACTAGAATTGTGGATGGCACTGTAGTTGTCCAATCTATACACGCATTTTCTATTGCCTACGAATATTCACTTTTCATTAAGTTAAAGTCGCATTTAGGAAACTACTCGTCTTTGAATTTTCGTAGGCCATCGATCAACTTTGGTGACTACCCTTGTGGATTACACTGTGGTTGTCCATTCTACACACGTATTTTCACCAAGATGCAACAACCCCTCAAAAATAGAATCTACGAAACAATTTTTTTTGGGAAAATAAAAAATATGGGTCTTATAGGTGCTTGTATGCTAAAGAGACCCAGATTGTCTATTTTTTGAAAATATAAGTTGTTCTTGAAAAGCATAGATTTTTTTAAAAGTAGAGCAGTAGAGGTAATGGAGGTAAATTTTTTGAATCTTTTTATGAAAAATCCGAGAAATGGGTTTTGTAGAGAATGTCGTTCTGAGTAAACCCAGATCGTCTTCTTTTCGAAAAACTAATTATTCACCAACATGCAAGAACCCCTAAAAAATATAATCTACAATACAATTTATTTTTGGGAAAGTAAAAAATATGGGTTTTATAGGTGCACATGTGTTGAAACATGCAAATCATCCATTTTTTCAAAACATAAGTTGTTTTTGAAAAAGATTAATTTTTTTGAAATTATAGAGGTAACATAGGAAAAAAAATTAAAATATTTTTATGAAAAATCTGAGAAATGGGTTTTGTAGAGAATGTTATTATGATTATACCCATATTATCCTCTTTTTGAAAACCTAATTTTCACCAACAAACAAGAACTCCTCAAAAATAGAATCCACGAAACAATATTTTTCGGGAAAATTGAAATATGGATTTTATATGTGCTTGTGTGCTCAATACACCCAAATTGTCTGTTTTTTGAAAAAATAAGGTTTTGAAAAGGATAGATTTGTTTGCAAAGTAGAAGCAATAGAGGTAACATAGGAATTTTTTTTGAATCTTTTTATGAAAAATGGGATAAATGGATTTTGTAGACAATGTCATTCTGAGTAGACCCAAATCATCTTTTTTTCGAAAAACTAATATTTCACCAAAGTTGATCGATGGCCAATGAAAACTCAAACACAAGTAGTTTCCTAAGTGCGGCTATAACTCAACGAAAAATGAAGGTTCACGAAAGCTGATAGAAAATACCCGTATAGAATGGACAACTGCAGTGTAATCCACAATTGTAGTCACCAAAGTTGACCGATGGCCCACGAAAACTCAAACACGATAATTTTCCTAAATGTGTCTAAAACGCAACAAAAAATGAAGGTTAGAGAAAGGCAATTAAAAACTACTGTACAATCCACAATCGTAGTCACCAAGGTTGATTGATGGCCCACAAAAACTCAAACATGAGCTGTTTCCTAAATGCGACTATAACTCAATCAAAAATGAAGGTTCAATGAAAAATGAAGGTTCACGAAAGGTGATAGAAAATATGCATTTACAATGCACAACTACAGTGCAATCCATAATCGTAGTCACCAAAATTGATCGATGGCCCACGAAAACTCAAACACGAGCGGTTTGCTAAATGGGGCAATATTACTCAACAAAAAATGATGGTTCGCAAAGGGCGATAGAAAATTAGTATTCATAATTCACAACTTCATTGTAATCCTCAATCATAGTCACACAAATTGATCAATATCCCATGAAATGCAAACACGGCCAGTTTCCTAAATGCAGCTTTAACTCACGAAAAAGTGAAGGTTCACAAAAGGCGATAGAAAAGACGCTTACAAAATGGACAACTACAGTACAATCCACAATCGTAGTCACCAAAGTTCATTGATGGCCCACAAAAACACAAATATGTGCGGTTTCCTAAATGTTGCTATAACCGAACAAAAAATGAAGGTTCGTGAAAGGTGATAGAAAACACGCGTAATCCACAAGCGTACTCATGAAAGTTGATTGATGGCCCATTTAAAATAGAACACGTATGGTTTCCTAAATGCGGCTATAACTCAACATAAAATGAAGGTTCACATAAGGCAATAGAATATACAAGTACATAACGGACAATTATAGTGGAATCCACAATCATAGTCAGCAAAGTTGATCGATGACCCATGAAAACTCAAACATGAGCGGTTTCCTAAGTGCGGCTAAAACTCAACAAAAAATGAAGGTTCGCGAAAGGCAATAGAAAATACGCATATAGAATAAACAACTATAGTGTAATCCACAACCATAGTCACCAAGTTGATCGATGGCCCACACAAACTCAAACCCAAGCGATTTCCTAAGTGCGTCTATAACTGAACAAAAAATGAAGGTTTGCAAAAGATGATAGAAACTACTCATATAGAATGCACAACTAGAGTATAATCCACAATCGTAGTCTCCAAAGCTGATTGTTGGCTCATGAAAACTAGAACACGTGCGGTTTCCTAAATGCGTTTATAACTCAACAAAAAATGAAGGTTCACATAAGGTGATAGAAAATACAAGTACAGAATGAACAACTATAGTTGAATCCACAATCATATTCAACAAAGTTGATCGATGACCCATGAAAACTCAAACACGAGTGGTTTCCTAAGTGTAGCTAAAAACTCAATAAAAAATGAAGGTTCATGAAAGGCGATAGAAAATACGCATATAGAATGCACAATTCAATGTAATCCACAATCGTAACCACCATAGTTGATCGATGACCCACACAAACTCAAACATGAGTAGTTTCTTAAATGTAGATATAACTCAACAAAAAATGAATGTTCAGGAAAGGAAATAGAAAATACATCTATAGAATGCATAACTATAGTGTAACCCACAACTGTAGTCACCAAAGTTGATCAGTGGCCCACAAAAACTCAAAAGCGAGTGGTTTACTAAATGCAGTTATAACTCAACAAAAAATGAGGGTTCGTGAAAGGCGAGTAAAAATATGCATACAAAATACACAACTACAGTACAATCCAAAATCGTACACAAGAAAGTTGATTGATGGCCCACAAAAATTCAAAAATGAGCAGTTTCCTAAATGCGGCTATAACTCAACAAAAAATGAAGGTTCGCGATAAGCAATAGAAAATACACATAGATAATGTCAACTTTTAGCACAATCCATAACTGTAGTCACCAAAATTGATCAATAGTCCAACAAAACTCAAACCCGAGTGATTTAGTGTGTATATAACTCAACAAAAAAGAAGGTTTGGAAAAGGTGATAGAAAATATGCATATAGAATGCACAACTACAGTATAATCCACAATCGTAGTCACCAAAGTTGATCATTGGCCCACGAAAACTCAAACACGAGCCGTTTCTTGAATGTGGCTATAACTCAACAAGAAATGAAGGTTCGCGAAAGGCGACAAAAAAGTCAAGTATAGAACATGAACAACTATAGTGTAATTCAAAATTATCGTCACCAAAGTTGATCGATGGGCCACGAAAATTCGAACTCAAACGGTTTCCTAAATTTGGCTATAACTCAATGGAAAATGAAGGTTCACGAAAGGTGATAAAAAATACACTTACAGAATGGACAACTATAGTGCAATCCACAATCGTAGTTACCATAATTCATTGATGGCCCACAAATACTCAAACACGAGCAATTTCCTAAGTGCGTGTATAACTCAACGAAAAATGAACGTTCACGAAAAGTGATAGAAACTACATGTATAGCAATGCACAACTACATGCAATCCATAATCATAGTCACCAAAGTTGATTGATGATCCAAAGAAACACAAACATGAGTGGTTTCATAAATGCAGCTATAACTCAACAAAATGAAGGTTTGTGAAAGGCAATAGAAAATACGCGAATAAAATGCACAACTATAGTTTAATTCACATGTGTAGTCACCAAAGTTGATTGATGGCCCACAAAAGCTCAAATACGAGCAGTTTCCTCAATGTGGTTATAACTCAACAAAAGATTAAGGTTCACAAAATGCGATAGAAAATTTTCATTCATAATGCACAACTATAGTGCAATCCACAATCATAGTCACCAAAGTTGATCGATGGCCCACGAAAACGCAAACATGAGTTGTTTCCTAAGTGCACCTATAACTCAACGAAAAATGAAGGTTCACGAAAGGCAATAAAAAATATGCATATATAATGCACAACTTCAGTGTAATCCACAATTGTCATCGCCAAAGATGATCGATGGTCCACGAAAACTCAAACACGAGCGTTTTCCTAAATGCAGATATAACTAAACAAAAAATGAAGGTTCGTGAAAAGTGATTAAAAATATACGTACAAAATGCATAAGTACAATACAATCCACAATCATAGTAATCAAAGTTGATCGATGACCCATGAAAACTCAAACACGAGTGGTTTCCTAAGTATGGCTATAACTCAACAAAAAATGAAGGTTCACGAAAGGCGATAGAATGCACAGCTACAGTGTAATCAACAATCGTAGTCACCAGTGTTGATTGATGGAACACAAAAACTGAAACACAAGCACTTTTCCAAATGTGGCGATAACTCAACTAAAAATGAAGGTTCGTGAAAGGCGATTAAAAATATGTGTACAAAATATACAAGTACAGTACAATCCACAATCGTAGTCACCAAAGTTGATGAATGGCCCCGAAAAACTCAAACATCAGCGGTTTGCTAATTGTTGCTATAACTCAATAAAAAATGAAGGTTCACAAAAGGCGATAGAAAATATGCATATAGAATGCACAACTATATTCCAATCCACAATCCTAGTCACCAAAGTTGACGATGGCCCACAAAAACACAAACACGAGTAGTTTCTTAAATGCGGCTGTAACTCAACAGAAAAATAAAGTTGACAAAAAGCAATAGAAAATACGTGTATAGAATGGACAACTACAGTGCAATCCACAATCGTAGTCACCAAAGTTGATTGATGGCCCACGAAAACTCAAACACGAATGGTTTCCTAAATGCGGCTATAACTCAACAAAAATTGAAGGTTTACGAAATGCAATAGAAAATATGCAAACATAATGGATAACTACAGTACAATAAACAATTATAGCCACCAAAGTTGATCGATGGCCCACAAAAACTCAAACTTGAGCAGTTTACTAAATGCGGCTATAACTCAACTAAAAATGAATGTTCGAGAAAGGAGATAGAAAATTTGCATTTAGAATGCACAACTAGTGTGCAATCCACAATCATAGTCACCAAAGTTGATCTATGACACAAGAAAATTCAAACACAAGCCGTTTCCTAAGTGCAGCTATAACTCAACAAAAAATGAAGGATTTTGAAAGGTGATAGAAAATACGTGTAAAGAATGCAAAACTACAGTTGAATCCATAATTGTAGTCACCAAAGCTGATCGATAGCCAATGAAAATTCAAACTCAAGCATGTTCCTAAATGCGGCTATAACTCAACAAAAATTGAATGTTCATGTAAGGTGATTAAAAATATGTGTATCGAATGTACAACTATAGTACAATCCATAATCGTAGTCACCAAAGTTAATCGATGGCCCACGAAAACTCAAACACAAGCGTTCTCCCAAATGCGGCTATACCTCAACAAAAATGAAGGATCGTGAAAGGCGATTCAAAATATGCATAGATAATGCACATCAATAGTAAAATCCACAATCTTAGTTACCAATGTTGATCGATGGCTTAGAAACTCTCAAACATGATTAGTTTGCTAATTGCAGCTATAACTCAACAAAAAATAAATGTTCATGAAAGGTGATAGAAAATACGGGTATAGAACGCACAACTAAAGTATAATCCACAATTGTAGTCACCAAAGTTTATCGATGGCCCACGAAAACTCAAACACAACTATTTTCCTAAGTGCAACTATAAATTAAAAAAAATGAAGGTTCACGAAGTTGATATAAAATATGCGTATAGAATGCACAACTACAATCTAATCCACAATTGTAGTCACCAAAGTTGATTGAGGGCCCACAAAAACTCAAACATGCGCGGTTTCTTAAAAGCCGCTATAACTCAACAAAAAATGAATGTACATGAAAGGCGATAGAATATACACGTAATAAATGGACAACTGTAGTGCAATCCACAATTGTAGTTATGAAAGTTGTTGATGTCCCACGAAAACTCAAACATGAGCGGTTTCCTAAATGCTCCTATAACTCAACAAAAAATGAAGGTTCATGAAAGTCCATAAAAAATACGTGTATGGAATGCACAACTACAGTGTAATCCACAAGCGTAGTCACCGAAGTTGATCGATGGCCCACAAAAATTCAAACACGTGCAATTTCCTAAATATGGTTATAATTCAACAAAAAATGAAGGTTTGTGAAAGGCAATAGAAAATTAGCATTGATAATGCACAAACATAGTCGAATCCACAAAGGTAGTTCCCAAAATTGATTGCTGGTCTACGAAAACTCAAACATGAGCGATTTCCTAAATTAAGCTATAATTAATCTAAAAATGAAGCTTTGTGAAAAGCGATTAAAAATATGCGTACAAAATGTACAACTACAGTACAATCCACAACCGTAGTCACCAAATTTTATTGATGGCGCATGAAAACTCAAATTCGAGCGGTTTCCTAAATGTGGCTATAACCCAACAAAAAATGAAGGTTCATGAAAGGTGATAGAAAATACAAGTATATAATGCATAACTGTAGTGTAATCCACAAGCGTAGTCACCAAATTTGATGGATGGCCCACGAAAACTCAAACTCGAGCGGCTTCTTAAATGCAGCAATAACATAAGAAAAAATCAAGGTTCGTGAAAGGCGATTGAAAATATGCATACAGAATGGACAACTAAAGTACAAGCCACAATCGTTATCGTCAAAGTTGATCGATGGCCCACAAAAACACAAACACGAGTGGTTTCCTAAGTGCGGCTAAATCTCAACAAAAAATGAAGGCTTGAGAAAGACGATAGAAAATACTCGTATAGAATGCACAACTATAGTTTAATCCACCAAGGTAGTCACCAAAGTTTATCGATGGCCCATGAAAACTCAAACACGAGTGTTTTCCTAAATGTGGCTATGACTCAACAAAAAATGAAGATTCGTTAAAGGTGATTAAAAATATGCGTATAGAATGCACAACTATAGTACAATCCAAAATCGTATTCACCAAAGTTGATTGATGGCCCACAAAAACCTTAAACATGAGCGGTTTCCTAAATGTGGCTATAACTCAACAAAAAATGAAGGTTTGTGAAAGGCGATAGAAAAAAAATGTATAGAATGCACAACTACAATGTAATCCACAAGTCTAATCTAGAAGTGTAGTCACCAAATTTGATCAATGGCCCACAAAAAATTCAAACTCGAGCATTTTCCTAAACGCGGCTATAACTCAACAAAAAATGAAGGTTCGTGAAATGTGATTAAAAATATGCATACACAATGCACAGCTACAATACAATCCACAATCGTAGTCACCAAAGATCGATGTCCCACGAAAACTCAAACATGAGCAGTTTCCTAAGTGCGGCTAGAACTCAACAAAAAATGAAGGTTCATGAAAGGCAATAGAAAATACACGTACAAAATGGACAACTATAGTGCAATCCACAAGCATGATCGATGGCCCATGAAAAATCATACACAAGTGGTTTCCTTAATGCGACTATAAATCAACAAAAAATGAAGGTTTTTTGTTTAGTTAATGCCGCATTTAGGAAACTGCTAATGTTTGAGGTTTTGTGGGCCATCGATCAACTTTGGTGACTATGATTGTGGATTGTAGAGAATGTCGTTCTGAGTAGACCCAAATCATCCTTTTTTCGAAAAACTAATTTTTCAACAACATGCAAGAACCCCTCAAAAAAGGAGTCTACGAAACAATTTTTTTTGGAAAAATCGAAATATGGTTTCTATAGGAGCATGTGCTAAAGACACCCAGATCGTCCGTTTTTTGAAAAAATAAGTTATTGTTGAAAAAGATAGTATTTTTTTTTTTTAAATTAGAAGTAGTAGGGGTAACAGAGGGAATTTTTTTTAATCTCTTTATGAAAAATCTGAGAAATGGGTTTTGTAGAGAATTTCGTTCTTAATAGACCCAGATCCTCCGTTTTTCAAAAAACTTATTTTTCACCAACATGCAAGAAACCCCTCAAGAATAGAATCTATGAAACAATTTATTTTGGGAAAAAAAATATATGGGTTTTATAGGTACTTGGGTGCTAAAGAGACCCAGGTGTTCCGTTCTTTGAAAAATTAAGTTGTTTTTGAAAAATATTGATTTTTTAAAAATAGGAGTAGAGGTAACAGAGGCAAAAATTTTGAATCTTTTTTATAAAAATTATGAGAAATGGGTTTTGTAGAGAATGTTGTTCTGAGTAGACCCAGATCGTCCTTTTTGTGAAAAACTAATTTTTCCCCAACAAACATGAACCCCTCAAAAATAGAATATACGAAACAATTTATTTTGGGAAAATAAAAAATATGGGTTTTATAGGCGCTCGTGTGCTGAAGAGATTTAGATTGTCTATTTTTTGAAAAAAATAAGTATTTCATGAAAATGATAGATTTTTTTGAAAAGTAGAAGCAATAGATGTAAAAGAGGCAATTTTTTTGAATCTTTTTATGAAAAATCTGTGAAATGGGTTTTGTAGAGAATGTCGTTCTGATCAGAACCAGATCGTCCTTTTTGCGAAAACCTAATTTTTCACCAACATACAAGAACTCGTCAAAAATAGAATCTACGAAACTTTTTTTTTGAGAAAATAAAAAATATGGGTTTTATAGGTGTTGTGGTAAAGAGATTTAGATCGTCTGTTTTTTCAAAAAATACGTATTTCTTGAAAAGGATTGATTTTTTTTAAATGTATGAGCAATAGAGGTAATAGAGGAATTGTTTTTGAATCTTTTTTATGAAAATCTGAGAAATGGGTTTTTTAGAGATTGTCGTTCTAAGTAAACTTGGATTGTCCTTTTTTCGAAAACCAAATTTTTCACAAACTTGCAAAAACCCCTCAAAAATTGAATCTACGAAACAATTTTAATTGGGAAAATTAAAAAAATGGGTTTTTAACGTGCTCGATAGCTAAAGAGACTCAGGCCGTCCTCTTTTCAAAAAATTAATTTTTCACCAACATGCAAGAACCCCTCAAAAATAGAATCTATGAAACAATTTTTTTTGGAGAATCGAAAATATAGGGTTTATAGGTGCTTGTGTGCGAAAGAGACCCAGATCATCCATTTTTTGAAGAAATAAGTTGTTCCTGAAAAAGATAGATTTTTTTTTAAAAGTAGAAGCAGTAGAGGTAAAAGAGGCAAATTTTTTGAATCTTTTTATGAAAAATCTGTGAAATGGGTTTTGTAGAGAATGTCGTTCTGATCAGAACCAGATCGTCCTTTTTGCGAAAACCTAATTTTTCACCAACATACAAGAACCCCTCAAAAATAGAATCTACGAAACTTTTTTTTTGAGAAAATAAAAAAATATGGGTTTTATAGGTGTTGTGCTAAAGAGATTTAAATCGTCTGTTTTTTTCAAAAAATACGTATTTCTTGAAAACGATTGATTTTTTTTAAATGTATGAGCAATAGAGGTAATAGAGGAAAATTTTTTGAATCTTTTTTATGAAAATATGAGAAATGGGTTTTTTAGAGATTGTCGTTCTGAGTAAACTTAGATTGTCCTTTTTTTGAAAACCTAATTTTTCACAAACATGCAAAAACCCCTCAAAAATTGAATATATGAAACAATTTTAATTGGGAAAATTTAAAAAATGGGTTTTTAACGTGCTCGATAGCTAAAGAGAGACCGTCCTCTTTTCAAAAAATTAATTTTTCACCAACATGCAAGAACCCCTCAAAAAAAGAATCTATGAAACAATTTATTTTGGAAAATCGAAAATATAGGTTTTATAGGTGCTTAGCGTGTGCAAAAGAAACCCAGATCATCCGTTTTTTGAAGAAATAAGTTGTTCTTGAAAAAGATAGATTTTTTTTGAAAAGTAGAAGCAGTAGAGGTAACAAATGGAAAGTTTTTGAATCTTTTTATGAAAAATATGAGAAAATGGGTTTTATAGAGAATGTCGTTCTGAGTAGATCCAAATTGTCTTTTTTTTGAAAAACTAATTTTTCACCAACATGCAAAAACTCCTCAAAAACAGAATCTACGAAATAATTTTTTTTTGGAAAATCAAATATGAGTTTTATAGGTGCTTGTTTCCTCAAAAGTCCTTAATCGTCCATTTTTTCAAAAAATTAGTTGTTCTTCAAAAATAGACATTTTTGAAAAGTAGTAGTAGAGGTAATAGCGGCAAATTTTTTGAATCTGTTTTAAGAAAAATCTGAGAAATGGGTTTTGTAGAGATTGTCGTTCTGAGCATACCCATATCATCCTTTTTTTGAAAAACTCTTTTTTCATCAACATACAAAAACCCCTAAAAAATAGAATCTACGAAACAATATTTTTTGGGAAAATTTAAAATATTGGTTTATAGTTGCTCATGTTGTAAAAAAACCCAGATCGTCCGTTTATTTCAAAAAATAAGTTGTTCTTGGAAAAAATACAGTTTTTTGAAAAGTAGAATTGATAGAGGTAATAATGGAATATTTTTTAATCTTTCTATGAAAATTCTTCTAGACGTGTATAAAAAACATATTTTTGATTTTCCCTAAAAAAAATTGTTGAGTTAAGGCCCCATTTAGTACAATGCTCGTGTTTGAGTTTTCGTGGGCCATCGATCAACTTTGGTGACTACAATTGTGGATAACACTGTAGTTGTGCATTCTGTACACGTATTTTTTATCGCATTTCGTGAACCTTCATTTTTTGTTTAGTTATAGCTAAACTTGGAAAACTACTCGTGTTCGGCATTGATCAATTTTGGAGACTACGATTGTGGATTGCACTGTAGCTATGCATTATGTACGTATATTTTCTATCGTCTTTCGCGAAACTTCATTTTTTGTTGAGTTATGGCTGCATTTAGGAAACTGCTAGAGTTTGAGTTTTCATGGGCCATCGATCAAATTTGGTCACTACGCTTGTGGATTACACTGTAGTTGTACACTCTATATGTTTATTTTCTGATAGCCTTTCGCGAACCTTCTTTTTTTGTTGAGTTATAGCTGCATTTAGGAAACTACTCATGTTTGAATTTTTGTAGACCATTGATCAACTTTGGTGACTGCGATTGTGGATTGTACTATAGTTGTGCATTTTGTGTGCTTATTTTTAATCACCTTTCACAAACCTTCACTTTTTGTTGAGTTATAACTTATGAAAACACTAGTGTTTGAGTTTTCGTGGGCTATCAATCAACTTTGGTGACTACGATTGTGAACCTTAATTTTTTTGTTAGTTATAGCCGTATTTAGGAAACCGCTCATATTTGAGTTTTTGTGGGAATCAACTGTGGTGACTACGATTCTGGAATGTACTATAGTTGTGCATTCTATATACATATTTTTAATTGCCTTTCACGAACCTTCATTTTTTGTTGAGTTATAGTCACATTTACGAAGATGCTCATGTTTGAATTTTTCGTGGGCCATCGATCAACTTTGGTGACTACGCTTGTGGATTACACTGTAGTTATGTATACTATACGCGTATTTTCTATCGCCTTTTGCAACACTTCATGTTTAGTTGAGTTATAGCCACATTTAGGAAACCGCTCATGTTTAAGTTTTTTCTGGGCCATCAGTCAACTTTGGTGAATACGATTGTGGATTGTACTATAGTTGTGCATTTTGTACGCATATTTTAAATTGCCTTTCACGAAAATTCATTTTTTGTTGTGTTAAGCATTTAGGAAAACATTCATGTTTGAGTTTTCATGGGCCATCGATCAGCTTTCAAGAGTACGATTGTGGATTATGCTGTAGTTGTGCATTCCATACACATTTTTTCTATCACATTTCGCAAACCTTCATTTTTCGTTGAGTTATAACTGCACTTAGGAAACCACTCATGTTTGAGTTTTCATGGGCCATCGATCAACTTTGGTAACTACAATTCTGGATTGCACTGTAGTTGTCCATCCTATACATGTATTTTCTATCGCCTTTCTCGAACATTCATTTTTTGTTTTGTTATAGCCGTATTTAGGAAACAGTGCGAGTTTGAGTTTTCGTAGGCCATCGATCAACTTTGGTGACTACGCTTGTGGATTACAATGTAGTTGTGCATTGTATACACGTATTTTCCATCACTTTTCGCAAACCTTCATTTTTTGTTGAGTTATAGTAGCATTTCCGAAACTGCTAATTTTTGAGTTTTATGGGTCATCTATCCAATTTGGTGACTACTATTGTGGATTGTATTGTATTTATGCATTCTATACGCATATTTTTAATCATCGTTCACAAACTGTCAGTTCTTGTTGAGTTATAGCCGCATTTAGGAAAACACTCTTCTCTGATTTTTGATGGACATCGATCAACTTTGGTGACTAGGATTATGGATTACACTATTGTTGTGAATTCTATACTTGTATTTTCTATCAGCTTTTGCAAAACATCTTTTTTTGTTGAGTTAGTGCTGCTTTTATGAAACCGCTCATGTTTTAGTTTTCATGGGCCTATCGATCATCTTTCAGTGACTACTATATATGTGGATTACTCTGGCTAATTGTACATTCTATAAGTCTAATTTTCTATTACTTTTCGCAAACCTTTCATTTTTCATTGTGTTATAGCATTCGCATTTAGGAGACTGCTCGAGTTTGAGTTTTTGTGGCCCATCGATCAACTTTGGTGACTACGCTTGTGAATTACACTATAGTTGTGCATTCTATGAATGTATTTCTATTGCCTTTCATGAACCTTCATTTTTTGTTAATTTATAGCCACACTTAGAAAACTACTCGTGTGTGATTTTTTGTAGTCCATCCTTCAATTGTGGTGACTAAGATTGTGGATTGCACCATAGTTGTCCATTATGTATTCATATTTTCTATTGCCTTTTGTCAAAATTCATGCCGCATTTAGCATACCGCTTGAGTTTGAGTTTTTATGGGCCATCAATCAACTTTGTTGACTCCGCTTGTGGATTACACTGTATTTTTGCATTGTATATGCTTATTTTCAATCGCCTTTCTTTTTTTCTTGAGTTATAGCTGCATTAAGGAAATTGCTCATGTTTGAGTTTTTGAGGACCATCCATCAACTTTGGTCACTACGCTTTTGGATTGCACTTTAGTAGTCCATTCTGTACGCATATTTTCTATCGCCTTTCGCTACCTTCTTTTTTTGTTCAGTTATAACCGCATTTAGGAAATTGGTCATGTTTGAGTTTTTGTGGGAAAATGATCAACTTTGGTAACTACGGTTGTGGATTGCACTATAGTTGTCCATTCTTTAGTAGTATTTTCTATCACCTTTCGCAAACCTTCATTTTTTGTTGAGTTATAGCTGCATTTTGGAAACCGCTCGAGTTTGAGGTTTAATCGGCCATCGATCAACTTTGGTGACTACGCTTGTGCATAACACTGTAGTTGTGCATTCTATATGTGTATTTTCTATTTCCTTTTGTAAGCATTTATTTTTTGTTGAGTTATAGCCGCATTTAAGAAACCGGTCGTTATTGAGTTTTTGTGGGCCGTCAGTCAACATTGGTGACTACGATTGTGCATTGTACTTGACTTGTGCATTTTGCATGCATATTTTTAATTGCTTTTCACGAACCTTCATTTTTTGGTGAGTTATAACCGCAAAATCAACTCTGGTGACTACGATTGTGGATTGCACTATAGTTGTCCATTATGTACACATATTTTCTAACACCTTTTGTGAACCTTTATATTTGTTGAGTTATTGTTGCATTTAGGAAACCGGTCATGTTTGGGGTTTTCTAGGCAATCAATCGACTTTGGTGACTACGATTGTGGATTGTACTGTAATTGTGCATTCTGTACACATATTTTTAATCTCCTTTTACGAACCTTCATTTTTTGTTTTGTTATAGCCACATTGAGGAAATCTCTCGTGTTCGACTTTTCCTGGGCCATTGATCAACTTTGGTTACTACGATTGTGGATTACACTGTAGTTGTGCATTCTATATGCATATTTTCTATGGGCTTTTTGCGAACCCTAATTTTTTATTGAGTTATAGCCGCACTTAGGAAATTGCTCGTGTTTGAGTTTTCGTGGGCCATCGTTCAACTTTGGTGACTATGATTGTGGATAGCACTCTAGTTGTCCATTATGTACGTGTATTTTCTATCGCCTTTCCGGAACCTTCAATTTTTATTCAGTTATTGCCGCATTTAGGAAACCACTCATGTTTTAGTTTTTGTGGGCCATCAATCAACTCTGGTGACTACGATTGTGGATTGCACTATAGTTGTCCATTATGTACGCATATTTTCTAATGCCTTTCGCAAACCTTTATTTTTGTCGAGTTGTTGCTGCATTTGGGAAACTGCTCAAGTTTGTGTTTTTGTGGGCCGTCGATGAACATTAGTGACTACACTTGTGGATTATAAAGTAGTTGTGCATTCTATACTCGTATTTTCTATACTTGTGGGGTATCGATCAACATTGGTGACTACGATAGTGGATTGTATTGTAGTTGTGCATTTTGTATGCATATTTTTAATCGCCTTTCACGAACCTTCATTTTTTGATGAGTTATATGCATAATTAGGATACCATGCGTGTTTGAGTTTTCATGGGCCATCGTTCAACTTTGGTGACTACAATTGTGGATTGAACTATGGTTGTGCATTATGAACACTACCTTCATTTTTCTTTGAATTATCGCCGCACTTAGGAAGTATGTTTAAGATTTCGTGGGCCACCGATCAACTCTGGTGACTACGATTGTAGATTGTACTATAGGTTTGTATTCTATACGCATATTTTAAATAGCCTTTTAGGAACCTTCATTTTTTGTTGAGCTTAGCCCCATTTAGGAAACTGCTCATGTTGGAGTTTTTGTGGGCCATCGATCAACTTTGGTGACTATTTTGAGTATACCCATGCCATCCTTTTTTTGAAAAACTATTTTTTAATCAACATTTAAAAACCCCTCAAAAATAGAAAATATGTTTTTTAATCAACAATATTTTTGTGGAAAATTGTCAAAAAGGGTTTTATAGATGCTCATGTTGTATAGACACCCAGATCGTCCGTTTTAAAAAAAAAAAAAAGTTGTTCTTGAAAAAGTTAGATTTTTTTGAAAAGTAAAAGCAGTAGTGGTAATAGAGGCAAAAATTTTGAATCTTTGTATGAACAATCCTATACAAGTGTATAAAAAACATATTTTCAATTTTCCCAAAAAACTTAGTAAACCAATCATGTTTGAGTTTTTTTGGGCCATCGATCAACTTTGGTGACTACGATTGTGGATTACAATGTAGTTGTGCATTTTATAAGTGTATTTTCTATCAACTTTCACGAATCTTTATTTTTCATTTAGTTATACCTACACTTACGAAACGGCTTGTGTTTGAGTTTTTGTGCGCCATTGATCAACTTTGGTGACTACGATTTTGCATTCCACTGTAGTTGTGCATTATGTATGCATATTTTCTATCACCTTTCGCCAACCTTCATTTTTTCTTGAGTTATAGCTACATTTAGGAAGCCACTCAAGTTTGAGTTTTCATGGGCCATCAATCAAATTTGGTCACTACACTCGTTGATTACACTGTAGTTGTGCATTCATTCTATACAATTATTTTGTATCACTTTTTGCAAAGCTTCATGTTTGGTTGAGTTATACCTGAGCTTAGGAAACTGCTCGTGTTTGAGTTTTCGTGCTCCATAGATTGACTTTGGTGACTATGATTGTGGATTTCTCTATAGTTCTCCATTCTCTATGTGTATTTTTTATCGCCTTTAACGAACCTTCATTTTTTGTTGAGTTATAGCCACATTTAGGAAAGAACCCGTGTTTGAGTTTTCGTTGGCCGTGATCAACTTTTGTGACTACGATAGTGGATTTTACTGTAGTTGTCCATTCTGTGTGCATATTTGTGATTGCCTTTCACGAACCTTTCATTTTTTGTTGAGTTATAGTTGTATTTAGGAAAATGCTTGTGTTTGAGTTTTCATAGGCCATCAATTAGCTTTGGTAACTACGATTGTGGATTACACTTTAGTTGTGCATTGTATACACATATTTTCTATCGCCTTTCACGAACCTTAATTTTTCGTTGAGTTATAGCCACACTTAGTAAACCGCTCATCTCTAAGTTTTTTTTGCCACTGATTAGATTTGGTGTCTACTATTCTTGATTCCACTATAGTTGTCAATTTTGTATGTGTATTTTTATCGCCTTTCACGAACCTTCATTTTTTGTTAAGTTATAGTCGCATTTAAGAAATTGCTCAAGTTTGGGTTTTCATGGTCCATCGATCAAATTTGGTTACTATGCTTGTGGATTACTCTGTAGTTGTCATAATCTTTACGCACATTTCGTAAACCTTTATTTTTTTGAGTTACAACCACATTTAGGAAACTGCTCGAGTTTGACTTTTAGTGGGCCATTGATCAACTTGTGTGACTACGATTGTGGATTACACTATAGTTGTGCATTCTATACACATATTTTCTATCGCCTTTTGCGAACCTTCATTTTTTGTTGAGTTATAGCCGCAGTTAGGAAAACGCTCAAGTTTGAATTTTCATGGGCCATTGATCAACTTTGGTGACAACTCTTTTGGATTACACTGTAGTTGTGCTTTCTATATGCATATTTTCTATTGCCTTTACACGAATGTTCTTTTTTTGTTGAGTTATGAATATTTTCATGGGCCATTGATCAACATTGGTCTCTATGATTGTGGATTACACTTCAGTTGTGTATACAAGTATTTGCTATCATTTTTTGCGAATGTTTATTTTTTCTTGACTTATGGTTGCATTTAGGAAACCGCTCATGTTTGAGTTTTCATGGGCCATTGATCAACTTTGGTGACTATGATTTTGGATCGCACTGTAGTTGTCCATTTTGTACATGTATTTTCTATCGCCTTTTGTGAACCTTCACTTTTTGTTGAGTTATAGCCGTATTCAAGAAACCGTGCGAGTTTCAGTTTTCATGGGCCATCAATCAACTTTTGTGACTATGCTTGTGGATTATATTGTAGTTGTGCATTATATACACGTATTTTCTATCGCCTTTCATGAACCTTCATTTTTTCTTAAGTTATAGCAGCATTTACGAAACCAATCATTTTTTAGTCTTTGTGGGCCATCAATCAACTTTGGTGACTACGATTGTGGATTGTACTGTAGTTATGCATTCAGTACACATATTTTTAATCATCATTCATGAACCTTGAGTTTTTGTTTCAAGTCATAGCTGCATATAGAAAAATGCTCATGTTTGAGTTTTGGGGGGCATTGATTAAATTTGATGACTATGATTGTGGATTACACTGTAGTTGTGCATTCTATAAGCGTATTTTCTATCACCTTTCGCAAACCTTGATTTGTCATTGACTATAGCCGCACTTAGGAAACTGCTCGTATTTTCATGGGTCATCAATCAACTTTCGTAGCTACGATTGTGGATTACACTGTACTTGTGCATTCTATAAGTGTATTCTCTATCACCTTTCATGAACCTTTATTTTTCATTGAGGTATAGCTGCATGAAGGAAACCGCTTGAGTTTCAGTTTTCGTGGGCCATCAATAACCTTTGGTGACTACGCTTGTGGATTACACTATAGTGTTGCATTGTATATGGGTATTTTCTATTGCTTTTCATGAACATTCATTTTTTTGTTGAGTTATAACCGCACTTAGGAAACTGCTCGTGTATGAGTTTTTTTGTGCTATCAATCAAATTTGGTGAGTACAATTGTGGATTGCATTGTAATTGTCCATTATGTACATTTATTTTCTATTTCCTATTGTGAAACTTCACCTTATGTTGAGTTATAGCCGCATTTAGGAAACCGCTCGAGTTTGAGTTTTTGTGGGCCATCAATCAACTTTGTTGACTATGCTTGTGGATTACACTATAGTTGTGCATTCTATACATGTATATTCTATCGCCTTTCGAAAACCTTCAATTTTTGTTAAGTTATAGCCGCATTTAGGAAACTGATCATGTTTGAGTTTTTGTTGGCCATCAATCAACTTTAGTCACTACTCTTGCCAATTACACTATAGTTGTGCATTCTATACGCGTATTTTTTATTACCATTGCGAACCTTCATTTTTTGCTGAGTTATAGATGCATTTTGCAAACCTCTTATGTTTGAGTTTTCGTGGGCCATCGATCAACTTAGTGATTACCATTGTGGATTGCACTATAGTTGTCCATTTTGTATAGGTATTTTCTATTGCCTTTTGTGAACCTTCATTTTTATTTGAGTTATAGCCACATTTTTGAAACTGCTCGTGCTTGAGTTTTCGTTGACCATCGATCAATTTTGGTGACTACAATTGTGGATTGCACTCTAGTTGTGCATTTTGTATGCATATTTTTAATAGGCTTTCATAAACCTTCATTTTCTTTTGACTTATAGCCACATTTAGGAAAACGCTCGTGTTTGAGTTTTCATGGGCCATCGATCAACTTTGTTGACTAAGATTGTGGATTGCACTGTTGGTGTGCATTCTATATGCATATTTTCTATCGCCTTTTGCGATCTTTCATTTTTTTGTTCAGTTATAGTCGTAATTAGGAAACCGCTCGTCTTTGAGTTTTCGTGGGCCATCGATCAACTTTGGTGACTACCATTATGCATTGCACTGTAGTTGTCCATTTTGTATGCGTATTTTCTATAGCCTTTGGCGAACTATCATTTTTTATTTTTTTATAGCCGCATTTAGGAAACTGCTCAACTTTGAGTTTTCATGGGCCATTGATCAATTTAAGAACCTTCATTTTTTGTTGTGTTATAGCCGCATTTTGGAAACCATTCGTGTTTGAGTTTTTGTGGACCATCAATTAACTTTGGTCACTACGCTTGTGAATTACACTGTAGTTGTCCATTCTATCACCTTTCTGGAACCTTCATTTTTCATTTAGTTATAGCCGCGCTTAGGAAACCACTCGTGTTTAATTTTTTGTGGGCCATCGATCATCTTTGGTGACTACGATTGTGGATTCCACTGCAGTGATTAATTTTGTAAGCTTATTTTCTAGCCGCTTTTCAGAAACCGCTCAAGTTTGAGTTATCATGGGCCATCGATTAGAAACTGCTCGTGTTTGAGTTTTCATGCTCCATAGATTGACTTTGGTGACTATGATTGTGGATTTCTCTATAGTTCTCCATTCTCTATGTGTATTTTTTATCGCCTTTAACGAACCTTCATTATTTGTTGAGTTATAGCCACATTTAGGAAACAACCTGTGTTTGAGTTTTTGTGCGCCATCGATCAACTTTGGTGACTACAATTGTGGATTACACTTTAGTACTAAATTCTATACATATATTTTATATCGCCTTTTGTGAACCTTCATTTTTTGTTGACTTATAGGCGCATTTTGTAAACCTCTTGAGTTTGAGTGTTTGTCGGCCATTAATCGACTTTGGTGACTACGATTGTGGATTGTACTATAGTTCTGCATTATGTATGGATATTTTTAATCGCTTTTCACAAACCTTCATTTTTTGTTTAGTTATAGCTATATTTAGGAAACCGCTTGTATTTGAGTTTTCATGGGCCATGATTGTGGATTGCAATGTAGTTGTGCAATCTATATGCATATTTTCTACCGCCTTTACTGAACCTTCATTTCTCTTTCAGTTTTTGTGGACCATCAATCAACTTTGGTGACTACGATTATGGCTTGCAATGTAGTTGTCCATTATGTACGCATATTTTTGATCGACTTTTGTGAACCATCATTTTTATTTGAGTGATTGTTGCATTTAGGAAACAACTAGTGTTCGAGTTTTCGTAGGCTATCGATCAACTTTGGCAACTACAATTGTGGATTACACTATAGTTATGCGTTCTATAAACGTATTTTCTATCGTGTTTTGCAAACCTTCATTTTCTGTTGAGTTATAGCAGCATTTAGGAAACCACTCATGTTTGAGTGTTTTTAGGCCATCAATCAAATTTGGTGAGTACGATTTTGGATTGCACTATAGTTGTAGCCATCATTTTTTGTCGAGTTATAGCCACATTAGGAAAACGCTCATCTTTGAGTTTCTGTGGGCCATCGATGAACTTTTTTTACTATGATAGTGGATTACACTATAGTTTTTCATTCTATACATGTATTTTCTATCGTCTTTTGTGAACCTTCATTTTTCGTTGAGTTATGCTGCACTTAGGAAACCGCTCGTGTTTCAGTTTTTGTGGGCCATCAATCAACTTTGGTCACTACGATTGTGGATTGCACTGTAGTTGTCCATTCTATACGTTTACTTTCTATCACCTTTCAAGAACCTTCAATTTTTGTTGTGTTATAGCCGCATTTAGGAAACCCCTCGAGTTTGAGTTTTCATGGGCCATCGATCAACTTTGGTGACTACGCTTGTGAATTACACTTTAGATGTGCATTTTATACGCGTATTTTCTATCTCCTTTCATGAACCTTCATTTTTTGTTGAGTTATAGCCGCATTTAGGAAACTGCTCGTATTTGAGTTTTCGTGGGCCATCAATAAACTTTGGTGTCTACGATTGTGGATTGCACTATAGTTGTCCATTTTATATGCGTATTTTCTATCTCCTTTTGTGAACCTTCATTTTTTGTTGTGTAATAGCCGTATTTAGGAAACTCGTCGTGTTTGAGTTTTCGTCGGCCATCGATCAACTTTGGTGACTACAATTGTGCATTACACTGTACTTGTTCATTCTACACATATTTTCTATCACTTTTCGCGAACTTTCATTTTTTATTGAGTTATAGCTGCACTTAGGTAGCCACTCGTGTTTGAGTTTTCGTGGGCGATTGATCAACTTTGGTGACTATGATTGTGGACTACACTGTAATATTGCATTCTCTACGTGTATTTTCTATCACCTTTTGTGAACCTTCAATTTTTCGTTTAGTTATAGACGCACTTATGAAACTACTCGTGTTTGGTTTTTCATGGGCTATCGATCAAATTTGGTGGCTACACTTGTGGATTACATTGTAGTTGTGCATTTTGTATGAGTATTTTATATCGACTTTCGTGAACCTTCATTTTTCATTGAGTTATAGCCATTTTTAGGAAACCACTCATGTTTGAGTTTGCATGCACCATCGTTCAACTTTGGTGACTTGGATTGTGGATTGCACTATAGTTGTGAATTCTATACACGTATTTTCTATCCCCTTTTGCAAACCTTCATTTAAGTTGAGTTGTAGCCGCATTTGAGAAACCGCTCGTGTTTGAGTAATCATGGGCAATTGATCAACTTTGGTGACTATGATTGTGGATTGCATTCTAGTTGTCCATTCTACACACATATTTTCTATCGCCATTCGCGAACCTTCAATTTTCATTGAGCTATAACCACATTTAGGAATCCACTCGTGTTTGAGTTTTCATGGGCCATCCATCAACTTTGTTGACTACAATTCCAGATTCGACTGTAATTGTCCATTTTGTACACATATTTTCTATCGCCTTTCGCAAAGTCTCATTTTTTGTTGAGTTATAGCCACATTTAAGAAACTGTTTGTGTTTGAGTTTTTGCGGGCCATCGATCAACTTTGGTGAGAATGCTTTTGAATTACACTGTAGTTGTGCATTCTACACACATATTTTCTATAGCTCCATTTAGGAAACCACTCATGTTTGACTTTTTGTGGGCCATCGATCAACTATGTTGACAACGATAGTGGATGATTGTATTGTAATTGTTCATTTTATACGGATATTTTTAATCGCGTTTCACAAACCTTCATTTTCTATTGAGTTATAGCTGCATTTAGGAAACCACTCATGTTTCATATTTTGTGGGCCGTCTATCAATTTTGGTGACTACTATTTTACATTATATCGACGTATTTTCTATCTGTTTTCGCAAAATCTTAATTTTTTCTTGAGTTATAGCCGCATTTAGGAAACCACTTGCATTTGAGTTTTCGTGTGCCATCAATCAACTTTGGTGACTATGATTGTGGATTGTACTATAGTTGTGCATTTCGTAGGCATATTTTTATTTGCGTTTAATAGACCTTCATTTTTTTTTGAGTTTAGCCGCATTTAGGAAAACCCTCGTGTTTGGGTTTTTCTGGACCATCTATCAACTTTGGTGACTATGATTGTGGATTGCACTGTAGTTGTGCATTTTGTGTGCATATTTTTAATTTCCTTTCACGAACCTTCAATTTTTGTTTATTGATAGCCGCATTTAGGAAACGCACGAGTTTGAGTTTTCGTAGGCCATCGATCAACTTTGGTGACTACGCTTTTGGATTACACTGTAGTTGTGCATTTTGTGCATGTATTTTCCATCGCTTTTCGCGAACCTTGAATTTTTTATTAGTTATAACCACATTTAGGAAACTACTAATCCTTGAGTTTTTGTGGGCCGTTAATCAACTTTGTTGAGTATGATTTTGGATTGTACTCTAGTTGTGCATTCTATACACATATTCTTAATTGCCTTTCACAAACATTCATTTTTTGTTTAGTTATAACTACATTTAGGAAAACGCTCGTGTTTAAGTTTTTGTAGGCCATTGATCAACTTTGGTGACTGTGATTGTAGATTACATTGTAGTTGTGCATTCTATATGCTCCTTTTCTATCGCCTTTCGTGAACCTTCATTTTTTATTGAGTTATAGCCGCAATTATGAAACCGCTCATGTTTGAGTTTTTGTGGGCCATCAATCAACTTTGGTGAAGTTACGCTTGTGTATTACAATATAGTTGTGCATTCTATACACATATTCTATTGCCTTTCGCGAACTTTGATTTCTTGCTGAGTTATATGCACATTTAGGAAACTGCTTATGTTTGAGTTTTTTTGGGGCATTGATCAACTTTGGTGACTATGATTGTGGATTATACTATATTTGTGCATTTTGTACACATATTTTATATCGCGTTTCGAGAACCTACATTTTTTGATAAGTCACAACTGCATTTAGGAAACCGTTCATGTTTGAGTTTTATTGGGCCATCTATCAACTTTGGTGACTATGATTAAGGATTGCACTATAGTTGTCCATTTTGTATACATATTTTCTATCGCCTTTCGTAAACCTTCATTTTTTGTTAAGTTATAGAGACATTTCAGATATTGCTCAAGTTTGAGTTTTTGGGGGCCATTGACTAACTTTGGTGACTATGCTTGTGAATTACAATTTAGTTGTCCATGCTATATGCATATTTTCTATCGCCTTTTGCGATGCTTCATTTTTTGTTTTGTTATAGCCACATTTAGGAAATCGTTCGTGTTTGATTATTCGTGGGACATCAATCAACTTTGGTGACTACGATAGTGGATTAAACTGTAGTTATTCGATACACGTATTTTCTATCACCTTTCAGGAATCTTGAGGAAACTGTTCATGTTTCAATTTTTTTGGGCCACAAATCAACTATGGCGACTACGATTGTTGATTGTACTATAGTTGTGCATTTTGTACGCACAATTAAGAATTTTGGATTACACAGTAGTTTTTCATTCTATATGCGTATTTTCTATTGCCTTTCGTGAACCTTCAGTTTTCGTTGAGTTATAGCTACACTTAGCAAACCGCTCTTGTTTGATTATTCGTGGTCCATAGATCAACTTTTGTGACTAAGATTGTGGATTGCACTATAGTTGTTAATTCTATATATGTATTTTCTATCGCCTTTCACGAACCTTCATTTTTTCTTGAGTTATAGCCACATTTAAGAAACCGCTTGGGTCTGACTTTTCATGGGCCATCGATCAACTTTGGTGACTAAAATTTTGGATTGTACTATAGTTCTGCATTCTATATGCATATTTTCTATCACTTTTTGTGAACCTTCAGTTTCGTTGAGTTAGAGCCGTACTTAGGAAATCGCTCGTGTTTGAGTTTTCGTGGGCCATCAATTAACTTTGGTGACTACGATTGTGGATTGCACTATATTTTTCAATTTTTTACACATATTGTATATTGCTTTTCACGAACCTTCATTTTTTCTTGAGTTATAATCACATTTAGGAAACCGCTCAAGTTTATGTTTTAGTGGGCGATCGATAAACTTTCGTGACAACAATTGTGGATTGTATTGTAGTTGTGCTTTGTGTACACATGTTTTTAACCGCTTTTCACAAACCTTCATTTATTGTTGAGTTATAGCCGTATTTAGGAAACTACTCATATTTGAGTTTTTCGTGGTCCATAGATAAACTTTGGAAACTATGATTGTGGATTGCACTGTAGTTATCGAATCTTTGTGTATTTTCTATAGCCTTTCACGAACATTAATTTTTTGTTGAGTTATAGCCGAATTTAGGAAACTGCTCATGATTGAGTTTTTGTGGGCCATCAATCAACTTTGGTGACGACGATTGTGGATTGCATTGCACTTGTCCATTATGTACATGTATTATCTATTGCCTTTCTCGAACCTTCATTTTTTATTGAGTTATAGCTGCATTTAGGAAAACGCTCATGTTTCAGTCTTCGTTGGCCATCGATCAACTTTGGTGACTACGATATTGGATTACACTGTAGTTGTGCATTCTATATGCGTATTTTCTTTCACCTTTCGCGAACATTTATTTTTCGTTGAGTTATAGACGCAGTGAGGAAATTGCTTATGTTTGACTTTTCATTGGCCATCGATCAACTTTGGTGACTATGATTATGGATTGCACTATAGTTCTCCAATCTGTATGCGTATTTTCTATCGCCTTTCACGAACCTTCATTTTTCATTAAGTTATAATAGCATTTAGGAAACCAATCGTGTTTGAGTTTTCATAGGCCATTGATCAAATTGGTGATTACAATTGTGGATAAAACTATAGTTCTCCATTCGTTATGTATATTTTCTATCGCCTTTCGTGAACGTTCATTTTTTGTTGAGTTATATATAGGAAAACACTCATGTTTGAGTTTACGTAGGCCATCAAAAAAATTTAGTGACTAGGATTGTGTATTACACTGTAGTTGTGCATTCTATACATTTATTTTCTATCACCCTTCATGAACATTCATTTTTTTTGAGTTATAACCGAACTTAGGAAACCGCTCGAGTTTGAGTTTTCGAGGGCTATTGATCAACTTTGGTGAAAATAATTGTGGATTACACTGTAGTTGTCTATTTTCTACGGGTATTTTCTATTGCCTTTCGCAAACCTTCATTTTTTGTTATATTATAGCCGCATTTGGGAAATCGCTCGAGTTTGAGTTTTTATGGGCCATTGATCAACTTTGGTGACTACGCTTGTGGATTACACTATAGTTTTCCATTCTATATGCGTATTTTCAATCACCTATTGTGAATCTTCATTTTTTGTTGAGTTATAGCAACATTTAGGAAATCACTCATGTTTCAGTTTTTGTTAGCCATTGATCAACTTTGGTGACTACGATTGTGGATTGGACTATAGTTGTGCATTCTGTACGTGTATCTTCTATTGCTTGTCACGACACTTTATTTTTTGTTGAGTTATAGCCACATTAAGGAAACCGCACAAGTTTGAGTTTTTGTGGATCGTTGATCAACTTTGGAGACTACAATTTTTTGGATTACACTGTAGTTCTGCATTCTATACACGTATTTTTAATCGCCTTTCATGAATCTTCATTTTTTGTTGAGTTATAGCCATATTTAGGCAACCCCTCATAATTAAATTTTTGTGGGCCATCGATCAAGTTTGGTGACTGCGATTGTGGATTGCAATGTAGTTGTGCATTATCAATGCTACTTTTCTATCACATTTCACGAACCTTCATCTTTTGTTGAGTTATAGCCGCATTTAAGAAACCGCTCATTTTTTTCTTTTTCTTGGCCATTGATCAATTTTGGTGACTAAGATTGTGAATTACACTATATTTGTTCATTCTATACACCTGTTTTCTATCACCTTTTGTGAACCTTCTTTTTTTTACAACATGAGCATCTATAAAACCCATATTTTTTATTTTCCCAAATAAACTTGTTTTGTAGATTCTATTTTTGAGGGGTTCTTGCATGTTGGGGAAAAATAAGTTTTTTGAAAAAAGGACAATCTGGGTCAATTCATAATGACATTCTCTAAAAAATCCATTTCTCAGATTTTTCACAAAAACATTCAAACAATTTACCTCTACAAAATCCATTTCTCAGAATTTTCACAAAGACATTCAAAAAATTTACCTCTGTTACCTCTACTGCTTCTACTTTTCAAAGCCTTTTCAACAACAATGTATTTAAAAAAAAAATGGATGATCTGGGTCTCTTTATTTTCCCAAATAAAATGGTTTATTTGGGAAAATGAGGACCTATAAAACCCATATTTTTTATTTTCCCAAATAAAATTGTTTTGTAGATTTGATTTTTGAAGGGTTCTTGCATGTTGGTGAAAAATTAGTTTTTCAAAAAGAGGACGATTTGGGTCTACTCAAAATGACATTCTGTACAAAACTCGTTTCTTAGATTTTTCATAAAAAGATTCAAAAAATTTACCTCTATTACCTCTACTGCTTCTACTTAAAGAAAAAATCTATCTTTTTCAAGAATAACTTATTTTTTCAGAAAACTGACGATCTGGGTTTTTTTAGCACACGAGCACCTATAAAAATCTATCTTTTAAAAAAAATAATATTTTTTTCAAAAAATAGATGATCTGGGTCTTTTTAGCACCTACTTATAAAACCCATATTTTTTATTTTCCCAAAAAAATTGTTTCCTAGATTCCATTTTTGAGTCGTTTTTGTAGATTGGTGAAAAAATAGTTTTTCGAAAAAGGGACGATCTGGGTCGTCTCAAAATGACATTCTCTACAAAAGCCCATTTCTTAGATTTTTCATAGAAAAATTCAAAAAAATTGCCTCTGTTACCTCTACTGCTTCTACTTTTCAAAAAAATCTATCTTTTTCAAGAACATATTTTTCAAAAAACGGACGATCAAAATCTCTTGACCACACGAGCACCTATATAACCCATATTTTTATTTTTCCCTAAAAAATTGTTTTGTGGATTCTATTTTTAAAGGGAACTTGCATGTTGGTGAAAAATTAGCTTTTCGAAAAGAGGATGGTATGGGTTTAATAGCAATGACATTCTCTACAAAACCATTTCTTGGAATTTTTCATAAAAATATTTTAAAAAATTTCCTCTATTACCTCTACTACTTCTACTTTTCAAAAAAATCAATCTTTTTAAAAAATAACTTATTTTTTCACAAAACGGACAATCTGGATCTCTTTAGCACACAAGCACCTATAAAACCCATATTTTCAATTTTCCCAAAAAAAATTGTTTCGTAGATTCTATTTTTTAGGGGTTCTTGCATGTTAGTGAACATGGTGAAAATACATCTATAGAATGCACAACTACAATGTAATCCACAATCGTACTCACTAAAGTTCAACGATGGCCCACTAAAACTCAAATACGAGTTATAGCCCCACTTAGGAAACCGATTATGTTTGAGTTTTCGTGGGCCATCGATCAACTTTGATGACTACGATTGTGGATTGTACTATATAGTTGTGCATTTTATACGCGTAATTTCTATCGCCTTTTGCGAACCTTCATTTTTTGTTGAGTTATAGCCGCATTTAGGAAACAGCTCGTGTTTGAGTTTTCGTCGGCCATCGATCAACTTTGGTGTCTACGACTATGGATTGCATTATAATTGTTCATTCTGTGTGCATATTTTCTATCTCCTTTTTTGAACCTTCATTTTTTGCTGAGTAATAGCAGCATTTAGGAAACTGATGATGTTCTAGTTTTCGTGGGCAATCAATCAACTTTAGGGACTACAATTGTGGATTACAAATAGTTGTTCATTCTGTATGTGTATTTTGTATCACCTTCCACGAACCTTCAATTTTTGTTCAGTTATAAGCACATTTAGCAAACCGTTTGTGTTTGAGCTTTTGTGGGCCATCAATCAACTTTGGTGACTACGATTGTGGATTGCACTTTAGCGTGCAATGTTATGAACGCTAATTTTCTATCACCTTTCACAAACTTTCATTTTTTGTTGAGTTACAGCCACATTTAGCAAATTGCTCGGGTTTGAGATTTTGTGGGCCATCAGTCAACTTTGATGACAACGCTTGTGGATTACACTGTAGTTGTGTATTCTATATTCATATTTTCTATTTCCTTTCACAAACCTTCATTTTTTCTTGAGTTATACTTGCATTTAGGAGAACGCTCATTTTTTAGTTTTCGTGGGCCATTGATCAACTTTGGTAACTATGATTGTGGATTACAATGTAGTGCATTCTATACGTATACTTTCTATCCCCTTTCACGAACCTTCATTTTTCATCGAGTTATAGATGCACTTAGCAAACTGCTCGTATTTAAGTTTTCGTGCGCCATCAATCAACTTTGGCAACTACGATTATGGATTGCACAGTAGTTGTCCATTCTGTATGCGTATTTTCTATAGCCCTTTGTGAACCTTCATTTTTTGTCTAGATATAGCCGCATTTAGGAAAGCGCTAAGGTTTGAGTTTTCGTGGGCCATCAATTAACATTCATGACTACACTTGTGGATTACACAGTAGTTCTGCATTCTATACGCATATTATCTATCGCCTTTTGCTAACCTTGATTTTTTGTTGAGTTATAGCTGCATTTAGGAAACCGCTCTTGTTTGAGTTTTTGTGTGACATCAATCAACTTTGGTGATTACGATTGTGGATTGCACTGTAGTTGTCCATTTTCTACGTGTATTTTTTATCGCTTTTCGTGAACATTCATTTTTTGTTCAATTTTAGCTGCATTTAGGAAAAGGCTCGTGTTTGAGATTTTGTGCACCATCAATCAACTGACTATGCTTGTGGAGTACACTATACTTGTGCATTCTATACGTTTATTTTCTATCGCTTTTTGCAAACCTTCATTTTTTGTTGAGTTATAGCTGCATTTAGGAAACTGCTTTTGTATGAATTTTTGTGGGCCATCGATCAACTTTGGTGACTACGATTTTAGATTAGACTGTATTTTTTATCGCCTTTCAGGAACCTTCCATTTTTGTTGAGTTATGCTACATTGAGGGAACCACTGATGTTTGAGTTTTTGTGGGCCATCAATCAACTTTGGTTCCTACGATTGTGGATTGTGCATTCTGTATGCATATTTTTAAACGTCTCAAACGAACCTTTATTTTTTGTTGAGTTATAGCTGCATTTAGTAAAACGGTCGTATTTGACTTTTTGTGGGCCATCGATCAACTTTGGTGTCTACAATTGTGGATTACACTTTGTTTGTGTACGTGTATTTAGGAACGTGGGCCGCCGATCAACTTTGGTGACCACGCTTGTGGGTTACAATGATTTATGCATTCTATACGGATTTGTGCTCGTGTTTTAGTTTTCATTGGCCATCAATCAACTTTGGGGACTACGAGTGTTGATTGCCCCATGTTTGTCCATTTTGTTTGAGTATTTTCTATCTCCTTTAATGAACATTCACTTTTTATTGAGTTATAGCTGCATTTAGGAAACTGTTCGACTTTGAGCTTTTGTGGGCCATCGATCAAATTTGGTGACTACGCTTTTGTATCACACTATAGTTGTGCATTCTATATGCGTATTTTCTATAGCCTTTCGAGAACTGTAATTTTTTGTTGAGTTATAGCTGCATTTACGGAACCTCTTGAGTTTGAGTTTGCATGGGACAACGATCAACTTTGATGACTATGCTTGTGGATTACACTATACTTGTGCATTGTACATGTGTATTTTCTATCGACTTTCGCAAACCTTCATTTTTTGTTGAGTTATAGCTGCATTTAAGAAACTGCTCATGTTTAAGTTTTTTTGAGGGCCATCAATCAACGTTGGTGACTACGATTATGGATTGCACTATAGTTATGCATTGTGAATGCTTATTTTCTATCGCGTTTTGCAAACCTTCATTTTTGGTTTAGTTTCAGCCACATTTGGGAAATTGCTCATGTTTGAGATTTTTTGGGCTATCGATCGACTTTGGTAACTACGATTGTGAATTACATTGTATTTGTGTATATACTATCGCCTTCTGCGAACTTTCATGTTTCATTGAGTTATCGCTGCACTTATGAAACTACTCATGTTTCAGTTTTCATGGGCCATCGATCAAATTTGGTGACTACAATTTTGGATTGTATTTTACTTGTGCATTATATATTCGTATTTTCTATTACCTTTTGCAAACCATCATTTTTTGTTGAGTTATAGCCACATTTAGGAAAACACTCGAGTTTGAGTTTTCATGGGCAATTGATCAAGTCTGGTCACTACGCTTGTGGATTACAGTGTAGTTCTGCATTCTATACACGTATTTTCTATTTCCTTTTGTGAACCTTCCTTTTTGGTTGAGTTATAGCCTCATTTAGGAACACACTCATGTTTGAGATTTTTTGGGCCATCTATCAACATTGGTGACTACGATTATTGATTGTACTATAGTTATGCATGTTGTATGCATATTTTTAAATGCCTTTCACAAACCTTCATTTTTTGAGTTATACCCATATATAGGAAAACACTCATGTTTGAGTTTTCGTGGACCATCAATGAACTTTGGTGAATATGATTGTGGATTTCACTGTAGTTGTCCATTATGTACACGTATTTTCTATCACCTTTCGTGAACTTTCATTTTTTGTTGAGTTATAGCCAAATTTAGGAAACTACTCGTGTTTGAATTTTCTTGGACCAACTTTGGTGACTACGATTGTAGATTACACTGTAGTTGTCCCTTTTTTACGCGTATTTTCTATCGACTTTCATGAAACCTTCATTTTTTGTTTAGTGATAGACGCATTTAGGAAACCGCTCGTGTTTCAATTTTTTTGGGCCATTAATCAACTTTGGTGACTATGATTGTGGATTGTACTATAGTTGTGCATTTTGTACACAATTTTTCAATCACCTTTCTTGATCCTTCACTTTTTGTTGAGTTAATAGCCGCATTTAGGAAAACACTCATTTTTGAGTTTTCATGGGCCATTCAATTTTGGTGACTACTCTTGCAGATTACACTATAGTTTTAACAGAGGCAAATTTTTTGAATCTTTTTATGAAAAATCTAAAAAATGGGTTTAGTAGAGAATGTTATTCTGAGCAGACCTAGATTGTCTTTTTTGAAAAAAACTAATTTTTCACGAACTTGAAGAACCCCTAAAAAATTGAAATATGGGTTTTGTAGGTGCTCGTGTGCTAAAGAGAACTAGATCGTCCGTTGTTTGAAAAATAGGTTGCTCTTGGAAAAGAGATTTTTTTAAAATTTTGAAGCAGTATAGTTAATATAGGCAATTTTTTTATCAATGGCCCATAAAAACTGAAACTCGAGCGATTTTCTAAATTCAGCTATAACTCAACAAAAAAAGAGGGTTCATGAATGACGATAGAAAATACGTATAGAGATTGGAAAACTAATATGCAATCCACAATCATAGTCAGCAAAGTTGATCGATGGCCCTCGAAAACTCAAATACAAGTAGTTTCCTAAATATGGTTATAACTCAACAAAAAAAGAAGGTTCTTGAAAGGCGATAGCAAATACGTGTACATAATGGACAACCACAATGCAATCCACAATCATAGTCACCAAAGTTGATTGATGGTTCACAAAAACTCAAACACGACCAGTTTCCTAAGTATGGCTATAACTCAACGAAAAATGAAGGTTCACAAACGGCGATAGAAAATATGTGTATGGAATGCATAACTACAGTGTAATCCACAATCGTAGTCACCAAACTTGATTGTTAGCCCACAACAACTCAAACACTAGTATTTTCCTCAATGCAACTATAACTAAACAAAAAATGAAGGTTCATGAAAGGCAATTAGAAATATGTGTATAGAATGCATAACTATAGTACAAGCCAGAATTGTAGTCACCAAACTTGACTGATGCCCACAAAAATTCAAACATGAGCGGTTTCCTAAATAAAACTATAATTCAAAAAAAATGAAAGTCATGAAAGGCGGTAGAAAGTACGTTTATAGAATAAATAACTAAAGTGTAATCCACAATCGTCGTGACTATAGAATAAACAACCTCAGTGTAATCCACAATCGTAGTCTCTTTACAACATGAGCATCTATAAAACCCATATTTTTTATTTTCCCAAAAAATATTGTTTCATACATTCTATTTTTTGAGGGGATTTTGTATGTTGATGAAAAATTAGTTTTTTGAAAAAAGAACGATATGGGTCTACTCAGAACAACATTCGCTACAAAACCCATTTCTCATATTTTTCATAAAAAGATTGAAAAAATTTGCCTCTATTACCTCTACTGCTTCTACTTCTCAAAAAAATCTATCTTTTTCAAGAACAACTTATTTTTTCAAAAACTAGACTATCTGTGTCTCTTTAGCACACAAGCACTTATAAAACCCATATTTTTTATTTTCCCCAAAAAAATTGTTTTGTAGATTCTATTTTTGTGGAGTTCCTGCATGTTGGTGAAAATTAGTTTTTCAAAAAAAGGACCACCTGAGTTTACTCATAATGACATTTTCTACAAAACCCATTTCTCATATTTTTCATAAAATAATTCAAAAAATTTGTTTTTGATACCTCTAATGCTTCTACTTCCCAAAATAATCTATCTTTTTCAAAATCAACTTATTGTTTCAAAATACAAATGATTTGGATCTCTTTAGCATACGAGCACCTATAAAGCCCATATTTCAATTTTCCAAAAAAAAAATATTTTATGGATTCTATTTTTGAGGGGTACTTGCATGTTGGTGAAATATTAGTTTTTTCAAAATAGTACGATTTGGGTCTACATAGAACGACATTCTCTACAAAACCCATTTCTCAGATTTTTCATAAAAAGAACAAAAAAAAATTGCCTTTGTTACCTCTACTACTTCTACTTTTCAAAAAAAATTATATATTTCAAGAAATACTTATTTTTTCAAAAAGCAAACGATCTAAATCTCTTTAGCACATGAGCACCTATAAAACCCATATTTTTTATTTTCCCAAAAAAAATCTTTTTGTAGATTCTATTTTTGAGGGGTTTTTGTATGTTAGTGAAAAATTGGTTTTTCGAAAAAAGGACGACCTTGGTCTACTCATAACGACATTCTCTACAAAACCCATTTCTCATATTTTTCATAAAATGATTAAAAAAATATGCCTTTGTTACCTCTACTGCTTCTACTTTTAAAAAAAAACTATCTATTTCAAGAATAACTTTTTTTTTTCAAAAAATGGATGGTCTGGGTTGCTTTAGCACATGAGCACCTATAAAACCTATCTTTAAAATTTCCTAAAAAAAAATGTTTCGTAGATTTTGTTTTTGAGGGATTCTTGCATTTTGGTGAAAATTTAGTTTTTACAAAATAGGGCGATCTGGGTCTACTCAGAACGAAATTCTCTACAAAACTCATTTCTCATATTTTTCACAAAAAAATTCAAAATTTTTTCCTCTACTACTCAAAATTGAGCGGTTTGCTAAATGGGGTATAACTCAACAAAATATGAAGGTTCTCGAAAGGTGATAGAAAATACACATACATAATGGGCAACTACAGTCCAATCCACAATTGTAGTCACAAAAGTTGATCGATGGCTCAAAAAACTCAAACATGAGCGGTTTCCTAAATGTGACTATAACTCAACAAAAAGTGAAGGTTCACAAAAGGCGATAGAAAATTTGCGTACAAAATGGACAAATACAGTGCAATCCACATTCGTAGTGACCAAAGTTGATTGATAGTCCATGAAAACTCAAACACGAGTGGTTTCGTAAATGCAGATAACTCAACAAAAAATGAAGGGTGATGAAAGGCGATAGAAAATATGCGTATAGATTGCACTACTACAGTGTAATCCACAAGAGTAGTCACCAAAGCTGATCGATGGTCCACGAAAACTCAAACTCAACAAAAAATGAAGGTTCACGAAAGGTGATAGAAAATACATGTATAGAATTAACAACTACAGTGTAATCCACTACCGTAGTCACCAAAGTTAAAACCGTTCGTGTTTGAATTTCTGTGGGCCATTAATCAACTTTGTTGACTACACTTGTGGAATACATTGTAGTTGTGCATTCTATACACGTATTTTCTATTACCTTATTTTTTGTTGAGTTATAGCTGCATTTAGGAAACAGCTCCTTTTTGAGTTTTTGTGGGCCATCAATCACCTTTGGTGACTATGATTGTGGAATACACTGTAGTTGTGCATTCTATACACGTATTTTCTATCACCTTATTTTTTGTTTGAGTTATAGCCGCATTTAGGAAATTGCTCATGTTTGAGATTTTGTGGGCCATTGATCAAATTTGGTTACTACGATTGTGGATTGTACTGTAGTTGTCCATTTTGTATGCATATTTTTAATCACCTTTCAGGAACCTTCATTTTTTTTTGGTTATAGCCGCTAAGAAAATGCTCGTGTTTGAGTGTCTGTGGGCCGTCGGTGAACTTTGGTGACTACGATTGTGCATTACACTGTAGTCATGCAGTCTATACACGTATTTTCTATCACCTTTCACAAACCTTCATTTTTTGTTGAGTTATACCTGCATTTAGGAAACCAGTCATGTTTGAGATTTTGTGGGCCATCAATCAATTTTGGTGACTATGATTGTGGATTACATTGTAGTTGTGCATTCTATACGCGTATTTTTTATTGACTTTTTATCTACCTTCATTTTTTGTTAAGTTATAGCCACATTTAGGAGACCACTCATGTTTTAGTTTTCGTGCACCAACGTTCAACTTTAGTGACTACGATTGTGGATTGCATTGTAGTTGTGAATTCTATACCCGTGTTTTCTAGCCCATTTTTTTAACCTTTATTTTTCATTGAGTTATAGCTGCATTATGGAAACCGCTCGTGTTTGAGTATTCGTTGGCCATCCTTCAACTTTAGTGATTACGATTCTGGATTGCACTGTAGTTGTCCATTCTGTATGTTTATTTTCTATCGCCTTTTGTGAACCTTCATTTTTCGTTGAGCTTGATCAAATTAAGAAACTACAGTGCAATCCACAATCGTAGTCACAAAGTTGATCAATGACCCACGAAAACTGAAACATGAGCATTTTCCTAAATGCAGCTATAACTCAAAAAAAAATGAAGGTTCATAAAAGGCGATTAAAATTTGCATATAAAATGCACAACTATAGAACAATCCATAATCATAGTCACCAAAGTTGATTAATGGCCCACAAAAACTCAAACATTTGCAGTTTCCTTAATGCAACTATAAATCAACAAAAAATGAAGCTTTACGAAAGGCGATAGAAAATACACATATAGAATGCACAGCTACAGTGTAATCCACAAGCGTAGTCATCAAATTTGATCGATGGTCCACAAAAACTCAAACTCGAGCGGTTTCCTATATGCGGTTATAAATCAACAAAAAAGAAAAGTTCGCGAAAGGTGATAGAAAATACGCATACAAAATGGACAACTACAGTGTGATCCACAATTTTTTTCACCAAAGTTGATCAATAGCCCATGATAACTCAAACAAGAGTGATTTCCTAAGTGTTTTAGATTACATAGGCCATTGATCAACTTTGGTGACTACGATTGTGGATTGCATTGTAGTTATTCTCTATGTGTATTTTCTATTGCCTTTCGCGAACCTTCATCTTTTATTGATCAAATGCCCACGAAAACTCAAACATGAGTAGAATCCTAAATGCATCTATAACTCAACAAAAAATGAATGTTCCTGAAAGGCGATTAAAAATGTGCGTACAGAATGCGCAACTATAGTAAAATCCACTATCGTTGTCAGCAAAGTTGATCGATGGCCCACAAAAATTCACACACAAGGTGTTTCCTCATTACGGCTATAACTAAAAAAAAAATGAAGATTTACGAAAGGTGATACTAAATATGCGTATATAATTAACAACTATAATGCAATCCACAATTGTAGTCACCAAAGTTGATCGATGGCCCACGAAAACTCAAACATGAGCGGTTTCCTAAATGAAGCTATGGTGAACGAAAAATGAAGGTTCGCAAAATGGGATAGAAAATACATAAATAGTATTCACAACTACAGTGCAATCAACAATCATACTGACCAAAGTTGATCAATGGTCCATGAAAAGTAAAACACGAACGGTTTCCTAAATGCGGTTATAAATCAACAAAAAAATGAAGGTTCGTGAAAGGTGATAGAAAATACACGTACAAAATTGACAACTATTCTGCAATCCAAAATCGTAGTCAGCAAAGTTGATCAATGGCCCACGAAAACTCAAACATTCGAGGTTTTCTAATTGCAGCTATAACTCGACAAAAAATGAAGGTTTGTAAAAGGTGGTAGAAAATATGCATATAGAATACACAACTACAATGTAATCCACAAGTGTTGTCACCAAAGTTAATCAATGGCCCATGAAAACTCAAACATGACTAGTTTGCTAAATGCGGTTGTAAGTCAACCAGAAATGAATGTTTGTGAAAGGCGATACAAAAAACATGTACATAATGGACAACTATAGTGCAATCCACAATTGTAGTCACCAAAGTTGATCGATGGCCCATGAAAAACACAAACACGATCAGTTTCCTAAATGGGCGTATAACTCAATGAAAAAATGAAGGTTCGCAAAAGGCGATAGAAAATACCTTTACAAAATTGGAAAACTATAGTGCAATCCACAATTGTAGTCACCAAAGTTGATCGATGGTCCTCTAAAACTCAAATACAAGTGGTTTCCTAAATACGGCTATAACTCAACATAAAATGAATGTTTTTGAAAAGCAATTAAAAATAAGCATACATAATGCACAACTACAGTACAATCCACAATCATAGTCCCCAAAGTTGATTGATGGCCCAAGAAAGCTGAAACTCAAGCGGTTTCCTAAATGTAGCTATAAGTCAAAAAAAAATGAAAGTTCACAAAAGACGATAGAAAATACACATAAAAATTGGACAACCATAGTGTAGTCATAGTCACCAAAGTTGATCAAAGGCCCACAAAAACTCAAACATGAGTGGTTTCCTAAATGCGCCTATAACTCAACAAAAAATGAAGGTTCATGAAAGGTGATTAAAAATAAGTGTACAAAATGCACAGCTATAGTACAATCCCCAATCGTAGTGACCAAAGTTGATCGATTCCACAAAAAAACTCAAACATGAGTCTTTTCCTAAATGCAGCTATAACTCAAACAAAAAAAAATGAAGGTTCATAAAAGGCAATAGAAAATACGTGTATAGAATTCCCAACTATAGTGTAATCGACAAGCACAGTTACCAAATTTTAACGATGGTCCATAAAAACTCAAACACTAGCGTTTTCGTAAAAGCAGCTATTAACTCAACAAAAAATGAAGGTTCACGAAAGGCAATTAAAAAATTGCATACAACATGCACAACTACAATACAATCCACAATCATAGTCACAAAATTTATTTGATGGCCCACAAAACTCAAAAAGGAGCGGTTTCCTAAATGCAGCTATAACTCAACAAAAAATGAAAGTTCATGGAAGATGATAGAAAATACGCATATAGAATGGACAATTACAATGTATTCCATAAGTTTAGTCAACAAAATTGATTGATGACCCACAACAACTCAAACACGAGCGATTTTCTATATACGTCTATAACTCAAGAAAAAATGAAGGTTTCATGAAAGTTGATAGAAAATACATGTAGAAAATGGAAAACTAGTGCAATCCACAATTTTAGTCACCAAAGTTAATCGATGGCCCACGAAAACTCAAACACGAGCGGTTTCCTAATTGGGGCTATAACTCAAAGATGAGTGGTTTCCTAAATGGGGCTAGAACTCAACAAAAAATGAAGGTTCATGAAAGGAAATTAAAAATATGCGTACAAAAAACACAACTATAGTACAATCCATAATCGTAGTCACCAAAGTTGATCGATGGCTCAAAAAACCTCAAACTTGAGCAGTTCCCTAAATGCGGTTATAACTCAACAAAAAATAAGGTGATAGAAAATATGCGGATAGAATGCACAACTACAGTGTTAGTCAACAAAGTTGATTAATGGCCCACAGAAATTCAAACATGAGTGGTTTCCTAAATGTGGCTATAACTCATCAAAAATTGAAGGTTTCATGAAAGTCAATAGAAAATATGTGTACAGAGTGGACAACTACGATGCAATACACAATCGTATTCACCAAAGTTGACTGATGGCTAACGAAAACTCAAACACGAGCAGTTTCCTAAATGCAGCTATAACTAAACAAAAAATGAAGGTTCATGAAAAGCAATCAAAAATACATGTACAAAATGGACAACTATAGTGCAATGCACAATCGTATTCACCAAAGTTGATCAATTGCCAACAAAAACTCAAACACGAGAGTTTTCCTAAATGTGGCTATAACTTAACAAAACATGAAGGTTCGTGAAAGGTAATTAGAAATATGCGTACAAGATGAACAACTACAATACAATCCACAATCATAGTCAAGAAAGTTGATAGATGGCCCAAAAAAATTTAAAGATGAGTGATTTCCTAAATGCGGCTATAACTTAACAAAAAATTAATGTTCGCAAAAGGCAATAGAAAATACGCGTATAGAATGCGCAACTACAGTGTAACACACAAGCGTAGTAACCAAAGTTGATCGATGGCCCATGAAAAATAACACACGGGTGTTTTCCTAAATACGGCTATAACTAAACAAAACATTAAGGTTCACAAAATGCAATAGAAAATACACATACAAAATGGACAACTACAGTGCAATAAAAAATCATAGTCACCAAAGTTGTTCAATGGACCTTCAAAACTCGAACACGAGTGGTTTCGTAAGTGCAGCTATAACTCAATGACAAATGAAGGTTTGTGAAAGGTGATAGAAAATACGCATATAGAATGCACAACTACATTGTAATCCACAATTGTAGTCATGAAACTTGATCGATGGCCCACGAAAACTCATACAGAAGCATTTTCCCAAATGCGGCTATAACTCAACAAAAAAAGAAGGTTCGTGAAAGGCGATTAAAAATATGAATACAAAATGAGCAACAACAGTAAAATACACAATTGTAGTCACCAAAGTTGATCGATGGCCCACAAAAATTGAAACATGAGCAGTTTCCCAAATGCGGCTATAACTCAATAAAAAATGAATGTTCGCGAAAGGTGATACAAAATAACTGTTCAAAATGCACAACTACAGTGCAATCTACAACCGCAGTCACCAAAGTTGATCAATGGCCCATGAAAACACAAACATGAGCGGTTTCCTAAATGCGGCTATAACTCAAATAAAAATGAAAGTTTGCGAAAGGCGATAAAAAATACACGTATAGAATGGATGACCATAGTGTAATCCAGAATTGTAGTCACGAAAGTTTATCGATGACGCACGAAAACTCAAATATGAGCATTTTACTAAATGCGGCTATAACTCAACTAAAAATAAACGTTTGTGAAAGGCGATCAAAAATTTGCATACAGAATGCACAACTACAGAACAATCCACAACTGTTGTCACCAAAGTTCATTGATGGCCCACAAAAACTCAAACATGAGTGGTTTCCTAAATGCAGCTATAACTCAACAAGAAATGAAGGTTCGTGAAAGGCGATAAAAAATACGTGTATAGAATTCACAACTACAGTGTATTCCACAATCATAGTCACTAAAGATGATCGATGGCCCAGAAAAACTCTACTGACTATGATTGTGGATTGTAGTATATTTGTTAAAAAACAAATGAAGGTTTGCGAAAGCCGAAAGAAAATTAGCATTCATAATGCACAACTACAATGCAATCCAATATCGTGGTCACCAAAGTCTATCGATGGCCCAGAAAAAATCAAACTTGAGCATTTTTATAAATGCGGCTATAACTCAATATAAAATGAAGGCTCACAACAAGCGATAGAAAATATGTGTATAGAATGCAAAACTACGATACAAAATCCACAATCGTAGTCACCAAAGTCGATTGATGGCCCACGAAAAACTCAAACACGAGCGGTTTCCTAAGAGCAACTATAACTCAACTAATATGAAGGTTCGCAAAAGGTGATAGAAAATATGTGTATAGAATGCACAACTATAGTGTAATCCACAATTGTAGTCACCAAAGTTGATGAATGGCCGACAAAAACTCAAACATGAGCGTTTTCTTAAATGCAGCTATAATTCAACAAAAAATGAAGGTTTGTGAAAGATGATTAATAATGTGTACAGAATGCAAAACTACAGTACAATCGACAATGATAGTCACCAAAGTTAATCGATGGCCCAAAACAACTCAAACATGAGCGGTTACCTAAATGCGCCTATATCTCAACGAAAAATGAAGGTGGAAAACAATAGTGCAATCCACAATTGTAGTCAGAAAAGTTGATTGATGGCCCACAAAAACTCAAATACGAGCGATTTCCTAAATACGGCTATAACTAAAAAAAAAAAAGGTTTGTAAAAAGTGATTGAAAATATGGGCACGAAATGCACAACTAAATTACAATCCACAATCGTAGTCACCAAACTTGATCGATCGCCCAAAAAAACTCAAACCTGAGCAGTTTCCTAAATGCGCTATAACACAACAAAAAATGAAGGATTGCGAAAAGCAATAGAAAATATGCCTATAGAATGTGCAACAACAGTGTAATCCACAAGTGTAGTCACTAAAGTTAATCGATGGCCCACGAAACCTCAAACATGAGCGGTTTCCTAAATGCATCTATAAAATCAAAATACAAAGGTTCACGAAAGGCGATCGAAAATAAGCAAACAAAATGGACAACTACAGTGCAATCCATAATCGTGGTAAATAAAGTCGATACTTAAACACGAGTAGTCTTCTAAATGCAGCTATCACTCAACGAGAAATGAAAGTTGACGAAAGGCGATAGAAAATACGCGTACATTAGACAACTACAATGCAATCCACAAGCGCAGTCACCGAATTTTATTGATGGCCCACGAAAACTCAAATTTCAGTGGTTTCCTAAATGCGGCTATAACTCAACAAAAAATGAAGTTCCGTGCAAGGCAATAGAAAATACGTGTACAAATTGGACAATAAAAGTGCAATCCACAATCATAGTCACCAAAGTTGATCGATGGTTCACCAATCTCAGTTTGTTGATAACATGAGCAACTATAAAACCCATATTTTCTATTTTCCCAAAAAAATATGTTTCATAGATTCTATTTTTGAGGGGTTCTTCCATGTTGGTGAAAAATTACTTTTTCGTAATAAGGACGATTTGGGTCTACTCAGACTAACATTTTCTAGAAAACCCATTTCTCAGATTTTTCATAAAAAGATGCAAAAAAGTTGCCTCTATTACCTATACTGCTTCTACTTTTAAAAAAAATCTATCTTTTCCAGGAACTTATTTTTTCAAAAAACGGACGATATGAATCTCTTTGCACATGAGCACCTATAAAATATTTTGGATTTTCCCAAAAAAAAATTGTTTCGTAGATTCTATTTTTGAGAGGTTCTTGCATGTTGATGTAAAATTAGTTTTTCATAAAAAGGACGATATGGGTCTACTGAGAACGACATTATCTACAAAACCCATTTCTCGGATTTTTCATAAAAAGAATCAAAAAAATTGTCTATATTACCTCTACTGCTTCAACTTTTCAAAGAATTTTTTTTTTTTCAAAAACAACTTATTTTTTAAAAAAGCGGACAATCTAGGTTTCTTTAGCACACATGAGCACCTATTCAACTTTTGATTTTCCCAAAAAAATTGTTTCGTAGATTCTATTTTTGAGGGGTTCTTGCATGTTGGTGAAAATACGTGTATAGAATGCACCCCTACAGTGTAATCCACAATTGTAGTCACCAAAGTTTATCGATGGCCCACAAAAAGTCAAACACGAGGGGTTTCATAAATGCGGCTATAACTCAAAAAAAAATGAAGGTTCACGAAAAATGATAGAAAATACGCCTATAAAATGCACAACTACAGTGTAATCCACAAGCATTGTCACCAAAGTTGATCTAAGGCCCACAAAAACCCAAAATCGACTGGTTTACTAAATGGGGCTATAACTCAACAAAAAATCAAGGTTTGTGAAATTCGAAAGAAAATACATGTACAAAATGTGCAATTACAGTGGAATCCACAATCGAAGTCACCAAAATTGATCGATGGCTCAGTTTCCTAAATGCAACTATAAGTCAACAGAAAACGAACGTTCACAAAATCCTATACAAAATACATGTACAAAATGGACAACTATAGTGCAATCCACATTCGTAGTCACCAAAGTTGGTTTATAGTCCATGAAATCTCAAACACGAGCAATTTCCTAAATGTGGCTATAACTCAACAAAAATGAAGGTTCGTGACAAGCGATAGAAACTATGTGTATAGATATCACAACTACAGTGTAATCCACAATCGTAGTCACCAAAGTTGATCGATGGCCCACAAAAACTCAAATGCAAGCGGTTTCCTAAATGCTGCTATAACTCAACAAAAAATGAAGGTTCACAAAAAGCAATAGAAAATACACATACATAATGGACAACTACAGTCCAATCCAAAATCATAGTAACCAAAGTTGATCGATGGGCCACGAAAACGAAAACAAGAGCGGTTTCCTAATTGAAGCTATAACTCAAAGATAAATGAAGGTTTGCGAAAGGTGATAGAAAATACATGTATAGAATACAAAACTACAGAGCAATCCACAATTGTATTCACCAAAGTTGATTGATTGCCCACAAAAATTCAAACATCACCGGTTTCCCAAATGCAGCTATAACTCAACAAAAAATGAAGGTTTGCGAAAAGGGATAGAAAATACGCATATAGAATGGACAACTACAGTGCAATCCACAATCATAGTCAAAAAAGTTGATCGATGGCCCACAAAAACTCAAACATGAGTGTTTTCCCAAATGCGGCTATAACTCAACAAAAAATGAAGGTTGGTGAAAGGCGATTAAAAGTAGGTGTAGACAATGTAAAACTATAGTACAATCCACAATCATAGTCACCAAAATTGATTGATGCCCAAAAAAACTAAAACATGAGCAGTTTCCTAAATGTGGCTATAAATCAATAAAAAATGAAGGTTAGTGAAAGGCGAAAACACACGTTTAGAATGTACAACTGTAGTATAACTCAACAAAAAATGAAGGTTCATGAAAGGTGATAGAAAATACATGTATAGAATGAAAAACCACAGTTCAATCCAAAATTGTAGATACCAAAGTTGATGAATGGCCAAACAAAACTCAAATATGAGAGGTGTCCTAAGTACTGCTATATCTCAAAGAAAAATGAATGTTAGCGAAAGGTGGTAGAAAATACCCAGATAGAATGCACATTTATAGTCAAATCCACAATTGTAATTACCAAAGTTGATTGATGGCCCACGAAATCTCAAACACGAGTAGTTTCCTAGGTGCGGCTCTAACTTAATGAAAAATGAAGGTTCACGAAAGGCAATAGTAAATACACGTACAAAATGCACAACTATAGAGAAATCCGCAATCGTAGTCACCAAAATTGATCGATGGTGCATGAAAACTCAAACATGAGCATCTTCCTAAATGTGGCTATAAGTCAACAAAAAATGAAGGTTTATGAAAGGCGATTAAAAATATGTTTACAGAATTCACAACTATAGCACAATCCACAATCGTAGCCACTAAAGTTGATTGATGGCCCACAAAAACTCAAACGTGAGCAGTTTCCTAAGCATGGCTATAACTAAATAAAATGAAGGTATGGTGAAAGAAGATAGAAAATACGCATATAGAATGCACAACTACAGTGTAATTCACAAGCATAGTTACCAAAGTTGATTGTTGGCACACAAAAACTCAAACACAAGTGATTTCCTAAATACGGCTATATTTCCAAAATCATAGTCACCAAAGTTAATCCATGGTCCATAAAAACTTAAACATGAGAGGTTTCCTAAATGCGGCAACAACTCAACAAAAATTCAAGGTTCATTAAAGGTGATGAAAAATATGGATACAAAATGCACAACTTTTGGTCCCAAAACAACTCAAACATGAGCAGTTTCCTAAATGAGGCTATATCACAAACAAAAAATATGAACGTTCGCAAAAATCCAATAGAAAATACGCATATAGAATGCACAACTATAGTGTAATCCACAAGCGTAGTCATCAAAGTTGATCGATGGCCCACGAAATCTCAAACACGAGTGTTTTCCTAAATGTGGATATCAACTCAACAAAACATGAAAATTTCAAACAAGGCGATTAAAAAATTGTGTACAGAATGCACAACTACACTACAATCCACAATCATAGTCACCAAAACTGATTGATGACTCTCAAAAACTCAAACACGGGCGGTTTCCTAAATGCGGCTATAACTGATTAAAAAATGAAGGTTCACGAAAGGCAATAGAAAATATGCATACATAGTGGAAAACTACAGTGTAATCCAGAATCATATTCTCCAAAATTGATTGATGGCCCATGAAAAGTCAGAGACGAGCATTTTCCTAAATGCAGCTATAACTCAACAAAAAATGAAGGTTCGTGAAAAGCAATTAAAAATATGTGTACAACATGCACAACTACAATACAATCCACAATCATAGTCACCAAAGACGATAGATGGCTCGAAAAAACTCGAACATTAGCGGTTTCCTAAATGCAGCTATAACTCAACAAAAAATGAAGGTTCACAAAATGTGATAGAAAATATGCGTACAAAATGGACAACTATAGTGCAATCCAAAATCGTAGTCACCAAAGTTGATCATCATCGCTCATGAAAACTCAAACACGAACGGTTTCCTAAATGCGGCTATATCTCAACAAAAAATGAAGGTTCATGAAAGGTGATAGAATATACATGTAGAGAATGGTTGTAGTGAAATCCACAAATGTAGTCAGCAAAGTCGATTGATGGCCCACGAAAACTCATATAGCTGTGCATTCTATATGTGTATTTTCTATTGCCTTTCGCACAACTTTATTTTTGTTGAGTTATAGCCGCATTTAGGAAACCGCCCATGTTTGAGTCTTTGTGGGCCATCGATCAACTTTGGTTACTATGATTTTGGATTGTACTGTAGTTGTACATTCTGTACATATATTTTTAATTGCCTTTCATGAACCTTCATTTTTTGTTTAGTTATAGTCGCATTTAGGAAAATGATCTTGTTTCAGTTTTCGTGGGCTATCGATCAACTTTGGTAACTACAATTATGGATTACATTGTAGTTATGCATTCTATACACGTATTTTCCATCACCTTTCGCGAACCTTCATTTTTTGTTGAGTTATAACTGAGCTTGGGAAACCGCTCGTGTTTGAGTTTTCATGGGCCATCGATTGACTTTGGTGACTACATTTGTGGATTTCACTATAGTTGTCCATTCTCTACATGTATATTCTATCACCTTTCACGAACCTTCATTTTTTGTTGAGATATAGCCTCATTTAAGAAACCGCTCGTGTTTGAGTTTTTGTTGGCCAGTGATCTACTTTGGTGACTACGATAGTGTATTGAACTGTAGTTGTGCATTCTGTACGGATATTTTTAATTACCTTTCATGAACCTTCATTTTTTTTGAGTTATAGTCGTATTTAGGAAAACACTCGTGTTTGAGTTTTCGTTGGCCATCAATCAACTTTCATAACTATGATTGTGGATCTTTAGTTGTGCATTCTATATGTGTATTTTCTATCACCTTTCGCGAACCTTCATTTTCGTTGAGTTATAGCTACACTTAGTAAACCGCTCCTCTTTTAGTTTTTGTGGGCCACTGATCAATTTTGGTGACTACGATTGTTGATATCTAGTTTTCCATTCTGTACGTGTCTTTTCTATCGCCTTTCACGAACCTTTATTTTTCATTGAGTTATAGTTGCATTTAGGAAACCACTCGAGTTTGACTTTTTGTGGGCCATCGATCAACTTTGGTTACTACGCTTGTGGATTACTATGTAGCTGTACATTCTATACGTGTTTTTTCTATCGCCTTACGTGAATCTTTATTTTTCATTGAGTTATAGCCACACTTAGGAAATCATTCTTGTTTGACTTTTCGTTTGCCATCGATCAACTTTGGTGACTACGACTTTGGATTGAACCGTAGTTGTCTATTTTGTATGCGTATTTTCTATCGCCTTTCGCAAATCTTCGTTTCTTGTTGAATTATAGCTGCATTCAAGAAACCGCTCGAGTTTGAGTTCTTGTAGGCCATTGATCATCTTTGTTGACTACGTTTGTGGATTACACTGTAGTTGTGCATTTTATACGCGTATTTTCTATCGCCTTTTGCGAACCTTCAGGAATTTTCACCAAACATTCACTTTCTTACACCTATAGCAGCTAAACAATTAAGGTTTTGAAGATGAATCAAACTAGTTATTTGTTAGATATTTTGCTTAGATTCTAATTATATTTTTTAATTAAAATTAAAAAATAAATTGTGAATCATTTTATGTAAATTTTAATAACTCTTTTTTTCTACTAATCAGCATTTTAAAAAAGTGATGTTTACTTCGGGCCATGTAACTTTTTTTATAGATAGGATATAATTCTAATTTTTAAAATACAAAATTTTCACACCAATATCTAGGGGATGGATATTTTCTCATAATTTTTTGTTACATATATTTTTTTAATTAATTTTCTAAGTTAGCGTAATTATAATTTGGATAGAGGTGTACTTCGGCCCGCACAATTTTTTTTGTATTCATTTCAATTAACTTATTCTTTTTTTGTGGGAATAAGGACATCAATACCTAGTGTACATGTATTTTTTATAATTTTTTTTCTCTATTTTTCTATTTTTTCGTATGTGTGAAATAAAGAACTTGATGTTCATTGAAAATCCTACATTCACAAGAAATAAAAAATAAATATAATAATCAAATTAAACTTATTTAAAATTATACTTTTTGGGAAGCTTATAATAAGGGCTATAGACTTACAAAACATAAATTTTAAATGAATTCATTTGATCACCCAAAAGGTAAATCAAAAGTGGTTTTTTATCAGCATTTTGATAGGTGTAAAGGAGATTCGATTATAGGTATGGTTTAAATCTAACAAGGTTCTATCCAAGAGAGTTTGATCTAAGGGGGTTTCATCAATCCCTTTTTAATTAAAATAATTTAAATGGAACCTTTAAAGTCATAAATTATTATATTTTCTAAAAATATGTGATTTCAGGCAAAAATCAGGATGTCCCAAAAAGTGTAACCCATTATTGTGGCAGCACCATCCATCAATGAACTCTACTGGCAACACTTTTGGATTACACTATAGTTGTGCATTCTATATGCGTATTTTCTATCGTCTTTCGTGAATTTTCAATTTTCTTTGAGTTATGATCACATTTAGGAAACCACTCGTGTTTGAGTTTTTGTGGGCCATCGATCAATTTTGGTCTCTATAATTGTGGATTACACTTTAGTTGTGTATTCTATACACATATTTTCTATCGCTTTTTTTATCACCTTTCATGAACCTTCATTTTTCATTGATTTATAGCCCCAGTAAGAAAACCGTTCGTGTTGGAGTTTTCGTGGGCCATCTATAAACTTTGCTGACTATGATTGTGGATTATTACACTATAGTTGTGCATTCTATATGGTTATTGTCAATCACCTTTCAAGAACCTTCATTTTTCGCTGAGTTATAGCCCCACTTAGGAAACCACCCATGTTTCAGTTTTCGTCGACCATCAATCAATTTTCACGACTACGATTGTGGATTGTACTGTAGTTGTGCATTTTATACACATAATTTCTATCGTCTTTCGTGAGCCTTCATTTTTTTTATTTATAGCCGCATTTAAGAAATCGCTCGTGTTTGAGTTTTTGTGGGCCATCGATCAACTTTGGTGACTAGGATTGTGGATTATATTGTACTTTCCCATTATGTACGTGTATTTTATATCACCTTTCACAAACCTTCATTTTTTGTTGAGTTATACCAGCATTTAGAAAACCGCTCATTTTTTAGTTTTCCTGGGCCATTGATCAACTTCGGTGACTACGATTGCGAATTGCACTGTAGTTGTGCATTATCAACGCTACCTTTATTTTTCGTAGAATTATCTCTCGACATAGGAAACCACTCATGTTTGAGTTTTCATGGGCCATTAATCAACTTTGGTGATGTAGTTGTGCATTCTTTTGTTGAGTTATAGCAACATTTAGGAAATCACTCATGTTTCAGTTTTTGTTGGCCATTGATCAACTTTGGTGACTACGATTGTGGATTGGACTATAGTTGTCCATTCTGTACGTGTATCTTCTATTGCTTGTCACGACACTTTATTTTTTGTTGAGTTATAGCCACATTAAGGAAACCGCACAAGTTTGAGTTTTTGTGGATCGTTGATCAACTTTGGAGACTACGATTTTTTGGATTACACTGTAGTTCTGCATTCTATACACGTATTTTTAATCGCCTTTCATGAATCTTCATTTTTTGTTGAGTTATAGCCATATTTAGGCAACCCCTCATAATTAAATTTTTGTGGGCCATCGATCAAGTTTGGTGACTGCGATTGTGGATTGCAATGTAGTTGTGCATTATCAATGCTACTTTTCTATCACATTTCACGAACCTTCATCTTTTGTTGAGTTATAGCCGCATTTAAGAAACCGCTCATTTTTTTCTTTTTCTTGGCCATTGATCAATTTTGGTGACTAAGATTGTGAATTACACTATATTTGTTCATTCTATACACCTGTTTTCTATCACCTTTTGTGAACCTTCTTTTTTTTACAACATGAGCATCTATAAAACCCATATTTTTTATTTTCCCAAATAAACTTGTTTTGTAGATTCTATTTTTGAGGGGTTCTTGCATGTTGGGGAAAAATAAGTTTTTTGAAAAAAGGACAATCTGGGTCAATTCATAATGACATTCTCTAAAAAATCCATTTCTCAGATTTTTCACAAAAACATTCAAACAATTTACCTCTACAAAATCCATTTCTCAGAATTTTCACAAAGACATTCAAAAAATTTACCTCTGTTACCTCTACTGCTTCTACTTTTCAAAGCCTTTTCAACAACAATGTATTTAAAAAAAAAATGGATGATCTGGGTCTCTTTATTTTCCCAAATAAAATGGTTTATTTGGGAAAATGAGGACCTATAAAACCCATATTTTTTATTTTCCCAAATAAAATTGTTTTGTAGATTTGATTTTTGAAGGGTTCTTGCATGTTGGTGAAAAATTAGTTTTTCAAAAAGAGGACGATTTGGGTCTACTCAAAATGACATTCTGTACAAAACTCGTTTCTTAGATTTTTCATAAAAAGATTCAAAAAATTTACCTCTATTACCTCTACTGCTTCTACTTAAAGAAAAAATCTATCTTTTTCAAGAATAACTTATTTTTTCAGAAAACTGACGATCTGGGTTTTTTTAGCACACGAGCACCTATAAAAATCTATCTTTTAAAAAAAATAATATTTTTTTCAAAAAATAGATGATCTGGGTCTTTTTAGCACCTACTTATAAAACCCATATTTTTTATTTTCCCAAAAAAATTGTTTCCTAGATTCCATTTTTGAGTCGTTTTTGTAGATTGGTGAAAAAATAGTTTTTCGAAAAAGGGACGATCTGGGTCGTCTCAAAATGACATTCTCTACAAAAGCCCATTTCTTAGATTTTTCATAGAAAAATTCAAAAAAATTGCCTCTGTTACCTCTACTGCTTCTACTTTTCAAAAAAATCTATCTTTTTCAAGAACATATTTTTCAAAAAACGGACGATCAAAATCTCTTGACCACACGAGCACCTATATAACCCATATTTTTATTTTTCCCTAAAAAATTGTTTTGTGGATTCTATTTTTAAAGGGAACTTGCATGTTGGTGAAAAATTAGCTTTTCGAAAAGAGGATGGTATGGGTTTAATAGCAATGACATTCTCTACAAAACCATTTCTTGGAATTTTTCATAAAAATATTTTAAAAAATTTCCTCTATTACCTCTACTACTTCTACTTTTCAAAAAAATCAATCTTTTTAAAAAATAACTTATTTTTTCACAAAACGGACAATCTGGATCTCTTTAGCACACAAGCACCTATAAAACCCATATTTTCAATTTTCCCAAAAAAAATTGTTTCGTAGATTCTATTTTTTAGGGGTTCTTGCATGTTAGTGAACATGGTGAAAATACATCTATAGAATGCACAACTACAATGTAATCCACAATCGTACTCACTAAAGTTCAACGATGGCCCACTAAAACTCAAATACGAGTTATAGCCCCACTTAGGAAACCGATTATGTTTGAGTTTTCGTGGGCCATCGATCAACTTTGATGACTACGATTGTGGATTGTACTATATAGTTGTGCATTTTATACGCGTAATTTCTATCGCCTTTTGCGAACCTTCATTTTTTGTTGAGTTATAGCCGCATTTAGGAAACAGCTCGTGTTTGAGTTTTCGTCGGCCATCGATCAACTTTGGTGTCTACGACTATGGATTGCATTATAATTGTTCATTCTGTGTGCATATTTTCTATCTCCTTTTTTGAACCTTCATTTTTTGCTGAGTAATAGCAGCATTTAGGAAACTGATGATGTTCTAGTTTTCGTGGGCAATCAATCAACTTTAGGGACTACAATTGTGGATTACAAATAGTTGTTCATTTTGTATGTGTATTTTGTATCACCTTCCACGAACCTTCAATTTTTGTTCAGTTATAAGCACATTTAGCAAACCGTTTGTGTTTGAGCTTTTGTGGGCCATCAATCAACTTTGGTGACTACGATTGTGGATTGCACTTTAGCGTGCAATGTTATGAACGCTAATTTTCTATCACCTTTCACAAACTTTCATTTTTTGTTGAGTTACAGCCACATTTAGCAAATTGCTCGGGTTTGAGATTTTGTGGGCCATCAGTCAACTTTGATGACAACGCTTGTGGATTACACTGTAGTTGTGTATTCTATATTCATATTTTCTATTGCCTTTCACAAACCTTCATTTTTTCTTGAGTTATACTTGCATTTAGGAGAACGCTCATTTTTTAGTTTTCGTGGGCCATTGATCAACTTTGGTAACTATGATTGTGGATTACAATGTAGTGCATTCTATACGTATACTTTCTATCCCCTTTCACGAACCTTCATTTTTCATCGAGTTATAGATGCACTTAGCAAACTGCTCGTATTTAAGTTTTCGTGCGCCATCAATCAACTTTGGCAACTACGATTATGGATTGCACAGTAGTTGTCCATTCTGTATGCGTATTTTCTATAGCCCTTTGTGAACCTTCATTTTTTGTCTAGATATAGCCGCATTTAGGAAAGCGCTAAGGTTTGAGTTTTCGTGGGCCATCAATTAACATTCATGACTACACTTGTGGATTACACAGTAGTTCTGCATTCTATACGCATATTATCTATCGCCTTTTGCTAACCTTGATTTTTTGTTGAGTTATAGCTGCATTTAGGAAACCGCTCTTGTTTGAGTTTTTGTGTGACATCAATCAACTTTGGTGATTACGATTGTGGATTGCACTGTAGTTGTCCATTTTCTACGTGTATTTTTTATCGCTTTTCGTGAACATTCATTTTTTGTTCAATTTTAGCTGCATTTAGGAAAAGGCTCGTGTTTGAGATTTTGTGCACCATCAATCAACTGACTATGCTTGTGGAGTACACTATACTTGTGCATTCTATACGTTTATTTTCTATCGCTTTTTGCAAACCTTCATTTTTTGTTGAGTTATAGCTGCATTTAGGAAACTGCTTTTGTATGAATTTTTGTGGGCCATCGATCAACTTTGGTGACTACGATTTTAGATTAGACTGTATTTTTTATCGCCTTTCAGGAACCTTCCATTTTTGTTGAGTTATGCTACATTGAGGGAACCACTGATGTTTGAGTTTTTGTGGGCCATCAATCAACTTTGGTTCCTACGATTGTGGATTGTGCATTCTGTATGCATATTTTTAAACGTCTCAAACGAACCTTTATTTTTTGTTGAGTTATAGCTGCATTTAGTAAAACGGTCGTATTTGACTTTTTGTGGGCCATCGATCAACTTTGGTGTCTACAATTGTGGATTACACTTTGTTTGTGTACGTGTATTTAGGAACGTGGGCCGCCGATCAACTTTGGTGACCACGCTTGTGGGTTACAATGATTTATGCATTCTATACGGATTTGTGCTCGTGTTTTAGTTTTCATTGGCCATCAATCAACTTTGGGGACTACGAGTGTTGATTGCCCCATGTTTGTCCATTTTGTTTGAGTATTTTCTATCTCCTTTAATGAACATTCACTTTTTATTGAGTTATAGCTGCATTTAGGAAACTGTTCGACTTTGAGCTTTTGTGGGCCATCGATCAAATTTGGTGACTACGCTTTTGTATCACACTATAGTTGTGCATTCTATATGCGTATTTTCTATAGCCTTTCGAGAACTGTAATTTTTTGTTGAGTTATAGCTGCATTTACGGAACCTCTTGAGTTTGAGTTTGCATGGGACAACGATCAACTTTGATGACTATGCTTGTGGATTACACTATACTTGTGCATTGTACATGTGTATTTTCTATCGACTTTCGCAAACCTTCATTTTTTGTTGAGTTATAGCTGCATTTAAGAAACTGCTCATGTTTAAGTTTTTTTGAGGGCCATCAATCAACGTTGGTGACTACGATTATGGATTGCACTATAGTTATGCATTGTGAATGCTTATTTTCTATCGCGTTTTGCAAACCTTCATTTTTGGTTTAGTTTCAGCCACATTTGGGAAATTGCTCATGTTTGAGATTTTTTGGGCTATCGATCGACTTTGGTAACTACGATTGTGAATTACATTGTATTTGTGTATATACTATCGCCTTCTGCGAACTTTCATGTTTCATTGAGTTATCGCTGCACTTATGAAACTACTCATGTTTCAGTTTTCATGGGCCATCGATCAAATTTGGTGACTACAATTTTGGATTGTATTTTACTTGTGCATTATATATTCGTATTTTCTATTACCTTTTGCAAACCATCATTTTTTGTTGAGTTATAGCCACATTTAGGAAAACACTCGAGTTTGAGTTTTCATGGGCAATTGATCAAGTCTGGTCACTACGCTTGTGGATTACAGTGTAGTTCTGCATTCTATACACGTATTTTCTATTTCCTTTTGTGAACCTTCCTTTTTGGTTGAGTTATAGCCTCATTTAGGAACACACTCATGTTTGAGATTTTTTGGGCCATCTATCAACATTGGTGACTACGATTATTGATTGTACTATAGTTATGCATGTTGTATGCATATTTTTAAATGCCTTTCACAAACCTTCATTTTTTGAGTTATACCCATATATAGGAAAACACTCATGTTTGAGTTTTCGTGGACCATCAATGAACTTTGGTGAATATGATTGTGGATTTCACTGTAGTTGTCCATTATGTACACGTATTTTCTATCACCTTTCGTGAACTTTCATTTTTTGTTGAGTTATAGCCAAATTTAGGAAACTACTCGTGTTTGAATTTTCTTGGACCAACTTTGGTGACTACGATTGTAGATTACACTGTAGTTGTCCCTTTTTTACGCGTATTTTCTATCGACTTTCATGAAACCTTCATTTTTTGTTTAGTGATAGACGCATTTAGGAAACCGCTCGTGTTTCAATTTTTTTGGGCCATTAATCAACTTTGGTGACTATGATTGTGGATTGTACTATAGTTGTGCATTTTGTACACAATTTTTCAATCACCTTTCTTGATCCTTCACTTTTTGTTGAGTTAATAGCCGCATTTAGGAAAACACTCATTTTTGAGTTTTCATGGGCCATTCAATTTTGGTGACTACTCTTGCAGATTACACTATAGTTTTAACAGAGGCAAATTTTTTGAATCTTTTTATGAAAAATCTAAAAAATGGGTTTAGTAGAGAATGTTATTCTGAGCAGACCTAGATTGTCTTTTTTGAAAAAAACTAATTTTTCACGAACTTGAAGAACCCCTAAAAAATTGAAATATGGGTTTTGTAGGTGCTCGTGTGCTAAAGAGAACTAGATCGTCCGTTGTTTGAAAAATAGGTTGCTCTTGGAAAAGAGATTTTTTTAAAATTTTGAAGCAGTATAGTTAATATAGGCAATTTTTTTATCAATGGCCCATAAAAACTGAAACTCGAGCGATTTTCTAAATTCAGCTATAACTCAACAAAAAAAGAGGGTTCATGAATGACGATAGAAAATACGTATAGAGATTGGAAAACTAATATGCAATCCACAATCATAGTCAGCAAAGTTGATCGATGGCCCTCGAAAACTCAAATACAAGTAGTTTCCTAAATATGGTTATAACTCAACAAAAAAAGAAGGTTCTTGAAAGGCGATAGCAAATACGTGTACATAATGGACAACCACAATGCAATCCACAATCATAGTCACCAAAGTTGATTGATGGTTCACAAAAACTCAAACACGACCAGTTTCCTAAGTATGGCTATAACTCAACGAAAAATGAAGGTTCACAAACGGCGATAGAAAATATGTGTATGGAATGCATAACTACAGTGTAATCCACAATCGTAGTCACCAAACTTGATTGTTAGCCCACAACAACTCAAACACTAGTATTTTCCTCAATGCAACTATAACTAAACAAAAAATGAAGGTTCATGAAAGGCAATTAGAAATATGTGTATAGAATGCATAACTATAGTACAAGCCAGAATTGTAGTCACCAAACTTGACTGATGCCCACAAAAATTCAAACATGAGCGGTTTCCTAAATAAAACTATAATTCAAAAAAAATGAAAGTCATGAAAGGCGGTAGAAAGTACGTTTATAGAATAAATAACTAAAGTGTAATCCACAATCGTCGTGACTATAGAATAAACAACCTCAGTGTAATCCACAATCGTAGTCTCTTTACAACATGAGCATCTATAAAACCCATATTTTTTATTTTCCCAAAAAATATTGTTTCATACATTCTATTTTTTGAGGGGATTTTGTATGTTGATGAAAAATTAGTTTTTTGAAAAAAGAACGATATGGGTCTACTCAGAACAACATTCGCTACAAAACCCATTTCTCATATTTTTCATAAAAAGATTGAAAAAATTTGCCTCTATTACCTCTACTGCTTCTACTTCTCAAAAAAATCTATCTTTTTCAAGAACAACTTATTTTTTCAAAAACTAGACTATCTGTGTCTCTTTAGCACACAAGCACTTATAAAACCCATATTTTTTATTTTCCCCAAAAAAATTGTTTTGTAGATTCTATTTTTGTGGAGTTCCTGCATGTTGGTGAAAATTAGTTTTTCAAAAAAAGGACCACCTGAGTTTACTCATAATGACATTTTCTACAAAACCCATTTCTCATATTTTTCATAAAATAATTCAAAAAATTTGTTTTTGATACCTCTAATGCTTCTACTTCCCAAAATAATCTATCTTTTTCAAAATCAACTTATTGTTTCAAAATACAAATGATTTGGATCTCTTTAGCATACGAGCACCTATAAAGCCCATATTTCAATTTTCCAAAAAAAAAATATTTTATGGATTCTATTTTTGAGGGGTACTTGCATGTTGGTGAAATATTAGTTTTTTCAAAATAGTACGATTTGGGTCTACATAGAACGACATTCTCTACAAAACCCATTTCTCAGATTTTTCATAAAAAGAACAAAAAAAAATTGCCTTTGTTACCTCTACTACTTCTACTTTTCAAAAAAAATTATATATTTCAAGAAATACTTATTTTTTCAAAAAGCAAACGATCTAAATCTCTTTAGCACATGAGCACCTATAAAACCCATATTTTTTATTTTCCCAAAAAAAATCTTTTTGTAGATTCTATTTTTGAGGGGTTTTTGTATGTTAGTGAAAAATTGGTTTTTCGAAAAAAGGACGACCTTGGTCTACTCATAACGACATTCTCTACAAAACCCATTTCTCATATTTTTCATAAAATGATTAAAAAAATATGCCTTTGTTACCTCTACTGCTTCTACTTTTAAAAAAAAACTATCTATTTCAAGAATAACTTTTTTTTTTCAAAAAATGGATGGTCTGGGTTGCTTTAGCACATGAGCACCTATAAAACCTATCTTTAAAATTTCCTAAAAAAAAATGTTTCGTAGATTTTGTTTTTGAGGGATTCTTGCATTTTGGTGAAAATTTAGTTTTTACAAAATAGGGCGATCTGGGTCTACTCAGAACGAAATTCTCTACAAAACTCATTTCTCATATTTTTCACAAAAAAATTCAAAATTTTTTCCTCTACTACTCAAAATTGAGCGGTTTGCTAAATGGGGTATAACTCAACAAAATATGAAGGTTCTCGAAAGGTGATAGAAAATACACATACATAATGGGCAACTACAGTCCAATCCACAATTGTAGTCACAAAAGTTGATCGATGGCTCAAAAAACTCAAACATGAGCGGTTTCCTAAATGTGACTATAACTCAACAAAAAGTGAAGGTTCACAAAAGGCGATAGAAAATTTGCGTACAAAATGGACAAATACAGTGCAATCCACATTCGTAGTGACCAAAGTTGATTGATAGTCCATGAAAACTCAAACACGAGTGGTTTCGTAAATGCAGATAACTCAACAAAAAATGAAGGGTGATGAAAGGCGATAGAAAATATGCGTATAGATTGCACTACTACAGTGTAATCCACAAGAGTAGTCACCAAAGCTGATCGATGGTCCACGAAAACTCAAACTCAACAAAAAATGAAGGTTCACGAAAGGTGATAGAAAATACATGTATAGAATTAACAACTACAGTGTAATCCACTACCGTAGTCACCAAAGTTAAAACCGTTCGTGTTTGAATTTCTGTGGGCCATTAATCAACTTTGTTGACTACACTTGTGGAATACATTGTAGTTGTGCATTCTATACACGTATTTTCTATTACCTTATTTTTTGTTGAGTTATAGCTGCATTTAGGAAACAGCTCCTTTTTGAGTTTTTGTGGGCCATCAATCACCTTTGGTGACTATGATTGTGGAATACACTGTAGTTGTGCATTCTATACACGTATTTTCTATCACCTTATTTTTTGTTTGAGTTATAGCCGCATTTAGGAAATTGCTCATGTTTGAGATTTTGTGGGCCATTGATCAAATTTGGTTACTACGATTGTGGATTGTACTGTAGTTGTCCATTTTGTATGCATATTTTTAATCACCTTTCAGGAACCTTCATTTTTTTTTGGTTATAGCCGCTAAGAAAATGCTCGTGTTTGAGTGTCTGTGGGCCGTCGGTGAACTTTGGTGACTACGATTGTGCATTACACTGTAGTCATGCAGTCTATACACGTATTTTCTATCACCTTTCACAAACCTTCATTTTTTGTTGAGTTATACCTGCATTTAGGAAACCAGTCATGTTTGAGATTTTGTGGGCCATCAATCAATTTTGGTGACTATGATTGTGGATTACATTGTAGTTGTGCATTCTATACGCGTATTTTTTATTGACTTTTTATCTACCTTCATTTTTTGTTAAGTTATAGCCACATTTAGGAGACCACTCATGTTTTAGTTTTCGTGCACCAACGTTCAACTTTAGTGACTACGATTGTGGATTGCATTGTAGTTGTGAATTCTATACCCGTGTTTTCTAGCCCATTTTTTTAACCTTTATTTTTCATTGAGTTATAGCTGCATTATGGAAACCGCTCGTGTTTGAGTATTCGTTGGCCATCCTTCAACTTTAGTGATTACGATTCTGGATTGCACTGTAGTTGTCCATTCTGTATGTTTATTTTCTATCGCCTTTTGTGAACCTTCATTTTTCGTTGAGCTTGATCAAATTAAGAAACTACAGTGCAATCCACAATCGTAGTCACAAAGTTGATCAATGACCCACGAAAACTGAAACATGAGCATTTTCCTAAATGCAGCTATAACTCAAAAAAAAATGAAGGTTCATAAAAGGCGATTAAAATTTGCATATAAAATGCACAACTATAGAACAATCCATAATCATAGTCACCAAAGTTGATTAATGGCCCACAAAAACTCAAACATTTGCAGTTTCCTTAATGCAACTATAAATCAACAAAAAATGAAGCTTTACGAAAGGCGATAGAAAATACACATATAGAATGCACAGCTACAGTGTAATCCACAAGCGTAGTCATCAAATTTGATCGATGGTCCACAAAAACTCAAACTCGAGCGGTTTCCTATATGCGGTTATAAATCAACAAAAAAGAAAAGTTCGCGAAAGGTGATAGAAAATACGCATACAAAATGGACAACTACAGTGTGATCCACAATTTTTTTCACCAAAGTTGATCAATAGCCCATGATAACTCAAACAAGAGTGATTTCCTAAGTGTTTTAGATTACATAGGCCATTGATCAACTTTGGTGACTACGATTGTGGATTGCATTGTAGTTATTCTCTATGTGTATTTTCTATTGCCTTTCGCGAACCTTCATCTTTTATTGATCAAATGCCCACGAAAACTCAAACATGAGTAGAATCCTAAATGCATCTATAACTCAACAAAAAATGAATGTTCCTGAAAGGCGATTAAAAATGTGCGTACAGAATGCGCAACTATAGTAAAATCCACTATCGTTGTCAGCAAAGTTGATCGATGGCCCACAAAAATTCACACACAAGGTGTTTCCTCATTACGGCTATAACTAAAAAAAAAATGAAGATTTACGAAAGGTGATACTAAATATGCGTATATAATTAACAACTATAATGCAATCCACAATTGTAGTCACCAAAGTTGATCGATGGCCCACGAAAACTCAAACATGAGCGGTTTCCTAAATGAAGCTATGGTGAACGAAAAATGAAGGTTCGCAAAATGGGATAGAAAATACATAAATAGTATTCACAACTACAGTGCAATCAACAATCATACTGACCAAAGTTGATCAATGGTCCATGAAAAGTAAAACACGAACGGTTTCCTAAATGCGGTTATAAATCAACAAAAAAATGAAGGTTCGTGAAAGGTGATAGAAAATACACGTACAAAATTGACAACTATTCTGCAATCCAAAATCGTAGTCAGCAAAGTTGATCAATGGCCCACGAAAACTCAAACATTCGAGGTTTTCTAATTGCAGCTATAACTCGACAAAAAATGAAGGTTTGTAAAAGGTGGTAGAAAATATGCATATAGAATACACAACTACAATGTAATCCACAAGTGTTGTCACCAAAGTTAATCAATGGCCCATGAAAACTCAAACATGACTAGTTTGCTAAATGCGGTTGTAAGTCAACCAGAAATGAATGTTTGTGAAAGGTGATACAAAAAACATGTACATAATGGACAACTATAGTGCAATCCACAATTGTAGTCACCAAAGTTGATCGATGGCCCATGAAAAACACAAACACGATCAGTTTCCTAAATGGGCGTATAACTCAATGAAAAAATGAAGGTTCGCAAAAGGCGATAGAAAATACCTTTACAAAATTGGAAAACTATAGTGCAATCCACAATTGTAGTCACCAAAGTTGATCGATGGTCCTCTAAAACTCAAATACAAGTGGTTTCCTAAATACGGCTATAACTCAACATAAAATGAATGTTTTTGAAAAGCAATTAAAAATAAGCATACATAATGCACAACTACAGTACAATCCACAATCATAGTCCCCAAAGTTGATTGATGGCCCAAGAAAGCTGAAACTCAAGCGGTTTCCTAAATGTAGCTATAAGTCAAAAAAAAATGAAAGTTCACAAAAGACGATAGAAAATACACATAAAAATTGGACAACCATAGTGTAGTCATAGTCACCAAAGTTGATCAAAGGCCCACAAAAACTCAAACATGAGTGGTTTCCTAAATGCGCCTATAACTCAACAAAAAATGAAGGTTCATGAAAGGTGATTAAAAATAAGTGTACAAAATGCACAGCTATAGTACAATCCCCAATCGTAGTGACCAAAGTTGATCGATTCCACAAAAAAACTCAAACATGAGTCTTTTCCTAAATGCAGCTATAACTCAAACAAAAAAAAATGAAGGTTCATAAAAGGCAATAGAAAATACGTGTATAGAATTCCCAACTATAGTGTAATCGACAAGCACAGTTACCAAATTTTAACGATGGTCCATAAAAACTCAAACACTAGCGTTTTCGTAAAAGCAGCTATTAACTCAACAAAAAATGAAGGTTCACGAAAGGCAATTAAAAAATTGCATACAACATGCACAACTACAATACAATCCACAATCATAGTCACAAAATTTATTTGATGGCCCACAAAACTCAAAAAGGAGCGGTTTCCTAAATGCAGCTATAACTCAACAAAAAATGAAAGTTCATGGAAGATGATAGAAAATACGCATATAGAATGGACAATTACAATGTATTCCATAAGTTTAGTCAACAAAATTGATTGATGACCCACAACAACTCAAACACGAGCGATTTTCTATATACGTCTATAACTCAAGAAAAAATGAAGGTTTCATGAAAGTTGATAGAAAATACATGTAGAAAATGGAAAACTAGTGCAATCCACAATTTTAGTCACCAAAGTTAATCGATGGCCCACGAAAACTCAAACACGAGCGGTTTCCTAATTGGGGCTATAACTCAAAGATGAGTGGTTTCCTAAATGGGGCTAGAACTCAACAAAAAATGAAGGTTCATGAAAGGAAATTAAAAATATGCGTACAAAAAACACAACTATAGTACAATCCATAATCGTAGTCACCAAAGTTGATCGATGGCTCAAAAAACCTCAAACTTGAGCAGTTCCCTAAATGCGGTTATAACTCAACAAAAAATAAGGTGATAGAAAATATGCGGATAGAATGCACAACTACAGTGTTAGTCAACAAAGTTGATTAATGGCCCACAGAAATTCAAACATGAGTGGTTTCCTAAATGTGGCTATAACTCATCAAAAATTGAAGGTTTCATGAAAGTCAATAGAAAATATGTGTACAGAGTGGACAACTACGATGCAATACACAATCGTATTCACCAAAGTTGACTGATGGCTAACGAAAACTCAAACACGAGCAGTTTCCTAAATGCAGCTATAACTAAACAAAAAATGAAGGTTCATGAAAAGCAATCAAAAATACATGTACAAAATGGACAACTATAGTGCAATGCACAATCGTATTCACCAAAGTTGATCAATTGCCAACAAAAACTCAAACACGAGAGTTTTCCTAAATGTGGCTATAACTTAACAAAACATGAAGGTTCGTGAAAGGTAATTAGAAATATGCGTACAAGATGAACAACTACAATACAATCCACAATCATAGTCAAGAAAGTTGATAGATGGCCCAAAAAAATTTAAAGATGAGTGATTTCCTAAATGCGGCTATAACTTAACAAAAAATTAATGTTCGCAAAAGGCAATAGAAAATACGCGTATAGAATGCGCAACTACAGTGTAACACACAAGCGTAGTAACCAAAGTTGATCGATGGCCCATGAAAAATAACACACGGGTGTTTTCCTAAATACGGCTATAACTAAACAAAACATTAAGGTTCACAAAATGCAATAGAAAATACACATACAAAATGGACAACTACAGTGCAATAAAAAATCATAGTCACCAAAGTTGTTCAATGGACCTTCAAAACTCGAACACGAGTGGTTTCGTAAGTGCAGCTATAACTCAATGACAAATGAAGGTTTGTGAAAGGTGATAGAAAATACGCATATAGAATGCACAACTACATTGTAATCCACAATTGTAGTCATGAAACTTGATCGATGGCCCACGAAAACTCATACAGAAGCATTTTCCCAAATGCGGCTATAACTCAACAAAAAAAGAAGGTTCGTGAAAGGCGATTAAAAATATGAATACAAAATGAGCAACAACAGTAAAATACACAATTGTAGTCACCAAAGTTGATCGATGGCCCACAAAAATTGAAACATGAGCAGTTTCCCAAATGCGGCTATAACTCAATAAAAAATGAATGTTCGCGAAAGGTGATACAAAATAACTGTTCAAAATGCACAACTACAGTGCAATCTACAACCGCAGTCACCAAAGTTGATCAATGGCCCATGAAAACACAAACATGAGCGGTTTCCTAAATGCGGCTATAACTCAAATAAAAATGAAAGTTTGCGAAAGGCGATAAAAAATACACGTATAGAATGGATGACCATAGTGTAATCCAGAATTGTAGTCACGAAAGTTTATCGATGACGCACGAAAACTCAAATATGAGCATTTTACTAAATGCGGCTATAACTCAACTAAAAATAAACGTTTGTGAAAGGCGATCAAAAATTTGCATACAGAATGCACAACTACAGAACAATCCACAACTGTTGTCACCAAAGTTCATTGATGGCCCACAAAAACTCAAACATGAGTGGTTTCCTAAATGCAGCTATAACTCAACAAGAAATGAAGGTTCGTGAAAGGCGATAAAAAATACGTGTATAGAATTCACAACTACAGTGTATTCCACAATCATAGTCACTAAAGATGATCGATGGCCCAGAAAAACTCTACTGACTATGATTGTGGATTGTAGTATATTTGTTAAAAAACAAATGAAGGTTTGCGAAAGCCGAAAGAAAATTAGCATTCATAATGCACAACTACAATGCAATCCAATATCGTGGTCACCAAAGTCTATCGATGGCCCAGAAAAAATCAAACTTGAGCATTTTTATAAATGCGGCTATAACTCAATATAAAATGAAGGCTCACAACAAGCGATAGAAAATATGTGTATAGAATGCAAAACTACGATACAAAATCCACAATCGTAGTCACCAAAGTCGATTGATGGCCCACGAAAAACTCAAACACGAGCGGTTTCCTAAGAGCAACTATAACTCAACTAATATGAAGGTTCGCAAAAGGTGATAGAAAATATGTGTATAGAATGCACAACTATAGTGTAATCCACAATTGTAGTCACCAAAGTTGATGAAACTAAAGTTAATCGATGGCCCACGAAACCTCAAACATGAGCGGTTTCCTAAATGCATCTATAAAATCAAAATACAAAGGTTCACGAAAGGCGATCGAAAATAAGCAAACAAAATGGACAACTACAGTGCAATCCATAATCGTGGTAAATAAAGTCGATACTTAAACACGAGTAGTCTTCTAAATGCAGCTATCACTCAACGAGAAATGAAAGTTGACGAAAGGCGATAGAAAATACGCGTACATTAGACAACTACAATGCAATCCACAAGCGCAGTCACCGAATTTTATTGATGGCCCACGAAAACTCAAATTTCAGTGGTTTCCTAAATGCGGCTATAACTCAACAAAAAATGAAGTTCCGTGCAAGGCAATAGAAAATACGTGTACAAATTGGACAATAAAAGTGCAATCCACAATCATAGTCACCAAAGTTGATCGATGGTTCACCAATCTCAGTTTGTTGATAACATGAGCAACTATAAAACCCATATTTTCTATTTTCCCAAAAAAATATGTTTCATAGATTCTATTTTTGAGGAGTTCTTCCATGTTGGTGAAAAATTACTTTTTCGTAATAAGGACGATTTGGGTCTACTCAGACTAACATTTTCTAGAAAACCCATTTCTCAGATTTTTCATAAAAAGATGCAAAAAAGTTGCCTCTATTACCTATACTGCTTCTACTTTTAAAAAAAATCTATCTTTTCCAGGAACTTATTTTTTCAAAAAACGGACGATATGAATCTCTTTGCACATGAGCACCTATAAAATATTTTGGATTTTCCCAAAAAAAAATTGTTTCGTAGATTCTATTTTTGAGAGGTTATTGCATGTTGATGTAAAATTAGTTTTTCATAAAAAGGACGATATGGGTCTACTGAGAACGACATTATCTACAAAACCCATTTCTCGGATTTTTCATAAAAAGAATCAAAAAAATTGTCTATATTACCTCTACTGCTTCAACTTTTCAAAGAATTTTTTTTTTTTCAAAAACAACTTATTTTTTAAAAAAGCGGACAATCTAGGTTTCTTTAGCACACATGAGCACCTATTCAACTTTTGATTTTCCCAAAAAAATTGTTTCGTAGATTCTATTTTTGAGGGGTTCTTGCATGTTGGTGAAAATACGTGTATAGAATGCACCCCTACAGTGTAATCCACAATTGTAGTCACCAAAGTTTATCGATGGCCCACAAAAAGTCAAACACGAGGGGTTTCATAAATGCGGCTATAACTCAAAAAAAAATGAAGGTTCACGAAAAATGATAGAAAATACGCCTATAAAATGCACAACTACAGTGTAATCCACAAGCATTGTCACCAAAGTTGATCTAAGGCCCACAAAAACCCAAAATCGACTGGTTTACTAAATGGGGCTATAACTCAACAAAAAATCAAGGTTTGTGAAATTCGAAAGAAAATACATGTACAAAATGTGCAATTACAGTGGAATCCACAATCGAAGTCACCAAAATTGATCGATGGCTCAGTTTCCTAAATGCAACTATAAGTCAACAGAAAACGAACGTTCACAAAATCCTATACAAAATACATGTACAAAATGGACAACTATAGTGCAATCCACATTCGTAGTCACCAAAGTTGGTTTATAGTCCATGAAATCTCAAACACGAGCAATTTCCTAAATGTGGCTATAACTCAACAAAAATGAAGGTTCGTGACAAGCGATAGAAACTATGTGTATAGATATCACAACTACAGTGTAATCCACAATCGTAGTCACCAAAGTTGATCGATGGCCCACAAAAACTCAAATGCAAGCGGTTTCCTAAATGCTGCTATAACTCAACAAAAAATGAAGGTTCACAAAAAGCAATAGAAAATACACATACATAATGGACAACTACAGTCCAATCCAAAATCATAGTAACCAAAGTTGATCGATGGGCCACGAAAACGAAAACAAGAGCGGTTTCCTAATTGAAGCTATAACTCAAAGATAAATGAAGGTTTGCGAAAGGTGATAGAAAATACATGTATAGAATACAAAACTACAGAGCAATCCACAATTGTATTCACCAAAGTTGATTGATTGCCCACAAAAATTCAAACATCACCGGTTTCCCAAATGCAGCTATAACTCAACAAAAAATGAAGGTTTGCGAAAAGGGATAGAAAATACGCATATAGAATGGACAACTACAGTGCAATCCACAATCATAGTCAAAAAAGTTGATCGATGGCCCACAAAAACTCAAACATGAGTGTTTTCCCAAATGCGGCTATAACTCAACAAAAAATGAAGGTTGGTGAAAGGCGATTAAAAGTAGGTGTAGACAATGTAAAACTATAGTACAATCCACAATCATAGTCACCAAAATTGATTGATGCCCAAAAAAACTAAAACATGAGCAGTTTCCTAAATGTGGCTATAAATCAATAAAAAATGAAGGTTAGTGAAAGGCGAAAACACACGTTTAGAATGTACAACTGTAGTATAACTCAACAAAAAATGAAGGTTCATGAAAGGTGATAGAAAATACATGTATAGAATGAAAAACCACAGTTCAATCCAAAATTGTAGATACCAAAGTTGATGAATGGCCAAACAAAACTCAAATATGAGAGGTGTCCTAAGTACTGCTATATCTCAAAGAAAAATGAATGTTAGCGAAAGGTGGTAGAAAATACCCAGATAGAATGCACATTTATAGTCAAATCCACAATTGTAATTACCAAAGTTGATTGATGGCCCACGAAATCTCAAACACGAGTAGTTTCCTAGGTGCGGCTCTAACTTAATGAAAAATGAAGGTTCACGAAAGGCAATAGTAAATACACGTACAAAATGCACAACTATAGAGAAATCCGCAATCGTAGTCACCAAAATTGATCGATGGTGCATGAAAACTCAAACATGAGCATCTTCCTAAATGTGGCTATAAGTCAACAAAAAATGAAGGTTTATGAAAGGCGATTAAAAATATGTTTACAGAATTCACAACTATAGCACAATCCACAATCGTAGCCACTAAAGTTGATTGATGGCCCACAAAAACTCAAACGTGAGCAGTTTCCTAAGCATGGCTATAACTAAATAAAATGAAGGTATGGTGAAAGAAGATAGAAAATACGCATATAGAATGCACAACTACAGTGTAATTCACAAGCATAGTTACCAAAGTTGATTGTTGGCACACAAAAACTCAAACACAAGTGATTTCCTAAATACGGCTATATTTCCAAAATCATAGTCACCAAAGTTAATCCATGGTCCATAAAAACTTAAACATGAGAGGTTTCCTAAATGCGGCAACAACTCAACAAAAATTCAAGGTTCATTAAAGGTGATGAAAAATATGGATACAAAATGCACAACTTTTGGTCCCAAAACAACTCAAACATGAGCAGTTTCCTAAATGAGGCTATATCACAAACAAAAAATATGAACGTTCGCAAAAAGCCAATAGAAAATACGCATATAGAATGCACAACTATAGTGTAATCCACAAGCGTAGTCATCAAAGTTGATCGATGGCCCACGAAATCTCAAACACGAGTGTTTTCCTAAATGTGGATATCAACTCAACAAAACATGAAAATTTCAAACAAGGCGATTAAAAAATTGTGTACAGAATGCACAACTACACTACAATCCACAATCATAGTCACCAAAACTGATTGATGACTCTCAAAAACTCAAACACGGGCGGTTTCCTAAATGCGGCTATAACTGATTAAAAAATGAAGGTTCACGAAAGGCAATAGAAAATATGCATACATAGTGGAAAACTACAGTGTAATCCAGAATCATATTCTCCAAAATTGATTGATGGCCCATGAAAAGTCAGAGACGAGCATTTTCCTAAATGCAGCTATAACTCAACAAAAAATGAAGGTTCGTGAAAAGCAATTAAAAATATGTGTACAACATGCACAACTACAATACAATCCACAATCATAGTCACCAAAGACGATAGATGGCTCGAAAAAACTCGAACATTAGCGGTTTCCTAAATGCAGCTATAACTCAACAAAAAATGAAGGTTCACAAAATGTGATAGAAAATATGCGTACAAAATGGACAACTATAGTGCAATCCAAAATCGTAGTCACCAAAGTTGATCATCATCGCTCATGAAAACTCAAACACGAACGGTTTCCTAAATGCGGCTATATCTCAACAAAAAATGAAGGTTCATGAAAGGTGATAGAATATACATGTAGAGAATGGTTGTAGTGAAATCCACAAATGTAGTCAGCAAAGTCGATTGATGGCCCACGAAAACTCATATAGCTGTGCATTCTATATGTGTATTTTCTATTGCCTTTCGCACAACTTTATTTTTGTTGAGTTATAGCCGCATTTAGGAAACCGCCCATGTTTGAGTCTTTGTGGGCCATCGATCAACTTTGGTTACTATGATTTTGGATTGTACTGTAGTTGTACATTCTGTACATATATTTTTAATTGCCTTTCATGAACCTTCATTTTTTGTTTAGTTATAGTCGCATTTAGGAAAATGATCTTGTTTCAGTTTTCGTGGGCTATCGATCAACTTTGGTAACTACAATTATGGATTACATTGTAGTTATGCATTCTATACACGTATTTTCCATCACCTTTCGCGAACCTTCATTTTTTGTTGAGTTATAACTGAGCTTGGGAAACCGCTCGTGTTTGAGTTTTCATGGGCCATCGATTGACTTTGGTGACTACATTTGTGGATTTCACTATAGTTGTCCATTCTCTACATGTATATTCTATCACCTTTCACGAACCTTCATTTTTTGTTGAGATATAGCCTCATTTAAGAAACCGCTCGTGTTTGAGTTTTTGTTGGCCAGTGATCTACTTTGGTGACTACGATAGTGTATTGAACTGTAGTTGTGCATTCTGTACGGATATTTTTAATTACCTTTCATGAACCTTCATTTTTTTTGAGTTATAGTCGTATTTAGGAAAACACTCGTGTTTGAGTTTTCGTTGGCCATCAATCAACTTTCATAACTATGATTGTGGATCTTTAGTTGTGCATTCTATATGTGTATTTTCTATCACCTTTCGCGAACCTTCATTTTCGTTGAGTTATAGCTACACTTAGTAAACCGCTCCTCTTTTAGTTTTTGTGGGCCACTGATCAATTTTGGTGACTACGATTGTTGATATCTAGTTTTCCATTCTGTACGTGTCTTTTCTATCGCCTTTCACGAACCTTTATTTTTCATTGAGTTATAGTTGCATTTAGGAAACCACTCGAGTTTGACTTTTTGTGGGCCATCGATCAACTTTGGTTACTACGCTTGTGGATTACTATGTAGCTGTACATTCTATACGTGTTTTTTCTATCGCCTTACGTGAATCTTTATTTTTCATTGAGTTATAGCCACACTTAGGAAATCATTCTTGTTTGACTTTTCGTTTGCCATCGATCAACTTTGGTGACTACGACTTTGGATTGAACCGTAGTTGTCTATTTTGTATGCGTATTTTCTATCGCCTTTCGCAAATCTTCGTTTCTTGTTGAATTATAGCTGCATTCAAGAAACCGCTCGAGTTTGAGTTCTTGTAGGCCATTGATCATCTTTGTTGACTACGTTTGTGGATTACACTGTAGTTGTGCATTTTATACGCGTATTTTCTATCGCCTTTTGCGAACCTTCAGGAATTTTCACCAAACATTCACTTTCTTACACCTATAGCAGCTAAACAATTAAGGTTTTGAAGATGAATCAAACTAGTTATTTGTTAGATATTTTGCTTAGATTCTAATTATATTTTTTAATTAAAATTAAAAAATAAATTGTGAATCATTTTATGTAAATTTTAATAACTCTTTTTTTCTACTAATCAGCATTTTAAAAAAGTGATGTTTACTTCGGGCCATGTAACTTTTTTTATAGATAGGATATAATTCTAATTTTTAAAATACAAAATTTTCACACCAATATCTAGGGGATGGATATTTTCTCATAATTTTTTGTTACATATATTTTTTTAATTAATTTTCTAAGTTAGCGTAATTATAATTTGGATAGAGGTGTACTTCGGCCCGCACAATTTTTTTTGTATTCATTTCAATTAACTTATTCTTTTTTTGTGGGAATAAGGACATCAATACCTAGTGTACATGTATTTTTTATAATTTTTTTTCTCTATTTTTCTATTTTTTCGTATGTGTGAAATAAAGAACTTGATGTTCATTGAAAATCCTACATTCACAAGAAATAAAAAATAAATATAATAATCAAATTAAACTTATTTAAAATTATACTTTTTGGGAAGCTTATAATAAGGGCTATAGACTTACAAAACATAAATTTTAAATGAATTCATTTGATCACCCAAAAGGTAAATCAAAAGTGGTTTTTTATCAGCATTTTGATAGGTGTAAAGGAGATTCGATTATAGGTATGGTTTAAATCTAACAAGGTTCTATCCAAGAGAGTTTGATCTAAGGGGGTTTCATCAATCCCTTTTTAATTAAAATAATTTAAATGGAACCTTTAAAGTCATAAATTATTATATTTTCTAAAAATATGTGATTTCAGGCAAAAATCAGGATGTCCCAAAAAGTGTAACCCATTATTGTGGCAGCACCATCCATCAATGAACTCTACTGGCAACACTTTTGGATTACACTATAGTTGTGCATTCTATATGCGTATTTTCTATCGTCTTTCGTGAATTTTCAATTTTCTTTGAGTTATGATCACATTTAGGAAACCACTCGTGTTTGAGTTTTTGTGGGCCATCGATCAATTTTGGTCTCTATAATTGTGGATTACACTTTAGTTGTGTATTCTATACACATATTTTCTATCGCTTTTTTTATCACCTTTCATGAACCTTCATTTTTCATTGATTTATAGCCCCAGTAAGAAAACCGTTCGTGTTGGAGTTTTCGTGGGCCATCTATAAACTTTGCTGACTATGATTGTGGATTATTACACTATAGTTGTGCATTCTATATGGTTATTGTCAATCACCTTTCAAGAACCTTCATTTTTCGCTGAGTTATAGCCCCACTTAGGAAACCACCCATGTTTCAGTTTTCGTCGACCATCAATCAATTTTCACGACTACGATTGTGGATTGTACTGTAGTTGTGCATTTTATACACATAATTTCTATCGTCTTTCGTGAGCCTTCATTTTTTTTATTTATAGCCGCATTTAAGAAATCGCTCGTGTTTGAGTTTTTGTGGGCCATCGATCAACTTTGGTGACTAGGATTGTGGATTATATTGTACTTTCCCATTATGTACGTGTATTTTATATCACCTTTCACAAACCTTCATTTTTTGTTGAGTTATACCAGCATTTAGAAAACCGCTCATTTTTTAGTTTTCCTGGGCCATTGATCAACTTCGGTGACTACGATTGCGAATTGCACTGTAGTTGTGCATTATCAACGCTACCTTTATTTTTCGTAGAATTATCTCTCGACATAGGAAACCACTCATGTTTGAGTTTTCATGGGCCATTAATCAACTTTGGTGATGTAGTTGTGCATTCTATATGTGTATTTTCTATCAGTTTTAACGAACCTTCATTTTTTATTCATTATAGCCGCGTTTAGGAAACCACTCATGTTTGAGTTTTTAAGGGTCATCAATCTACTTTGGTGAGTACAATTGTGGATTGTACTGTAGTTGTACATTCTATACACATATTTTTTGTTTAGTTATAGCTGCATTTAGGAAACCACTCGTGTTTGAGTTTCAATGGGCCACGGATCAAGTTTGGTTACTACGATTGTCGATTGCACTGTAGTTGCGCATTATGAATGCTAATTTTCTATCGCCTTTCACGAAATTTCATTTTTTCTTAAGTTATAGCCGCATGTAGCAAATTGCTCGTGTTTGAGATTTTGTGGGCCATCAATCAAATTTGGTGACAATGCTTGTGGATTAAACTATAGAAGCATTTTATCCGCGTATTTTCTATGACCTTTCATGAACCTTCATTTTTTGTTAAGTTATAGTCGCATTTAGCGAATTGCTGGTGTTTGAGATTTTGTGGGCCATCGATCAACTTTGGTGACAACACTTGTGGATTTCACTATAATTGTGCATTCTATGTTCATATTTTCTATTAACTTCTGCGAACCTTCATTTTTTGTTGAGTTATAGCCGCATTTAGGAAAACACTCATGCTTGAGTTTTCGTTGGCCATCGAACAACTTTGGCAACCACGCTTGTGGATTACACTATAGTTGTGCATTTCATACGCGTATTTTCTATCGCCTTTCAAGAACGTTCAGTTTTGGTTGAGTTATAGCTGCATTTAGGAAAACTATAGTGTTATCCACAATCGTAGTCCCCAAAGTTGATTGATGGCCCACGAAAAATCAAAGACAAGAGGTTTCATAAGTAAAGCTATAACTCAATGAAAAAATAAAGGTTCACAAAAGGCAATATAAAATACACTTATAGAATGCATAACTACAGTGTAATCGACAATTGTAGTGACCAATGTTGATCGATGGGCCACGAAAACTTAAATACAATTATTTTGCTAAATACGGCTATAACTCACAAAAATTGAAAGGTTCGTCAAAGGCGATTAAAAATATTTGTATGGAATGCACAACTACAATACAATCCACAATTGTAGTCACCAAAGATGATCGATGGCCCATGAAAACTCTAACATGAGCGGTTTCCTAAATGCGGCTATAACTCAACAAAAAAATGAAGGTTCCTAAAAAGCGATTTAAAATATGTGTATAGAATACAAACCTACAGTACAATCCACAATCATAGTCACCAAAGTTGATTGACGACCCACGAAATCTCAAACATGAGTGGTTTCCTAAGTGTGGCAATAAGTCAACAAAAAATTAAGGTAGCATTCACAATGCAAAACCAAATTGCAATCCATAATCGTAGTCACAAAAGTTGATCGATCTGGCCCACGAAAACTCAAACATGAGTGGAATCCCAAATGCCCCTATAACTCAACAAAAAATGAAGGTTCGTGAAAGGCGATTAAAAATTTGTATACAAAATGCAAAACTATAGTACAATCCACTATCATAATCACCAAAGTTTATCGATAGCCCACAAAAACTCAAACATGAGCGGTTTTCTAAATGCGGCTATAACTCAATAAAAAATGAAGGTTCACGAAAGGTGACAGAAAATACGATTATAGAATGCACAACTATTATATAATCCACAAGTGTAGTCACCAATGTTGAGCGATGGCCCACGAAAACCCAAATTCGAGCAGTTTACTAAATGCAGCTATAAGTCAAGAAAAATAAAGGTTCGCGAAAAGCGTTAGAAAATACGCGTACAAAATGCACAACTATAGTGTAATCCATAAGTGTAGTAACCAAAGTTGATCGATGGCCCACGAAAACTCAAACTCGAGTAGTTTCCTAAATGTGGCTATAATACAATGAAAAATGAAGATTTATTAAAGGTAATAGAGAATACGCATATAGAATGCACAAGTACAGTGTAATCCAGCATCGTAGTCAAGAAAGTTAATCGATGGCCCATGAAACTAAAACATGAGCGGTTTCCTAAGTGTGGCCATTAGTCAATGAAATAATGAAGGTTTGTGAAAGGTGATAGAAATTACGGTTATATAATGCACAACTACAGTGTCAATCGTAGTCACGAAAGATGATCGATGGCCCATGAAAAGTAAAACAGGAATAGTTTCATAAAAGCAGTAGTAACTCACCAAAAAATGAAGGTTCATGAAAGCTGATAGAAAATACGCATATAGAATGCACAACAATAGTGTAATCGACAATCGTAATCATCAAAGTTGATCGATGCCCACCAAAAATCAGACACAAAAATGCGGGTATAACTCAACAAAATTGAAGGTTCATGAACGACAATTAAAAATATGCGTATGGATTGCATAACTACAATACAATCCACAATTGTAGTCACCAAAGTAGATTGATGACCCATAAAAACTAAAAAAAGAGCGGTTTCGTAAATGCTGCTATAACTCAACACAAAATGAAGGTTCGCAAAAGGCGATGGAAAATACATTTATAAAATGCACAACTATAGTGTAATCCACAAGCGTAGTCACCAAAGTTGATCGATGCCCATGAAAACTCAAACTCACGCGGTTTCCTAAATATAGCTATAACACTACAAAAAATGAAGGTTCACAAAAGGCAATAGAAAATACATGCATAGGATGGACAACTACAGTGCAATCCAGAATCGTAGGCGATAGAAAACGCATGTATAAAATGCTCAAGTACACTGAAATCCGCAACCGTAGTCACCAAAGTTGATTAATGGCCCATGAAAACTCAAACATGAGTGTTTTACTAAGTGGGGCTATAACTCAACAAATTTTTTTGGGCAAATCGAAAATATGGGTTTTATACACATTTATAGGATTTTTCATAGAAACATTCAAAAACTTTGCAAATGTTGCAAAGAGACCCAAATTGTCCATTTTTTTAATATATAAGTTGTTCTTCAAAAATGATTTTTATGAAAAGGAGACCCAGTAGACTTAACAGAGATAAAAACCCATATTTTTTATTTTCCTAAAAAATATTGTTTTGTAGATATTATTTTTGAGAGGTTCTTGCATGTTGATGAAAAATTAGTTTTTCAAAAAAAGGATGATATGAGTCTCTTTAGTATATGAGCACTTATAAAACCCATATTTCAATTTTCCAAAAACAAAATTGTTTCGTGGATTCTATTTCTAAGGGGTTGTTGCATGTTGGTGAAAAATTAGTTTTTCAAAAAAGGACGATCTAGGTCTACATAGAACTACATTCTCAACAAAACCCATTTCCCAAATTTTCATAAAAGGATTGAAAATTTTTGCCTTTGTTACCTCTACTGCTTCTACTTTTCAAACATATCTGTATTTTTCAAAAACAACTTATTTTTTCAAAAAATGAACAATTCAGGTTTCTTGAGCACACGAGCACCTATAAAACCGATATTTGAATTTTCCCCAAAAAAATTGTTTCATAGATTCTATTTTTCAGGGATTCTTGTATGTTGGTGAAAAATTAGTTTTTCGAAAAAAGAACGATCTATGTCTACTTAGAATGAAAAAACCCACTTCTCAAATTTTTCATAAAATGATTCAAAAAAATTGCATCTGTTACCTCTACTGCTTCTACTTTCGAAAAATATCTATCTTTTTCAATAACAACTTACTTTTTCAAAGAACGGAAGATCTGGGTCTCTTTAGCACATGAGTACTATAAAAACCACATTTTTTTATTTTCCCAAGAAAAAAGTTTCATAGATTCCATTCTTGAGGGGTTCTTGCATGTTGGTGAAAAATAAGTTTTTCAAAAAATGATTATCTGGGTCTATTAAGAATGACATTCTCTACAAAACCCATTTCTCAGATTTTTCATACAAATATTCAAAAACTTTCCCTCTATTACCTCTACAACTTCTACTTTTAAAAAAATAATCTTTTTCAAGAACAACTTATTTTTTTTAAAAACGGATGATCTAGGTCTCTTTAGCTCTCGAGTACTATAAAACCCATATTTTTTATTTTCCCAAAAAAAACATTTCATAGATTCTATTTTTGGGGGTTCTTGCAAATTGGTGAAAAATAAGTTTTTCAAAAAAAGGATGATCTGAGTCTACTCAGAATGACATTCTTTACAAAACCCCTCAAAAACTTTTAAAAAATTGCCTCTACTACTACTTCTACTTTTCAAAAATTTCTATCTTTCTCAAAACACAACTAATTTTATGAAAAAATGGACGATTAGGGTCTCTTGAGTAGACGAGCACTTATCAAACCCATATTTAGCTTTTTGAAAAAAGGATGATATGGGTCTAATAATAATAGCATTCTGTATAAAACTCATTTCTCAGATTTTTCATAAAAAAGGTTTAAAAAAATTTCCTCTATTATTTCTACTACTACTTTTCAAAAAAATCAATCTTTTGTAAGAACAAATTATTTTTTCAAAAAATGAACGATTTGGGTCTTTCAGCATATGAGCACCTATAAAACCCATATTTTTTATTTTCCCAAAAAAAATGTATTTTACATTCTATTTTTGAGGGGTTCTTGCATGTTGGTGAAAAATTAGTTTTTCGAAAAAAGGACGATCTGGGTCTACTCAGAAGGAATTCTCTACAAAACTCATTTCTCAGATTTTTCATAAAAGGATTCAAAAAAATTTCTTGTATTACCTCTATTGCTTCTACATTTGAAAAAAATCCCGTTTTTGAGAGCAACTTATTTTTTCAAACAATGGATGATCTGGTTCTATTCAACACACGAGCACCTACAAAACCCATATTTCGATTTTCCCAAAAAAATAAATTTTGTAGACTCTATTTTCAAGGGTTCTTGCATGTTGGTGAAAAGTTAGCTTTTTGAAAAATGGACGACCTGCGTCTAATCAAAATAACATTCTCTAAAAAACCCATTTCTCAGATTTTTCAAAATAAGATTCAAAAATTTTGCCTATGTTAATTCTACTACTACTTTTCAAATAAATCTATTTTTTCCAAAAATAAATTATTTGTTCAAAAAACAAGCGATCTCAGTCTGTTGAGCATAGAAGCAACTATAAAAACCCATATTTTTTATTTTCCCAAAAAATATGTTTCGTAGATTCTATTTTTGAGGGGTTCTTCCATGTTGGTGAAAAAATAGTTTTTCGAAAAGAAGATAATCTATGTCTCCTTAGAACGACATTCTCTAGAAAAACCATTTTTCAGATTTTTCATAAAGAGATTCAAAAAAATTTCCTCTGTTACATGTAATGCTTCTACTTTTCAAAAAAATCTATGTTTTTCAAAAACAAATAATTTTGAAAAACGGACGATCTAGGTCTCTTTAGCACATGAGAACCAATAAAACCCATATTTTTGATTTACCCAAAAAAAAATTATTTTGTAGATTCTATTTTTCAGGGGTTCTTGCATGTTGGTGAAAAGTTAGTTTTTTGTAAAAAGGATGATTTGGGTCTACTTAGATAGACATTTTCTAAAAAACCCATTTCTCAGATTTTTCAAAAAAAGATGCAAAAAATTTGCCCAAAAGAAATTGATTCGTACATTCTATTTTTGAGGGGTTCTTGCATGTTGACAAAAAATTAGTTTTTTCAAAAAGACGACAATCTGGGTCTACTTAGAACGACATTTTCTACAAAACTCATTTCTTGGATTTTTCATCAAAAGATTCAAAAAATGAAGGTTCGCGAGAAGCAATAGAAAATATGCCTATAGAATGCACAACTACGGTGTAATCCACAAGCGTAGTCACCAAAGTTGATCTATGGCCCACAAAAACCCTAAATCGAATGGTTTTCTAAATGGGGCTATAATTCAAAAAAAAAATCAAGGTTTGCGAAATGCGATAGAAAATACACGTACAAAATATGTAATTACAGTGCAATCCACAATCGTAGTCACCAAAGTTGATCGATGGCCCAAAAAAACTCAAACATGAGCAGTTTCCTAAATGAGACTATAACTCAATAGAAAATATGTGTCTATAATGTACAACTACAGTGCAATCCACAATTGTAGTCACAAAAATTGATCGATGGCCCACAAAAACTCAAACACGAGTGTTTTCCTAAATGCGGCTATAACTCAACAAAAAATGAAGGTTCGTGAAAGACAATTAAAAGTATGCATAGAGAATGCATACACAATAAAAAATGAGTCGTTTCCTAAATATGTCTATAACTCAATAAAAAATCAAGGTTCACGAAAGGCAATAGAAAATATGCATATAGAATGCACAACTATAATATAATCCAAAAGTGTAGTCACCAAGTTGGATTGATGGCCCACAAAAACTCAAACTCGAGCGGTTTCCTAAATGCTGCTATAACTCAAGAAAAAATGAAGGTTCATGAAAGCCGATAGAAAATACACATATAGAATGGACAACTACAGTGCATTCCACAATTGTAGATACCAAAGTTGATCAATGGCCCAAGAAAACTCAAATACAAGAGGTGTCCTAAGTACAACTATATCTCAACAAAAAATGAAGGTTCGCGAAAGGCAGTAGAAAATACGCGGATAGAATGCACAACTATAGAGTAATCCACCATCATAGTCACCAAAGTTGATCGATGGCCCATGAAAACTCAAACATGAGCGTTTTCCTAAATGCGGCTATAACTCAACAAAAAATGAAGGTTCAGGAAAGGCGATTAAAAATATGGGTACACAATCTACAATTGTAGTCACCAAAGTTGATTGATGGCCCACAAAAACTCAAACATGAGCGGTTTCCTAAGCATGGCTATAACTAAAAAAATGAAGGTTCGTGAAAGGCGATAGAAAATACACATATAGAATGCACAACTATAGTGTAATTCACAAGCGTAGTGACTAAATATGATCGTTGGTACACAAAACTCAAACATGAGCGGTTTCCTAAATGCGGCTATTATTGAAAAAAAAATGAAGGTTCGCAAAAGGAAAAAATTAACATTCATAATACAAAACTATACTGCAATCCACAAACATACTCACCAAAATCTATCAATGGTCCACGAAAATTCAAACACGAGCATTTTCCTTAATGCAGCTATAACTCAACACAAAATGAAGGTTCATGAAAGGCAATGAAAAATATGCGTACATAATGCACAACTTTAGTACAATCCACAATCGTATTCACCAAAGTTGATCGATGGCCCAAAAAAACTCAAACATGAGTGGTTTACTAAATGCGGCTTTGTTTTAGGAAAATTGAAATACGGGTTTTATAGGTTCATGTGCTAAAGAGACCCATATCGTCTTTTTTTTTTAAAGAAAAGTTATTCTTGAAAAAGATAGTTTTTTTTTAAAGTAGAAGTAGTAGAGGTAACAGAGGTAATTTTTTTGAATCCTTTTATGAAAAATCTAAGAAATGGGTTTTGTAGAGAATCTCGTTCTAAGTAGAGACCCAGATCGTCCTTTTTTCGAAAAACTAATTTTTCACCAACATGCAGAACCCCTCAAAAATAGAACCTATGAAACACTTTCTTTTGAAAAAATGGAAAGATATGGGTTTTATAGGTACTCGTGTGCTTAAGAGACCCAAATTGTTTGGTTTTAAAAAAAATAAGTTGTTCTTGAAAACGATAGATTTTTTTCAAAAGTAGAAGTTGTAGAGGTAACATAGGCAAATTTTTTGAATCCTTTTATGAAAAATCTGAGAGATGGGTTTTGTAGAGAATGTCGTTTTGACTAGACCTAGATTGTCCTTTTTTCAAAAAACCAATTTTTCAAAAACATGCAAGAACCCCTCAAAAATAAAATCTATGAAACAAATTTCTTTGGAAAATCAAAATATGGTTTTTATAGGTGCTTGTATGCTAAAGAGACTTAGATTGTCTCTTTTTTGAAAAAATAAGTTATTCTTGAAAAAGATAGTTTTTTTTTCAAAGTAGAAATAGTAGAGGTAACAAAGCCAAATTTTTTGAATCTTTTTATGAAATATATGAGAAATGGGTTTTGTAGAGAGTGTCGTTCTGAGTAGACTCAGATCGTCCTCTTTTTGAAAAACTAATTTTTCACCAACATGCAATAAACACCTAGAAAATAGAATCTACGAAACAATATTTTTTGGAAAATAAAAAATATAGGTTTTATAGGTACTCATTTGCTAAAGAGAACCAGATCGTTTTTATTGAAAAGTTGAAGCAGTAGTAACAAAGGCAAAAAAATTTAATCTTTTTATGAAAAATCTCATAAATGGGTTTTGTAGAGAATGTTGTTCTGAGCAGATTCAAATTGTCCTTTTTCGAAAATCCAATTTTTCACCAACATGCAAAAACACATCAGAAATAGAATCTACAAAATATTTTTTTTGGAAAAATCGAAATATGGGCTTTATAGGTGCTCCTATGCTTAAGAGACCCTAATCGTCCATTTTTCGAAAAAAATAATTGTTTTTGAAAAAGATAGACTATTTTGAAAAGTAGTAGTAGAGGTAACAGAGGCAAATTGTTTGAATATTTTTATGAAAATTCTGAGAAATTGGTTTTGTAGAGAATTTCATCCTCAGTAGACCCAGATCGTCGTCTTTTTGAAAAACTTATTTTTCAGCAACTTGCAAGAACCCCTCAAAAATAGAATCTACGAAACAATTTTTTTTGGGAAAATCAAAAATATTAGTTTTATAGGTGCTTGTGTGCTGAAAAGACCCAAATCGTCCATTTTTTGAAAAAATAAGTTTTTCTTGAATAAGATAGATTTTTTTAAAAAGTACAGTAGAGGTAATAGGTTCTGTAGAGAATGTCGTTATGTGTACACCCATATCATCCTGTTTTCAAAAAACTAATTTTTCATCAACATGCAAGAACCCCTCAAAAATAGAATTTACAAAACAATATTTTTTAGGAAAATTGAAAATATGGGTTTTATAGATGCTCATGTTATAAAGAGACCCAGATCGTCAGTTTTAAAAAAAAATAAGTTATTCTTGAAAAAGATTCATTTTTTTGAATCTTTCTATTAAAAATTCCTATAAGCGTGTATAAAACCTATATTTTTTATTTTCCCAAAAAAAAATTGTTGAGTTAAGGCCCCACATAGTAATACGCTCGTGTTTGAGTTTTCTTGGGCCATCGATCAACTTTGGTGACTAAGTTTGCAAATTACAATGTAGTTGTGCATTCTATACGTGTATTTTCTATTGCATTTCACGAATCTTCATTTTTCGTTGAGTTATGGCTGCACTTAGGAAACTGCCTGTGTTTGAGTTTTCGTATGCCATTGATCAACCTTGGTGACTACGATTGTGGATTGCATTATAGTTGTCCATTCTGTACACATATTTTCTATCACCTTTCGCAAACCTTCATTTTTTGTTTAGTTATAGCCACATTTAGGAAACTGCTCAAATTTGATTTTTGTGGGCCATCGATCATATTTCATGACTACGATTGTGGATTGTACTATAGTTGTGCATCTTCTACGCATATTTTTAATCAACTTTCACGAACCTTCATATCTTGTTGAGTTAATTTGGGAAAACGCTCGTGTTTGAATTTTTATGGCCTATCAATCAACCTGGGTGACTACGATTGTGGATTACACTACAGTTCTACATTCTATACATGTATACTCTATCCCCTTTCGCGAGCGTTCATTTTTTGTTCAGTTATAGCTTGACGAAGGAAAACTGCTCGTGTTTGAGTTTTTATGGGCCATCAATCAACTTTGGTTACTACGATTGTCGATTGCACTGTAGTTGTCCATTTTGTACGCATATTATCTATCACCTGTTGTGAACCTTCATATCTTGTTGAGTTATAGCCATATTTAGGAAATCGCTCGTATTTGAGTTTTTGTTGGCCATCAATCAACTTTGGTGACTACGATTCTGGATTGTAATATAGTTGTGCATTTTGTGCAAATATTTTTCATTGCATTTCACGAACCTTCATTTTTTGTTGAGTTAGAGTCGCATTCAAGAAAACACTCATGTTTGAGTTTTCGTGGGCCATCAATACACTTTGGTTACTATGATTATGGATTACACTGTACTTGTGCATTCTATAAATGTATTTTTTATTGCCTTAAGCGAACCTTCATTTTTCATTCAGTTATAGCCGCACAACTATAGTATAATCCACAATCGTAGTCACCAAAGTTGATCGACGGCCCAGAAAAACTGAAACATGAGCAATTTCCTAAATGTGGCTATAACTCAACAAAAAATGAAGGTTTCTGAAAGGTGATAGAAAATATGCATATAGAATGCACAACTACAATGTAATCCACAAGCATAGTCACTGAACTTTATCGATAGCCCACGAAAACTCAAACACGAGCGTTTTCCTAAATGCGGCTATAACTCAACAAAAAATGAAGATTCATGAAAGGTGATAGAAAATACACATACAAAATGCACAACTATAGTCTAATCCACAATCGTAGTCACCAAAGTTGATCGATGGTCCACAAAAACTCAAACACGAGCTGTTTCCTAAATGTGGCTATAATTTAAAGAAAAATGAAGGTTTGCAAAAATCAATAGAAAATACGCATACAATTTGGAGAACTATATTACAATCCATAATCATAGTCACAAAAGTTGATCGATGAACAATGAAAAACTCAAATAAGAGAGGTTTCCTAAATACGGCTATAACTCAACAAGAAATGAAAGTTTCTAAAAAATGATTCAAAATATGCATACAGAATCCACGAATACAGTACAATCCACAATTGTAGTCACCAAAGTTGATCGATACCCCACGAAAACTTAAACACGAGCGTTTTTCTAAATGCGGCTATAACTCAAGAAAAAATGAGGGTTCATGAAAAGCGATTAAAAATATGCGTACAAGATGTACAACTATAGTACAATCCACAATCGTAGTCACCAATGTTGATTGATAACCCATGAAAACTCAAACATGAGCGGTTTCTTAAATGCGGCTATAATTCAATAAAAAATGAAGGTTCGCAAAAGGCGATAGAAAATACGTGTATAGAATGAACACTAGAGTGTAATTGAAAATCGTAGTCACCAAAGTTGATCAATGGGCCACCAAAACTCAAACATGAGTGATTTCCTAAGCACAACTATAACTCAACGAAAAATGGAGGTTCACGAAACGTGATAGAAAATACGTGTATAGAATGCACAACTACAGTGTAATCCAATATCGTAGTCACCAAAGCTGATTGATGGCCCACAAAAACCTCAAACACAGCGTTTTCCTAAATGAGGCTATAACTCAACAAAAACTGAAGGTTCCTGAAAGGCGATTATAACTCAACAAAAAATGATGCTTCATGAAAGGTGATAGAAAATACGCTAACATATTGGACAACTACGGTGTAATCCACAATCGTAGTCACCAAATTTGATCAATAGCCCACAAAAACTCAAATATGAGAGTAATTTCATAAATCGGGCTATAACTCAACAATAAATGAAGGTTTTTGAAAAGTGATTATAAATATGCATACAAAATGCACAAATACAGTACAATCGACTATCATATTCAATAACTATAGTGCAATCCACAATTGTAGTCACTAAAGTTGATTGATGGTCAATGAAAACTCAAACATGAGTGATTTCCAAAATATGGCTATAGAAAATACATGTACAGAATGCACAACTATAGTGCAATCCACCATCGTAGTCACCAGAGTTGATCGATGGCCCAAAAAAACTCAAACACGAGTGGTTTCCTATGTGCGGCTATAACTCAACAAAAAGTAAAGCTTCTTGAAAGGTGACAGAATATACACGTATAGAATGCACAACTATTGTGTAATCCACAAGCGTAGTCACCAAATTTGATCGATGTTCCACGAAAACTCAAACTCGAGCAATTTCCTAAATGTGGCTATAACTCAACAAGAAGTGAAGGTTTGCAACAGGCGATTGAAACTATGCGTACAAAATGGACAACTAAAGTGCAATCGACAATTGTAGTCAACAAAGTTGATCGATGGCCCACAAAAACTCAAACATGAGTAGTTTCCTAAGTGCGGCTATAACTCAACGAAAAATGAAGGTTCTCGAAAGGCGATAGAAAATGTGCATATAGAATGCACAACTACAGTGTTACCTCTACTACATTTGCTTTTTAGAAAAATCTATCTTTTTCAAAAACAACTTATTCTTTAAAAAAATGGATGATCTAGGTTTACTCAGAATGATATTCACTACAAAACCCATTTCTTAGATTTTTCATAAAAAGATTCAAAAAATTTGCCTCTATTACCTCTACTGCTTCTACTTGTCAAAATAAATATATTTTTTCCAAGAACATATTATTTTTCCAAAAAACAGATTATCTAGGTGTCTATAGCACATGATAACTTATAAAAACTATATATTTTATTTTCCCAAAAAAATTGTTCCGTAGATTCTATTTTTGTGGGATTTTTGTATGTTGGTGAAAATCAGTTTTTCAAAAAAAGGATGATCTAGGTTTACTATGAATGACATTCTCTACAAAACCCATGTCTCAGAGATTTCATAAAAAGATTGAAAAATTTGCTTCTATTACCTCTATCAAAAAATCTATTTTTTTCAAAAACAACTTATTTTTTCAAAAGACGGACAATCTAGGTCTCTTTAGCATACAAGCACCTATAAAACCCATATTTTGATTTTCCAAAAAAAAAAAAGGTTTCGTGGATTTTATTTTTGAGGGGTTCTTGCATGTTGGTGAAAAATTAGTTTTTCGAAAAAAGGACGATTTGGGTTTACATAGAACCCATTTCTCTACAAAACCCATTTCACAATTTTTTCATAAAAAGATTAAAAAAAAATTCCTTTGTTATCTCAACTGCTTCTATTTTTGAAAAAAAATTTCTTTTTTGAAGACAACTTATTTTGTCAAAAAATGTACGATTAGGGTCTTTTGAATACACGAGAACCAATAAAACCCATATTACGATTTTCCAAAAAAAAATTGTTTGGTAGATTCTATTTTTAAGGGGTTCTTGCATGTTGGTGAAAAATTAGTTTTTCAAAAAAAGACGATCTAGATTTACTCAGAATAACATTCTCTACAAAACCCATTTCTAAGATTTTTCATAAAAAGATTCAAAAAAATTGCTTCTATTCTCTACCGCTTCTACTTTACAAAAAAATCTATCTTTTTCAATAAATACTTATTTTAAAAAAAAATAGACGATCAAAATCTCTTCAGCACATGAGAACCTATAAAACCCATATATTTTATTTTACCAAAAAAAATTGTTTCATAGATTTTATTTTTGAGGGGTTCTTATATGTTGGTGAAAAATCAATTTTTTTAAAAACGACGATTTGGGTATACTCAGAACAACATTCTCTACAAAACCCATTTCTTAGATTTTTCTTAAAAAGATTAAAAAAAATTGCCTCTATTACCTCTACTGCTTCTACTTTTAAAAGAAAAAATGAATGATCTGGGTCTATTCAGCACATGAGCACGTATAAAAACCATATTTCAATTTTTCCAAAAAAAATTGTTTCATAGATTCTATTTTTGAGGGGTTCTTGCATGTTTTTGAAAAATTAGTTATTCAAAAAAAGGACGATCTGGGTCTACTCAGAACAACATTCTGTAAAACACCCATCTATCAGATTTTTCATAATAAGATTCAAAAATTTGTCTTCCACAACTTTTACATTTCAAAAAAATCTATCTTTTCCAAGAACAACTTATTTTTTCAAAAGCCGGATGTTCTAGGTCTCTTGAGCACACGAGTACCTATAACTCAACGAAAAATGAAGGTTCACAAAAGGTGATAGAAAATACGCATATAGAATGCACAACTACAGTGTAATCCAAAATCGTAGTCACCACTGTTGATCGATGGTCCACGAAAACTCAAACACGAGCGTTTTCCTAAATGTTGCTATAACTTAACAAAAAATGAAGGTTCGTGAAAGACGATTAAAAATATGTGTACAGAATGCACAATTGCAGTACAATCCACAATCATAGTCATCAAAGTTGATCGATGACCCATGAAAACTCAAACACAAGCGGTTTCCTAAGTGCGGCTATAATTCAACGAAAAATGAAAGTTCAGAAAAGGCAATAGAAAATATGCATATAGAGTGCCCAACTAAAGCGTAATCCATAATCATAGTCACCAAACTTAATCGATGGGCCACAAAAACTCAAACACGAGTGGTTTCCTAAAGGATGATATAACTCAAAATAAAATGAAGGTTCGTGAAAGGTAATAGAAAATATGTGTATAGAATGCACAACTACATTGTAATCCACAAGCGTAGTCACCAAAGTTGTTCGATGGCCCGGGAAAAAGCAAACTCGAGCGATTTCCCAAATGTGGCTATAACTCAACGAAAAATGAAGGTTCATGAAAGGCGATAGAAAATACTCATATCGAATGAACAACTATTGTGTAATGCACAATCGTAGTCACCAAAGTTGATCAATGGCCCACAAAAACTCAAACATGAGCAGTTTCCTAAATGTGGTTATAGCTCAACAAAAAATGAAGGTCCGCAAAAGATGATAGAAAATACACATACATAATGGACATCTACAGTGTAATCCACAATCATAGTCACCAAAATTGATTGATGGCCCACAAAAACACAAATACGAGCAATTTCCTAAATACGACTATAACTCAATGAAAAATGAAGGTTCGTGAAAGGCGATAGAAAATACGCATACAGACGATCTGAATCTCTTCAGCACATGAGCCACCTATAAAACTCAAATTTTTTATTTTCCCAAAAAAACTGATTCGTAGATTCTATTTTTTAGGGGTTCTTGTATGTTGGTGAAAATTTAGTTTTTGGAAAAAAAGACGATCTAGGTCTACTCTAAACGACCTTGTCTACAAAACCCATTTCTCAGATTTTTCATAAAAAGATTCAAAAAAATTGCCTCTGTTACCTCTACTGCTTCTACTTTTGAAAAATATCTATATCGATGGCCCACAAAAACTGAAACATGAGCGGTTTAATAAATGCGGCAACTGAAAAAAAAAATGAAGGTTCATGAAAGGTGATTAAAAATATGTGTACTGTGGTTCTGTATTCTGTACGCATATTTTTAATCACCTTTCACGAATCTTCATTTTTCGTTGAGTTATAGCCGCATTTAGGAAAACGCTTATGTTTGAGTTTTCCTGGTCCATCAATCAACTTTGGTCACTACGATTGTGGATTGCACTGTAGTTGTCCATTTTGTATCCGTATTTTCTATCACTTTTCATGAACCTTCATTTTTTGTTGAGTTATAGCCGCATTGAGGAAACTACTCGTGTTTTAGTTTTCGTGGGCCATCAATCAATTTTGGTGACTATGATTGTGGATTGCACTGTATTTTTCCATTGCGAACACTTACTTTCGATCGCCTTCGCCTTTTGCGAACCTTCATTTTTTCTTTGAGTTAAGCTGTATTTGGTAAACCACTCATGTTTAACTTTTTTTGGGCCATCAATCAACTATGGTGACTACGATTTTGTATTGCACTATACTTGTTCATTTTGTATGCATACTTTTAATCGCCTTTGACGAACCTTCATTTTTTGTTGAGTTATAGCCGCATTTAGGAAAATCCCTGTGTATGAGATTTTGTGGGACATTGATCAACTTTGGTGAATGAGATTGTCGATTACACTGTAGTTGTGCATTCTATACGTGTATTTTCTATCATCTTTCACGAACCTTCATTTTTCATTGAGTTATAACTGCGCTTACGAAACTGCTCATTTTTGAGTTTTCGTGGGCGATGATCAACTTTGCTGACTACAATTTTGGATTACAGTGTAGTCCATTCTGTACACGTATTTTCTATTGCATTTCGTGAACCTTCATTTTTTGTTGAGTTATAGCCACATTTAGGAAACTACTCATGTTTGAGTTTTTTCGGCCCATCTATCAACTTTGGTGATTACGATTGTGGATTGTATTGCAGTTGTGCAAGATGTATGCATATGTTTAATTTCCTTTCACGTATCTTCATTTTTTATTCAATTATAGCCACATTTAGGAAAACGCTTGAGTTTGAATTTTTGTGGGCCACTTGTCTAACTTTGGTGACTACTCTTTTGTATTATACTATAGTTGTACATTCTATATGTGTGTTTTCTATCACCTTTCACGAACCTTCATTTTTTATTGAGTTATAGCCACATTTATGAAAGTGCTCATGTTTGAGTTTTTTTGGTGACTATGATTGTGTTTTCTATCATCAATCAACTTTGGTGACTACGATTGTGGATTGTACTATAGTTGTGCATTCTCTATGCATAATTTTAATGGCTTTTGACGAACCTTCATTGTTTTTTGAGTTATAGCTGCATTGAGGAAAACACTCGTATTTGAGTTTTTGTTGGCCATTGATCAACTTTTTTTGACTACGATATTGGATTGCACTGTAGTTGTCCATTCTATATGCATATTTTTATCCCATTTCGTGAACCTTCATTTTTTGTTCAGTTATAGCTGCATTTAGGATGTATGTTTGAAATTTTCTGGGCCATCAATCAACTTTGGTGATTACGATTGTGGATTGCACTGTAATTATTTTCTATCGCCTTTAGCAAACCTTCATTTATCTTTGAGTTATAACTTTAATGAAGAAAGCACTCTTTTCCTCGTTTTCATGGCCCATCGATCAACTTTGGTTACTACGATTGTGGATCGGACTGTAGTTGTCCATTCTGTATGTGTATTTTCTATCACCTTTTGCGAATCTTCATTTTTTGCTGAGTTATAGCCACAATTAGGAAACAGCTCATGTTTGAGTTTTTCTGGGCAATCGATCAACTTTGGTGACTACGCTTGTGGATTACATTGTATTTGTAAAATCTATACATGTAGTTTCTATCGCTTGTTGTGAACCTTTATTTTTGATGAGTTCTAGCGACATATAGGAAATCGTTGGTGTTTGACTTTTCATGGACCATCAATCAAGTTTGGTGACTACAAATCTGGATTACACTATAGTTGTGCAATTTGTACGTGTATTTTCTATCATCTTTTGTGAACTTTCATTTTCTATTGAGTTATAGTCGCATTTAGGAAACTGCTTATGTTTGAGTTTTCGTGGTCCATCGGTCAACTTTGGTGACTACGGTTGTTGATTGCACTTTTATTACAGATTTTCTTCGTGTATTTTCTATCACATTTCGCTAACCTTGATTTTTTGTTAAGTTATAACCCCATTTAGCAAACCAATCGATTTTCAGTTTTCGTGGGCCATAGATCAGCTTTGGTGACTACGATTGTGGATTACATTGTAGGTGTGCATTCTATACATGTATTTTCACCAATATGCAAGAACCCCTCAAAAATAGAAACTACGAAACAATTTTTTTTGGGAAAATCAAAATATGGGTTTTATAGGTGCTCATGTACTAAAGAGACCCAAATCATCCGTTGTTTGAAAAACAAGTTTTTTTGGAAAAAATAAAAAAGATATTTTGAAAAGTAGAAGCAGTAGAGGTAATATAGACAAATTTTTTGAATCTTTTTATGAAAAATGTGAGAAATGGGTTTTGTGGAGAATGTCGTTTTTGAGTAGGCCTAGATTGTCTTTTTTTTTTTAAACTAATTTTTCATCAAAATGCAAGAACCCTCAAAAATAGAATCTACGAAACAATTTTTTTTGGGAAAATTGAAAATATTTTATAGGTCCTCATGTGCTAAGGAGATTCAAATCGCATGTATTTTCAAAAAATAAGTTATTGAAAAAGATACATTTTTTTTAAAAGTAGAAGCAATATAGGTAATAGAGGAAAATTTTTTGCATCCTTTTATGAAAAATCTGAGAAATAGGTTTTCTAGAAAATGTCAATTTCAGTAGACCCAGATCGTCCTTTTTACGAAAAAAATTAATTTTTCACCAACATGCAAGAACCCCTCAAAATAGAATCTACAAAACAATTTTTATTTTTGGAAAATCGAAAATATGGGTTTTATTGGTGCTCAACTGACTGAGATCCTCTATATTTTGAAAAAAAAAGTTGTTTTTGAAAAAGATAATTTTTTTTTAAAAAGTAGTAGTAGAATTAACATAGGCAAATTTTTGGAATCTTATTTTGAAAAATCTCATAAATTGGTTTTGTAGAGAATGTTATTCTGATTAGACGCAGATAGTCCTTTTTTCGAAAAGCTAACTTTTCACCAACATGCAAGAACCTTTGAAAAATAGAATACAAAACAATTATTTTTGGGAAAATCGAAATATGGGTTTTGTAGGTGCTCATGTGCTAAAGAGAACCAGATCATCCGTTGTTTGAAAAAATAAGTTGCTCTTGAAAAATAGATTTCTTTGAAATGTAGAAGCAGTAGAGGTAATAGAGGCCAATTTTCTAAAAAAAATTATGGAAAATCTGAGAAATGAGTTTTTTAAAGAATATCATTTTGAGTAGACCTAGATTGTCCTTTTTTTGAAAAACTAATATTTTACCAACATGCAAGAACCCCTCAAAAATAGAATCTATGATACAATTGATTTTTTGGAAAATCGAAAATATGGGTTTTATAGGTGCTCATGTGCTGAAAGACCCAAATCATCCATTTTTTGAAAAAAAAAGTTGTTTTTGAAAAAGATTGATTTTTTTGAAAAGTATAAGTAGTAGATGTAGTAAGATAGGAAAAAAATTTAAATCCTTTTATGAAAAATTTCAGAAATGGGTTTTGTAGAATGATAGAGGCAATTTTTTTGAATATTTTTGTGAAAAATCTGAGAAATGAGTTTTGTAGACAATGTCATTATGAGTAGACTCAGATCATCCTTTTTTTGAAAAACTAATTTTTCACCAACATGCAAGAACACCTCAAAAATAGAATCTATGAAACAATTTTTTTTGGGAAAAATCAAAATACAGGTTTTATAGGTGCTCATGTGCTCAAGAGACCCTAATCATCTGTTTTTTGAAAAAATAAGTTGTTTTTCTTGAAAATGATAGATTTTTTACAAAAGTAGAAGCAATAGAGGTAACAGAGGCAAATTTTTTGAATTTTTCTATGAAAAATCTAAGATATGGGCTAAAATCGAAAATATGGGTATTATAGGTGCCCATGTGCTCAAAAAACTAATATTTCACCAACATGCAAAAACCCCTCAAAAATAGAATCTATGAAACAATTTTTTGAATCTTTCTTGAAAGAATTTTTTCAAAACCAACTTATTTTTTCAAAAAATGGACGATCTGAGTCTTTCAGCACCTATAAAACCCATATTTTTTATTTTCCCAAAAATAAATTGTATCGTAGATTCAATTTTTGAGGAGTTCTTAAATGTTGGTGAAAAATTAGCTTTTTGAAAATACAACAATATGGGTCTAGTCATAATAACATTCTCTACAAAACCCATTTCTCAGATTTTTCCTCAAAAGACCTAAAAAGAAATCCTCTGTTACCTCTACTACATCTACTTTTCAAAAAAATCAATCTTTTTCAAAAACAAATTATTTTTTCAAAAAACAGACGATCTAGTTCTTTCAGCACATGAGCACCTATAAAACCCATATTTTCAATTTTCCTGAAAATTAGTTTTTTGAAAAAAGGATGATCTGGGTTTACTAAGAACAACATTCTCTACAAAACTCATTTCTCAGCTTTTTCATAAAAAGATTCAATTTTTTTTCCTTTATTACCTCTACTGCTTCTACATTTCAAAAAAATCTCTTTTTCAAGAGCAACTTATTTTTTCAAAGAACAGATGATCTGGTTTTCTTTAGCACATGAGCACCTACAAAACCCATATTTCAATTTTCCCAAAAAAAATTGTTTTGTAGATTCTATTTTTTAGGGTTTCTTGCGTGTCGGTGAAAATTTAACTTTACAAAAACAACAGTATCTGTATCTAATAAGAATAACATTCTCTACAAAACCCATTTATCAGATTTTTCAAAAGAAAAATAAAAAAATTCACCTCTGTTACCTCTACTACTATTATTTTTTTTAAAAACGGACGGTGTCGGTTTGTGCTCACATGACCACCTATAAAACCCACATTTTCGATTTTCCTAAAACAAATAATTTGTAGATTCTATTTTTGAGGGGTTCTTGCATGTTGGAGAAAAATTAGTTTTTGAAAAAAGGACAATCTAGGTTTACTCAGAACAACATTCTCTACCAAACCCATTTTTTAGATTTTTCATAAAAAAATTCAAAAAATTTGCCTCTATTACATCTAATAATTCTACTTTTTAGAAAAACCTATCTTTTTAAAAAACAAATAATTCCAAAAAATGGACGATCTAGGTCTCTTAAGCACATGAGCACCTATAAAACCCATATTGTTGATTTTTCCAAAAAAAATTGTTTCATGGATTCTATTTTTGAGGAGTTCTTGCATGTTGTTGAAAAATTAGTTTTTCTAAAAAAGGACGATCTAGGTCTACTCAAACTGACATTACCTCTACTACTTCCCACTTTTCAAAAAAATCTATCTTTTTCAAAAATAAATAATTTCAAAATACAGACGATCTGGGTCTGTAGCACATGAGCACCTATAAAACCCATATTATCGATTTTCCCAAAAAAAATTGTTTCATAGATTCTATTTTTGAGGGGTTCTTCCATGGTGAAAATTTAGTTTTTGGAAAAAAAGACGATCTGGATTTACTCAGAATGACATTCTCTACAAAACCCATTTTTCAAATGTTTCATAAAAACATTCAAAAAATTTGCCTCTGTTACCTATACTATTTCTACTTTTCAAAAAAATCTATCATTTTCAAGAACAACTTATTTTTTCAAAAAACAAATGATCTAAATTTCTTTAGCACACAAGCACCTATAAAATATGTTCAATTTTCCCAAAAAAAATTGTTTCGTAGATTCTATTTTTGAGGGGTTCTTGCATGTTCGTCAAAAATTAGTTTTTCAAAAAAAGGACGATATAAGTCTACTCAGAACAACATTCTCTACAAAACCCATTGCTCGGATTTTTCATAAAAAAGATTAAATTTTTTTCCCTATATTACCTCTACAACTTCTAGTTTTCAAAAAATCTATCTTTTTCAAGAACAACCTACTTTTTTTTAAATGAACGTTTTGGGTCTCTACAGCAGACGAGCACCTATAAAACCCATATTTTTTATTTTCCCAAAAAAAAAAAATAGATTTTATTTTTGAGGGGTTCTTGCATTTTGGTGAAAATACGTGTATAGAATGCACACCTACAATGTAATCCACAATTGTAGTCACCAAAGTTATGGCCCACAACAACTTGGAAGAACACCTTCATGTTTTGCTAAGTTATAGCTGTATTTAGGAAACCGCTCGTATTTGAGTTTTTGTGGGCTATCAATCAACTTTGGTGACTATGATTCTAGAATGTACTATAGTTGTGCATTATGTATGCATATTTTTAATTTCCTTTCACGAACCTTCATATTTTGCTAAGTATAAGTCGCATTTAGGAAAACACTCGTGTTTGAGTATACTTTAGTTGTGCATTCTATATGCCTATTATCTATCAGCATTCGTGAACCTTCATTATTCATTGAGTTATATCTGTACTTAGTAAACCACTCATCTTTGAGTTTTTGTGGGCCACAGGCCAACTTTGCTGACTACGATTGTTCATTGCATTGTAGTTGTCCATTATATACATGTTTTTTCTATCGTATTTCAAGAACCTTATTTTTTGTTGAGTTATAGCTGCATTTTGGAAACCGCAATTGTGGATTGCACTGTAGTTCTCTATTTTGTACGCGTATTTTTTTATAGCTGCATTTTGGAAACCGCGATTGTGGATTGCACTGTAGTTCTCTATTTTGTACACGTATTTTCTATCGCCTTTCACAAACCTTCATTTTTCGTTGAGTTATAGCCGCATTTAGGAAACCGCTCGAGTTTGAGTTTTTGAAGGCCATTGATACACTTTGGTGACTATGCTTGTGGATTACACTGTAGTTGTGTATTCTATATGCATATATTCTATTACCTTTTGGTAAACTTTATTTTTGGTTGAGTTATAGCTGCATTTAGGAAACTGCTCAAGTTTGGGTTTTTGTGGGCCTTCAATCAACTTTGGTGACATCGATTGTGCATTGCATTGTAGTTGTCAATTATGTACATGTATTTTCTATTGCCTTTCGCGAAGCTTCATTTTTTGTTGAGTTATAGCCACATTCAGAGAACAGCTCGTGTTTGACTTTTTGTGCGCCATCAATAAGCTTTGGTGACTATGCTTGTAGACTACACCATAGTTGTGCATTCTATATGCGTATTTTCGATTGCCTTTCGTGAACCTTCATTTTTTGTTGAGTTATAACCACATTTAGGAAACTACTCATGTTTGAGTTGTTTTGGGCCATCAAACAACTATGGTCACTACGATTGTGGATTATACTCTATAGTTGTGCATTGTGTACGCATATTTTTCATGACCTTTCACATACCTTCATTTTTTGTTGAGTTATAGCCACATTTAGTCAAACACTCGTGTTTGTGTTTTCATGGGCCATCAATAAACTTTGCTGACTACGATTGTAGATTACAATGTAGTTGTGCATTCTATACGCGTATTGTGTATCTCCTTTCACGAACATTCATTTTTTGTGTAGTTATAGGCGTATTTAGGAAACTGCTCATGTTTGAGTTTTTGTCGGCCATCAATCAACTTTGGTGACTACAATTGTGGATTGTACTATAGTTGTGCATTATGTAAGCATATTTTTAATCATTTTTCACGAACCTCCATTTTTTGTTCAGTTGTCGCATTTAGGAAAACGCTCATGTTTGAGTTTTCGTGGGCCATCGATCAACCGTGGTGACTACGATTGTGCATTACACTGTAGTTGTGCATTTATTACATTGTTTGACTTGTCGTGGGCCATCGATAAACTTTGGCAACAATGCTTGTTGAGTTATAGCCACATTTAGGAGACCGCTTGTGTTTAAGTTTTCATCGGCCATCGATCAACATTGTTCACCATGATTATGGATTGCACTGTAGTTGTCCATTTTGTATGCTTATTTTCTATCGTCTTTCACAAACCTTCATTTTTTGTTGAGTTCTAGCTGCATTAGTAAACTACTCATGTTTGAGGTTTCATGGGCTATTGTTTAACTTTAGTGACTAAGCTTGTGGATGACACTGTGGTTTTGCATTCTATACGCATATTTTCTATACTGTAGTTGTACATTTTATACGCATATTTTCAATCTTCTTTCACGAACCTTCATTTTTTGTTGTTTTATAGCCACATTTTAGAAAACGCTCATGTTTGAGTTTTTGTCGGCCATCAATCATCTTTTGTGACTACAATTGCGGATTACACTGTAGTTGTGCATTCTATACACATATTTTCTATCACCTTCCACAAACCTTCATTATTAGTTGAGTTATAGTTGCACTTAGGAAACCGCTCGTGTTCGAGTTTTCATGGGCCATAAATCAACTTTGGTGTCTATGATTATGGATTGCATTGTAGTTGTCCATTTTGTACGTCTATTTTTTGTTGCCTTTTGCAAGCCTTTATTTTTCATTTTTTGTTGAGTTATAGGCGCATTTAGGAAACCACTCGAGTTGAGTTTTTGTGGGCCATCAATCGACTTGGGTGACTACGATTGTGGATTGTACTATAGTTGTCCATTTTGTATGAAAAATAAATGTTGACGAAACACGAGAGAGAATACGTGTATAGAATGCACAACTATAGTGTAATCCACAATCGTACTCACCAAAGTTGGTCAACGGCCCACAAAAACTTAAACATGAGCAGTTTGCTAATTGTGGCTCTAACTCAACAAAAAATGAACCTTCATGAAAAGCGATAGAAAAAACACATATAGAATGCACAATTATAGTGTAATTCACAATCATCTTCACCAATGTTGATGGATGGCCAACAAAATGTAAACATGAGCATTTTCCTAAATGCAGCCATAACTCGACAAAAAATGAAGGCTCTTGAAAGCAATTTAAAAAATCAGTATAGAATGCACAACCACAATACAATCCACAATTGTAGTCACCAAAGTTGATCGCTGGCCCAAAAAAACTTAAACATGAGCGGTTTCATAAATGCGACTATAACTCAACAAAAAATGAAGTTTCGCAAAAGCTGATAGAAAATACGCGTGTAGAATGCACAACTACAGTGTAATCCAAAAACATAGTCACCAAAGTTGATTTAATGGACCACGAAAACTCAAACTCGAGCGGTTTCCTAAATACGGCTATAACTCAATGAAAAATGAAGGTTCACAAAAGGCAATAGAAAATACACGTAGAAAATGGACAACTACAATGCAATCCACAATCGTAGTCACCAATGTTGATTAAAGGCCCATGACATCTCAAACACGAGCAATTTCCTAAGTACGGCTATAATTCAACGAAAAATGAAGGTTCGCGAAAGGTGATAGAAAATACACGTATAGAATGCACAACTATAGTGTAATCCACAAGCGTAGTCACCAAATTTGATCGATGGCCCACGAAAACTCAAACTCGATCAATTTCCTAAATGCGGGCTATAACTCAACAAAAATTGAAGGTTCGCAAAAGGCGATAGAAAATATGCATAAAAAAATGACAACTACAGTGCAATCCACAATTGTAGTCACCAAAGTCGATCGATGTGCCACGAAAACTCAAACACAAGAAATTTCCTAATTGCGGCTATAACTCAATGAAAAATGAATGTTTGCGAAAGGCGATAGAAAATACGTGTATAGCATGCACAACTACAATGTACTCCACAATCCTAGTCACCAAAGTTGATCGATGGCCCACGAAAACTCAAAGATGAGCATTTTACTAAGTGGGGCTAACTCAACATATCTTTTTGGGAAAATCAAAAAAATGGATCTTATATACGCGTATAGGATTTTTCATAGAAAGATTCAAAAAAATTGTCTCTATTACCTCTACTGCTTCTGCTTTTCAAAAAATTCCAACTTTTTCAAAAATAATTTATTTAAAAAAAAACGGACGATCTGGGTCTCTTTACAACATGACCATCTATAAAACCCATATTTTTTATTTTCCAAAAAAATATTGTTTCATAGATTCTATTTTTGAGGGGTTCTTGCTTGTTGGTGAAAAATTAGTTTTTCGAAACAAGGACAATATGGTTCTACTCAGAAACGACATTCTCTACAAAACCCATTTCTCAAAATTTTCATTGAAAATATTCAAAAAATTTGCCTCTATTTACCTCTATTGTTTCTACATTTCAGAAAAATCCATCTTTTTCAAGAAAAACTTATTTTTTCAAAAAAATGGACGATTTGGGTTTCTTTAGCACACGAGCACCTATAAAACCGATATTTTGATTTTCCAAAAAAGTATGTTTCATAGATTCTATTTTTGAGGGGTTCTTGCATGTTGGTGAAAAACAAGTTTTTCAAAAAAAAGACGATCTGGGTCTACTTAGAACGATATTTTTTACAAAACCCATTTCTTAGATATTTCATAAAAAGATTCAAAAAAATTGCCTCTGTTACCTCTACTACTTGTAGTTCTAAAAAAAATCTATCTTTTTCAAGAACTTATTCTTTCAAAAAACGAACGATCTAGGTCTCTTTAGCACACGAGCACTTATAAAACCCATATTTTCAATTTTTCCCAAAAAAATTATTTTGTAGAATTTTTGTGGGGTTCTTGCATGTTGGAGAAAATTTGTTTTTCGCAAAAAGGATGATCTGGGTCCACTTTGAACAACATTCTCTTAAAAACCCATTTATCATATTTTTCATAAAAACATTCAAAAAATTTGCTTTTGTTACCTCTACTGCTTGTACTTTTCAAAAATCTCTTTTTCAAAAACAACTTGTTTTTAAAAAAAATGGATGATCGAGATTTCTTGAGCACACTAGCACCTACAAAACCCATATTTCAATTTTTCCAAAAAAAATTGTTTCGTAGATTCTATTTTTGAGGGGTTCTTGCATGTAGGTGAAAAATTAGTTTTTCGAAAAAATGACATCTACGTCTAATTAGAACGACATTCTCTACAAAACCCATTTCTCATATTTTTCAAGAACAACTTAGTTTTTCAAAAAACAGACGATGTTGGTCTTTCAACACTCGAGCACCCTATAAAAATAAATATTTTTTATTTTCCCAAAAAAAATGTTTTGTAGATTCTATTTTTGAGGGGTTCTTGCGTGTTGGTGAAAAATTAGTTTTATGAAACAAGGACAATCTAGGTCTACTCAAAACGACATTATTTACAAAACCCATTTTTCAAATTTTTCATAAAAAGGATTCATAAAATTTGTCTTTGTTACATCTACTACTTCTACTTTTCAAAAACATCTATCTTTTTCAAAAAAAAATCTAATTTCAAAAAATAGATGATCTAGGTCTCTTTAGCATATGAGCACCTATAAAACCCATAGTTTTGATTTTCCCAAGAATTTTTTTTTTCATAGATTCTATTTTTATGTGGTTCTTACATGTTGGTGAATAATTAGGTTTTTGAAAAGAGGACAATCCAAGTCTACTCAGACTTACATTCTCTACAAAACTCATTTCTCAGATTTTTCATAAAAAGATTCAAAAAATTTCCCTCTATTACCTCTACTACTTCCACTTTTCAAAAAAATCTATCTTTTTTAAAAACAAATAATTTCAAAATACAGACAATCTAGGTCTCTTTAGCACACAAGCTCCTATAAAATCCATATTTTCAATTTTTCCAAAAAAAAATGCATATATAGAATGCACACCTATAGTGTAATCCACAATCGTAGTCACCAAAGTTTATCGATGACCCACAAAAACTCAAACACGAGCGGTTTCATAAATGCGGCTATAACTCAACTAAAAATGAAGGTTCGCGTAAAGTGATAGAAAATACGCCTATACAATGCACAACAACAGTGTAATCCACAAGCGTAATCACCAAAGTTGATCTATGGCCCACGAAAACTCAAAATCGATCAGTTTGCTAAATGGGGCTATAACTGCACAAAAAATGAAGGTTCACATAAGGCGATAGAAAATACACGTAAAGAATGGGAAATTACAGTGAAATCCACAACGTACTGACCAAAGTTGATTGATGGCACATGAAAACTCAAAAAACTCAAGCGGTTTCTAAATGCAGCTATAACTCAACAAAACATGTAGGTTCGTAAAAGGTAATTAAAAATATGAATACAGAATGCACAACTCTACTACAATCCACAATAGTATTCAGCAAAGATTGATGGCCAAGAAAAACTCAAACATGAGTGGTTTCCTAAAAGGTTAACTCAAAAAAAATGAAGGTTCATGAAAGGCAATAGAAAATATGAGTATAGAATGGACAACTACAGTGCAATCCATAAACGTAGTCACCAAAGTTGATCGATGGCCCACAAAAACTTAAACACGAGCATTTTCCGAAATGCAGCTAGAAATAAAAAAATTTGAACGTTTGTGAAAGACAATTAAAAATATGTGCAGAGAATGCACAACTATAGTACAATACACAATCATAGTCAGCAAAGTTGATTGATGGCCCACAAAAAATGAAACATGAGCAGTTTCCTAAATACAGCTATAACTCAACAAAGAGTGAAGGTTAGCAAAAACCCATAGAAAATACATGTATAGAATTAATAACTCCAGTGTAATCCACCATTATAGTCACCAAAGTTGATAGATGGCCCACCAAAACTCAACTACAAGCGATATCCTAAATGCGGCTATAACTCAACAAAAAGTGAAGGTTCACAAAAGGTGATAGAAAATATGTGTACAAAATGGATAACTACAATGTAATCCAGAATCGTACTCACGAAAGTTGATCGATGACCTACAAAAACTCAAACACAAGCGGTTTCATAAATGTGGCTATAACTCAATAAAAAATGAAGGTTCACAAAAGGCAATAGAAAATACGCATATAGAATGCACAACTATAGTGTAATCCACAAGTGTAGTCGTCAAGGTTGGATCGATGTACTACAAAAACTCAAACTCGAGCGATTTCCTAAATGTGGCTATAACTCAAAAAAAATTGAAGGTTCACAAAAGGTAATAGAAAATACGTAGATAGAATGTACAACTACAATGTAATCCACAAGCGTACTCACCAAAGTTGGATGGAAAGCCCAAAAAAACTCAAACTCGAGTGGTTTGATAAGTACAGCTATAAGTAAACAAAAAAAATAAAGGTTCACAAAAGGCGATAGAAAATACACCTATAGAATGGACAAGTGCAATGTAATCCACAAGCATAGTCACCAAAGTTGATCGATGGTCCACGAAAACTAAAACACAAGCAGTCTCCTAAATGCGGCTATAACTCAACAAAAAATGAAGGTTCGCGATAGGCAATAGACAATACGCATCCAGAATGGACAACTACAGCACAATCCACTATTGTAGTCACCAAACTTGATTGATGGACCACGAAAATTCAAAAACGAGTAGTTTCCTAAATGGGGCTATAACTCAACAAAAAATGAAGGTTTGTGATACGAAATAGAAAATACGCGTATAGATTAGACAACTATAGTCCAATCCACAATCGTAGTCACCAAAGTTGATCAATTGGCCACGAAAGCTCAAACAAGAGCGATTTTCTAAATGCAACTATAACTTGGCCGAAAATGAAGGTTCATAGAAGGCAATAGAAAATACGCGTACATAATGGACAACTATACTGCAATCCACAATCGTAGTAACCAAAGTTGATCGTTGGCCCACGAAAACTCAACCACGAGCATTTTCCTGATTGAGCCTATAACTCAAAAAGAAGTGAAGGTTCGCGAAAGGTGATAAAAAATTTGATTATAGAATGTAAAACTATAGTGTAATCGACAAGCGTAGTCACCAAAGTTGATCGATGGGCCACGAAAACTCAAACTCAAACGATTTCCTAAATGCAGCTATAACTCAACGGAAAACGAAGGTTCGCGAAAGGTGATAGAAAATATGCATACAAAATGCACAACTACAGAGCAATCCACAATCATAGTCACCAACATTGATCGATGGCCCACGATAACTCAAACATGAGTGATTTCCTAAGTGTGGCTATAACTCAACGAAAAATGAATGTTTGCGAAAGCTGATAGAAAATACACATATAGAAATGCACAACTACAATGCAATCCACAATTGTAGTCACCAAAGTTGATTAATGGCCCACGATAACTCAAACATGAGTGATTTCCTAAGTGTGGCTATAACTCAAAGAAAAATGAATGTTTGCGAAAGCTGATAGAAAATACACATATAGAAATGCACAACTACAATGCAATCCACAATTGTAGTCACCAAAGTTGATTAATGGCCCACAAAAACTCAAACATGAGCGATTTCCTAAATGCGGCTATAACTCAGTAAAAAATAATGGTTCGTGAAAGGTGATAGAAAATACACGTATAGAATACACAACTACAGTTTAATCCACAAGCGTAGTCACTAAACTGTATCAATGGCCCACAAAAACTCAAATACGAGTAGTTTCCTAAATCTGGCTATAACTTAACAAATGATTAAGGTTCTTGAATGATGATAGAAAATTAGCATTCATAATGCACAACTAGAGCGCAATCAACAATCGTAGTCACCAAAGTTGATCGATGGCCCATGAAAATTGAAACACAAGTTGTTTCCCAAGTGTCATTATAACTAAACGAAAAATGAAGGTTCATGAAAGGCAATAGAAAATATGCATATAGAATGCACAATTGTAATGTAATCCACAATCGTAGTCACAAAAGTTGATTGATGGTCCAAAAAAACTCAAACACAAGGGTTTTACAAAATGCGGCTATAACTCAACAAAAAATGAAGGTTCATGAAAGGCGATTAAAAATATGCATACAAAATGCAAAACTATATTACAATCCACAATCATAGTCATCAAAGATGATCGATGAGCTACGAAAACTCAAACATGAACAGTTTCCTAAGTGCGGCTATAACTCAATGAAAAATAAAGGTTTACGAAGGGCGATAGAAAATATGCATATAGAATGCACAACTATAGTGTAATCCACAATCGTAGTAACCAAAGTTGATCGATGGCCCACAAAAACTCAAACACAAGCTGTTTCCTAAATGAGGATACAAAAAGACAAAAAAATGAAAAAAATAATGTCCTTAGTAGACTCAGATCGTCATTTTTTTGAAAAAATATTTTTTCACCGATATGGAAAAACCCTCAAAAATAGAATCTACAAAACAATTTTTATTGGAGAATCGAAAATATAGGTTTTATATTGCTCGTTTGCTAAAGTGACCTAGATCATCCATTTTTTGAAGAAATAAATTGTTCTTGAACAAGATAGATTGTTTTGAAAAGTAGATGCAGTAGAGGTAACAAAGGGAAATTTTTTGAAAAGTAGATCCAGGTCGTCCTTTTTTCAAAAAACTAATTTTTCACCAACATTGAAAAACTCCCCAAAAATAGAATCTATGAAACAATTTTTTTATGGGAAAAATCAAGACAACTACAGTGTAATGCAGAATGATCAAGTTACAACCTAAGATCTTTGACCACATTATGTCAACTGTTCGTATTCCGTTCATTCCACCAATACGCTCCCAAGTACCCGTAATTGCGATCCGTTTGCCAGAACCGAAGGGTCTTTCTGTGAAAACCTCCGCGAAGAATCGTCGTTCTTTCATGGTTTCCCCGCTTCCTACAGCAGCTTTTTCCGCACCTCCGGATATCTGGTGTCAAATCGTAGTCACCAAAGTTGATCGATGGCCCATGAAAATTCAAACACGAGAGTTTTCATAAATGCGGCTATAACTCAACAAAAAATTAAGATTCCTCAAAAGTGGATAGAAAATATGCTGATAAAATTCACAACTATGGTGCAATGCAAAATAGTAGTGACCAAAGTTGATCGACCGCCCATGAAAATTCAAACACAAGTGGTTTCCTAAATGCGGCTATAAAAAAATAAAGGTTTGTGAATGGGAACTAAAAATATGCGTACAAAATGCACAACTATAGTACAGTCCACTATCGTTGTCTCTATTGTTGATTGATGGCCCACAAAAACTCAAACATTAGCAGTTTCCTAAATATGGCCCACGAAATCTCAAACATGAGTGGTTTCCTAAATGCGGCTATAGCTCAACGAAAAATGAAGGTTCAGAAAAGTGGATAAAAAATGCGCGTATAGAATTCATAACTATGGTGCAATCCACAATCGTAGTCACTAAAGTTGATCGATGGAGGATGAAAAATCAAACATGAGCGGTTTCTTAAATGCGGCTAAAACTCAACGAAAAATGAAGGTTGAAAAAATTCAATATAAAATACACATATAGAATGGACAACTACAGTGTAATCCACAATCATAGTCACCAAAGTTGATTGATGGCCTGTGAAAACTCAAACACGAGCGGTTTCATAACTGTGGCTATAACTAAAAAAAATGAAGATTCACGAAAGGTGATAGAAAATACGTGAATACAATTCACAACTACCGTGTAATCCACAATTGTAGTCAACAAGGCTGATCAGTGACCGAAGTTGATTGATGGCCCATAAAATTTAAAACATGAGCGGTTTCCTAAATGCGGCTATAACTCAACAAAAAATGAAGGTTCGCAAAAGGTGATAGAAAATACATGTATAGACTACACAATTACCAAAGTTGATCAATATCCCATAGAAACTCAAACATGAGAGGTTTCCTAAAATGTGGCAATGGAAATATGTGTCTAAAATGCACAATTACAGTACAACCCACAATCATAGTCACCAAAGCTGATTGATGGGCAATGAAAACTCAAACACGAGTGGTCTCCTAAATGCGGAAAAAAAAAAGGTTCACGAAAAGGCGATAGAAAATAAGCGTACAAAATGGAGAAATATAATGCCATCCACAATTATAGTCACCAAAGTTGCTCGTGTTTAACTTTTCATGGGCCATTGATCAACTTTGGTGACTATGATTATGTTTTGTATTGTTGATGTGTATTCTATACGCATATTTTTAATTGCATTTCACAAACCTTCATTTTTTGTTGAGTTATAGGCACATCTAGGAAAATGCTCGTCTTTGAGTTTTGCTGGGCCATCGATAAACTTTGGTGACTACGATTGTGGATTACAGTGTAGTTGTGCATAATGCTATACATGTATTTTCTATCGCTTTTCGCGAACTTTCATTTTTCATTGACTTATACCTGCATTTAGGAAACTGCTCGTGTTTGAGTTTTCGTGGGCCATTAATCAACTTTGGTCACTGCGATTGTGGATTCCACTATAGTAGTCCATTCTCTCTATGTATTTTTTATCGCCTTTTGTGAACCTTGATTTTTTGTTGAGATATAGCCGAATTTAGGAAACATCTCAAGTTTCAGTTTTCATGGACTATCGATCAACTTTGGTGACTACGACTGTGGATTACACTGTATTTGTGCATTTTATACGTAATTTTCTATGGCTTTTCGTGAACCTTCAATTTTTGTTTAGTTAGAGCCGCATTTAAGAAACAGCCTGTGTTTGAGTTTTCGTGGGCCATCGATCAACTTTGGTGACTACAATTTTGGATTACACTATAGTTGTGCATTATGAACCCTACTTATCTATCGCCTTTCGCGAACCTTGATTTTTTGTTGACTTATAGCTACATTTACGAAACCGTTCATGTTTGAGTTTTTGTTGGCCATCGATCAACTTTGGTGACTATGCTTGTGGATTACACTGTAGTTGAGCATTCTATATGCATATTTTCTATCGCTTTTCACGAACCTTAATTTTTTATTGATTTATGCTACATTTAGGAAATTGCTCATGTTTAAGTTTGTGTGTGATCAATCAACTTTGGTGACTACGATTGTGGACTGTACTGTAATTGTGCATTCTGCACATATTTTTAATCGTGTTTCACGAACCTTAATTGTTTGTTGAGTTATAGCCGTATTTAAGAAAACACTCATGTTTGCATTTTTGTGGGCCATCGATCAAGTTTGGTGAATACCATTGTGGATTACATTGTAGTTGTGCATTTTATACGTCGTATTTTCTAACGGCTTTCATGACCCGTCATTTTTCATTGAGTTATAGCCACACTTAGGAATTTGCTCGTGTTTGAGATTTCATGGGCCATCGATCAACGTTGGTGACTACGATAGCAGATTACACCATAGTTGTCCATTATGTATGCGTATTTTCTATCTTGTTTCGCAAACCTTTATTTTTTGTTGACTTTTTAGCCACATTTATGAAACCGTGCAAGTTTGAGTTTTCATGGGCCATCGATCAACTATGGTGACTACGCTTTTTGATTACGATCAACTTTGGTGACTATGATTTTGGATAATAGTGTAGTTGTGTATTCTATAAGTGTATTTTCTATCGCCTTTGATGAATCTTTATTTTTCGTTGACTTATAGCTACACATAGGAAACTGCTCGTGTTTGAGTTTTCGTGGGCCATCGATCAACTTTGGTCACTGCGATTGTGGATTGCACTATAGTTGTCCATTCTCTATGTGTATTTTCTAAGTCCTTTTGTGAACCTGCATGTTTTGTTGAGTTATATAGCCACATTTAGGAAACCGCACGAGTTTGAGTTTCCGTGGGCCATCGATCAACTTTGCTGACAATAATTGTGGATTGTATATAGTTGTGTATTTTGTACGCATATTTTTAATCGCCTTTCACAAACCTTCATTTTTTGTTGAGTTATAGCCACACTTAAGAAACTGGTCGTGTTTGAGTTTTCATGGGCCATCGATGTACGTTGGTGACTACGATTGTGGATTGCATTGTAGTTTTCCATTCTGTACGCATATCTTCTATTGCCTTTCCTGAACCTTCATTTCTTGTTGAGTTTTAGCCACATTTAGGAAACCCCTCGAGTTTGAGTTTTCATGGGCCATCGATCAATTTTCATGACTACACTTGTGGATTACATAGTTGTGCATTCTATATGAGTATTTTCTATCGCCTTTCGTGAACATTTTTTGTTGAGTTATACCGCATTTACGAAACCACTCATGTTTGAGATTTTGTTGACCATCGATCAACTTTGGTGACAACAATTGTTGATTACAATATAGTTGTGCATTCCATACATGTGATTTCTATTACATTTCGCGAACGTTTATTTTTTGTTGGGGTATAGCCGCATTTAGGAAACCCCTCATGTTTCAGTTTTTCTTGGCCATCAATCAAATTTGGTGGCTACAATTGTGGATTCTACTATAGTTGTGCATTATGTAAGCATAATTTTACTCACCTTTCATCAACCTTCATTTTTTGTTGAGTTATAGCAGCATTTAGGTAAATGTTCGTGTTTGAGTTTTCGTGGGCCATTTTTCAAGTTTCTTGACTACGATTGTTGATTACATTATAGTTGTGCATTCTATAAGCTTATTTTCCATCGCCTTTCTTGAACCTTCATTTTTGGGTTAGTTATAGCAGCAATTAGGAAACTACTTGTGTTTCAGTGTTCGTGGGCCATCGATCAACTTTCGTGACTACGATTCTGGATTGCATTGTACTTGTGTATACTCTACGCGTATTTGCTATCACCTTTCATGAACCTTCATTTTTCATTGAATTATACCTGCACTTAGGAAATCGCTCGTGTTTGAGTTTTTGTGGGCCATCAATCAACTTTGGTGACTATATGGAGTGCGCTATAGTTGTCCATTCTGTAGATGTATTTTCAATAGCCTTACACAAACCATCATTTTTTGTTGAGTTATAGCCGCATTTAGGAAACTACTCAAGATTGAGTTTTCATGGGCCATCGATCAACTTTAATAACAACGCTTGTGGATTACATTGTAGTTGTGTAGTCTATACGCGTATTTTTTATCACCTTTTGCAAACCTTCAATTTTTGTTGAGTTGTAGCCGCATTTAGGAAACCGCTCGAGTTTGAGTTTTTGTGGGTCATTTAACTTTGGTCACTACGATTGTGGATTGTAGTGTGGTCATCTTTTGTTGAGTTATAGCCGCATTTAGGAAACCTACTCGAGTTTGAGTTTTTGTGGGCCATTGATCAACTTTGATGACTACGATTGTGGATTACACTTTACTTGTGCATTCAATACGCATATTTTCTTTCACCTTTTGCGAATGTTCATTTTTCGTTGAGTTATAGCCGCAGTTAGGAAACCGCTTGTGATTGAGTTTTCATGGGTCATCGATCAATTTTGGTGAGTACAATTGTGGACAACATTGTAGTTGTCCATTATGTACATGTATTTTCTATCGCCTTTCACGAAGCTTTTTTTTTTGTTGAGTTATAGCCACATTTATGAAACCGCTCGAGTTCTAGTTTTTGGGGGTCATCGATGAACTTTGGTGGCTAGAATTATGGATTGTTCTGTAGTTGTGCATTATGTACGCATACTTTTAATCGCTTTTAAGAAACCTTCATTTCTTGATGAATTATAGCCCGTATTTAAGGAAACCGCTATTTGAGTTTTCGTGGTTCATCGATCAACTTTGGCGACTACGATTGTAGATTGCACTATAGTGTTCAAATCTATAGGCGTATTTTCTATCGCCTTTCGCGAACATCTTTTTTTCATTATGTTATACTCACATTTAGGAAACCACTCGTGTTTGAGTTTTCGTAGGCCATTGATCAACTTTGGTGACTATGATTGTAGATTGCACTGTAGTGTTCAAATCTATATGCGTATTTTCTATCGCCTTTCGCAAACTTCATTTTTTAATTATGTTATACTCGCATTTAGGAAACCACTCATGTTTGAGTTTTCGTAGGCCATTAATCAACTTTGGTGACTGATTGTGGATTACAATGTAGTTGTCCATTCGTTATGCGTATTTTCTATCACCTTTCGTGAACCCTCATTTTTTCTTGAGATATAGCGGCATTTAGGAAAACGCTCATGTTTGAGTTTTTGTTGGCCATCGATCAACTTTGGTGACTACGATTGTGTATTAAATTGTAGTTGTTCACTGTATACGTGTATTTTTTATCACCCTTCGTGAACATTCATTTTTTGTTGAGTTATAGCCGCACTTAGGAAACCGCTCGAGTTTTTGACCTTTCGTGGTCTACTAATCAACTTTGGTGAAAACAATTATGGATTACATTGTAGTTTTCCATTCTTTATGCGTATTTTCTATCACCTTTTGCGAACCTTCATTTTTTTCTGATTTATAGCCGCATGTAGGAAACCGCTCGAGTTTGAGTTTTCATGGGCTATTGATGAGCTTTGGTAACTACGCTTGTGCATTACACTGTAGATGTGCATTCTATACGCATATTTTCTATCACCTTTTGTAAACCTTCAATTTTTGTTTAGTTAATGCCGCATTTAGGAAACTGCTAATGTTTGAGTTTTCTTGGGCCATCGATCAACTTTGGTGACTATGATTGTGGATTGTACTGTAGTTGTGCATTCTATATGCATATTTTTAAATGCCTTTCATGAACCTTAATTTTTTTCTGAGTTATAGCCGTAATTGTAGTTACCAAAGTTTATCTATGGCCCACAAAAATGGGAACATGATTGGTTTCACAAATACGGCTATAACTCAACAAAAAATCAAGGTTTGTGAAAGGTTATAGAAAATACTCCTATAGAATGCACAACTACAGTGCAATCCACAATCAGAGTCACCAAAGTTGATTGATGGCCCACGAAAACTCAAACATGAGCGGTTTCCTAAATGCGGCTATAACTAAACAAAAAATGAAGGTTCACGAAAGGAAATAGATATACACGTATAGAAAGGACAACTACAGTGCAATCCACAATCATATTAACCAAAGTTGATCGATGGCCCACAAAATCTCAAAGACGAGAGGTGTCCTAAATACGGCTATAACTCAACAAAAAATGAAGGTTCGTGAAAGGTAATTAAAAATATGCGTACAACATGAACAACTATAGTAGAATCCATAATCGTAGTCACCAAAGTTGATAGATGGCCCGAAAGAACTTAAAGATAAGCGGTTTCCTAAATGCGGCTATAACTCAACAAAAAATTAAGGTTCACAAAATGCGATAGGAAATATGCGTACAAAATGGACAACTACAGTGCAATCCAAAATTGTAATCACCAAAGTTGAACAATGGCCCGCGAAAACTCAAACACAAGCGGTTTTGTAAGTGCAGCTATAATTCAATGACAAATCAAGGTTCGCGAAAGGCAATAAAAAATGCACGTATACAATGCACAACTACAGTGTAATCCACAATCATAGTCATGAAAGTTGATCGATGGCCCACGAAGACTCATACATGAGCATTTTCCTAAATGCAGCTATAACTCAAAAAAAAATGAAGGTCCGTGAAAGGCGATTAAAAATATGCATACAAATGAACAACTACAGTACAATACACAATCGTAGTCACCAAAGTTGACTGATGGCCCAAAAAAACTAAAACATGAGTGGTTTCCTAAATGCGGCTATAACTCAACAAAAAATAAAGGTTCACGAAAGGTGATACAAAATAAACGTTCATAATGAGCAACTACAGTACAATCCACAATCGTAGTCACCAAAGTTGATCGATGGCCCAAAAAAACTAAAACATGAGTGGTTTCCTAAATGCGGCTATAACTCAACAAAAAATAAAGGTTCACAAAAGGTGATACAAAATAAACGTTCATAATGAGCAACTACAGTGCAATCCACAATCGTAGTCACCAAAGTTGATCGATGGCCCACAAAAACTAAAAAATGGGCGGTTTCCTAAGTGCAGCTATAACTCAAAGAAAAATGAAAGTTTGCGGAAGGCGATAGAAAAATACACGTCTAGAATACACGATCATAGTGTATTCAAAATAATCTATCTTTTTCAAGAACAACTCATTTCCTCAAAAATGGATGATCTAGGTCTCTTTAGCACAAGAGCACCTATAAAAAACCATATTTTGATTTTTTGAAAAAAAATTGTTTCGTAGATTGTATTTTTGAGGGGATCTTGCATGCTGGTGAAATATTATATTTTTGAAAAACGGACAATTTGGATCTACGCAGAATGAAATTGTCTACAAAACCCATTTATCCCATTTTTCATAAAAAGATTCAAGAAAATTTCCTATGTTACCTATACTACTACTTTTCAAAAAAATCTATGTTTTTAAAAAAAACTATTTTTGAAAAAAATGGAAAATCACACGAAAACCTGTAAGCATGATATTCTTGATTTTCCAAAACAATATGTTTCGTAGATTCGATTTTTGAGGGGTTATTGCATGTTAGTGAAAAATTAGTTTTTTGAAAAAAGGACGATGTGGGACTACTTAGAACGACATTCTCTACAAAACCCATTTGTCAGATTTTACATAAAAATAATCATAAATTTTGTCTCTGTTATCTCTACTGCTTCTACTTTTCAAAAAAATCTATCTTTTTGAAAACAAATATTGTTTTCAAAAAATGGACGATCTAGGTCTTTTTAGCGCATGGGTCCCCATAAAACCCATATTTTCAATTTTCCCAAAAAAAATTATTTCCTAGATTCTATTTTTGAGGGGTTTTTGCAGGTTGGTGAAAAATTAGTTTTTCGAAAAAAGGACAATCTGGGTCCTCTCAGAAACAAATTCTTTGCAAAACCCATTTCTCATATTTTTCATAGAAAGATTCAAAAAATTTACCTCTATTGTGTCTGCTTTTCAAAAAAATCTATCTTTTTCAAAATAACTTATTTTATCAAAAAACAAATGATCAGTGTCTTGAGCACATGAGCACCTATAAAACTCATATTTCAATTTTCCCAAAAAAATTGTTTCGTGGATTCTATTTTTGAGGAGTTCTTGCAAGTTGGTAAAAAATTAGCTTTTCAAAAAAATGACGATATGGGTCTAATCATAATACCATTCTCTACAAAACCCATTTTTTAGATTTTTCATAAAAAGATTGAAATTTTTTTCCTATGTTACCTCAAGTACTACTTTTCAAAAAAATCAATCTTTTTAAACAACTTATTTTTTTCAAAAAATGGACGATCTGGGACTTTTACCACATGAGCACTTATAAAACCCATATTTTTTATTTTCCCCAAAATAAATTGTAATAATTGTTAGGGATTCTTGCATTTTTGTGAATAATTAGTTTTTCAAAAACAGACAATTTGGATCTACTCATAACGACATTCCCTACAAAACCCATTTTTTCGATTTTTCATTAAAAAATTCAAACATTTTGCCTCTACTACCTCTACTGCTTTTACTTTTCAAAAAATCTATGGTTTTCAAGAACGACTTACACACGAGCACCTATAAAACCCATATTTTTTATTTTTCCAAAAAAATTTGGTTCATAGATTCTATTTTTTAAGGGTTCTTGCATGTTGGTGAAAATATCTTTATAGAATGCACAACTATAGTGTAATCCACAATCGTAGTCACCAAAGTTGATCGATGGCCCAGAAAAACTCAAACACAAGCGGTTTCATAAATTCTACTATAACTCAACAAAAAATGAAGGTTCACGAAAGGCGATAGAAAATACACCTATAGAATGCACAACTATAGTGTAATCCACAAGTGTAGTAACCAAAGCTGATCAATGGCCCACGAAAACTCAAAATCGAGCGGTTTGCTAAAGAGGACTTTAATTCAACAAAATATGAAGGTCCACGAAAGGCAATAGAAAATACACGTACAAAATGGGCAACTATAGTGCAATCCACAATCATAGTCACCAAGGTTGATCGATGGCCAACAAAAACTCAAACATGAGCAATTTTCTAAATGCAACTATAAGTAAAAAAAAATGAAGGTTTACAAAAGGTTCATGAAAGGTGATAGAAAATACATTTACAAAATGAACAACTAGAGTGCAATCCACAATCATAGTCACCAAAGTTGATCAATGGCCTACGAACACTAAAACATGAGTGATTTCCTAATTGCAACTATAACTCAAAGATAAATGATGGTTTACGAAAGACGATATAAAATACCCATATAGAATGCACAACTACAGTGTAATCCACAATCGTAGTCACGAAAGTTGATCGATGGCCAACGAAAACTCAAACATGAGCATTTTCCTAAATGCGACTATAACTAAAAAAAAAATGAAGGTTCGTAAAAGGTGATGAAAAATATGTGTACAGAATGCTCAACTACAGTACAATCGACAATCTTATTCACCAATGTTAATTGATGGCCCACAAAAACTCAAACATGAGCTGTTTCCTAAATGCGGCTATAACTCACCAAACAATGAAGGTTCACAAATGCTCTATCAAATACGCATACAGAATGGATAACTAATTGCAATCCACAATCATACTCACCAAAGTTGATCGATGGCCCACAAAAACTAAAACACGAGCACTTTCCTAAGTGAGGCTATAACTCAACAAAAAATGAAGTTACGCGAAAGCCGATCAAAAATACACGTATAGCATGAACAACTACATTGCAATCCACAATCGTAGTCACTAAAGTTGATCGATGGCCAAAAAAAACTCAAATACAAATGATTTCCTAATTGTGGCTATAACTAACTAAAAAATGAAGGTTCAAGAAATGGAATAGGAAATACACGTATAGAATGCACAACTACAATGTACTCCACAATCATAGTCACCAAAGTTGATAAATGGCCCACGAAAACTCAAACACAAGTGTTTTGCTAAATGCGGCTATAACTCAAAAAAAAATAAAGGTTCATGAAAGGCGAGTAAAAATATGCTTTCAAAATGCACAACTACAGTTCAATCTACAATTGTAGTCACTAAAGTTGATTGATGGCCCACAAAAACTCAAAAATGAGCAGTTTCCTAAATGTGGGTATAACTCAAGAAAAAATAAAGTTTTGCGAAAGGCAATAGAAAACAGGTGTATAGAATGCACAACTATAGTGTAATGAACAATTGTAGTCATCAAAGTTGATCGATGGCCCACAAAATCTCAAACACCAGCGGTTTACTATATGGGGATATAACTTAACAAAAAATGAAAGTTCGTGAAAGACAATAGAAAATACGCGTATAGAATGCACAAATAAAATGTAGTCCACAAGCGTAGTCACCAAAGTTGATCGATGGCCCATGAAAAATACAACTCGAGCGGTGTCCTCAATGCAGCTATAACTAAACAAAAATTTGCATACAAAATGCACAACTACAATACAATGCACAATCGTACTCACCAAAGTTGATTGATCGCCCAAAAAAAATCAAACATAAGTGGTTTCCTAAATGCGGCTATAACTGAACAAAAAATGAAGCTTCATGAAAGGCGATAGAAAATACGCGCAGAGAATGCACAACTAGAGTATAATCCACAATCGTAGTCACCAAAATTGATCGATGGCCCACAAACACTCAAACATGAGCGGTTTCGTAAGTGCGGCTATAACTCAACGAAAAATGAAGATTCATGAAAGGTGATAGACTATACGTGTATAGATTGAGCAACTATAATGTAATCCACAATTGTAGTCACCGAAGTTGATTGATGGCCCATGAAAACTCAAACAAGAGCAGTTTCTTTAATGCGGCTATTACTCAACAAAAAATGACGGTTCACAAAAGCTGAGAGAAAATATGAATACATAATGGACTACTATAGTGCAATCCACAATCGTAGACACCAAAGGTTATCGATGGCCCACAAAAACTTAAACACGAGCGGTTTCCTAAATACGGCTATAACTCAACAAAAAATGAAGTTTCATGAAAGGCGAAAGAAATTACGTGTATAAAACGCACAACTACAATGTAATCCGCAATCTTAGTCACCAAAGTTGATCGATGGCCAACAAGAACTCAAATACGAGTGGTTTCCTAAATACGGTTATAAGTAAACAAAAATTGAAAATTTACAAAAGGCAATAGAAAGTACATGTACAAAATGGACAACTATAGTGCAATCTGCAATCGTATTCACCAAACTTGATCAATGGCCTATGAAAACTCAAACATGGGCAATTTCTTAAATGTGGCTATAACTAGGCAAAAAAATGAAGGTTCGCGAAAGGCGATAGAAGATAAGTGTATAGTATGCACAACTATAGTGTAATTCACAATCGTAGTCACCAAAGTGGATCGATGGCCCACGAAAACTCAAATACGAGAGGTTTCCTAAGTATAGCTATAACTTAACAAAAAATAAAGGTTCGTGAAAGGCGATATAAAATACGTGTATAGAATGCACAACTACAGTGTAATCCACAGGCATAGTCACCAAAGTTATTTGAAGGCCCAAAAAAATTCAAACAGGATCGATTTCCCAAATGTGGCTATAACTCAACAAAAAATGAAGGTTCGTGAAAGGCGATTAAAAACATGCGTACATAATGCACAACTATAGTACAATCCACAATTATTGACACCAAAGTTGATCGATGGCCCACGAAAACTCCAACATGAGCGGTTTCCTAATTGTGGCTATAACTCAACAAAAAATGATGGTTCGCGAAAGGGAATAGAGAATGAAGGTTCAAGAAAGGTGATAGAAAATACGAGAATAGAATGTACAATTACAGTGTAATGCATAATTGGAGTCACCAAAGTTAATCAATGGCCCACCAAAACTCAAACACGAAAGTTTTCCTAAATACAGCTATAACTCAACAAGACATGAAGGTTCATGAAAGGCAATGAAAAATATGTGTACAAAATGCACAACTACAATAAAAATCACAATCATAGTTAGCAAAGTTGATTGATGCACCACAAAAAGTCAAACATGAGCGGTTTCCTAAATGCGGCTATAACTCAGCAAAAAATGAACGTTCGCGAAGAGCGATAGAAAATATGTGTATAGAATACACAACTAAAGTGTAATCCGTAATCATAAAGAACAAAGTTGATCAATGGCCCACAAAAAGTCAAACACAAGTGGTCTACTAAATACGGCCATAACTCAACAAAAAATGAACATTCGTGAAAGATGATAGAAAATACGAATTAGAATGCACAACTACAATGTAATCCAAAAAGAATTGTCACCAAAGTTGATCGACGACCGACGACAACTGAAACTCGAGTGGTTCCCTAAATGCGGTGATAACACAACAAAAAATCAAGGTTCACGATAGGCGATAGAAAATACGCGTATAGAATGCACAACTACAGTGTAATCCACAATCTTAGTCACCAAAGTTGAACAATTGCCCACAAAAACTGAAACGCGCTTTCCTGAGTGCATCTATAACTCAACAAAAAATGAAGGTTTGTGTAAGGCGATAGAAAATACATGTATAGAATGCACAACTACAGTGTAATCCACAAGCATAGTAACCAAAGTTGATTGATGGCCCACGAAAACTCAAACTCCAGTAGTTTCCTAAATGTGGCTATAACTAAACAGAAATTGAAAGTTCATGAAAAGTGATAGAAAATACACATAGAGAATGGACAACTATAGTGCAATCAACAATCGTAGTCACTAAAGTTGATCGGTGAGTAACAAAAACTCAAAGATGTGCAGTTTACTAAGTGCAGTTATAACTCAACAAAAAATGAAGGTTAGCGAAAGGCGATAGAAAATACGCTTATAGAATACACAACTAAAATGTAATCCACAATCGTAGTTATGAAAGTTGATTGATGGCCCATGAAAACTCAAACACGAGCGTTTTACTAAATACAGCTATAAGTCAACAAAAAATGAAGGTTCGTGAAAGATAATTAAAAATATGCGTACAAAATGCACAACCTCAATTCAATCCACTATCGTAACCTCCAAAGTTGATCACTGGCCCACAAAAACTCAAACACGAGCGGTTTCCTAAATGCGGCTATAACTCAACAAAAAATGAAGGTTCGTGAAAAGCGATAGAAAATACACATACAGAATGGACAACTATAGTCCAATCCACAATCATATTTACCAAAGTCGATTGATTGCCCACAAAAACTCAAACACGAGCAGTTTCCTAAGCTCAGGTATAACTCAACGAAAAATGAAGGTTCGAGAAAGGGGATAGAAAATAGACGTGTAGAATGCACAACTACAGTGTTGTCCACAATTGTAGTTACCACAATTTATTGATGGCCCACGAAAACACAAATACGATCATTTTCCTAAATGCGACTATAAATCAATAAAAAATGAAGGTTCGTGAAAGGCGATTAAAAATTTCTGTATAGAATGCACAACTACAGTACAATACACAATTGTAGTCACCAAAGTTGATCACTGGAGCACAAGAATCAAACATGAGCGGATTCCTAAATGCGGCTATAACTGAACAAAAAATAACATTTCACGAAAGGCGATAGAAAATATGCGTATAGAATGCACAACTACAGATTAATCCACAAGCATAGTCACCAAATTTCAAAGATGGCCCTCGAAAACTCAAACAGAAGCGGTTTGATAAGGGCGGCTACTCAACGAAAAAATGAAGGTTTACAAAAGGTGATAGAAAATATGCATATAGAATGCACAATTACAGTGCAATCCACAATCGTAGTCACCAAAGTTGATCGATGGCCCATGAAAACTCAAACACGAGTGGTTTCCTAAGTGCCACTGTAACTCAATGAAACATGAACGTTCGCGAAAGGTGATAGAAAATACGTGTAGAGAATGAAAAACTATAGTGTAATCTATAATTGCAGTCACCAAAGTTGATCGATGGCCCACAGAAATTCAAACACGAGCGGTTTCCTAAATTCGGCTATTACTAAAAAAAAATGAAGGTTCCCAAATGGAGATAGAAAATACGCATATAGAATGTACAACTACAGTGCAATGCACAATCGTAGACAAAAAGTTGATCGATGGACCATGAAAACTCAAACATGAGCGGTTTACTAAATGCAGCTATAACTCAAAAGAAAATGAAGGTTTACGAAAAGAGATAGAAAATACGTGTATAAAAAGCATATCCACAGTGTAATTCAAGAGCATAGTCACCAAACTTGATCGATGGACCACGAAAACTGAAACACGAGCGATTTCCTAAATGCGGCTATTACATAACAAAATGTGAAGGTTGTTGAAAGGTGATAGAAAATACATGTATAGAATGGACAACTAAATTATAATCCAAAATCGTAGTGACCAAAGTTAATCGATGCCCCACAAAAACTCAAACACGAGCGGTTTCCTAAGTGCAGCTATAACTCAACAGAAAATCAAAGTTCATGAAAAGCAATTAAAAATATGCATAGAAAATGCACAACTATAGTAATATCCACAATCGTAGTTACCAAAGTTGATTGATGGCCTAGAAAAACTCAAACGTGACCGTTTTCCTAAATGCAGCTATAACTCAAATAAAAATGAACGTTTACAAAAGGCGATTGAAAAAATGCGTATATAATGGATAACTACAGTGAAATCCATAATCCTCGTTAGCAAAGTTGATCGATGGTCCAGAAAACCTCAAACACGACTGGTTTGCTAACTGTGGTATAACTCAACGAGAAATGAAGGTTTATAAAAGGATATAAAAAATACGCATATAGATTGCCCAACTACAGTGCAATCCACAATCCTAGTCACCAAAGTTGATCGTAGACCCACGAAAACTCAAACTTGAGCGGTGTCATAAATTCGGCTATAACTCAACAAAAAATGATGGTTCGCGAAAGGTGATAGAAAATACGTGTATAGAATGGAAATGTATAGTGCAATCCACAATCGTAGTCACCAAAGTTGATTAATGGCCCACAAAAATTTAAACACAAGCGTTTTCCTAAATGTGGCTATCACTCAACAAAAAATGAAGGTTGTTGAAAGGCGATTTAAAATATGCGTATAGAATACAAACCTACAGTACAATCCACAATCGTAGTCACCAAAGTTGATTGATGGCCCACGAAAACTCAAAAATGATTGGTTTCCTAAGTGCGGAGATAACTCAATGAAAAATGAAGGTAGCATTCATAATACACAACCACAGTGCAATCCACAATTGTAGTCACCAAAGTTGATCGATGGCCCACGTAAAATCAAACACAAGCAGTATCCTAAATGCACAACTAAAGTACAATCCACAATCATAGTCACCAAACTTGATAGCTAGCCCAAAAAAACACAAACTCGAGTAGTTTAGTAAATACGGCTATAACTCAACAAAAAATGAAGGTTTGTGAAAGGTGATAGAAAATAACACTAGAGAATGGATAGATACAATGCAAACCACAATCGTAGTCACCAAAGTTGATTGTGGGCCCACAAAAACTCAAATATGAGTGGTTCCTAAATGCAGGTATAACTAAAACAAAAATGAAGGTTCGCGAAAGGGAATAGAAAATATGCGTAAAAAATGGACAACCACAGTGCAATCCACAATCGTAGTCACCAAAGATGATCAATGGCCCATGAAAAATTAAACTACAGTGTAATTACCAAGCATAGTCACCAAACTTAATCGATGGCCCACGAAAACTCAAACACGAATGGTTTTCCTAAACGCGGCTATAAACATAAAAAAAAGTGAAGGTTTTTAAAAGGCCATAGAAAATACACAAACATAATGGACAACTATAGTGTAATCCACAATCGTAGTGACCAATGTTGATCGATGGCCCACAAAAACTTAAACATGAGCGGTTTCCTAAGTGCAGCTATGACTAAACAAAAAATGAAGGTTCGCGAAAGGCGATAGAAAATACGCATATAGAATTCACAACTATAGTGTAATCCACAAGTGTAGTCACTAAAGTTGATCAATGCCCCATGAAAACTCAAACTTGAGTGGTTTCGTAAATGCGGCTATAACTGAACAAAAAATGAAAGTTAGAAAAAACATGAGCAGTTTCCTAAGTGCAGCTATAATTCAAAGAAATAATGAAGGTTCGCAAAAGGTGATAGAAAATACGCGTATAAAATGCACAACTATAGTGTAATCCACAAGCGTAGTGACCAAAGTTGATTGATGGTCCACAAAAACTCACACATGAGCAATTTCGTTAATGGGGCTATAACTCAACAAAATATGAAGGTTCCCCGTAAGGCAATAGAAAATACACGTATAGAATGCACAACTACAGTGTAATCCACAAGCGTAGTCAACAAAGTTATTGATGGCCCACGAAAACTCAAACTCGAGCAATATCCTAAATGGGGCTATAACTAAACAAAAGATGAAGTTTCGCGAAAGGCATAAAAAATACACGTACATAATGGACAACTATAGTGCAATAAAAAAAATTAGTCACCAAAGTTTATTGATGGCCCACAAAAAATCACACACGAGCATTCTCCTAAGTGTGGCTATAACTGAACGAAAAATGAAGGTTCATGAAAGGCAGTAGAAAATACCCATATAGAATGCACAACTATAGTGTAAATCACAAGCGTAGTCACAAAACTTGATCAATGGCCTAGGAAAACTCAAACTCGAGCAATTTCCTAAATGCAGCTATAACACAACGAAAAATGAAGGTTCATGAATGGTGATAGAGAATACGCTTATAGAATGCACAAGTGCAGTGTAATCCACAATTGTAGTCACGAAAGTTGATCGATGGCCCATGAAAACGAAAACACGAGTGGATTCCTAACTGTGGCTATTATTCAACGAAATAATGAAGGTTTGTGAAAGGTGATTGAAAATACACTTACATAATGCACAACTACAGTTAATCCACAATCATAGTCAAGAAAGATGATCGGTGGCCCATTAAAAGTAAAACACGAGGGGTTTCGTAAAAGTAGCAGTAACTCAACAAAAGATAAAGGTTTGCGAAAGCTGATAGAAAATACGCGTATACAATGGACAACAACAGTGTAATCCACAATCGTAGTAACCAAAGTTGATCGATGCCCACCAAAGCTCAAACACAAGCGTTTTCCTAAATGCGGCTATAACTGTAAAAAAACTAAAGGTTCGTGAACGACGATTAAAAATATGGGTAAGAATGCATAACTACACTACAATCCACAATAGTAGTCACCAAAGTAGATTGATGATGCATCAAAACTCAAAAATGAGTGGTTTCGTAAATAATGCTATAACTCAACATAAAATGAAGGTTCGCGAAAGGCGATGGAAAATACGTGTATAGAATCCACAACTACAGTGTAATCACTAAAGCAGATCGATAACCCACGAAAACTTAAACTCGTGCGGTTTCCTAAATACCGCTATAACACAACAAAAAATGAAGGTTCACGAAAGGCGTTAGAAAATACATGTACAGGATGGACAACTATAGTGCAATCTAGAATTGTAGTCACCAAAGTTGATCAATGGTGCATGAAAACTCAAACACGACCAGTTTCCTAAGTGCAGCTTTAACACAATAAAACATAAAGGTTTGCGAAAGCGTATAGAAAATACACGTATAGAATGCAACTATAGTGTAATCCACAATAGTAGTCACCAAAGTTGATCCATGGCCCACAAAAACTCAAAAATGAGCGCTTTCCTAAATGCGGCTATAACTAAACAAAAAATGAAGGTTCACCAAAGCCGATAGAATATACATGTAGAGAATGGACAACTATAGTGCAATCAACAATCGTAGTTACCAACGTTGAAAGTTTTGCGAAAGGAGATAGAAAATACGCATATAAAACACACAACTATAGTTTAATCCATAATCGTAGTCACCAAAGTTGATCGATGGCCCACGAAAATTCAAACATAAGCATTTTCGTAAGTGCTGCTATAACTCAATGAAAAATGAAGGTTCACGAAAGGCGATAGAAAATATGTGTACAAAATGGACAACTACAGTGCAATCCACAATGCTAGTCACCAAAGTTGATCGATAGCCTACAAAAACTTGAACACAAGTGGTTTATTATGTGAAGCTATAAAAATTAGCGAAAAGTGAAGGTTCACGAAAGGTGATAGAAGATAAGTGTACAAAATGGACAACTACAGTTCAATACACAATCGTAGTCACCGAAGATGAATGATGGCCCATGAAAACTCAAACGAGCGTTTTCCTAAATGCAACTATAACTCAACAAAAAATGAAGGTTCGTGAAAGGCAATAAAAAATATATGTACAAAATGGACAACTATAGTTCAATCCACAATCTTAGTCACCAAAGTTGATCGATGGCCCACAAAAACTCACACATAAATGGTTTATTAAGTGAAGCTATAACTTAACAAAAAATGAAGGTTTGCGAAAGGCGATAAAAAATACGCATATACAATGCACAACTACAGTGTAATCCACAATCGTAGTCACTAAAGTTGGTTGATAGTCCACGAAAACTCAAACACGAGTGTTTTCATAAATTACAACTCAACAAAAAGTGAAGGTTCGTGAAAGGTGATTAAAAATAAGCATACAAAATGCACAACTATAGTACAATCCATAATCACAGTCACCAAATTTGATCGATGACCCACAAAAAGTCAAACATGAGTAAATTCCTCGATGCGGCTATAACTCAAAAAAAAATGAAGGTTCACGAAAGGCTATCAAAAAATACACATATAGAATGCACAACTACAGTGTAATCCACAAGCGTAGTGACTAAATTTGATCGATAGAAAATATGCGTATAGAATGCACAACTACAGTGTAATCCGCAATTGTAGTCACTAAAGTTGATCGATTGCCCACGAAAACTCAAACACAAATACTTTACTAAATGGGGCCTTCACTCAACAATTTTTTTTGGGAAAATCAAAAATATGTTTTTTATATACTTGTATAGGATTTTTCATAAAAAGATTCAAAAAAATTTCCTCTGTTACCTCTACTGATTCTAGTTTTTAAAAAACTTTATTTTTTTCAATAACAATTTATTTTTAAAAAAATGGACGATTTGGGTCTCTTTACAACATGAGCATCTATAAAACCAATATTTTCAATTTTCCCAAAAAATATTGTTTTGTAGATTCTATTTTTAGGGGTTTTTGCATGTTGATCAAAAAATACTTTTTTCAAAAAAAGGATGATATGGTATACTTAGAACGACATTCTTTACAAAACCCATTTCTTAGATTTTTCATAAAACGGATTCAAAAAAATTGCCTTAATTATCTACTACTTCTACTTTTAAAAAAAACCTATTTTATTCAAAAAAAACTTATTTTTTCAAAAAATGGACGAATTGGGTCTCTTCAGCACACGAGCACCTATAAAACCGATATTTTTTATTTTCCAAAAAAAAATTGCTTCATAGATTCTATTTTTGAGGGGTTCTTGCAGGCTGGTGAAAAATAAGTTTTTCGAAAAAAGGATGATCTGGGTTTACTCAGAATGACATTCTCTAGAAAACCCATTTCTCTGATTTTTCATTAAAAGATTAAAAGGAATTTTCCACTATTACCTCTACTACTACTTTTCAAAAAAGTCTATATTTTTCAAAAACAAAGAATTTTTAAAAAAAATGGACGATTAGGGTCTTTTGAGCACACAAGCACCTATAAAACTCATATTTCGATATTCCCAAACAAATTATTTCGTAGATGCTATTTTTGAGGAGTTTTTGCATGTTGGTGAAAAATTAGTTTTCCAAAAAATAGGACGATTTGGATCTACTTAGAACGACACTCTCTATAAAACCCATTTCTCAAATTTTTCATAAAAAGATTAAAAAATTAGGTTTTCAAAAAAGGATGATCCGGGTCTACTCAGAACAACATTCTATACAAAACCCATTTCTCAATTTTTTCATAAAAAAGATTCAAAAAATTTGCCTCTATACTACTACATTTCAAAAAAATCTATCTTTTTCAAAAAATAGACGATCTAAATCTTTTCAGCACACGAACACCTATAAAACCCACATTTTTTTTTTTAAAAAAAAATTGTTTCGTAGATTCTATTTTTAAGGGGTTCTTGTATGTTGGTGAAAAATTAAGTTTTCAAAAAAAGGACGATCTGGGTCTACTCAGAACAACATTCTCTACAAAACCCATTTCTCAGATTTTTCATAAAAAGATTCAAAATGTTTGCCTCTGTTACATCTACTGCTTCTACTTTTAAAAAAAGTCTATCTTTTTCAAAAAATACGTATTTTTTCAAAAAACAGACGATATAAATCTCTTCAGCACACGAGCACCTGTAAAACCTATATTTTTTATTTTCCCAAAAAAAATTGTTTCATATATTGAATTTTTGAGGGGTTCTTGTATGCTAGTGAAAAATTAGTTTTTTGCAAAAAGGACGATGTGGGTCTACTTAGAACAACATTCTCTACAAAACCCAATTTCTTAGATTTTTCATAAAAAGATACAAAAAATTTGCCTCTGTTACCTCTACTCCTAATTTTCAAAAATCTATCTTTTTCAAAAACAACTTATTTTTTCAAAAAACGGAAGATTTGGGTCTCTTTCTGAGTCTCTTTAGAACCCGAGTATCTATAAAACCCATATATATTTTATTTTACCAAAAATAATTGTTTCGTAGATTCTATTGTTGAGGGGTTCTTGAATGTTGGTGAAAAATAAAATTTTCAAAAAAATGACGATCTGCGTCTATTAAGAACGACATTCTCTACAAAACCAATTTCTCAGATTTTTCGTAAAAAGATTCAAAAAATTTCCCTTTGTTACCCTACTACTTCTGCTTTAAAAAAAAAAAAAACTATATTTTTTAAGAATAACTTATTTTTTTAGAAAAATAGACGATCAGGGTCTCTTTAGCACATGAGCACCTATAGAAACCATATTTCGATTTTCCCAAAAACAATTGATTCGTAGATTCTATTTTTTAGGGGTTCTTGCATGTTGTTGAAAAATTAGTTTTTCGAAAAGAGGACAATCTAGATTTACTTAGAACGACATTCTCTACAAAACCCATTTTTTAGATTTTTCATAAAAACATTCAAAAACTCAAACTCGAGTGGTTTCCTAAATGCGGCTATAACAACACAAAAAATGAAGGCTCTTAAGGAGATAGAAAATACACGTATAGAATGGAGAACTACAATGCAATCCATAATCGTAGTGACCAAAGTTGATCGATGGCCCAAGAAAATTAAACATGAGTGGTTTCCTAAGTGCATCTAACTCAACGAAAAATGAAGGTTCGCAAAAGATGATAGAAAATACGCATATAGAATGCACAACTATAGTGTAATCCATAATCGTAGTTACGAAAGTTCATCGATTGCCCACAAAAACTCAAACACGAATGTTTTCCTAAATGTGGCTATAACTCAACAACAAATGAAGGTTCGTGAAAGGTGATTAAAAATATGTGTAAAGAATGAACAACTATAGTACAATCCACAATCGCAGTCACCAAAGTTTATCCATGGTTCACGAAAACTCAAACACGAATGTTTTCCTAAATGTGGCTATAACTCAACAACAAATGAAGGTTCGTGAAAGGTGATTAAAAATATGTGTAAAGAATGAACAACTATAGTACAATCCACAATCGCAGTCACCTAAGTTTATCCATGGTTCACGAAAACTCAAACACGAGTGGTTTCCTTAAGTGCAGCTATAACTTAACAAAAAATTAAGCTTCGCAAAAGGGGATAGAAAATACACATATATAATGCACAACTACAGTGTAATCCACAAGCATAGTGACCAAATTGGATTGATGGCCCATGAAAACTCAAACTCGATAGGTTTCCTAAATGCAGCTATAACTCAACAAAAAATGAAGGTTCACGAAAGGCAATAGAAAATATGTGCACATAATGCACAACTACAGTGCAATCCACAATCGTAGTCACTAGTCACCAAAGTTGATCAATGGTGCACGAATACTCAAACACGAGCAATTTTCTAAGTGCAGTTATAACTCAACGAAAAATGAAGGTTCGTTAAAGGTGATAGAAAATACATGTATAGAATACACAACTACAGTGATTTAATATAAAATGATAGTTACCACAGTTGATCGATGGCCCACAAAAACTCAAACACAAGCGTTTTACTAAGTGGGGCCTTAACTCAATAAATTTTTTTGGAAACTCGAAAATATGTTTTTTATACACATGTATAGGATTTTTCATAGAAAGATTCAAAAAAATTGCCTTTGTTACCTCTACTACTTATACTTTAAAAAAAAATCTATTCTTTTCAAAAACAACTTATTTTAAAAAAAAATGGACGATCTGGGTCTCTTACAACATGAGCATCTATAAAACCCATATTTTCAATTTTCCCAAGAAATATTGTTTCGCAGATTCTATTTTTGAGGGCTTTTTGCATATTGATGAAAAAATAGTTTTCGAAAAAATGACTATATGGGTATACTCATAACGACATTCTTTACAAAACCTATTAGCTTTCTGAAGAACAACTAATTTTTTCAAAAAGTGGATGATTAGGGTCTCTTGAGCACACGAGCACCTATAAAATCTATATTTCGATTTTGCAAAAAAAACATGTTTCATAGATTCTATTTTTGAGGAGTTTTTGCATGTTGGTGAAAATTAGTTTTTCAGAAAAAGGACGATCTAAATCTACTCATAATGACATTCTCTACAAAGCCCCTTTCTCATATTTTTCATTAAAAAGATTAAAAAAATTTGCCTCTATTACCTCTACTGCTTGTACTTTTGAAAAAAATCTATCTTTTTCAAGAAAAACTTATTTTCTCAAAAAACAGACGATTTGGGTCTCTTCAGCTCAGGAACAACTATAAAACTGATATTTTTGATTTTCCCAAAAAAAATTGGTTCATAGATTCTATATTTGAGAGGTTCTTGCAAATTGGTGAAAAATAAGTTTTTCGAAAAAATAACGATTTGGGTCTACTCAAAATGACATTCTCCTCAAAATCTATTTCTTAGATTTTTCATAACAATGTTCAAAAAATTTACCTCTACTGCTTCTACTTTTTGAAAAAAACTATCTTTTACAAGAATAACTTATTTTTTCAAAAATGGATGATCTAGGTCTCTTTAGCACATGAGCACCTATCAAAACCATATTTCTATTTTTCCACAAAAAATTGTTTTGTAGATTCTATTTTTGAGGGGTTCTTGCATGTTGTTGAAATATTAGTTTTTCGGAAAAATGATGATTTGGGTCTACTCAGAATGACATTGTCAACAAAATCCATTTATCCCATTTTTTATAAAAGGATTCAAAAAATAATCCTATGTTATCTCTACTACCTCTACTTTTCAAAAAAATCTATCTTTTTCGAAATCTTGTTTTTTCAAAAGATGAACGATTTGGGTCTTTCAGCACATTAGCACCTATTTTTGAGGGATTCTTGCATGTTGGTGAAAATACATGTATAGAATGCACAACTACAATGTAATCCACAATCATAGTCACCAAAGTTTATCGATGCCCCAAAAAACTCAAATACGGGCAGTTTCACAAATACTGCTATAACTCAACAAAAAATGAAGGTTCACGAAAGCCGATAGAAAATACACCTATAGAATGCACAACTAGAGTCTAATCTAAAAGTGTAGTAACCAAAGTTGATTAGTGGTCAATGAAAACTCAAAATCGGGTGGTTTGCTAAATGGAGGTATAACTCAAAAAACTATGAAGGTTCGCGAAAGGCTCTAGAAAATACACGTAAAAAATGGGTAACTATAGTGCAGTCCACAATCATAGCCACCAAAGTTGATCGATGGCCCACGAAAACTCAAACATGAGTGGTTTCCTAAATGCGACTATAACTCAACAAAAAATGATTTTCACAAAAGGCGATAGAAAATACGTATACACAATGGATAACTACAGTGCAATCCACATTCGTAGTCATGACAGTTGATTGATAGTCAACATAAACTAAAACACAAGTGGGTTTCCTAAATGCGGTTGTAACTCAACAAAACATTAAGGTTCGTGAAAGGCGATAAAAAATACACGAATAGATTGCACAACTACAGTGTAAGCCACAAGCGTAGTCACCAAAGTTGATTGATGGCGCACTAAAAATCAAACTCGATCGGTTTCCTAAATGCAGCTATAACTCAACAAAAAATTAAGGTTTGTGAAAGGCAATTAAAAATATCCGTAAAAAATGCACAACTACAATACAATCCACAATCGTATTCACCAAAGTTTATTGATAGCCAACAAAAAATGAACGTTCATGAAAGGCGATAGAAAATATGTGTATAGATTGCACAACTACAATGTAATCCACAATCGTAGTCACCAAAGATGATAGATGGCCCATGAAAATTCAAACTCGAGCGTGTTTCCTAAATGCGGCTATATCTCAACAAAAAATTAAGGTTCACAAATGGCAATAGAAAATACGCTTACATAATGGACAACTACAGCGCAATCCACAATTGTAGTCACCAAAGTTGATCGATAGCCCACAAAAACTACTTCTACTTTTTAAAAAAGTCTATCTTTTTCACGAACAACTAATTTTTTCAAAAAATGGACGGTTAGGATCTCTTGAGCATACGAGTACCTATAAAACCCATATGTCGATTTTCCCAAAAAAACAAATTGTAGATTCTCTTTTTGAGGAGTTTTTGCATGTTGGTGAAAGATTAGTTTTTCAAAACATGGACGATCTTGATCTACTCAAAATGACATTCTCTAAAAAACTGATTTCTCAGATTTTTCATAAAAAGATTTTAAAAAATTGCCTTTGTTACCTCTATTGCTTCTACTTTTTAAAAAAAACTATCTTTTTGAAGAACAACTTATTTTTTCACAAAATAGACGATCTAGGTTTCTTTAGCACACGAGCATTTATAAAACCCATAATTTTAATTTTCCCCAAAAAAATTGTTTTGTAGATTCTATTTTTGTGGGGTTCTTGCATGTTGGTGAAAATTAATTTTTTGAGAAAATGATGATCTAGTTCTACTTAGAATGACATTCTCTAGAAAAACCATTTCTCAGATTTTTCATAAAAAGATTCAAATAATTTCCTTTGTTACCTCTACTGCTTCTACTTCAAAAAAATCTATCCTTTTCAAAAACAACTTATTTTTTCAAAAAATGGACGATCTGGGTCTAGCATACGAGCACGTATAAAACCCATATTTCAATTTTACCAAAATAAATTGTTTCGTGGATTCAATTTTTGACTGGTTTTGCATTTTGGTGAAAAAATAATTTTTTCAGAAAAAAGACTATCTCGGTCTTCTTAAAACTACATTGTCTAATAAACCCATTTCTGAAATTTTTCATAAAAAGATTCAAAATTTTTCCTTTGTTACCTCTACTGCCTCTCCATAATAATCATAGACACCAAAGTTGATCGATGACCCACAAAAACTCAAACACGATTGGTTTCTTAAATGCGGCTATAACTCAACAAAAATTGAAGGTTCACGACAAGCGATGGAGAATTAGTGTTCATAATGCACAACTACAGTGCAATCCACAATCATAGTCAAAAAGTTGATCGATGTTCGATGAAAACTCAAACACGAGCGGTTTCTAAAATGCGGCTATAACTAAAAAAAAATGAAGGGTTGCGAAAGGCGATAGAAAATACGGATATAGAACACATAACTATAATGTAATCCACAAGTATTGTCACAAAAGTTGATCAAGGGTGCACGAAAATCAAACACGAGTGGTTTCCTAAATGCGGCTATAAGTCAACCAGAAATGAAGGTTTGTGAAAGGCAATAGAAAATACGTGTACAGAATGGACAACTATAGTGCAATCCACAATCATAGTCACCGAAGTTGATCGATTGCCCAAGAAAACTAAAACACGATTAGTTTCCTAAATGGTGCTATAACTCAACGAAAAGTGAAGGTTTCAAAAAGGCGATAGAAAATACGTGTACAGATTGGAAAACTATAATGCAATCCACAATCGTAGTCACTAAGTTGATCAATGGCCCTCGAAAATTCAAATACGAGCGTTTTCCTAAATACGGCTATAACTCAGGAAAAAATGAATGTTTGTGAAAAGCAATTAAAAATATACGTACATAATGCACAACAACAGTACAATCCACAATCATTGTCCCCAAAGTTGATCAATGGCCCACGAAAACTCAAACTTGATAAATTTCCTAAATGTAGGTATAACTAAAAAAAAAAAGTTTTGCAAAAGGTGATAGAATATACACGTACAAAATTGACAACCACAGTGCAATCCACAATGATAGTCACCAAAGTTGACCGGTGGCCCAAAAAAATTGAAACATGAGCAATTTAATAAATGCGGCTATAACTCAACAAAAAATGAAGGTTCATGAAAGACGATTAAAAATATGCGTACATAATGCACAACTATAGTACAATCCACAATCGTTGTCACCAAAGTAGATCAATGGCCCAAAAAAACTCAAACATGAGCGGTTTCCTAAATGCGGATAGAACTCAAACAAAAAAAATGAAGGTTATTGAAAATCAATAGAAAATATCCGTATAGAATGCACAAGTACAGTATAATGCACAAGCCTAGTCACCAAAGTTGATCGATGGCCAACGACAACTCAAACACGAGCGTTTTCCTAAATGCGGCTATTAACTCAACAAAAAATGAAGGTTCAAAAAAGGGGATTAAAAAATTGCATACATAATGCACAACTATAGTACAATCCACAATCGTTGTCACCAAAGTAGATCGATGGCCCAGAAAAACTCAAACATGAGCGGTTTCCTAAATGCGGATATATCTCAAACAAAAAAATGTAGGTTATTGAAAACCAATAGAAAATATCCATATAGAATGGACAAGTATAGTGTAAGGCACAAGCGTAGTCACCAAAGTTGATCGATGGCCAACGACAACTCAAACACGAGCGTTTTCCTAAATGCGGCTATTAACTCAACAAAAAATGAAGGTTCAAAAAAGGTGATTAAAAAATTGCGTACATAATGCACAACTATGGTTCAATCCACAATTACAGTCACCAACGTTGATTCATGCCCGACAAAAACTCAGAAAGCAGTGGTTTCCTACTTCCATCAATAACTCAACAAAAAATGAAGGTTCACGAAAGGTGATAAAAAATTCATATATAGAATGCACAACTACAGTGTATTCTCCACAAGTTTAGTCAACAAAGTTGATTGATGGCCCACAAAAACTCAAACATGAGCTGTTTTCCAAATGCGGCTATAAATCAACATAAAATAAACGTTCGCGAAAGGTGATAGAAAATAAGCGTTCACAATGCATAACTATAGTGCAATCCACAATTGTAGTCTCCAAAGTTGATCGATGGCCCACAAAAACTCAAACACGAGCGGTTTCCTAAATGCGGCTATAACTCAACCAAAAAAAGAAGGTTTGCAAAAGCCGATAAAAATACGCCTATAGAATGCACAACTACAATGGCATCCACAAGTGTAGTCATCAAAGTTGATCGTTGTTCCACGAAAACTCAAACTCAAGCATCCTCCTATATGTGGCTATAACTCAACAAAAAATTAGAGTTCTCGAAAGGAGATAGAAAATATGTGAGTAGAATGCACAACTACAGTGTAATAAAAAAGTGTAGTCACCATACTTGATCGATGGCCCACAAAAACTCAAAGTTGCATGATTTCCTAAATGCGGCTATAACTTAACAAAACATGAAGGTTCATGAAAGGAAATAGAAAATACTATTACAAAATGAAAAATGAAGGTTAACAAAGTTGATCGATCGCCCACGAAAACTCAAACATGAGCAGTTTGCTAAGTGCGTCTATAACTCAACAAAAAATTAAGATCCGCAAAAGGGGATTGAAAATGTGCATATAGAATGCACAACTACAATGTAATCAACAATCGTAGTCACCAAAGTTGATCGACCACCCACAAAATCTCAAACACAAGCAATTCGCTAAATGCAACTATAACTCAACAAGAAATGAAAGTTCGTGAAAGGCGATAGAAAATTAGTGTTCATAATGCACAACTACAGTGCAATCAACAATCGTAGTCACCAAACTTGATCGATGGCCCACAAAAACTCAAACATGAATGGATTCCTAAATGCAGCTATATCTGAAGAAAAAAATGGACGTTCGTGAAAGGCGATAGAAAATACGCATATACAATGCACAACTATAGTGTAATCCACAATCGTAGTCACCAAAGTTGATCGATTGCCCATGAAAACTCAAACATGAGTGGTTTCCTATGTGGGGAGATAACTCAATGAAAAATTAAGGTAGCGTTCATAATGCACAACTACAGTGCAATCCACAATCATAGTCACCAAAGTTGATCGATGGCCCCATGAAAACTAAAAAACAAGCAGTTTCCTAAATGCGGGTATAACTCAATAAAAAGATGAAGGTTTGTGAAAGGCTATATAAAATACGCGTTTAGAATGGGCAACTACAGTACAATTCACAATCATAGTCACCAAAGTTGATTACTCAAAAATGAGCGATTTCCTAAATGCAGTTATTACTCAACAAAATATGAAGGTTCACAAAAGGAGATAGAATATACACATACAGAATGGGCAACTACAGTTGAATGCATACACTGTAATCCACAATCATAGTCACCAAAGTTGATCGATGTCCAACGAAAACTCAAACATGAGTGTTTTCCTAAATGTGGTTATAATTCAACAAAAAATGAACGTTCATGAAAGGCGATTAAAATTATGTGTATAGAATGCACAACTGTAGTACAATCCACAATCATAATCAACTTTGGTGACTATGACTGTGGATGGCACTGTAGTTTTCCATTCTATATTTTCTATTGCCTTTCGCGAGACTTCATTTTTTCGTTGAGTTATAGCCGTATTTAGGAAACCGCTCATATTTGAGTTGTCATAGGCCATCGATCATCTTTGGTGGCTACAACTGTGGATTACACTATAGTTGTTCATTTTGTACAATATTTTCCATCACCTTTCACGAACCTTCATTTCTCGTTGAGTTATAGCCAGATTTCAGAGACCTCATGTGTTTGAGTTTTCGTGGGCCATTGATCAACTTCGATGACTACAATTTTGGATTTTACTATAGTTGTCCATTTTGTATGCATATTTTCTATCGCCTTACACGAACCTTCATTTTTTGTTTAGTTATAGCCGCACTTATGAAACCGCTTGTGTTTGAGTTTTTGTTGGCCATCGATCAAGTTTCATGACTACACTTGCAGATTATACTATAATTGTGCTTTCTATATGGATATTTTCCATCGCCCTTTGCGAATCTTCATTTTTTGTTGAGTTATAGCCACATTTAGGAAGCCTCTCGTGTTTGAGTTTTTGTGGGCCATTGATCAACTTTGGTGACTATTGTGGATCGTACTGTAGTTGTCCATTTTGTACGCATATTTTTAATCACCGTTTAGGAAACTTCATTTTTTGTTTATTTATAGCTGCTAGAAAAATGCTCATGTTTGAGTGTCTACGGGCCATCGATGAACTTTGGTGACTACGATTGTGGATTAGACTGTAATTGTGCAGTTTATACAAGTATTTTTTATCGACTTTCGTGAACCTTCATTTTTTGTTGAGTTATAGCTGCATTTAGAAGACCTCTCATGTTTGCAGTTTCATGTGCCATCAATCAACTTTTCTGACTATGATAATGGATTGCACTGTTATTGTGAATTATATACCCATATTTTCTAGCCCCTTTTGTGAACCTTCATTTTTCATTGAGTTATAGCAGCATTTACGAAACTGCTCGTGTTCAAGTATTTGTGGGCCTTCAATCAACTTTGGTGAATACGATGGTGGGTTACACTGTAATTGTCCATTCTTTACGCGTATTTTCTATCACCTTTCATGAACCTTTATTTTTTCATCGAGCTATAGCTTGATCAACTTAGGAAACTACAATGCTGATTGATGACCCAAGAAAACTCAAACGCGAGCATTTTCCTAAACGCGGCTATTACTAAAAAAAAATGAAGTTCATGAAAGGGGATTAAAATTTGCGTATAAAATGCACAACTATAGTACAATCCACAATCGTAGACACCAAAGTTGATCGATGCCCCACAAAAACTCAAATATTTGCAGTTTCCTAAATGCGACTATAACTCAACAAAAAATGAAGGTTTGCGAAAGGCGATAGAAAATATGCGTATAGAATGAACAACTATAGTGTAATCCACAAGGGTAGTCACCAAGGTCGATCGATGGCCCACAAAAACTCAAAATCAACCTGTTTCCTAAATGTGGCTATAACTCAATAAAAAATCAAGGTTCACGAAAGGTGATAGAAAATACGTGTAGAAAATACACAACTACAATGTAATCCACAATCGTAGTCATGAAAGTTGATCGATGCGCATGAAGACTCAAACACAAGCATTTTCGTAAATGCAGCTATATCTCAAAAAAAAATCAAGTTTCGTGAAAAACGATTAAAAATATGCATACAAAATGCACAACTATAGTACAATCCCCAATTCTAGTCACCAAAGTTGATTGATGGCCCACAAAAATGTCAAACATGAATGATTTCCTAAATGCGGTTATAACTAAACAAAAAATGAAGGTTCATGAAAAGTGATAAAATATACGTGTATAGAATTGAGAACTACAATGTAATCCACAATCGTAATCACCAATGTTGAATGATGGCCCACAAAAATTCAAACTCGACCGATTTCCTAAATTCGTCTATAATGAAAAAAAATGAAGGTTCACAAAAGGTGATAGAAAATACACGTACATAATAGAAAACTACAGTGTAATCCACAATCATAGTCACAAAAGTTGATCGATGGCCCACGGCAACTCAAACACGAGTGATTTACTAATTGCAGCTATAACTCAATGATAAATAAATGTTTGTGAAAGCTGATAGAAAATACGTGTATAGAAGGAATTACTACATTGCAATCCACAATCGTAGTCACCAAATTTTATCGATGGCCCATGAAAACTCAAACATTGGAGGTTTCTTATCAATTGGCCCACAAAATCTCAAATATGAGCAGTTTCCTAAATATGGCTATAACTAAACAAAAAATGAAGGTTTGTGAAAAGCGGTTAAAAATATGCATACATAATGCAAAAATACAGTACAATCCACAATTGTAGTCACCAAAAGTTGAATGATCACCCACAAAAACATGAACTCGAGCGGTTTACTAAATGCAGCTATAACGCAAGAAAAAATGAAGGCTCGCGAAAGGCAATAGAAAATATGTATACATAATGGAAAACTACAGTGCAATCCACAATCGTAGTCCCCAAAGATGATTGATGGCCAATGAAAACTCAATTACGAGTGATTTCCTAACTGTTTGATTTTCTATGGGACATCGATCAACTTTGGTGACTTTGATTGTGGATTGCACTGTAGTTGTCCATTCTCTACATGTATTTTCTATCGCCTTTCGCGAACCTTCATATTTTGTTGATGCAAGGACCACGAAAATTCAAACAAGAGTAGAATCCTAAATCTGGCTATAACTCAACAAAAAATGAATGTTTGCGAAAGGTGATTAAAAATGTGCGTACAAAATGCACAACTACAATACAATCCAGTACTATTGTCAGCAAAGTTGATCGATGGTCCACAAAAATTCACAGACAAGGTGTTTCCTAATTGTGGTTATAACTCGACAAAAAATGAAGCTACACGAAAGACGATACTAAATATGCATATATAATGAACAACTACAATGCAATCCACAATTGTAGTCACCAAAGTTAATCGACAGCCCACGAAAACTCAAACATGAGCGGTTTCCTAAATGCGGCTATAGGTGAATAAAAAATGAAGGTTAACAAAATGGGATAGAAAATATGTGAATAGTATTCATAACTACAATGCAATCCAATATCATAGTCACCAAAGTTTATCGATGGCCCACGAAAAGTAAAACACGAACGGTTTCCTAAATGTGGCTATAAATAAATAAAAAATAAAGGTTTTGGAAAGGCGATAGAAAATACACGTACAAAATTGACAACTATAGTGCAATCCAAATTCATAGTCAGTAAAGTTGATCGATGGCCCATGAAAACTCAAACATGCATAGTTTGCTAAGTGCAGCTATAACTTAAAGAAAAATGAAGGTTCGTTAAAGGTGACAGAAAATACATGTATAAAATACACAACTACAATGTAATCCATAAGTGTTGTCACCAAAGTTGATAAATGGCCGACGAAAATTCAAACATGACAAGTTTGCTAAATGTGGTTGTAAGTCAACCAGAAATGAAGGTTTTTTAAAGGCGATAGAAAACACCTGTACAAAATCAACAACTATATTGCAATCCACAATCATAGTCACCAAAGTTGATCAATGGCCCACGAAAACACAAAAATGATAAGTTTCCTAAATGGGCCTATAACACAATGATAAATGAAGCTTCGAAAAAGGCGATAGAAAATACATGTGTAAATTGGAAAACTACAGTGCAATCCATAATCGTAGTCATCAAAGTTGATCGATGGCCCTCAAAAACTGAAATACGAGTGGTTTCCTAAATACAGCTAGAACTCAACAAAAAATGAATGTTTGTGAAAAGCAATTAAAAATATGCATACATAATGCACAAGTATAGTACAATCCAAAATCATAGTCCCCAAAGTTGATCGATTGCCCATGAAAATTGAAACTCGAGCGGTTTCCTAAATGAAGCTATAAGTCAACAAAAAAAGAAGGTTCACAAAAGACAATAGAAAATACACGTACAAAATAGACAACCATAGTGTAATCAACAATCATAGTCACCAAAGTTGATCGATGGCCCACAAAAATTCAAATATGAGCGGTTTCCTAAATGCGGCTTTAACTCAACAAAAAATGAAGGTTCATGAAAGGTGATTTAAAATAAGTGTATAGAATGCAAAACTATATAGGACAATCCACAATCGTAGTGACCAAGTTGATCGATTCCACAAAAAAACTCAAACATGAGAAGTTTCCTAAATGCAGCTATAACTCAAACAAAAAAAAAAGAAGGTTCGCGAAAGGCAATAGAAAATATGCGTATAGAATACACAACTATAGTGTAATCGACAAGCGTAGTCACGAAAGTTGATCGATGGTCCATGAAAACTCAAACACTAGCATTTCCAAAATGCGGGCATTAACTCAACAAAAAATGAAGGTTAAAGAGAGGCAATTAAAAAATTGCATACAAAATGCACAACTACGATACAATCACAATCATAGTCACAAAAGTTGATTGATGGCCCACAAAAACTCAAAAAGGAGCAGTTTCCTAAATGCAGGTATAACTCAACAAAAAATTAAGGTTTGTGATAGTTGATAGAAAATACGCACATAGAATGAACAACTACAGTGTATTCCACAAGTGTAGTCAACAAAATCTATTGATGGCCCACAAAAACTCAAGCACGAGCAGTTTTGTATATGTGGCTATAACTCAACAAAAGATGAAGGTTTCAAAAAAGTTGATAGAAAATACATGTACAGAATGTATAACTATTGTGCAATCCACAATCGTAGTCACCAAAGTTAATCGATGGCCCACGAAACTTCAAACATGAGCAGTTTCCTAAATGCGGCTATAAAGTACATGTAGAGAATGCACAACTACAGTGTATTCCATAAGTGTAGTCAACAAAGTTGATTAATGTCCCACAAAAATTCAAACATGAGCACTTTCCTAAATGCGGCTATAACTTTAAAAAAAATGAAGGCTTCATGAAAGTCGATAGAAAATATGTGTACAAAGTGGACAACTACAGTGCAATCCACAATTGTAGTCACCACAGTTAATTGATGGCCCACAAAAACTCAAACATGAGTGCTTTCCTAAATGTGGCTATAACTTAACAAAAAATGAAGGTTTCACAAAAGTTGATAGAAAATACGCGCACAAAGTGGACAACTACAATGCAATCGACAATCGCAGTCACCAAAGTTGATTGATGGCCCACGAAAACTCAAACACGAGTAGTTTCCTAAATGCTGCTATAATTAAACAAAAAATGAAGGTTCATGAAAGCCAATAGAAAATACGCATACAGAAAAGACAACTACAGTGCAATCCACAATCTTATTCACCAAAGTTGAACGATGGCCCAGAAAAACACAAACACGAGAGGTTTCCTAAATGCGGCTATAACTCAACAAAAAATAAAGATTTTTGAAAGCTAATTAAAAATATGAGTCCAACACAAACAACTACAGTAAAATCCACAATCGTAGTCACCAAAGTTGATAGATGGCCCAAAAAAACTTAAAGATGAGCGGTTTCCTAAATGCAGCTATAACTCAGAAAAAAATGAAGGTTCGCAAAAGGCAATAAAAAATAAGCGTATATAATGCACAACTGTAGTGTAACACACAAGCATAGTAACCAAAGATGATTGATGGCCCATGAAATATCAAACACGAGTGTTTTCCTAAATATGGCTATAACTCAACAAAAAATTAAGGTTCACAAAATGCGATAGAAAATACGCGTACAAAATGGACAACTACAGTGCAATCCAAAATCGTAGTCACCAAAGTTGATCAATTGCCCTCAAAAATTCAAACACGAGTGGTTTCGTAGGTGCAGCTATAACTCAATGACAAATGAAGGTTTGCGAAAGGCAATAGAAAATACGTGTATAAAATGAACAACTACAGTGTAATCTACAATCATAGTCACCAAAGTTGATCGATGGCCCACGAAAACTCAAATACGAGCGTTTTACAAAATGCGGCTATAACTCAACAAAAAATAAATGTTTGTGAAAGGCAATCAAAAATTTGTGTACATAGTACACAACTATAGAACAATCCACAATTGTTGTCACCAAAGTTGATTGATGGCCCATTAAAACTCAAACTCGGATGGTTAGCCAAATGCGTCTATAACGCAACAAAAAATGAAGGTTCACGAAAGCCGATAGAAAATTAGCGTTCATAATGCACAACTACAATATAATCCAGAATCGTACTCACCAAAGTTGATTGATGGCCCAGAAAACTCAAACTTGAGCATTTTTTTAAATGTGGCTATAATTCAATAATAAATGAAGGCTCGTGACAGGCGAGAGAAAATACGTGTATAGAATGCACAACTAGTATACAATCCACAATCGTAGTAACCAAAGTTGATCAATGGCCCATGAAAAACTCAAACACAAGCGGTTTTCTAAGTGCAACTATTACTCAACTAATAATGAAGGTTTGCAGAAGGTGATAGAAAATATGTGTATAAAATGCACAACTACAATGTAATCCACAATTGTAGTCACCAAAGTTGATCAATGGCCGACAAAAACTCAAACATGCGCATTTTCTTAAATGCGGCTATAACTCAACAAAAGTTCAAGGTTTGTTAAAGATGATTAATAATATGCGTACATAATGCACAACTACAGTACAATCCACAATGATAGTCACCAAAGTTAATCGATGGCCCAAAAAAACTCAAACATGAGCGGTTACCTAAATGCGGCTATAACTCAAGGAAAACTGAAGGTTTGTGAAAGGCGATAGAAAATACGCGTACAGATTGGAAAAATACAGTGCAATCAATATTGTAGTCGTAAAAGTTGATTGTTGACCCACGAAAACTCAAATATGAGCGATTTCCAAAATATGGCTATAACTCAAGAAAAAAGAAGGTTTGTGAAAAGTGATTAAAAATATGCATACATAATGCACAATTAAGTTACAATCCACAATCGTAGTCACCAAAGTTGATCGATGGCACAAAAAAAACCCAAACATTAGCGGTTTGCTAAAAGCGCCTATAACACAAAAAAAATGAAGGATTGCGAAAGGCAATAAAAAATACGCCTATAAAATGCGCAACCATAGTGTAATCCACAAGTGTAGTCACTAAGGTTAATCGATGGCCCACCAAACCTCAAACATGAGCAATTTCCTAAATGCAGCTATAACTCAACAAAAAATGAAGGTTTACTAAAGGCGATAGAAAATAAGCATACAGAATGGACAACTAAAGTGCAATCTATAATGGCGGTAAATAAAGTTGATTGATGGCCGAAAAAAACTTAAACACGAGCGGTCTCCTAAATACGGCTATAACTCAGCGAGAAATAAAAGTTTGCAGAAGGCGATAGAAAATACACGTACACAATAGACAACTATAGTGCAATGTAGTCACCAAAGTTGATCGATGGCCCACGAAAACTCAAAAAATTGTAATGAATGCACAACTATAATGTAATCCACAAGTGTAGTCACCGAAGTTGATTGATGGCCCACGAAAACTCAAATTCGAGCGGTTTCCGAAATGCGGCTATAACTCAAAAAAAATGAAGGTTCGCAAAAGACAATAGAAAATACATGTATAGAATGGACAACTATGCTGAAATCCAAAATCGTAGTCACCAAAGTTGATCAATGGCCCACGAAAATTGAAATTCGAGCAGTTTCCTAAGTGCAGCTACAACTCAGCGAACGATGAAGAATGAAGGTTCGCGTAAAGGGACAGAAAATATGCCGATAAAATAAACAACTACAGTGCAGTGCACAATCTTAGTCACCAAAGTTGGTCGATCGCCCATAAAAAATCAAACATGAGTAGTTTCTTGAATGCGGCTATAACTCAACAAAAAATGAAGGTTCATGAAATGCGATTAAAAATATGCATACATAAATCACAGTACAATTTACTATCATTTTCAACAAAGTTGATCGATGCTGTACAAAAACTCAAACACGACCAGTTTCCCAAATGATCAACTACAGTGCAATCCATAATTGTTGTCACCAAAGTTGACCGATGGTCCACGAAAACACAAACACGAGCGGTTTCCTAAATTTGGCTATAGAAAATATGTGTACATAATGGACAACTACAGTGCAATCCACTATCGTAGTCACCAAAGTTGATCGATGGCCCAAGAAAACTCAAACATCAGTGGTTTCCTAAGTGCGGCTATGACTGAACGAAAAATGAAGCTTCTCGAAAGGTGATAGAAAATACGTGTATAGAATGCACAACTACTATGTAATCCACAAGCATAGTCACAAAATTTGATCGATGGCCCACGAAAACTCAAACTTGAGCGATTTCCTAAATGCAGCTATAACTCCACAAAAAATGAAGGTTTGTGAAAGGCGATAGAAAATATGTGTACAAAATGGACAACTAAAGTGCAACTGACAATCGTAGTCACCAAAGTAGTCACCAAAGTTGATCGATGGCCCACGAAAACTCAAACACGAGTATTGCCTAAGTGCGGCTATAACTCAACGAAAAATAAAGGTTCGCGAAAGCCGATAAAAAATACAATGCACAACTAAAGTGTTACCTCTATTGTGTCTGCTTTTCAAAAAGATTTGTCTTTTTGAAAAACAACTTTTTTTTTTTAAACGGATGATCTGGGTTTACTCAGAATGACATTCGCTACAAAACCCATTTCTCAAAATTTTCATAAAAATATTCAAAAAACTTGCCTCTATTTCTACTGCTTCTACTTGTCGAAAAATTATATCTTTTTCAAGAACAACTTATTTTTTCAAAAAACGGATGATCTGGGTCTCTATAGCACACAAGAACTTATAAAACCTATATTTTTTATTTTCCCCCAAAAAGTTGTTTTGTAGATTCTATTTTTGTGGGGTTCTTGCATGATGGTGAAAATTAATTTTTCAAAAAAAGGACGATCTAGGTCTATTGAGAATGATATTCTCTACAAAACCCATGTCTCAGATATTTCATAAAAAGATTGAAAAAATTTGCTTCTCTTACCTCTACTGCTTCTACTTCTCAAAAAAATCTTTTTCAAAGAGAACTTATTTTTTGAATAGATGGACGATCTGGATCTCTATAGCATACAAGCACCTATAAAACCCATATTTTGATTTTCCAAAAAAAAAATTGTTTTGTGGATTCTATTTTTGTGGGGTTCTTGCATGTTGGTGAAAAATTAATTTTTCAAAAAAAAGATGATCTAGATTTACTCAGAATAACATTCTCTACAAAACCCATTTGTCAAATTTTTGATAAAAAGATTCAAAAATTTGCCTCGGTTACCTCTACTGCTTCTAGTTTTAAAAAAAAATCTATCTTTTTCAAGAAATACTTATTTAAAAAAAAAAAAAGAGATCAAAATCTCTTCAGCACACGAGCGCCTATAAAACCCATATTTTTTATTTTACCAAAATGTTTAAATGGGTCTATTTTCTAGAGTTCTTGCATGTTGTTGAAAATTAGTTTTTCAAAAAAAAAAGTAGTTAGTCTACTTAGAGCAGGCATTCTTTAAAAGCCATCCTCTTAGATTTTTCGCAAAAAGATTCAAAATTGCCTTCCATAGCTTCTACTTTTCAAAAAAATCAATCTTCTCTAAGAACAACTTATTTTTTGAAAAGTTGGATGTTCTACGTCTCTTCAGTACACAATACCTATAATTCAACAAAAAACGAAGGATCACAAAAGGTGATAGAAAATACACATATAGAATGCATAACTACAGTGTAATCCACAAACGTTTTCCTAAATGTAGCACTATAACTCAAATAAAAATGAAGGTTTGTGAAAGGCGATTAAAAATATGCGTACAAAATGCACAACTACAGTGTAATCCACAATCGTAGTCACCAAAGTTGATCAATGGCAAACAAAAACTTAAACACGAGCGGTTTCCTAAATGAGGATATAACTCAACAAAAAATGAATGTTCACGAAAGTCGATAGAAAATACATGTATAAAATCCACAACTACATTGTAATCCACAAGCGTAGTCACCAAAGTTGTTCGATGGCCTAGTAAAAAGCAAACTCGAGCAGTTTCCCAAATGCAGCTAAATTAAAGAAAAAATGAAGGTTCATGAAAGGCGATAGAAAATACTCATATAGAATGCACAACTATTGTGTAATCCACAATCACAGTCACCAAAGTTGATTGATGGCCCACAAAAACTCAAACACGAGTGGATTCCTAAATCCAGCTATAACTCAACAAAAAATGAAGGTCCGCGAAAGGCGATAGAAAATCACATACGCAATGGACATCTGATACAATCCACAATCATAGATCCAACCAAAATTGGTCGATGGCCCACACAAAACACAAATACCAAGGCAATTTCATCGACTATAAGTGAGCGAAAATGAAAGGTTTGTGAAAGCGTGATAAATCGGCGTATAGACAATCACGAGATCACCCGGCACAGGCACCCTCTCAAAAGCTCATATTTTATTTTCCCAAAAATGAGATTCATATATTCTATTTTGAGGGATTCCTTATATTAGTGAAAACTTTAAGATTTTTAAAAAAAAGGATGATACAGAGTCTACTCAAAGCGACATTTTTCTAAAAAGCTGGATTTCTTAGATTTTTCATAAAAAGATTAAAAAAAATGCTATATTACCTCCTCTGCTTCCTGCACTTTTCAAAATATCTATGATGGCCGGAAAAGCTAAAACATGGCCGATTTAATAAATGTGACAGCTCAACAAAAAATTAAAGGTTCATATGAAAGGCAATTAAAATATGTATACTATAGTTTGTGTATTATACATACATATTTTAATGCGCTAACCTTCACAAAATCTTCATTTTTAAGTTGATTAAAAACATTTAGGAAAAGCAGCTCATGTTGATTTTCCTGAGCCATCAATCAACTTTGCTCACTCACGGTTAGAGTTGCATTTGTAGTTGTCCAAATTAAAGAGCGTATTTTCTATAAGCACCCGTGAACCTTCATTTTTGTTGAGTTATAGCCGCGTTGAGGAAAGCCCTTGTGTTTTAGTTTTAAGTAAAATGCATCAATCAACTTTGGTGACTACGATTGTGGATTACAACATCAGTTGTGCATTATGAACACTTTTTACTTTCTATAGCCTTTCGCAGTTTCTTTCATTTTAACTGATTAAAGCGCATTTGAAAACACTCATGTTTGAGCTTTTAGATAAGCCGATCAACTTGGTGACTCTGATTTATTGTAATCCACAATCGTAGTCAGGAAAGTTGATAAATGGGCCACGAAAACTCAAACACGAACATTTACCTAAATGCAGCTATAACTCATAAAAAAATAAAGGTTCATGAAAGGCGAGTAAAAGTATGTTTACAGAATGCACAACTACAGTACAATCCATAATTGTAGCCACCAAAATTGATTGATGGCCCAGAAAAACTGAAACATGAGGGGTTTCCTAAATGCAGCTATATCCCAACAAAAAATAAAGGTTCGTGAAAGGCGATAGAAAACACGTGTATATAATGCACAACTATATTGTAATCAATAATTGTAGTCACTAATGTTGATTGATGCCCCACAGAATCTCAAACACGAGCGGTTTCCTAAATGCGGCTATAACTCAACAAGAAATGAAGGTTCGGGAAAGGCGATAGAAAATACACGTATTATAATGCACAACTAAAGTGCAATCCACAATCGTAGTCACCAACGTAGATCAATGGCCCATGAAAACTCAAACATGAGTGGTTTCTTAAATGGGGGTAAAGCTCAGTGAACAAAATGAAGGTTCGCGAAAGGCGTTAGAAAATACGTGTATAGAATGCACAACTATAATGTAATCAACAATCGTAGTCAGCAAACTCGATTGATGGCCCAAGAAAACTGAAACAAGAGCGTTTTCCTAAATGCAACTATAAATCAACAAAAAATGATCATTCTTGAAAAACAATTAAAATATGGGTATAAAATGCACAACTACAGTACAATCCACAAAGTCGCCAAAGTATATCAATGCCCACAAAAACTGAAACTCGAGCAATTTCCTATATGCAGCTATAACTCAACAAAAAAAGAAGGTTCATGAAAGAGTATACAAAATACATATAGAGATTGGAAACCTACAAGGCAATCCACAACCATAGTCACCAAAGTTGATCGATGGCCCTCAAAAACTCAAATACAAGCGGTTTCCTAAATACGGTTATAACTCAACAAAAAAAGAAGGTTTGTGAAAGGAGATAGTAAATACATGTAAATAATGGACAACCACAGTGCAATCCACAATCATAGTCACAAAAGTTGATCGACGGTTCACAAAAAACTCAAACACGAGCGGTTTCCTGAGTACGGCTATAATTCAACAAAAAATGAATGTTTGCGAAAGGCGATAGAAAATATGTGTATGGAATGCATAACTACAGTGTAATCCACAATCGTAGTCACCAAAGTTGATCGTTGGCCCATGAAAACTCAAACACGAGAATTTTCCTCAATGCAACTATAACTCAATAAAAAATGAAGGTTCATGAAAGGCAATTAAAAATATGTGTATAGAATGCATAACTATAGTACAATCCAGAATCATAGTCACCAAATTTGATTGATGCCCCACAAAAATTCAAACATGAGCGGTTTCCTAAATAAAACTAAAATTCAATAAAAATGAAAGTGGCGAAAGGCGATAGAAAGTACGTTTATAGAATAAACAACTACAGTGTAATCCACAATCGTAGTGACTATAGAATAAACAACTACTGTGTAATCCACAATTGTAGTCTGTTTACAACATGAGCATCTATAAAAGCCATATTTTTTATTTTCCCAAAAAATATTGTTTCATACATTCTATTTTTGAGGGGATTTTGCATGTTGATGAAAAATTAGTTTTTTTTAAAAAAAAACGATATGGGTCTACTCAGAACAACATTCACTACAAAACCCATTTCTCAGATTTTTCATAAAAAAATTCAAAAAATTTGCCTCTATTACCTCTACTACTTCTATTTCTCAAAAAAATCTATCTTTTTCAAAAACAACTTATTTTTTCAAAAACCAGACTATCTGGGTCTCTTTAGCACACAAACACTTATAAAACACATATTTTTTATTTTCCCCAAAAAAGTTGTTTTGTAGATTCTATTTTTGCGAGGTGCTTCCATGTTTGTGAAATTTAGCTTTTCGAGAAAAGCAAGACCTGGGTCTACTTAGAATGACAACTACAATGCAATTGACAATTGTAGTCATCAAAGTTGATCGATGTCCCAATAAAACTAAAAAATGAGCAGTTTTCTAAATGCGGCTATAACTCAACAAAAAATGATGGTTCGCAAAAGGCGATAGAAAATTCGCATAATTAATGCACAACTACAATGCAATCCAAAATCGTAGTCACCAAAGTTGATCAATGGCCCTCAAAAACTCCAACACGAGTAGTTTCCTAAATGCGGGTATAACTCAACAAAAAATGAAGTTTCACGTAAGCCGATAGAAAATACGCGTACAAAACGGACAACTACATTGCAATCTGCAATCGTAGTCACCAAACTTGATTAATGGCCCATGAAAACTCAAACACAAGTGTTTTCCTAAATTCGGCTAAAACTCAACAAAAAACTGAAGGTTCATAAAGGTGATTAGAAATATTCATACATAATGTACAACTATAGTACAATCGACAAACATAGTCACCAAAGTTGATTGATGGCCCAAAAAAAGTCAAACATGAGCGGTTTCCTAAATGCGGCTATAAGTCAACAAAAAATGAAGGTTCACGAAAGGCAATAGAACATACGTGTCTAGATGTCAAAACTACATGGTAATCCACAAGCGTTGTCACCAAAGTTGATCAATTAACCACAAGAAATCAAACACGTGAAATCCACAATCGTAGTCACCAAAGTTGAATGATGGCCCACGAAAACTCAAACACGAGCGGTTTCCTAAATGTAGCTATAACTCAACAAAAAAAAAGGTTCACGAAAGGCGATAGAAAATACGCATACAAAATGGACAACAACAGTGCAATCCGCAATCATAGTCACCAAAGTTGATGATGGTTCACAAAAACTCGAACACGAGCAGTTTCCAAAGTGCGGCTATAACTCAACAAAAAATGAAGGTTCGCGAAAGGTGATATAAAATACGTGCATAGAATGCAAAACTATAGTGTAATCCACAAGCGTAGTCACCAAATTTGATCGATGGCATTTTATACACATATTTTCTATCGCCATTTCTTGAACCTTCATTTTTCGGTTAGTTATAGCCGCACTTAGGAAACCATGTTTGAGTTTCTGTGGGCCATCGATCAACTTTGGTGACTACGATTGTGGATTGCACTGTATTGTCCATATTGTACATGTATTTTTTATCGCCTTTCGTGAATCTTCATTTTTTGTTCAGTTATAGTTGCAGTAAGGAAATTGCCCGAGTTTGAGTTTTTGTGGGCCGACAACAACTTTGGTGACTACAATTGTGGATTGCAATGTAATTTTCTATTCTATATTTGTATATTCTATTACCTTTTACGAACCTTTGGATTTTGTTGAGTTATACCCACATTTAGGAAACCACTCGTGTTTGAGTTCTCATGGGCCATCGATCAACTTTGGTAACTATGCTTGTGGATTACACTGTAGTTGTGCTTTCTATACATATATTTTCTATTGCCTTTCACAAACCTTCATTTTTTATTGAGGTATAGCTACATTTAGGAAACCGCTCATGTTTGAGTTTTTTTGGACCATTGATCAACTTTGTTGACTATGATTGTGGATTGTATTTTAGTTGTGCATTATGTACACATATTTTTAACTGTCTTTCACGAAACTTCATTTTTTCTTGAGTTATAGCCACATTTCGGAAAAACTCATGTTTGCGTTTACGTGGGCCATCGATCAACTTTGGTGACTACAATTGTGTATTACACTATAGTTGTCCATTTTGTATGCATATTTTCTATTGCCTTTTGTGAACCTTGATTTTTTGTCGACTTATAGCCGCTTGTGCTTGAGTTTTTCTAGGTGATTGACCAAGTTTGGTGACTATGATTGTGGATTACACTGTATTTGTGCATTCTATATGCGTATTCTCTATTGCATTTCGCGAAAATTCATTTTTTGTTGAGTTATAGCCGAAATTAGAAACCTGCTCATGTTGGAGTTTTCGTGGGCCATCAATTAACTTTGGTGACTACCATTGTTGATTTTACTGTAGTTGTGCATTTTGTATGCATATTTTTAATCGCCTTTCACAAACCTTCAATTTTTTTGATTTAGAGCCGCATTTAGAAAAATGCTCGTGTTTGAGTTATCATGTGCCATTGATCAACTTTGGTGACTACGACTGTGTATTACACTATAGTTGTGTAATTCTATACATGTATCTTGTATCGCAATTCGCGAGCCTTAATTTGTTGTTCAGTTATAACTGCATTTATGAAACCGCTCATGTTTGAGTTATTTTGGGCCATTGATAAACTTTGTTGACTACAATTATGGATTGTTTCATCCTTGTGCTCGCTATATGCATATTTTTAATCACCTTTCATGAACCTTCATTTTTTGTGTAGTTATAGCCGCAAATAGGAAACCGCTCGTGTTTGATTTTTTTTGGGGCATCAATCAACTTTGACGACGACAATTGTGGATTGTACTGTAGTTGTGCATTTTGTCTGAATATTTTTTATCGAAATTCACAAACCTTCATTTTTTGTTGAGTTATAGTCACATTTAGGAAAACGCTCGTGTTTTAGTTTTTGTGGGCCGTCAATCAACTTTGGTGACTACAATTGTGGATTACACTATAGTTGTGCATTCTATACACATATTTTCTATTGCCTTTCGCGAACGTTTATTTTTGTGGAGTTATAGCCGCATTTAGGAAACTGCTCGGTTTGAGTTTTCGTGGGCCATCAATAAACTTTGGTGACTACAATTGTCGATTGCATTGTACTTATCAATTTTGTATGGATATTTTCTATTCCCTTTGGTGAACCTTTGTTTTTTGTTGAGTTATAACCGTGATGAAAGATACACTCGTGTTTGAGTATTCATGGGCCATCAATCAACTTTGGTGACTACAATTGTGGATTACACTATAGTTGTGCATTCTATATGCGTATTGTCTATCACATTTCGTGAACTTTCATTTTTTGTTGAGTTATAGCCCCATTTAGCAAACCGCTCGATTTTGAGTTTTCGTAGGCCATTGATCAACTTTGGTGAGTATGCTTGTGGATTAAACTGTAGTTGTGCATTCTATAGGTGTATTTTCTATCGCCTTTTGAAAACCTTCATTTTATGTTGAGTTATACCCGCATTTATGAAACCGATCGTATTTAAGTTTTTGTGGGCCATCAATAAACTTTGGTGACTACGATTGTAGATTACACTCTAGGTGTGCATTCTATACACGTATTTTCACCAACATATAAAACCCCTTAAAAATAGAATCTATGAAGCAATTTTTTTGGGAAAATTGAAAATATAGGTTTTATAGGTGCTTGTGTACTAAAGAGACCTAGCTCACCCGTATTTTGAAAACATAAGTTTTATTTGAAAAAATAGGTTTTTTGAAAAGTAGAAGTAGAGGCAAAAATTTTGAATCTTTTTTTGAGAAATCCAAGAAATGGGTTTTGTAGAGAATGTTGTGCTGAGTAGACCTAGATCATCCTTTTTTTGAAAAAATTAATTTTTCCCTGAAAAATGGAGAATCTACTAATCAGTTTATTTTTGGGAAAACAAAAAATATGGGTTTTGTAGGTGCTCATGTGTTGAAATACCTAGATCGTCCATTTTTTGAAAAAATAAGTTGTTCCTGAAAAAGATTGATTTTTTTGAAAAGTAGAAGTAGTAGAGGTAACAGAGGAAATTTTTAAAAATCTTTTTATGAAAATTTTGAGAAATGGGTTTTGTATTGAATGTTATTATGATTAGACCCATATCATCTTGTTTTAGAAAAGATAATTTTTCACCAACATGCAAGAACTCCTCAAAGATTGACATGAAACAATTTTTTTTGGGAAAATTGAAATATGGGTTTGATAAGTGCTTGTGTGCTCAAGTGACCTAGATTGTCAATTTTTTGAAAAAATAAGTTATTTTTGAAAAAGAGATTTTTTTGAAAAGTAGTAGTAGAGGTAACAGAGAATTTTTTTTGAATCTTTTTGTGAAAATTCTAATAAATGAGTTTTTTAGAGAATGTTGTTTTGAGTAGACCCAAATCATCCTTTTTTTTTAAAACTAATTTTTCACCAATATGCAAGAACCCCTCAAAAATAGAATCTATGAAACAATTTTTTTTTTGGGTAAATCAAAATACCATTTTTATAGGTGCTCATGTGCTCAAAAGACCCTGATTGTCAATTTTTTGAAAAAATAAGTTGTTTTTGAAAAAGATTTTTTTGAAATGTAGAAGCAGAAGAGGTAACAGAGGAATTTTTTTTAATCTTTTTATGAAAAATCTAAGAAATGGGTTTTGTAGAGAATGTCATTTTGAGAAGACCCAGATCGTACTTTTTTCGATAAACCAATTTTTCACCAACATGCAAGAACCCCTCAAAAGTACAATGTAGGAAACAATTTTTTTGGGAAATTCGAATATATGGGTTTTATAGGTGCCAATGTGCTAAAAAGACCTAGATCATCCGAGTTTTGAAAAAATTATTTGTTCTTCAAAATGATAGATTTTTTTTAAAAGTAAAAGCAGTAGAGACAGAGACAGATTTTTTGAATCTTTTCATGAAAAATTTGACAAATGGGTTTTGTAGAGAATTTCATTCTGAGTAGAATCAGATAGTCCATTTTTTGAAAAACTAATAGAAGCAGTATAGTTCAAAGGCAATGTTTTTCAATCTTTTAATGAAAAATCTAAGAGATGGGTTTTGTGGAGAATGTCATTCTGAGTAGACCCAGATCGTCCTTTTTTCGAAAAACTAATTTTTCACCATGCAAGAACCCCTCAAAAATTGAATCTACAAAACAATTTTATTTCAGAAAATCAAAAATATGGATTTTATAGGTGCTCAAGAGCTAAAGAGACCCAGATCATCCGTTTTTTAAAAATAAGTTATTGAAAAGTATAGTTTGTTTTTAAAAGTATAAGGAGTAGAGGTAGTAAAGGCAAATTTTTTGAATCTTTTTATGAAAAATCTAAGAAATGGGTTTTGTAGAGAATCTCGTTTTGAATAGATGTAGATCGTCCTTTTTTCGAAAAACTTATTTTTCTCCAACATGCAAGAAACCCTCAAAAATAGAATCTACAAAACAATTTTTTTTGGGAAAATAAATAATATGAGTTTTATAGGTACTTGTGTGCTAAACAGACCCAAATCTTCCGTTATTTGAAAAAATATGTTCTTTTTGAAAAATACAAATATTTTTCAAATGTAGAAGCACATTTATGCTACTAATACGCACGAGAGCTTTCATTTTCAAACTGTTTCTTCTCAGTGAGCTATGGTAATAGCTCCTATAAGAGCAACGAGAGGCAACAAAAATGGGTTTTGTAGAGAATATCATTCTGAGTAAACCCAGATCGTCTTTTTTTCAAAAAACTAATTTTTCACCAGCATACAAGAACACTTCAAAAATAGAATCTATGAAACAATTTTTTTTGGGAAAATAAAAAATATGGATATTATAGGTGTTCGTGTAATGAAGAGATTTAGATCATCTATTTTTTGAAAAAATAAGTAGTTTTTGAAAAAGATAGATTTTTTTAAAAAGTAGAAACAGTAGAGGTAAAGAGGCAAATGTTTTTAATCTATTTATGAAAAAACTGGGAAATAGGTTTTTGTAGAGAATGTTGTTCTTACTAAATCCAAATCATCCTTTTTTCAAAAAAATAATTTTTCACCAACATGCAAGAACCCCTCAAAAATAGAATGCACCAAATTTATTTATTTTGGTAAATTGAAATATGGATTTTATACATGCTCGTGTGCTCAATAGACCCTAATTGTCCATTTTTTCACAAAATAAGTTGTTCTTGAAAAAGATAGATTTTTTTAAAATGTAGAAGCAGTAGAGGTAACAAAGGAAATTTTTTTGAATCTTTTTATGAAAATTTTTAGAAATGGGTTTTGTAGAGAATGTTGTTCTAAGTAGACCCAGATCGTCCTTTTTGCGAAAAAATAAATTTTCACCAAAATGCAAAAACCCATCAAAAATAGGATCCACGAAAAAAAGTTGATCAATGGCCCACAAAAACTACAGTGAAATCCACTATCCTAGTCACCAAAGTTGATTGATGGCCCAAGAAAACTCAAACACGAGCAATTTCCTAAGTGCTGCTATAACGCAACGAAAAATGAAGGTTTGTGAAAGGCGATAGAAAATGCATGTATAAAATGCACAAATACAGCCTAATCCACAATCCTAGTCACCAAAGTTGATTGATGGCCCATGAAAACTCAAACACGAGCATTTTATTAAGTGGGGCTATAACACAACATATTTTTTTGGGAAAATCGAAAATATGGGTCTTATACACGCGTATAATATTTTTAATAGAAAAATTCAGAAAAATTGCTTATGTTACCTCTACTGCTTCTGCTTTTCAAATAATTCCATCTTTTTCAAGAACAAGTTATTTGAAAAAAAAACGGACGATCTAGCTCTCTTTACAACATGACCATCTAGAAAACCAATATTTTTAATTTTTCAAAAATAGAACCCCTCAAAAATCTACGAAACAATTTTTTTGGGAAAATAAAAAATATAGGTTTCATAGGTGCTCGTGTGCTAAGGAGACCCAGATTGTCCATTTTTTGAAGAAATAAGTTCTTTTGAAAAAGATAGATTTTTTTGAAAAGTAGAAGTGGTAGAGGTAAAAGAGAATCGTTTTCAATCTTTTTATGTAAAATCTGGGAAATGGATTTTGTAGAGAATGTCATTTTGAGTAGATCCAAATCGTCATTTTTAAAAAAAACTAATTTTTCACCAACATGTAAAAACTCCTCAATAATAGAATCTATGAAACAATTTTCTTTGGGAAAATTGAAATATGGGTTTTACAGATGCTCATATCCATTTTTTGAAAAAATTAGTTGTTCTTGAAAAAGATAGACTTTTTTGAAAAGTAGAAGCAGTAGAGGTAATAGAGGCAAATTCCTTGAAGCTTTTTATGAAATATTTAAGAAATGGGTTTTGCAGAAAATGTCGTTATGCACTCAAATATTCATTTTTTCGAAAAACTAATTTTTCACCAACATGCAAGAACCAATCAAAAATAGAATCTACGAAACAATATTTTTTGGAATATCGAAAATATAGGTTTTATAGGTGCTTGTGTGCTAAAGAGAACCGAATCGTCCTTTTTTTGAAAAACTTATTTTTCACCAACTCGCAAAATTCCCTAAAAAATAGAATCTACGAAACAATTTTTTTGGTTATGTCGAAAATATCGGATTTATAGGCGCTCGTGTGCTGAAGAGAACCAAATTGTTGGTTTTTTCAAAAAAAAATGTTTTTCTTCAATAAGATATTTTTTTTTGAAAAGTAGAAGCTATAGAGGTAATAGAGGCAATTTTTTTGAATTTGTTTTATGAAAAATGCAATGGATATCATAGAGAATGTCATTCTGAGTATACCCATATCGTCCTTTTTTCAAAAAACTATTTTTTCATCAACATGCAAGAACCTCTAAAAAATAGAATCTACGAAACAATATTTTTTGAGAAACTAAAAAATATGGGTTTTATAGATGCTCATGTTTTAAAAAGACCCAAATTGTCTGTGTTTTTGAAAAAATAATTTTTTCTTGAAAAAGATAGATTTTTTTGAAAAGTAGAAGCAGTAGAAGCATATAGAATGCACAACTATAGTATAATCTAAAATTGTATTCACCAAAGTTGATTGATGGCCCACAAAAACTTAAACATGAGCGGTTTCCTAAATGTGGCTATAACTCAACAAAAAATGAAGGTTCGTGAAAGGCGATAGAAAATACACGTATAGAATGCACAACTACAATGTAATCCACAAGCCTATTCACCAAAGTAGATAGATGGCCCACGAAAACACAAACTCGACCAATTTCCTAAATGTCACTATAACTCAACAAAAAATGAAGCTTCCCGAAATGCGATAGAAAATACGCATACAAAATGGACAAGTACAGTTCAATCCACAATCATAGTCACCAAAGTTGATTAATGGCCTATGAAAATTGAAACAAAACCGGTTTCCTAAATGCGGCTATAACTCAACGAAAAATGAAGGTTCGTGAAAGGTGATAGAAAATACACGCACAACTATAGTGTAATCCACATTTAGGAAACCTTTATTTTTTGTTGAGTTATAGCCACATTTAGGAAACCGCTCGTGATTGAGTTTTTGTGTGCCATCGATCAACTTTGCTGACTACGATTATGGATTACACTATTGCTGTGCATTCTATACGCTTATTTTCTATCGCATTTTGTTAAGATTTTTTGTTGATTTATTGCTGCATTTAGGAAACCGCTCGTGTTTGAGTTTTTGTGCTATCGATCAACTTTGCTGACTATGATTATGGATTGCACTATTGTTGTGCATTCTATATGCTTATTTTCTATAGCCACAATTAGGAAATAGCTCGTGTTTGAGTTCTCAAGGTCCACCGATCAACTTTGGTGACTACGATTGTGGATTAAACTGTAGTTGTCCATTTTGTACATGTATTTTCAATTGCCTTTTGCGAACCTTCATTTTTTGTTGAGTTATAGCCACATTTAGGAAACCGCTCTAGTTTGAGTTTTCGTGGGGCATTGATCAACTTTGGTGACTACACCTGTGGATTACATTGTAGTTGTCCATTGTATACATGTATTTTCTATTGCCTTTCATGAACCTTCATATTTTGTTGAATTATAGCATCATTTAAGAAACCACTCGTGTTTGACTTTTTGTGGGCCATCAATCAACTTTGGTGACTACGATTCTAGATTACACTGTAGTTGTGCATTAAATACATGTATTTTACATCGCCCTTTGAGAACCTTCATCTTTTGTTAAGTTATAGCCGCGTCTAGGAAACCACTCATGTTTGAGTTCTTGTAGGCCATCAATCAACTTTTGTCACTACGATTGTGGTTTGTACTCTAGTTCCGCATTTTGTATGCATATTTTAGTAGCCTTTCACGAAACTTCTTTTTTTTAGAGTTATAGCCGCATTCAGGAAAATGCTCATGTTTGATTTTTTGTGGGCCATTGATCAACTTTAGTGACTATGATTGTGGATTACACTGTAGTTGTACATTTTATATGTGTATTATCTATCACCTTTTGTGAACCTTCATTTTTCATTGAGTTATAGCCACACTTAGGAAACCACTTGTGTTTGAGTTTTTGTGGACCACTGATCAACTTTGGTGACTACGATTGGGGATTGCACTATAATTGTCTATTTTGTACATGTATATTCTATCGCCTTTCAGGGCACTTTATTTTTTGTTGAGTTATGGCCATATTTAGGAAATCGCTTGAGTTTGAGTTTTTTTGGCCATCAATCAACTTTGGTTACTATGATTATGGATTGCACTATAGTTGTGCATTATGAAGGCTACTTTCCTATCGCATTTCACAAAACTTAATTTTTTGTTGAGTTATAGCCACATTTAGGAAACCACTCGTGTTCGAGTTTTCTTTGGCCATCGATCAAATTTGTTGCCTACGATTGTGTATTACACTGTAGTTGTTCATTCTATACTTGTATTTTCTATCGCCTTTCGTTAACCTTCATTTTTTGTTGAGGCCGCATTTAGCAAACTGCTCGTGTGAGTTTCTGTGGGCCACTAATCAACTTTGTTGACTAGGATTGTGGATTATTGTACTATAGGTGTGCATTATGTACGCATATTTTTAATCGCCTTTCACGAAACTTCATTTTTTGTTGAGTTTTAGCTGCATTTAGAAAATCCCGTGTTCGAGTTTTATTCGGCCATCGATACACTTTGATGACTACGATTGTGAATTACACTATAGTTGTGCATTTTATACGTGTATTTTTTGTCACCTTTCCCGAAGCTTCATTTTTCGTTGAGTTATAGTTGCACTTAGGAAAACATTCGTATTTGAATTTTCGTGGGCCATTGATAAACTTTGGTGACTACGATTGTGGATTAAACTGTAGCTGCAAATTCTAAACGCTTATATTCTATCACCTTTCCCGAACCTTCATTTTTCATTGAGTTATACCTACACTTAGGAAACCGATTTTGTTTGAGTTTTTTGTGGGCCATCGATCAACTTTGGTGACTATGATTGTGGATTGCACTATAGTTGACCATTCTGTATGCCTATTTTCTATCGCCTTTCACGAACCTTCATATTTTCTTCAATGCAACTATAACTCAACAAAAAATGAAGGTTCGTCAAAGGCAATTAAAAATATGCATACAAAATGGACAACTATGGTACAATCCAAAATCGTAGTCACCAAAGTTAATTTATGGCCCACAAAAACTCAACTACGATCGTTTTCCTAAATACGCTATAACTCAACAAATAAGGAAGATTCACAAAAAATGATAGAAAATACGTGTATAGAATGGACATCTACAGTGTAATCCAGAATTATTGTCACAAAAGTTGATCGATGGCCCACAAAACTAAAAAACGAAAGCAGATCAAAAGTCTCTATTTTATCTGTTAAACAAAAGAAAAAAAAAGTGATAAAAAACTAGTAAAAATAAAAAAGAAAAAATCAAAACGAGCAGTCAAAAAAAAAAGAATTTTTATAAATGAAGAAATTTCTTGTTAGATTTCTTTTAATTTCTTTTAAAATAAAAAGAAAAAATGAAATGAATATCTTGTACCAAGTACGCTACGGCAAGCAATCTAACCCATTCCATTGGAATGTAGATATTACAGTTCATAGTAAAAAATAAAAACAAAATGACGAAAAAAAATTGGAACATCAATTTGAAAGAAATGGTAAAAGTAGGAGTTCATTTTGGTCATGAGACCAGAAAATGGAATCCTAAAATGGCACCTTACATTTTTAAAGAACGTAAAGATAGTCATATTATAAATTTAACTTACACCGCTCGTTTTTTCCAGAAGCTAAGTGAAGATATAACTCAACAAAAAATTAAGGTTCATGAAGGATGATAGAAAATACACATATAGAATGCACAAGTACCGTAATCTACAATCGTAGTCACCAAAGTTGATCGATACATATGAAAACTCAAACATGAGCTTTTCCTAAATTATAACTCATAAAAAAATGAAGGTTTGTGAAAGTGATTAAAAATATGCATAAAATGCACAACTATAGTACAATCCACAATTGCACCACCAAGTTGATCGATGGCCCACAAAACTCAAACATGAGTAGCTCTTTAATCATGCTATAACTCAAGAAAAAATGAAGGTTCATGAAAAGACAATAGAAAATACACATATAGAATGCACAACTACGCTGTAATCCACAAGTGTAGTCACCTCAAATTTGATCGATGGCCCAATTTTAAAACTCAAACTCGAGCGTTTCCTAAATGCGCTATAACTCAACAAAAAGTGAAGGTTCAATGATAGGCTTATAGAAAAATTTTTGTACATAATAGAAAAACTAAAAGTACAATCCACAATCATAGTCACCAAAGTTATCAATGTCAAAGACAAAAGCTCAAACACGAAAGCAGCTTGCTAAGTGCAACAATAACCCACTAAAAAATGAAGGTTCACTTAAAGCAGATAGAAAATAAATGCGATAGAATGCATAACTACAGTGTAATCCACAATTGTCACCAAAGTTGATCGATGACCCACAAAAACTCAAACACGTATGTTTTACTAAGTTGGCCTTTAACTCAACAATTTTTTTTTGGGAAAAATTGAAAATATGGGTTTTATACATGTGTATACTATTTTCCATAAAAACATTCAAAAAAAATTCCTCTATTACGTCTACTTTTCAAAAAAATCTATCTCTTTCAGGAACAACTTATTTTTTAAAAAAATAGATGATCTGGGAACATGAGGATCTATAAAACCCATATTATTGATTTTCCCTAAAAATATTGTTTCGTAGATTCTATTTTTTAGGGGTTCTTGCATGTTGATGAAAATTTGGTTTTTCGAAAAAAAAACGATATAGTCTACTCAAAACGACATTGTCTACAAAACCCATTTCTCAGATTTTTCATAAAACAGATTCAAAATAATTCCATTTATTACCTCTAATACTACTTTTCAAAAAAGTCTATCTTTTTCAAGTATAACTAATTTTTTCAAAAATGGATGATTACGGTCTCTTGACAAGCACCTATAAAACCCATATTTTGATTTTCCCAAAGAAAATTGTTTCGTAGATTCCATTTTTGAGTAGTTTTTGAATGTTGGTGAAAAATTAGTTTTTTGAAAATAGAATGATCTAGATCTACTCAAAACGACATTCTCTATAAAACCCATTTCTCAGATTTTTCATAAAATGATTCAAAAAAATTCGCTTTGTTACCGATACTGCTTCTACTTTTCAAAAAATTCTATCTTTTTCCAGAACAACTTATTTTCTCAAAATGGATGATCCGGTCTCTTTAGCACAAGAGCACCTATAATAAACAATATTTTGATTTTTCAAAAAAAAATGGTTTCGTATATTCTATTTTTGAGGGGTTCTTGCATGTTGGTGAAATATTAGTTTTTTGAAAAAAGGATGATCTAGGTCTACACAGAATGACATTGTCTACAAAACCCTTTTATCCCATTTTTCATAAAAAGATTCAAAAAAATTTCCTATGTTACCTCTACTGTTTCTACTTTTCAAACGAATCTATGTTTTTCAAGAAAACTTATGTTTTGAAAAAATAGACGATCTAGGTCTCCACACGAACACTTATAAAACCCCTATTTCAATTTTCCTAACAAAAAAATTGTTTAGTGGATTCTATTTCTGAGGGTTTCTTACAAGTTGGTGAAAAATAAGTTTTTCAAAAAAAGGACGATCTGGGTCTACTCATAATGAAATTCTCTACAAAACCCACTTCTAAGATTTTTCATAAAAACATTCAAAAAAATTATCCTATGTTACCTCTACTGCTTCTACTTTTCAACAAAACCTATCTTTTTCAAAAATTATATTTTAAAAAAACGGACAATCACACGAACACCTATAAACATGATATTTTCGATGTTGCAAAAAAAATATTTCATAGATTCTATTTTTTAGGGGTTCTTGCATGTTAGTGAAAAATTAGTTTTTTGAAAATAGGACGATCTGGGTCCACTCAGAACGACATTCTCTACAAAACCCATATGTCAGATTTTACATAAAAAGAAATCAAAAAATTTCTCTCTTTTATTTTTACTGCTTCTACTTTTTAAAAAAATCCATGTTTTTGAAAAACAAATATTGTTTTCAAAAAACGGATGATCTGGGTCTATTTAGCACATGGGCCCCCATAAAAACCATATTTTTTATTTTCCCAAAAAAAAATTGTTTGCTAGATTCTATTTTTGAGGGGTTTTTGCAGGTTGGTGACAAATTAGTTTTTCGAAAAAAGGACAATCTGGGTCTTCTCATAACGAAATTCTCTACAAAACCCATTTCTCATATTATTTTGAACAACTTATTTTTTCAAAAAATGAATAATTAGGTTGTCTCTTAAGCACATGGGCAACTATAAAACCCGTATTTCAATTTTCCCAAAAACAATTGTTTCGTGGATTCTATTTTTGAAGGGTTTCTTGCACGTTGATGAAAAATTAGTTTTTCGAAAAAAGAATGATCTAGGTCTACTCAAAATGACATTCTCTACAAAACTGATTTCACAGATTTTTCACAAAAATATTCAAAAAATTTGCCTATGTTACCTCTACTACTTCTTCTTTTAAAAAAAAATGTCTTCTTCAAGAACAACTTATTTTTCTTAAAAAACGGACAATCTGGATCTCTTGAACACATGAGCACCTATAAAACTCATATTTCAATTTTCCCAAAAAACATTGTTTCGTGGATTCTATTTTTGAGGAGTTCTTGCATGTTGGTGAAAAATTAGATTTTCGAAAAAAATGACAATATGGGTCTAATCATAATAACATTTTCTACAAAACCCATTTGTTAGATTTTTCATAAAAATATTGAATTTTTTTTCCTATGTTATCTCAACTACTTCTACTTTTCAAAAAAATCAATCTTTTTCAACAACTTGTTTTTTCAAAAAATGGACGATCTGGGACTTTTAGCACATGACCACTTATAAAACCCATATTATAGATTTTCCTTAAAATAAATTCTATCATAGATTACACTTTTTAGGGGTTCTTGAATGTTGGTGAATAATTAGTTTTTCAAAAAAATGACAATCTGGGTCTACTCAGAACTACGTCTACTCAGAATGACATTCTCTATAAAACCCATTTCTCGGATTTTTCATAAAAAGATTCAAAAAAATTGCCTCTACTCGCTTCTTCTACTTTTCAAAAATCTATGTTTTCAAGAACAACTTATATTTTTCAAACAACGGACAATCTGGGGTCTCTTTAGCACACGAGCACCTATAAAACCCATATTTTCAATTTCTCCAAAAAAAAAAATGGTTCATAGATTCTATTTTTCTGGGTTTCTTACATGTTGATGAAAATATGTGTATAAAATGCACAACTACAGTGTAATCCACAATCCTACTCACCAAAGTTTATCGATGGCCCACAAAAAGTAAAACACAAACGGTTTCCTAAATACGCTATATAAATAAACAAAAAATAATGATCTGGTCTCTACTTAGAATGACATTCTCTTAAAAACCCATTTCTCAGATTTTTCATAAAAATATTAAAAAAATTGTTGTTGTTACCTCTACTGCTTCTACTTCTAAAAGAAATCTATCCTTTTCAAAAATAACTTATGTTATCAGAAAATGGACGATTTGGGTCTAGCATACGAGCACCTATAAAACCCATATTTCGATTTTCCTAAAAAAAAATGTTTCGTGGATTCAATTTTTGAAGGTTCACAAAAGGTGATAGAAAATACACATATAGAAAGGAAAAGTACAGTGCAATGCACAATCGTAGTCACCAAAGTTGATGAATAGCCAACAAAAACTCAAACACAACCATTTCCCTAAATGCGGCTATAACTCAAAAGAAAATGAAGGTTTGCAAAAGGTGATAGAAAATACGGATATAGAATGCACAACTATAATGTAATCCACAAGTGTTGTCATGAAAGTTGATCAAGGGCGCACGAAAACTCAAACACGAGCAATTTCCTAAATTTGGCTATAAGTCAACCAGAAATGAAGGTTTGAGAAAGGCGATAGAAACAACGGGTACATAATGGACAACTATGGTGCAATCCACAATCGTAGTCACCAAAGTTGATCGATTGCCCAATAAAACTAAAACATGATCAATTTCCTAAATACGGCTACAACTAACGAAAAATGAAGGTTTCGAAAAGGCGATAGAAAATACGTGTACATATTGGAAAACTACAATGCAATCCACAATCATAGTCAGCAAATTGATCAATGGCCCTCAAAAATCCAAATACGAGAGCTTTCCTAAATACGGCTATAACTCAACAAAAAATCAATGTTTGTGAAAAGCAATTAAAAATATGAATAAATAATGCACAACTACAGTACAATCCACAGTTATAGTCCCCAAAATTGATCGATGGCCCACGAAAACTCAAACTCAATGAGTTTCTTAAATGCGGCTATAACTCAACAAAAAAAGAAGTTTCATGAAAGGCAATTAAAAATATGCATACATAATGCACAACTATAGTACAATCCACAATCATTGTCACCAAAGTTGATTCATGGCCCACAAAAACTCAAAAAGGAGTGGTTTCCTAAATGCAGCAATAGATCAAAAAATGAAGGTTCGTGAAAGGTTATAAAAAATTTGCATATCGAATGCACAACTACAGTGTATTCCACAAGTTTAGTCAACAAAGTTGATTGATGGCCCACTAAAACTCAAACATAAGCTGTTTGCCAAATGCAACTATAAGTCAACAAAAAATTAAAGGTTCACGAAAGGAAATAGAAAATAAGCAGTCACAAAGCACAACTACAGTGCAATCCACAATCGTAGTCTCAAAAGTTGATCGATGGCCAATGAAAACTGAAACACAAGTGGTTTCCCAAGTGCAGCTATAATCAACAAAAGGGGATCAAAAATATGCATATAGAATGCACAACTACAGTGTAATCAACAATTGTAGTCACCAAAGTTGATTGACGGCCCACAAAATCTCAAACACAAGCAATTCGCTAAATGTGGCTATAGCTCAACAAAAAATGAAACTTCATGAAAGTCGATAGAAAATTAGCTTTCATAATGCACACCTACTATTCAATCGACAATCATAGTCACCAAACTTGATCGATGGCCCACAAAAATTCAAACATGAGTGGTTTCCCAAATGCAGCTTTAACTAAAGAAAAAAAATGGAGGTTCGTGAAAGGCGATAGAAAATATGCATATAAAATGCACAACTACAGTGTAATCCACAATCATAGTGACCAAAGTTGAGAGATGGCCCACGAAAACTCAAACATGAGTGGTTTCCTATGTGGGGAGATAACTCAACAAAAAATTAAGGTAGCGTTCATAATGCACAACTACAGTTCAATCCACAATCATAGTACCCAAAGCTGATTGATGGCCCACAAAAACTATAAAAAAACAGTTTCCTAAATGCAGGTATAACTCAATAAAAAGATGAAGGTTTGTGAAAGGTATAGTCACAACAATTGATCAATGGCGCACGAAAACTTAAATACGAGCGTTTTCCTAAATGCGGCCATATCTAAACAAAAAATCAAGTTTCGTGAAAGGTGATTAAAAAATGCGTACAAAATGCACAACTATAGGACAATCCCCAATCGTAGTCAACAAAGTTGATTGATGGCCCACAAAAAATGTGAAACATGAATGATTTCTTAAATGCGGCTATAACTAAACAAAAAATGAAGGTTCATGAAAGGCGATAAAATATACGTGTATAGAATGGAGAACTACAATGTAATCCAAAATCGTAGTCACCAATGTTAATCGATGGTCCACGAAAATTCAAACTTGAGGGATTTCGTAAATTCGTCTATAACTAAAAAAAAAATAAGGTTCACAAAAGTCGATAGAAAATATGTGTACAAAATATAAAACTACAGTGAAATCCACAATCGTAGTCACAAAAGTTGATCGATGGCCCACGACAACTCAAACACAAGTGATTTACTAATTGTAGCTATAACTCAAAGATAAATAAAGGTTCACGAAAGGCGATAGAAAATACGTGTATAGAAGACACAACTACATTGCAATCCACAATCGTAGTCACCAAAGCTTATCGATGGCCCACGAAAACTCAAAAGAAAGTGTACAAAATACACAACTATATAGTACAATCCACAATCGTAGTGTTGGGTTGATCGATTCCACAAAAAAACTCAAACATGAGCAGTTTCCTAAATGTATCTATAACTCAAACAAAAAAAATGAAGGTTTGTGAAAGTCAATAGAAAACGCATATAGAATGCACAACAACACTGTAATCGACAAGCGTAGTCACCAAAGTTGATTGATGGTCCATGAAAACTCAAACACTACCGTTTTCCAAAATTTGGCTATTAACTTAACTACAGTGTATTCCACAAGTGTAATCAACAAAATTGATTGATGACCCACAAAAACTGAAACATGAGAAGTTTTGTATATGTGGTTATAACTAGACAAAAGATGAAGGTTTCACGAAAGTTGATAGAAAATACAAGTACATAATACACAACTATAGTGCAATCCACAATCATAGTCACCAAAGTTAATCGATGGCCCACAAAAACTCAAACACGAGGTTTCCTAAATGTGGCTATAACTCAAACAAAAAATAGGGTGATAGAAAATACGTATATAGAATGCACAACTATAGTGTATTCCACAATCATGGTCACCAAAGTTGATTGATGGCCCACAAAAACTCAAAAAATGAGCGGTTTCCTAAATGCAGCTATAACTAAACAAAAAATAAGGTGATAGAAAATACGCATATAGAATGCACAACTATAGTGTATTCCACAAGTGTAGTCAACAAAGTTGACTAATGGCCCACAAATATTCAAACATGAGCTCTTTCTTAAATGCGGTAATAACTTAAAAACAACTGAAGGTTTGATGAAAGTCGATGGAAAATACGTGTACAAAGTGGACAACTACAGTGTAATCCACAATCGTAGTCACCAAAGTTGATTGATGGCCCACGAAAACTGAAACACGAGTGGTTTCCTAAATGCGGCTATAGCTAAACAAAAAATGAAGGTTCACGAAAGGCAATAGAAAATATGCATACAAAAAGAACAACTATAGTGCAATCCACAATCAGATTCACCAAAGTTGATCGGGATGGCCCACAAAATCTCAAACACGAGAGGTTTCTAAATGCATACTCAAGAAAAATGAAGGTTCGGCCAGCGTAATTATTAAAAAATATGCGACAACATGAACAACTACAAGACAATCCACACCAGTCACCAAAGTTTTATAAATGGCCCAAAAACTTTAAAGACGAAAGCGATTCTAAATGCGCTATAACTCAACAAAAAATTAAGGTTCACAAAATAATGATAGAAAATACGCTGCATAAAATGGATAACTATAGTGCAATCCAAAATCGTAGTCATCAAAGTTGATCAATGGCCCTCAAAAACTCAAACACGAGTGGTTTCGTAAGTGCAGCTATAATTGAATGACAAATGAAGGTTCGCAAAAGGAAAATAGAAAATGCACGTATAGAATGCACAACTACAATGTAATCCACAATCGTAGGAGACGAAGTTGGTTGATGGACCACTTAAAACTCATACACAACCATTTTCATAAATGCGTATAACTCAACAAAAATGAAGGTCCGTGGAAGGCGATTAAAAATATGCATTACAAAATGAACAAGAGTAGTACAATACACACATCGTAGAAGTCACCAAATTTGACTAATGGCCCATAAAACTCAAACATGAGTGGTTCCCCAAATGTTAGCTATAACACAACAAAAATGAAGGTTCATGAGCGTGATACAAAAATAAATGATCACAATGCTCAACTACAAGCAGTAATCCACAATTGTAGTCACCAAAGTTGATCGATGGCCCACAAAAACTCAAACAACATGAGCGGTTTCCTAAGTGTGGCTATATAACTCAAAGAAAAATGAATGTTCACAAAAGGGGATAGAAAATACACGTTTAGAATGCACTATCATAGTGTAATCCATAATTGTAGTCACCAAAGTTTATCGATAGCCCACGAAAACTCAAATATGAGTGTTTTACAAAATGCGGCTATAACTGAAAAAAAAAAGAACTTTTGTGAAAGGAAATAAAAAATTTGCATACATAATGCACAACTAAAAAACAATCCACAATCGTTGTCACCAAATTTTATTGATGGCCCATTAAAACTCAAACTCAGGCAATTTCTTAAATGCAGCTATAACTCCACAAAAAATGAAGATTTGCGAAAGTCAATAGAAAATTAGTGTTCATAATGCACAACTCAAATGCAATCCAAAATCGTAGTCAACAAAGTTGATCGATGGCCTAGAAAAGCTCAAATTTTAGCATTTTTCTAAATGCGGCTATAATTTAATAATAAATGAAGGCTGGCTACAAGCGATAGAAAATGTGTGTCTAAAATGCACAACTACTATAGAATCCACAATCGTAGTCACCAAAGTCGATCGATGGCCCATGAAAAACTCAAACACGAGTGGTTTCCTAAGTGCAACTATAACTCAACTAATAATGAAGGTTTGCGGAAGGTGATAGAAAATATGTGTATAAAATGCACAACTATAGTGCAATCCACAATTGTAGTCATCAAAGTTGATCAATAGCCGACAAAAACTCAAACATGAGCATTTTCTTAAATGCGACTATAACTCAACAAAAAATGAAGGTTTATGAAAGGCGATTAATAATATGCGTACAAAATGCACAACTATAGTTCAATCCACAATGATAGTCACCAAAGTTAATCGATGGCCCAAAAAAACTCAAACATGAGCGGTTACCTAAATGCGGCTATAAGTCAACGAAAAATGAAGGTTCATGAAAGGTGATAGAAAATATGCGTATAGATTGGAAAAGTACAGTGCAATCCACAATTGTAGTCACAAAAGTTGATTGCTAACCCACGAAAGCTCAAATACGAGCGATTTCCTAAATACAACTATAACTAAAGAAAAAAAGAAAGTTTGTGAAAAGTGATTAAAAATATGCGTACGGAATGCACAACTAAATTACAATCCACAAACGTAGTCACCAAAGTTGATCGATAGCACAAAAAAACTCAAACATGAGCGGTTTCCTAAATGCTGCTATAACTCAACAAAACATGAAGTTTTATGAAAAGTGATAGAAAATAAGCATACAGAATAGAAAACTACAGTGGAATCCATAATCGTGGTGAATAAAGTTGATATATGGCCGACAAAAGCTTAAACACGAACGGTCTCCTAAATGCGGCTATAACTCAACGAGAAATGAAAGTTCGCGAAAGGCGATAGAAAATACACGTACATAATAGACAACTATAATGCAATCCACAAGCGTAGTCACCAAAGTTGATCAATAGCCCACAAAAACTCAAACAATGAAATGAATGCACAACTACAGTGTAATCCACAAGGGTAGTCACCAAAGTTGATCGATGGCCCACGAAAACTCAAATTCCAGTGGTTTCCTAAATTCGGCTATAACTCAACAAAAAAGGAAGGTTCGCGAAAAGGCGATAGAAAATACATGTACGTAATCGGACAACTATGGCAATAATCCACAATCGTAGTCACCAAAGTTGATCGATATCGACAAAAACTAAAAATTGAGTGGTTTCCTAAGTGCAAATTTTATAACTCCAACTAACAATAAAGGTTCGTGAAAGGCGATAACAAGTATGCGTATAGAATGCACAACTACAATGTAATCCATAATCATAATCACCAAAGTTGATCGATGGCCCACAAAAAACAAAACACGAGCAGCTTCCTAAATGTGGCTTTAACTCAACAAAGAATGAAGGTTCATGAAAAGGATAAAAATACGCCATAAAATCTCACAACTACAAGTAGTGCACAATCAGAATACCAAAGTTGGTCAATTTTACCCATGAAAAAAAAAAAACACGCGGTAATTTCCTAATGCTGCTATAACTCAACAAAAAGAAGGTTCATGAAATGCGATTAAAAAATATGCAAACATAAATAAATAATTACAATACAATCCACTATCGTTGTCAACAAAGTTGATTGATGCCCCACAAAAACTCAAACACGACTAGTTTCCTAAATGCAGTTGTAACTCAACGAAAAATGAAGGTTCGCGAAAGACGATAAAAAATATGCGTACATAATGAACAACTACAGTGCAATCCATTAATTGTAGTCACCAAAGTTGATCGATGGTCCACGAAAACTCAAACACGAGCGGTTTCCTAAATGCAGCTATAGAAAAAACGTGTACAAAATGGACAACTACAGTGCAATGCATAATCAGAGTCACTAGATTTGATCGATATTCAAGAAAAACTCAAACATGAGTGGTTTCCTTAGTGCGTACTTAATGAAAATGAAGCTTCTCTCACAAAACCCATGTTCTCGTGAATTTCATAAAAAGATTAAAAAAATTTGCTTTTACGCCTAACGGGGTTCTACTTCTTAAAAAATTCATTCTTTTCAAAAACAACTTATTTTTTCAAAAGACAAATGATCTGGGTCTCTATAGCATACAAGCACCTATAAAACTCATATTTTGATTTTCCAAAAAAAAAATTGTTTTGTGGATTCTATTTTTGAGGGGTTCTTACATGTTGGTGAAAAATTAGTTTTTCAAAAAGGACGATCTGGGTTTACATAGAATGACATTCTCTACAAAACCCATTTCACAAATTTTTCATAAAAAGATTCAAAAAATTTGCCTTTGTTACCTCAATTGCTTCTACTTTTGAAAAAAATCTATCTTTTTCAAAGACAACTTATTTTGTCAAAAAATGTACTCTTAGGGTCTCTTGACTACACGAGAACCAATAAAACCCATATTTCGATTTTCTGAAGAAAAAAATTGTTTGGTGGATTCTATTTTTGAGGGGTTCTTCCATGTTGGTGAAAAATTAGTTTTTCGAAAAAAAGACGATCTAGATTTACTCAAAATAACATTCTCCACAAAACCCATTTATCAGATTTTTCATAAAAAGATTGAAAGAATTTGCCTCTGTTACCTCTACTGCTTCTACTTTTCAAAAAAATCATCTTTTTCAAGAAATATTTATTTAAAAAAAAAAAGACGATTAAAATCTTTTCAGCAAATGAGCACCTATAAAACCCATATTTTTTATTTTACCAAAATAAATTATTTTGTAGATTCTATTTTTGAGGGGTTCTTGCATGTTGTTCAAAAATTAGTTTTTCAAAAAAAGGACGATCTGGGTCTACTCAAAACGACATTCTTTAAAAAACCCGTCTCTCATATTTTTCATAAAAGATTCAAAAATTTGCCTTCCACAGCTTCTACTTTTCAAAAAAATCAATCTTCTCCAAGAACAACTTATTTTTTCAAAAGTCGGATGTTCTAGGTCTCTTTAGGACACAAATACCGATAACTCAACGAAAAATGAAGGTTCACGAGAAGTAATAGAGAATACACATATAGAATGCACAACTACAATGTAATCCACAAACATAGTCACCAAAGTTGATTGATGGTCCACGAAAACTCAAACACGAGCGTTTTCCTAAATGCGGCTATAACTCAAACAAAAATCAAAGTTCGTTAAAGGCGATTAAAAATATGTGTACAAAATGCACCACTACAGTACAATCCACAATCAGAGTCATCAAAGTTGATGGATGACCGAGGAAAACTCAAAGACGAGTGGTTTCCTAAGTACAGCTATAACTTAATGAAAAATGAAGGTTCATGAAAGCCGATAGAAAATACGTGTATAGAATGCACAACTACATTGTAATCCACAAGCGTTGTCACCAAAGTTGATCGATGGCTCAAGAAAAAACAAACTCGAGCGGTTTCCTAAATGAGGATATAACTCAACGAAAAATGAGGGTTCACGAAAGGCGATAGAAAATACACATACAAAATGGACATCTACAGTGCAATCCACAAACATAGTCACCAAAGTTGATTGATCGCCCACGAAAACTCAAATACGAGCAGTTTCCTAAATACGGCTATAACTCAATGAAAAATGAAGGTTCGTGAAAGACGAAGTAGAAAGTACACATACTGCATGATCTAAAACTCTTCAATTCATGACCTATAAAAACTCATTTTTTTATTTTCCAAAACAAAACGTTTCATAGATTCTATTTTCGAGGGTTCTTGTTGGTGAAAACCTAGTTTTTGAAAAGGACGATCTAGGTCTACTAAAAACGACATTCTACAAAACCCATTTCTCAAAAATTTCTCGAAAATCCAAAAAAATTCGCTCTATTACTCCCATCGCTTCTACTTTTAAAAAAATATCTATCTTTTGAAAAACACTTATTTTTTCAAAGAAACGTAAAAATTTGGGTCTCTTTTAGCAGTATATCTTATAAAACCCATATTTTTTTATTTTCCTAAAAAAATTAATTCAGAGATTCTATTTGAGGGTTCTTGCATGTTAAGTGGAAATAATTTTTCAAAAAGGACAACAATGTAGGTTTATCTTAACGCCATTCTCACAAAACCCATTTCTTAGATTTTCATTAAAAATTAAAAAATTACCTATGTTACTTTTCTTTCAAAATAAATTATCTTTTTCTATGAACAACTTATTTTTTAAAAAAGACAATCTGTTCTCTTTGCACACAAGCACCTATAAAACCATACTTCATTTTTCCATAAAATATTCTTTTGTAGATTCTAATTTTTAGGGTTCTGCATGTTGTTGAAAAATCGCTTTTCAAAAAAGGGACGACCGGATTTACTCAAAATCTATGAGACAATTGTTTTGGGAAAATTGAAATATTGTGTTTTATAGGTGCTCACGTGCTCAAGAGAGACACATTGTCCATTTTGAATCTTTTTATGAAAAATCTGAGAAAATGGGTTTTTTACAAAATGTCGTTCTGAGAAGATCCATTTCGTCCTTTTTTTGAAAAATTAATTTATCACCAACATGCATGAACCCATCAAACATAGAATCTATGAAACAATTTTTTTTTTGGAAAATTAAAAATATGGATTTTATAGGTGCCCATGTGCTAAAAAGACCCTATAAAAGTCATATTTCGATTTTCCTAAAAAAAATTGTTTCGTGGATTTTTTGAGGAGTTCTTCATGTTGGTGAAAAATTAGCTTTTGAAAAGGAGCGTCACGATATGGGTCTAATCATAATAACATTTTCTACAAAACCCTTTTTTAGATTTTTCATAAAAAGATTTTAAAAAAATTCCTGTCCACTTTTCAAAAAAATCAATCTTTTTCAAGAACAAATTATTTTTTGAAAAACCAGATGATCTGGTTCATTCAGCACATGAGCACCTATAAAACCTATATTTTTTATTTTCCCAAAAATAAATTGTATCATCGATTCTAATTTTTAGGGGTTCTGGCATGTTGGTGAAAAATTAGTTTTTCAAAAAAAATGATGATCTAGGTCTACTCAGAATGACATTCTCTACAAAACTCATTTCTCAGATTTTTGAAAATTTAGATTCAAAAAATTTGCCTCTATTACCTCTACTATTTCTACTTTCCAAAAAATCAATCTTTCTCAAGAACAACATATTTTTTCAAAAAATGAACAATCTTGGTTTGTTGAATACACGAGCGCACCTATAAAAACCATTTTTCAGATTTTTCATAAAAAGATTCAAAAAATTTGCATCTGTTACATCTACTGCTTCTACTTTAAAAAAAAAAAAACTATCCTTTTCAAGAAACAAATCA